>NSJX01000011.1:8105-608105 GCA_002286715.1 Dentipellis sp. KUC8613
GCTGGTAATGTTCGTTGATCGCTCTCGTGTCTTGCATACGACAGAGGACATAGTTTGTCGGCAACTGAACGAACATACGCGGAGGTCCGCTCGTGCGCGTCTTCCACGTCGCTGCGTGTGAGGTTTGTAATTTGCAAATTCGTTCACTGCAGAGCGCTGACATCGGGTTTGTGCCGCAACGGAACGTCGGTTACGACAGCTCATTCAAAGAGTGGCTGTATACACGCTCCCGCAAGAGAGCGTATAATGGATATCTTCGTTAATAAATGCCCCTGTCGGCGCGCTCGTGTAATGGATATGAGCATGTGCCCTATCCCGGGTGTTGCGCACGATGTTCGAGATTTCGCGTCGTATTATTCACCGTTGTACTATCCGGAGTATGTTGGGGAGCTGTTCCGCGACGAACGAGAGTTGTGCGAGTGGATTGAGACGGAAATGAAGAAAGTTACTGGCGCGTCTTGGTGGGTGTTTGTAGACGGCGATCGATTCGTGTTATCTTCTACAAGAGGGAAAGGTGAAATGATTTCGCTGCTTTGCCATGAGATCCAGCTCGCATCTTTTGATTTTGGACGTTGGTATGCTGAACAGCATTCGCTCAACGATGTTGACCGCGGTGTTGTGTCCAAGGAATCTGAACTGCATGGTGCCGAAGAAAGCGTAAGTGATATGCAGGTGCTGCCGAATGAAATGCGTGAATCACCATGCAGTGAACAGGCAATGTCTCAGTGTATGGATAATGATGTTGGTCTCCATGACGAGAACCCGATGTGGATGAGCAGTGGGCGCACGCACTGCTGTCAAGCGATCGAGTGTCTCCCTATAGACTCGATAAAAGAGCACTGTGGAGGCGGCGATGAGGTTTGTTATTTGACCAAAAGCGAAATGGTGCATCGTGTGTTTCGGTCGTTTGATACTGCTCGCCAAGGGTTGAAGCTCGTCACCACACAGGCTCTAGTAGAGATCGTTGCGCTTGCCGGCGTGGTCACTGAAGGGAAGCAGTATGGTCGGCGGCAATTGTTGTCGTTACTGTTTGACGAGATGTACGGGCCTCAGTTGATGTCGAGATTCAAGATTCCTGAAATAAATAACGTTGACAGGGTGCGTCGTGTTGAAGGCGTGCGTTCTACAGAGCATGGCTCCCTTCGGTACGAAACTCTTGGCGGTGTTTCGGAGAATACCCTGCGATCCGTGTTAAGTGCCCTTGATCCCCAGCAGATCCGTCTGTGTTATGAACGCGTACATCCGAGTCGTATAGGGACGTGCTCTGCGAAGAATAAAGATTTCGTGCTTCGCGCCGTCGCGCGAGCTATAAACGAGCGAGTTAACGAGTACGAAGACTGCACGGTGAGCGAGCTCGCCGAACTGTGCATGGAATGGGATGCGTTTTGTCAGGCGGGCCCTGATGCAGGTCGAGCTGGATGCGCTAAAGAGTTGTTAAAAATGGAGTTCGGCAACGACGTGGCCGGTTGTTTGGAAGATTTGGAGTCTCAGGATGAAATGCTGCGAGAACTCCGACGCGACGGTCGGATATCCGAGGTGAAGAGAATATATGAACAGATAGGGCGGGTTATGGAGAACCGTATGAACGAGTGGCCCAATGCAGTCGAGGAGTCCATCGTGCGTGACTGCTTAAGAGATTATGAAAGGGCGATCAAATGGAAGACGCCTCGTGTCTGTGCTGCGTGTTCGCGTCAAAAGCATGAGCTATCATACAACAGTATAGAGGTTGGCACCGAGTCGTTCGAAGACATTGATTTCGGTTTGCTTGTGGCCACCGATACTCGGGTGAGGAAGGCGATGGAGGAATCCGGAGACTGTGTCAGCGGTGTACCAGAGTTTCCAGCCTACGTTTTGCTGGATCGAGCCGGATTTCGCATGGAAGAGCGGTACGAAGGAGACAGCGCCGCGAAAAGTCGAAGGTCGGAGGTGACGCTGTGCGGGGAATGCGAATGCGCTTTGCGGAACAACCGTGTTCCTAAGCATTCGCTTGCAAATGATCTCTACAGGGGTCAACTTCCTGAGGGTTTGCGCGACATTACGTGGGTAGAAGAGATGGTGTGTTGCATATATAGGACGAATGCCTATGTCACGAGGCTGTACCAGACCTCGGATGATCAAGACCCGCTAGTACTTCACGGAAATACTTGTGCGCACCATACCAATATTGTTTCTACGGCTAGAGTTTTGCCTAGGACGCCGGCAGACGTCAATGGCTTGATGAGTGTGGTGTTTGTGGGTCCCGGGAAGCTTAAGACGTCTAGTCTGCGCAACATGTTTTATGTTAGGAAAGAAAAGATATGGAACTTGCTCACGTGGTTGAAGCAACACAACCCTATGTACAAGGACATAGTGCTGGACCGTGATGTGTTGGATTTGTTTCCGGAGGACGGATCACTTCCTGGTATAGACGGTCGAATCATATATAATCGTGCGAGCAAGGAGGAGGCCGAAGAGAGCTTTGCGATCGAAACGGCCGGTTTTTCTGAGCACCCTATGACCATGTTGAGCGAACGCGGCAATGCGCCGTTGAGTAATGAACCAGAACATTCGAATTCGAATACTAAGGAACTTGACGTACCCGTTGTGATGGAACATAGCGGTGTGATGGATCCGGAAGGGGTGACGGTGACGGGAAGAGCGATGCAAGTTGCGGGGCTTAACAATTTGTTCAAGAAAGCAAATGTGCATGCGCCGGATTTGATAGTTTCGAGGTCTGCGGAGGCGGTACCCGAATATGGAAACCCGAGTCTGTTTCCCGGAATGTTTCCAACGTTGTACCCATACGCCGTCGGCGGTTTTGAAGTTAGAGGAAGGAAAGTGGCTGTGAGCATGCGTGATCAAGCAGATTACTCGTTTGATTTGCATGATCGCGCGTTTAGATATCATTATTCTTATATGTTCGTCGTTCTCAATATAATACAACGTAGAACGGGACATTTGCAGGCTTACTTCACGGTTCAAAGGTCCAAGTTCCTTGAGGTCGCTGACGAGTTCCGCAAGCTGGATTGTGAAACGGTTAAGTCTACGGCGAAACGCATCGAGACGGAGGGTTTTTCTGCAGAGCCATCGAGAGAAGAGCTAGTGATGAAGAAACTGTTGAATGAGGTGAGGACTGTGTCCGCTAAAGTACCGGGTTCTGCGGCATCGAAGGTGTTTGTAAGAAATGAGATAAGGAGCTACATGGGCATGAAAGGTATGCCGCAGATATTTCTTACCATAAACCCAAACCCTCATCACAGCCCGATTTTCCAAGTTATGGCGGGGGACGAGACAGTCGACCTCGGTGTCAGGTTTCCGCAGTTGGCAGCTGGCCCGGAGCGTGCAAGGAGGTTGGCAAAGGATCCTGTGGCGGCTGCAGATTTCTTCGATTTCTCTATAAAGTGTATATTCGAATGTTTATTCGGATGGGATTATGGAAGAAATGAGTCTAGCGAACGGGGCGGAATACTGGGTCATTTAGACGCGTTTTATGGAACGGCTGAATACACTGAGCGGGGTTGCTTACATGGTCACTTTCTGATATGGCTTGAAGGTGGTATGAACCCCTCTGATGTCCACAAAAGAATGAAGGAAGATGATTCATTCAAGCGCAGGTACTTTCGCTTTTACGAAAGTGTGTCTATGCATCATCTTCCTGATGCCAAGCCGCCCAATTTCGACGCGACGAGGTATGAACCACGTGTGGAGCTTCCTCCTGTGCCTCCTGTGCCCGACAGTGATGGTAGGCTCCCGCAAGACATCCTGAATGAATGGGATGATGTGATGCGTACAGAGATTTATATGTGCGGAGAAACGTTGCAACGTCATACTTGTCGGGCGGTCTGTCATAAATACGGCAACGATAATCGTTGTCGGTTCCTATTTCCGCACGAGACGGTGGAAGCGTCCTACTTTGATCCCGAATCGAATACAGTCGCTCTGTTGTGCAGGGATCCTACTATTAACTGGTTTAATCCGTATATTCTGGTATTTTGTAGACACAATCACGATATCAGATGTATTCTGTCCGGAAAGTCGGCTAAAGCCGCTATGTTTTATATTACGGATTACATAACGAAGATGGACATGAAGACGAACCAGATGTTGTCGTTGATGTGCGACGCTGTCATGGGGCTACCCGAGGAGCTTGATGCATCTCGTACTGATGGTGCGAAAACGCTGTTGCATAAATGTCTCAGCCAGTTCAGTCGACAGCAGGACGTGCACTCACAGCAGGCTGCTTGGTATATAAGGGGGAAGACCGATTCCATGTCGTCGCACAAAACTGTGCCAATGCTGAGCGGGGCGTTGTTGTCTCATGTCTCCACCAGTGTATTGGAGACGCCGAAGGCGAACGATGACGCACAGGGTCTAGAACGACGACCTGCGGCCGAGTTGTCTTGTAACATTGGAGAAGAGCCGGAGCGCGTTAGATTGGAACTGCGCGAGAATGATAAGGGAAAGGTAGTCTTTTGCAACCAGGTCACGGATTACTTGTTTAGGGATGAGCGGTTGAAGGATTTCAACTTCTACGACTATGTCTGTAGGTTCGAGACGCGCCCGGGTAAGATTAGTCGAACGAGACAGTACAGGAACGACGTGTTCAGGTTAGAGGAAGGGCATCCGCTCTGCAATACGCATCATATATCTGAGAGGTTCAAGCATGCCGCGTTCAGGAAGGATCGACTGCCTCTTATCCCTCGGGTTGTTGGCGCGTTTGTTCCTCGGGCGACCGATCAGGATACCTATGCGAGATTTGTGCTGGCGCATTTTAAACCCTTCAAACACGATCAGCCCGTGTGGACGGAAACAGATGATATCTTACACATGGTCAAGTCGTACGAGTTCAACCTCATGTCTAATCGAGTTATGTCGAACTGGGAAGCAATGCATGAATGCGAGGACGCCAGGGAGGCAGAAATGATCAGTGCTGCAGCAAGCGCTAAGCGTACGCTGAGAGAAGATCTGATGCGAAGGTTATCAGAAGTTGACGGCAATTTCGATGAAGCAGCAGAGAACAATCGCCCAGTCGTGGATGCTGTACCTCGCACGAAAACGGAGCTCGCTGATCTGCGAACGATAAACATGTTAAAAGAATGTGACTTCATAACGGAGGCGGCTGTGGCGTCTCGGCCCGATATGGATGTATTTCTTCCTTCGGTTAGTCCACATGACGACGATACGTTCCGGCTCGATGTTCCTAGACGCGTTCAGAAAGGATGGGCTCAGGAGATAAAACAACAGGAACAGGAGGTGGTTAGCAGCAGGCTCAACATGATGGATATTCATCGGCAGGCATTGGATAAACCACGTACTCCTCCTGACACGATCCGTTGCGATGCTGAAGTGCTTAACGGTTGCGACTCTGGTGTCGTTCGCGAGCAAGGCTTCATGGCGTCCGAAGACCGACCGCTCGTTCCCGAGACATTAGGAAACAGTGCCTGCACGGATTTCACGTCTGGTCCAGCGTTGTCAAGGATCGATGCTAGACGCGCTACCATCGAAAAATTTGGCCTCAACGAAAAACAAATACTCGCCTTTGATTTGATCGCTGATGCCTTTTTCGATTCGTACGACGTCCGAAATGGCTTGCGGACAATGCCGCGTCGAAAAGATCCGTTGAGGTTGTTTATGACTGGCCCTGGAGGAACGGGCAAGACGCACGTTGTGAATGCAGTAAAATCACTGATGGATATGTATCAGTGCGGACATCGTATAAGGTTGTTGGCGCCTACCGGTTCCGCTGCAACACTCATAGGCGGCACCACATGTCATAAGGGTCTGGGATTGAAAATAAAAAACAGGAAAGATGAAATAAAGGGACGCGGTAAGACCGGAGTGACGGAGCATTATGCTGTAGAGTTTAGCGTTGCTAGTCGTCTGCGTCTCAGAAGGGAGTGGAAAGACGTGGATATAATCCTCATAGATGAAGTCTCCATGTTGAGTACTCAGATATTGTGTGATATAGACTACGCGTTGCGTTACGTCAAGGAAAGGCCGGACGAATGGTTCGGTGGTATGACTGTTATCCTTTCGGGTGATTTGTTTCAGTACCCTCCGATATGCGGAGATGCCTTGTACTCTAGCACTCGCGGAAGCAAGAAGTCGAACGACTGGCAGCTGCGGCACCGGTTGGGAAGACTCGCATGGAAGTCCGTGAATGAGGTCATTAGCCTGACCGAGCAACGTCGTATGATATCGGATCCCGAGTTTGCGGCCGCAGTAAATAGGTTGAGGGTCAGACGGTGTACCGATGAGGATGTGGAATTATTTAACACTCGTGTAATAAAGTCTGCTGGTTATCCGAACGGCGTCGATATGTCTATCCCTGAGAACAAGAATTCGGTCGCTATCGTTGGGAGGAATCGCATCCGAGAACGAATTAACTGGTGCAAGGTTGTCAGTAACTGCGAGGATGTGCCTGAACGACGTCTTGTAATTAGTGTTGCCCGGGACCTAGTAAACGGAAAGCCTGTTTCGGACGACCCGCCGCACTACGTTGCTAGCTCCTTGCTGTCCGCTGACGTTTCTAAGCACACAAACGACGGAGCACTTCCTGGTTACCTTCCGTTGTACGAGGGGATGCCAATCATACTTAGAAGTAAAAACATAGCAACGGAACTAGGGGTAGCGAAGGGATCGCAGGGAACATTGAGGAAAATTAATATGGCTCCGGGTGTCGGTTCTGGCCGTTCGTACGTCGAAACCGCTATAGTTGAGTTTCCCGACAGTCCGGTTGCATTGTCAGGTTTGGACAAAGGAATGTTCCCGATCAGCGCCTCCAAGTGGACGTTCAGTAGTCGTATCCACGATGGCTTGGAAGTAAAATCTGTGAAGGTTCAGCGTAATCAGTTACCGATACAACCTGGCTTCGCGGTTACTGGACAATCCGCGCAAGGAAAAACATTACCCAAAGTGCTTATTGACCTTAACGAGAATACCCATGACGGGTGCAGGTTTGCGTCGTATGTCGGAGTGTCTAGGGCGAGGAAACGCGAAGATCTTTTCTTGATGACACCAGTAACCCTCAGTGTGCTTAACACGCGACTACCGAGAGACTTAGTGTCTGAGGATCGCAAGTTGACCGCTATGGAGCACAACGGGTTGGTGCGTCGCGGAATTTTGGCCGGAAGTATTGTGCCGTGCGTTGTGCTGGATGATGATGCCGCAGTGGGGCCGTCTGTCACGATTTCGGAAGAGGCAGAGTCTGACCATGTTGCTAAACGGCGAGGTGCACATAGCGTGAAGCGCGACGATTGCAGTCGTAAGAAGCGGATCCACGATACTACGAGCGATGTAAGTAAAGGAATCGGGCAGGCGGCCGATGGGCGTCGTCGCCGTAAGCGCGAAGCGGACGTCGAGCCAGATACCGGTCGACAAAGCAAAAGGCTGCGGGTCGAAAAAGTGACAGAACCCGACGTCGTATACGGATGTCAATGGTCGGCGGTTGATTGGTCTTGTGCATACGATACAGTTTTCGTTGCTTTCTGGTTTGTCTACCGCAAAGCTCCTGCTGCGTGGATCGAAAATTTCAAACAACGGGGCGCGGGAAGTGATGTCCTATCGAGCCTGTACGATCAGATGATGCGCGGTTCGGCGCCTGGGCGCCCGTCGTCTGCTTTGATGAATGAGATGCGAGACAGGTTCAGGGATTATCTGTTCTCAACCAACAATGTTTTGTTTCCGAGACGTGGGTCGGCGATGGCTTCCGTTGGTAGTATTCTGCAACATTTATGGGGATCTAGCCGTAACAGGTTGACATTTGGAACGCGGAGTTCACACTCGGCGTGGATGTCTGAAAGACGTGACAGTATCTATTTAAACCCTGATGTGATTATTCCTATGGATGACGACGGTAGAACGCGGGTGCTGATGGAACATGACGTACGATGCTGGATTCATGCAACTCTCTGCGGCCGCGGTCTCGACGTGGAGCATTCCGACAGATGCCAGGAAGGGTACGTCAGCGGTCTTACTCTCTTGGATCCCCCGCCATGGTTTTTCTTCGAGCTATTCCAGCCAGAACTGCACGTGGTGCGTCCGTGCAAAGAGTTGCAGTTTCCTAGCCAGGACGGGTTGTGTCGATATAACCTCGCGTGCGTAATGTATCATGGGATGAGCCATTTTTCGTGCAGAGTGTTTGACGACTTGAATGCTTACAGATATGACGGTCAATTGAATCAAGGAAGATGCGTCCCGGATGCGGTGCCGTTCGAACAAAGCTCGACAATAGGGTCCGTAGGCGAGGTGTTCCAGCTTGATGGTCGAAACGCGTTCGTCTTTTTGTATGTTCGTGCATGATAGTGGTCCGTGGTGAATCAACCTGTATAATTCTGTCAGATGCTTGTTGTCATGGCGTGGAAAGTACGCTCGCCATAGTCTGGGAAAGCGTATGAATGGGCCACGGGCGCGACAAACATTGCTGGCTAACCGGAACATGGTATCGATTGTGGTAGAATGGGTGGGGAAGGGGCTAGTGAACGCTCGGGAATGTACGGCGACTGGATTATGCGTTGGATACGGACTGATGTTGTGAGTTGCAAATCGACTTGGTGCATTTATCCACGTACGTCACCGCAGTTCGAGCTCGAGTAGACAGAGCAGACCAGTGTGTATATTCGTTTGCGGATATCATTTCTTTCTGTTGAGCTGTGTTAATGTCGGGTGAAGGATGTAATGTAAACAAACCGAATCACTGCGGACTCCACCGCGACTTGCCCACCGAAATATGAGAGGAAAGATAAACAAAAAAAACAAAGGAAGTAGATAGTGACCACGAGTACGTACGTCGATCTGCACGTGCCGTTTTCTGCGGTTACTTTGCTCGCTGGAACGCCGACATTGCTAAAGTAGCAGGGGGACTGAGATCAGCGGAGCGATAGCAGTAGTGCTAGAGGAAGAAGCGTGCGCCTGCCCGGCAGCGCATGCTGTGACAACGTATGTGTGACAATCGTTCTCAGTCACGAGTGACGCACCTATTCGGCGTCGTCGGTCTGCCAGGAATTGAATTTTGCGCAGCTGATCGTTGCATAAGACTCTAGCTCAAGCTACCACAGACGACGGAGGTGGGCGGGGTGTCGGACTGGCCGTCCTGTCGCCGCCGCGCCGAAGACATGTGTGTTTATTCGCCGTTTCCCTACTTCTCGACGCTCTCCTTTTGAGTATCATTTCGTCTTTTCGCTTTGTCAAGGCGTCTTACCTACCTATCGTGCATACACTCGAAATGTATCAAGAGCTCGCCTTGCCGATGACCAACTCATGTGAACGACGTCTAACGACCAATCTGTTGTTCTTGTGCGTGTCCTGTGGCCTTCAAGAACCGTTTGCGCGAAAAATCGGTGATAGGAGGGGGAGTCCGCGGCAGGCGGACCGAAAAACATACATACGGGGATCTCGGTGGGAAGTCCGCAGCGGCTGACTGATACAAGGTTAGGGTTTGCCTGATTGACCGCTTGGACCGAGATGGGAGCGGAGTCATGTGTTTGAATTTGGTCGCACTTGGTTCACGGTGCGTGAATTCGTTTCCAACCATGTCCAGCAGCTCCCCGCCCTCTATCTATACCCCTTCAACGACTCATTTATTCCAAAACACATGCACCTCCCTCCTTCTCAGCGCGTCAAAATTGGCCGCCAGACAAACGTAAAGACTGCACCTGGCGAGCGCAACGGCTTCTTTGACTCCAAGGTTCTCAGCAGGCAGCGTGCCGAGGTCTGGGAAGAGGCTGGGAAAGTATGTCGGGCCTGCCCTTTCCTCTCCAATCTTCCTCACGCGCTGCCGAGATCTACATCAAGGATGTGAAGAGTTCCAACGGCACCTTCGTCGATGGCGAGCGTGTCAGTCTCGAGGGCGCAGAGTCGGACCTCTTCGAGCTCAAGAGCGACGATATTGTTGTACGTCCTTGTCTGCTTTCGTAGCTTACCCCTCGCTCACTCTACGAAGGAATTCGGTATCGACATTGTTGGTGAGGACAACAAAATCATCATTTCACCACAAGGTGGCGGCCGGCGTCCTATGTGTCATACAGAACAAGACGCGCAAGCGGCTGCCCGTGTCGAACAACAACGGAATCCGTCGGTAGCTCAGCCTGGTGCAAGCAACGGCTCCAACGCCGCCTTTAGCTTTGCTAATTCCCAGGCTGGCCCTGGCGGTCCCGCTCAGCGAAGACCCACCATGAAACAGGAACCGACCGGCGTGGATGGCATGGGTGGCAACATGCGTGCTCCCGGAAAGAGTTGCCTTACTTTCGACCACATCCTCAACAGACTCCAAGGCGAGCTCCAGAAGGGCCGTGAGACCAGCGCCGAACTGAATCCGCAAACTGGAGCGATGACCGGAATCCGCGAACCTCTCGGCGCGAATGTGGTGAGCTTCTTTCAGCTAGTTGACTGGACTTTTGCTCATCACAAGCGGCCTCAAAATATCTCTTCTTACTCGCAGACTATACCCCGATCATCCCCCCTCAGGCGCCTCCGGCCGATCCTGCTACCAATGGCAACCAGGCGCCACCATCAGCTTTAGCTGAACTCCAGGCTCAGCTCCGAGATACTCGGGCGTCTTTGGTCAGTCATGTCGACGATATCCGCGCTCTCGAAGGCGTACTGGGCGAACACGAAGCCATTAAGCGCGAGGATGATTCCTTGCGATAACTCATGGAGGAAGAGAAGCGGTAACTAGATAGCATGCGTGGCGCAGGACGACGACGTTCCGACGGCGATTACGCAGCGGATGATGACGATAACGCTCATAGCGTGTCAGCTGTCACTCCTCATGAGCTAGAGCGGGTCGAGGTAGAGGATGAGGAACGACTAGCCGCGGAGGAAGAGGAGGAAGAAAGGAGACGACGAAGAGACGAACTTGGCCGACCGCGAACACCGGAGCCAACGGGAATCGGCATGGATGACGAGGATTTCCACATCAACGAGCGCAAGACGCATCTCACCGTTCGTTCCCGTTCAATATCGCCCCCGCGTAATCGGCAGCATGACAAAGAGCAGTCGTTTGCCGCTTCCGGGGCCCTGCCTAGCGAGATGACCGAACGTCTGAATACCCTTTGTCTCCAACTAGAGTCTGCCCTGGAGCTGTCGCGAACCCTTCGAGCACAGCACGATGCTGCCCAAACCACCATCTCTGCCCTTGAATCCAAGGTCAACACACTTGAGTGGCTCGTTCAGTCGTCACGGGCACAAACACAGGAACGGGCGTCCTTGAGTGAGCTTATAGTGGAATGGCAGAAGAGTGTCGAGGGTCAGTGGAGCGGCGTACAAGAGGAATGGGCTCAGGAGCGTACGCGCCTTCGCAAAGCGCATGACGAATGGGAGACGAAGATGCGGATTGGTGAAAGCAGCGCAGGCGCTGCGACGGAGAAACTTGACGTAGGGATCGCCGACCTTCAGCAACAACAGCAACAGTTTCAACACCATAACTCTTTGAAACATAATGGAGATACAAGGACTGGTGGGGGACTTGTGACCCCGCCTAGTCCTCGCAGCCTGTCTTCTGAATCGGGAAAGCAAAGACATAGGCTCAAACGCTCCGCGTCGTCGCGCGGGCGGTCACGGTCACGGTCAATTGATTTTCAGGAGGATCCCGATGGCGAGTATGCGAGCTCTTCGGAGAGCGCAACGCTTTTGGATGTTTCTGTCCCTGCTCCCCCGTCGTCATCTCCGAGATCAAGGCCACGCTCTCCGCGGATGCCAGATGATATGGACTCTGCCGTTCGACTTGGACTCGGGAAAGGTGCGGATCTTAGCACAGACCGTCCCGTGATGCCGAGTCACTATCCGATTACGCCAGAGTCGTCTGTGTGCAAATCATCAACCAGATCCTCGGCGACAATGACTACGGATGGCGATTCCATGTACAGCGAACCTGCGAACTACGTCAGTCACGCGAAGGAACGTTTTTTGAACCAGGTACGTTCTCTGCACTCTAGGTGTATACTATGAACTCATCATCTACACGCACAGGCATCAGGCGGACATCACATCACACAAATGTTGATCGGGTTCCATCGTTCTTAGTGTGGCTGCTGCTGCAGTGCTTTACCGACTCAATGCAGAATGATTGGAACACTGTCCCTTATGCCTGACGTTGGCAACCCAACCCCCGACCCTTTTGTTTACGATTACTTCCCCTAATCCTTCATCTCGTCGGTTTGTCCCACTCTTTTTTTGGTCTCGGCAAATACCTCTTTGTGTATACATGCTTGCATTATTTCACGAACGCCTTTTATCTTATGACGTGTCATGAATCTTACCAAGCTCGCGGAATTCTATGTTTACTCTGGACAGTGGCTATAATGATCCTCGGCAATGTGTCACCCTTACCGTCTCGGTCAGCAATCATTAGTTTTATTCCAACTGAGCATGCTTGAGTGCGTGTGCAGACGGCGCTCTTCATTTGCAGGGACAGGATTTCCTACCGGACTCTCGGAGAGAAGAGGGCTTCTGTCCTCAGGTTGTTCGTATTGCAGCCGTTTGCAAATCGATAGGCCGCTTCTGACGAGATCACCGCAGAAGGGACTTTCAATATTTATGCGGAGATTTGATCAAGTAGCGGTGGATGGCAAGACCAACGTCACCGTCGCCACAATTGCCAATGTCGGAACCTCGGCACTGATCAACTCCGACCTAAATTCTTAATTCCTCATTTGCAATGGTTTGTCGCGAAGCGGCCTACGTATCGATTTGTAAAATTCGGTCTCCTCCGGCTACGACTGTGTAGCCAGATTGTGTGAACATATTTCATCCCCGTCTGTTTCCGAATGGAGCGTTGCAGTTAAGAAGACGTTCCAAAGACGTCGCTGCGATCTTTTCTGGATCCGTCGCAGAAGCACGACAGGGAATCGGCGTGTGTATAACAAGCCCCGTTGGCAGAGCGCGTGCTCTACGGCAGGCACAACGTGCGCACGCTTAATCGGAAACTGTGTTTCTGTCCGTCTGGATGCAAGGTACTGCAATGGGTATACTTCTCATATAATCCATCTGGACCAATCGGATCCTGTTAAACTCTCTTTGAAGGAATTCGGGCATACTCGGAGATCGCGTTACGCGATTTATGAAGATTGATACGTCTCTTCGACGAATACGTGGGCATTGTATCTCGTTTCCTTCTGCTATGCCGTCCACGCTGGCCGACTTTAGGATATTCTGAACAAGTGCGACTGTTCGCCGTTAAACAGCGCGTTTGACCATGCATCTCCGTCGCCGTAGAATTCTTCCCGCCGTTATATTGTGGCATTGATTCATGTACACCGTGTGAGCGCCGCGGTCGCCGTCGTCAGTATTAGAATGGTTATCTCAAGCGAAGCTAGAGTGACGTCGGTAGCAACGCCGCGGCTGGCGCATTGACGCCGTGTCATGGCCTTCCTTTATAGACATTGCGAGGCTGCGAGCAATACTTACCCCTTTGCACGCTCGTCATGCCAGTGGATAACCCTAGGCGTCTGTCGCTTCACACCATCCGTCATTCGTTTTCGTCCGGACATGCTCGCGAGAGAATTCGGCAACAGATATATCCGATTCGGCTCCCGTTCCCTACGAAATCCGTCCACGCCATGAAGATTCGAGACGTTAGCAAGGAATGGACAGCTGATGTGTACATCACCCTATGTCCACCCGACGAGCCCCTATCACTCCACGACGCCGTCTTGATCCACGTCAGAAGTGGTTCCGAGGAAGAGGACATGCGAGTAAAGGATGGAGGGTGTATCTTCGCGGTGAACTCTCTGGGCGAAGACGCGTACTGCCTTACCTTCGGACCGCCGAATTCGCCGCGTTATCTCGTGGTCCCTAACGCATGGGTCACTCCCCCACGACGCAACATATTGCAGTACCTATCCCAAGGCTCTCGTCGTGCGCCGCCGTTTCCCCGCGAGATACCAGGATCGCTCTGGAACAATGACGCCAGTCTTCTTCTGCCACCTGGAGGAGACTGCGAGCATATCCGGCATGCACCACACGCATTCATATGGGTCGATGCAACAGGTCGTGGATCCACCGCGGATACTTGAGCAGGCGTCGCGTCAAACGAGGCTTGCGTATCGACATAGATCAAGTCTTCGTGGTTTCCCGAGGTGTCGTACTTCGTTGCACGTGTGGTTATTTCAGCATCTGATGAAGGCACGCCCACAGAGTTCTTGACCAATCGATCGGTGCATCTCCGTACTTCGACGAAATCGGCGCATTTTTTCTTTATGTTCTTCTTACTGCGATGTTTTCTCGATCAGATGGAATGGCCTGTAGTCTTCGCCGGTGCGGTACTTTACTTTGCTGTGGCTCTATCTCGAACGGACACCTGCGCAGTAGATTTGTCATAACTTCGTATCGAGACCGGTACCGTTATTACAATACATAACTTTTTTCGATCGTGGTGCGAGCATACTCCGAGCAATGACTGCGCCCGAGTCTTTAGCTCGATTATCGTGCTTGCTGAAGTATCCTGTTCCGACGTACGCAGAAGTAGCTTGTTACTACGGGTGATGCGCGGAGCCCCTCTGATACGGCGCAGTTTCGGATGTGCACAACACATAAGTCCCCGCGTACAGTGTGTGTGCAGCAGGACGTTTGATGTTCGTGCCGCTACTGCTGCTCGGGGCAAAGTCCCTGTCAAACGTCAATAATGTTCATATCTCTGCGCCTGAGCGAGATGCATACTAATTGCCAGTGGACGCAGTTGTCGAGGGTGAACATGATAGGTAGCTTGTCTGTGCTAGGTTTTTACGCTGACTCGTGCTCGAACTACCCTTGAGCACTGCAGAGTTTGTTGATTCAGCGTAGAAGGAAATCAGTTCGTGGTGCCATATCCTCAAAAACGTACTGCAATAGCCGCAAGAACGTACTGTAATAGCCGCTATTTCTGCGATTGGGTGTGGGTTCGAGGACACCTTCATCACGCTTCGGCATCAGCGGAACGACGTGTGCGCGAGGGGTTTCTCGGCATGCTTGTGTGTGGATGGAATATAGGCTTGAAAGAGTATTTGGTGTCCACGAGGAAAATCGGAAGACCCTATGACGACAGGCGCGCAGATATGATTGAAATAGTGGCCGCTCCTCACGCCGACCATCCAAGTCCTTCAAGAGGAATGCGAGGTCATCGCGGCTAGTGTCGAGCACAACACGTGCCTCGCTTGCTTCGTGACTCGGCCACCTACCTATCCGAACGCGCGACAAATTCCGTTGTTTCTTTGCAGTTTACTATACGGAACGCAACTTGCTCGATCGCGTGTTGTCCGCTCTTTGCCCGGAAACGATGTGTGATGGATGCGTGCGACGCACTCGCTTGTCTCGGTTTATTGAGCCATCCCGATACCGACGTCTCGTGGCAAGATGCCACCTGTATGCCGTATATATACACGAAGAGGACCGCAACCTCGCACGCGGTGTCAGTACCGCTGTATGCAACATTGGACGCGGATGTACTATCAACAGACGGTGTCCGTGTTTTGATGCACTTTAAAACTGTCCCGTCGTCGAGCTTCCGAACGAATGCGTTCCTGGACGTAAATAGGACATTTAGTTAGTTTTCGGCACATTGGATCGGCTGTTCGACACCTTCCCTTGGTCCTCACCGTTCTCGGCGCTGCGTCTACTCCAATCCTTTGATAACGGCGTGCTCGACATGTTGCACGATGATCGTACATCGTGGAAGAAAAATGTTGCTATCCGGGCGCGCAAGACTTCTTCGAGGTTTAGATCTACGTAGCTGTTAGGCGCGCCATATATATCTTTCCAGAGACGTCGAGGGCGATCTAGGTCGGATGGCAATAAATGTATGCGCAAAGCAATCGAGGTGGTTGTGACGGTCGACGGATCTACGAGCGTCTGCGTGCTTCGGCTGTTTGTCCTAATAAATATTTTAGTAATCATATTTGGATTCTGCGCCTTCGATGCGAGAAATTTGTTGAGGTGGTCGTGCAGCTCGACCGAATGCAAACCTGCTCTTGTCTCTACACCCGTCTACGGGTGGATCGAGTGCGAACCTGCGAAATGGTCACGCCCAAATGTTGTGATGGTCGGATCGCGTGTGGCTTGCGCTTGTCCGATGCCTTCCTGTAGTAGAGTATCGAAGCGCAGAATGCCAGCGTAGGCCGTCGATTGGGAGATGGTAGCGAGTTTTGCTCCTTGGAGATCAAAGGAGGATGACATAGAGATGTCAAGCAGATCAGCGACTAGTTTATTGGCACATTCACGCGCCTTGTGATCAGCTTTTACATTGCCTTCAGTGCCATTGTGGCCCTTCACCCGTTGGAAGGCGGTGGTAGCGGAGCGAGCACGTAGGAGGTAGGCAGCCATACGATGTTCGGGGGATGTCACCTGCAGGGGAACAGGGAGCACGTGATACGTCGCGTCGACTCGTGTGCCTAAGGATGTTCGCGTCCGATGGTCGGGTCCTGGGAGGGTGAAAAGGGGGAAAGTGATAGGGTGAAAGTGATAGGTGGGCGCCTGAGATATATGGATGGGGACGGTACGTAAGTTGGTTGCACGGGGACAATTAGAGTTGCGCCCCTTGAATTTCACTTAGAGGGAAGGTGTTATGGTATATAAATCCCTTAGGGGTGGACGCTTCAGGATATCGCTCTTTTCTGCTCTTTGATTCCACTACTATCTTGCTTGAAAGTTCAACTCTTTATTCAACTGGTTATGTTTGAAGGCTCTCTCGGTGGAGTCGGGGGAAGTATCGTCGGGGTGGAGTTAGGTCCACCTTACGACCCACGCTCCTATGGTACTTATTTGTATGTATGTATGTTGGTGAACATGGCTGACATATGAATTGTCAAGGGGGAAGGGTTCGTGTAGTCGCCTCTAAGCAGACTTTCTTCCATAGTGTCATACCGGTCCCCGTGGTCATTGGGACACAGGGACGTATCCTCTTTGGAGAGACTATCATAGTGGAAGGGATGGAGGTGTGGAAACGTGGGGTTGCACAGCGGTGGGTGGCAGAGGCATCTGGATGGGCTCGCATCCATTTCCTCGCGGAGACAGCGAATGAAGGAGACCGCCATCAGTTCCTATGGGTCCCTTGGTGCGCTCTCGGGTAAGTGCTTAGCTTCGTTATTCAGATAGGGTAGATCTTACAGGGATATAGTGACGAGGAGCGTGCCAGCATTTGGGTTGTCAACGTGGCCGACGGGACGGAGGCAAGTTCGGCCGTGGTGGGAGAAGAGGTCGAGCCCGAGGCGGCTGTTGCTTCCGGACTCGTGGGGGCGGAAGGAGAGGTTGGGGTAGGACAGGCGGCGGTTGGGAATGGGGAGGGAGGGGGTGACGAGGGAGCGGTTGCGGACGTCTCTTTGACCGCGGGGGGATCTATGAAGGTTGGGAGGCGGACGCCGCAGCCTGTTTTGAAGCGGGCGTTGAGCGAGCTCGTGCTTCGCATCAGTCGCTCTCGTTCCCAGGATTTGTAGACAGCTATACCGTTCGGTGTCAGGGGTGTGTAATCGCAATCTATTATGGTGTTAGTCATGTCAGAGGCGGAGGGAATACACGAGTTTTGGACGGGGGAGGACTTAACGTGGAAGGTTAGTGTGACGTAGCGAGTATCTGGTACGATGGGAATTTTGCGAGCTCGCGATCGAGCAGGATGAGTATCCTGACTAGGGTAAGGCGGGTATTATCCTACATTAGGATGATACAGTTCCTAGCGGGAGGTTAGAATTTGTAGTTTGTGGATCCCGTCGTGGGCGGGGGATCGTTGTTTAGAGGTCGGCATTTACGAGTCAATTTGGGGTGACTGAAGGCTCGACTGGATAGATTGAAGGGGGTATATATTCATGTATTGGAGCCAGAGGGTAATCCGCAGGTCAAGCGCGACGGGGGAGTGCTCAAAGAGATCTCGGCGACGTGCTGCCTATCGTTGCCCAGGCTCGTGAGCCGTGGGAAAATCCAACCATGGTGATCACGGATTTTTAGCGTCCCATGCATCTTGTTCTGCCATGGCTCTCGTCCAGTGAACGATTCTGTTCGAGTTTGCGATATGGTCCCTTCAGATCTACGCGTTGCGACGGCGGAGGTGGCCGGGAACGATTACGTGGTCGCGATTATAGAAGTGGAAATGAGTGCAGAGGTCGTAACAGGTACGAGTTCGAGTGTGGCGAATGCGCGACGGAGGTGATTGAAGCTGTTCCTCCAATTAGGCACGACGCAAAGAGACAGCATACCAACAATATAGGGAATAGCGTATCGCTACATATGACGCGCGGGTTGCTGGGAATGATCTCGAGGTAACAAGAAGGCCAGTTCCAACATACTGCCTCGGAAATCTGATACCTGAACTGGAACACCGAAAACTCCTGCTCCGTGTCCAGCGAGAGACGGTCCAGATGTTCGTTCTGGTGAGATCCTACTCTCCGTTGAGTAGCACGATAACACTTGTCAGCAAATGACCGATAGCGACGCAGAAGGCCGATATCCAGCGACGGATGTGTGGGCAACCGGGAACATCACGGACACACGAATGTTGCGTGTTGCGATCCGCCGTCCCCGCAAAATAGCAGATTCATTTGCTAGAAACAGAGTACCCGACGCACGCCGCCTTGTTGAACATTCGTCTTGCTCTGACAACCGGTCCTGGTAAGCCTCGCCGTGTGAAAAAGATAAAAGCATTAACAGTGAACACTTACCCAGGAATTGCTAGATAACAAACGAGCCGGAACCGGTGAAGCGAAACCAGGTATTCGCATACAATATATGCTTTTCGTATCGTCCTTAAAAGGACACTTCTTACTGAGGATAAATAAACAGTGTTCGAAATTGTCTTTGATCCTTTTCAGGAGCTCGCGGCGGAAACAATATCCGTTGTCGCGTTGTCTTGCAAGGAACGTGGTTCGAACGGACAATCGCAAGGTTCTGGCGAGGAAACGCGACGTTTGTCTTGCGCTGTCAGCGACTGGTGCACGGTGGTGACGTCATGTTGGGAGATCGTCAGCTCGTCTTCGTTGCTATTCTTTGTTCTTTATACTGCTCGCACTCACGCGATGTTGTTGTATTAGCGAATCATGGCCCGCTCACAATGGATAGACAGTCGTCTTGAAGCAGCCGAGTGAACGGAACACGTTATGTTAACACGTCGACCAAACGAGCGAGCGCGGCGATAGGAGTCGCCTCGGCTAGCAAGATAGGCCAAGTCGGCGGACTGGAACAGCGTAATAGGTCGCTCAGAGTGTTAGAAACCTAGAGATGCCAACAATACTTTTACTTTCATCACGTGACTTTACTGCCCGTCACAAGCTTATTTCCACCGGATTCGAACTTGGAAGCGCCGCCTGCTCCGGCTACGCCCTTGCTTGCGGGGAGGGTTAAATAAGTGATCTTCTATGTGATCCTCGTAACCTCATGTCCCTACATAGACACCCTACTAATCACGTATAATTGCCCTCAAAACTCGTAATCGGTATATGTGACTCGTACGATAACATCTGTATGACATGCGGGTTCATCCAATCACGTATGTGGTAGATAACTTAATGCCCCTGCATGTATCCCTACCATTGTACTTGGCAGCTCGTCATTGACACCAGCAGAGCTGAAAGCCGTCGTAATCACCTGAAGATACTGGCCACTTTGGATTGTGCCGACTGGGAACCAGACGTCAACTTAGCAAGGCCTCGAGTCGACAGACAAACACTCGCTGCTCCCGACTTCGCCCAGGGCGCTCGAGTTGTAACATACGCACGCGCGCACTCAGGGCGCTCGTAGCTTTGCACGCAAACGCAAACTCACACCCTATCCCACTCCTCGGACGCCCGCCCGCTGATCTTAGACGATCCTCCTCGCCCGCGCGTAAGCCGTCCCCGCCCACGTCTTGGCCCGAGCTCTCCAACCACGAGGAGGCCCGCGCGCCCGCACCTGCGCTCGCGGATGACGCGGCGCCGCCGATCCCAATGGGCCCCGGGCGCACGGGCGTGAAGGGCATCATCCGCGACCGTGACGAGGTGGCGGCGCGCACGCGCGAGCGGCGCACACAGGAGACGGCCGCGCTTGCGCGCGCGATGGAGAAGGCGAGTGTGGGCGGCAAGACGTATCTGGAGGACGAGCGCGAGCACCAGTGGCAGGCGGGGCTGGGGATGGTGCCGCCGGCGTTCCGCCATATGGGGGCCAGGAGCACGTGAGACGTGCATCAGCGAACCCTGCTCAATGACGAGCTCCAATAACGACTGGCGTCAGGTCGTGCACCGTAGCCGGGCCAGCCATTACACGGTAGGCCACAGACACTACAAATGCTGCAGACCTAGAGCGCCTCGTCATTCTTGGGGGCACGCCACGCGCCGGTGTAGCTCAGACATGAAATATAGTTTCAGGGTGATGAGCACGATATGGTCCGCGATAAAAGTGCGACAACGAGAGCAGTATTGTACCCGGGCCAGGCATTGCACGCGAGGCCACAGCCGGTATGATTCCTGCGATTCCTGCGAAGCACTCCAAGGGACCCGTGGTGATATCGAGTTGAAGATGGCAGCCGCCACGACGACAGAAAGTGATGTTGCAGAAATGATAGGACGAGGGAGTGCGCGATTGGAAGCAGAAGGCGAGAGAGAGACACTGAAGGGCACCGATCCAGTGCGCGGACGCTGGTTCCCTCGAGGCTCTGGGTATCCGGAGGCTGCTCGGTGGCTCTTTATAGACCTGAGGATGTGCGATGTGTCAGTGGAGTCGTGTCTGTTTGGCACATTCAACGAGCACTCACCGTAAACAACGCGTACGGCACGGTACACGTGACACGGGCGCTCGTATACGTCCTGCCGTCGCGATACAAGCGCCTGTAGCCCCCATCGAGCGCTCGTACATCCCTCTCTCGCCCCGCGGCCCACGCTGTGGCGAATCTACAGGGGGCACTCGCTGTGGACTGAACTGACTCCGTGCGCGGAGTGTGGCGTCAACACGAGACTCGTTGCCAGGAGTTCACAATGTGCGGTCCTGCAGTTAAATCGACCCCTTCCCCTGCGGATTTCGCAGATGACGGAGTCGACGCCGACGCCGCTCTCTGGCATTCCGTCTGCGATGACGTTCAACGTCGTACGTGGGCGCTGCAGTCGAAGGAGGACTAGTGTCTTATGAACCACAGACTTTTCCGCGTATCGTTTTTTTTTCTATTAGATGTAGTTAGGTGTCGAGCGAGTAAAGAACAACATGTGAATGTAATCAAACAATTAAGCGAAGGTAAAGTAAAGTGTCCTTGACCTGCGGCGGCGTATTACAGTTGTAGGTACTTTCGTTAGCGCTGTGCGGGATGTGAATGGACTTTTTGAGCAACAGAGGTGCGAGTCTCGTCGGTTATGGGAGAAGAGCATCAGAAATCACAGAACGTATAAGTACTTTTGAGCGGGTCTGCTTCAGCTGACGAAGAATAACAATGTTGTCAGCTGTATGGAGTGGGGAACAAGGATGAGGACATACTGTGAAGGCATGGGCTGATATCAATGAGCGACACGACTGCGCTTCGGTGAGCCGTTGTAAGGTCCAGGGTCCGACGCTGGCAAGACACGGCGTTTAAGAGGGGAGATGGGCGTCGCCGGAGCTCTCGCAAGCATGCGGATCTTCACAATCTCTGCCGTATGGATGTCCCAACTGTCGAATCGAACGCCGTTGGCGTCGTTGCCTCTTCCCGGAATGCGCCAATGTTGAACTGTGAAGTCAAGAATAACCAACGCTCCTCGAAGCTTCCAATAGTCCTCGGGAGATACGGACTCACCGAAGTGAATATCCAAGAATCGGTGGATCGCATTTTGCGGTCGGCGGCCGTAACGCAAGAACCACAACACGACGCGAGAGCCGGTCGTCGAGAAAGCACAATAGAGGTGAATATCGATGCGCGATATAATGCCAGGCACGGGCGAATCGAAATGCATGGCATACGAATGTATTACACAGAAACACTTTACAATCCCAGACAGTAAGACTTTTTTAGTAGCAAGGGTCTCTGATAACTCCCGCGAGGCTGGACTCATCGTACAGTGTACCAATCAAGAACAAGTAATCACTAACAGCGCGCGGAGTAACTTTAGAGAATAAGCAGGTATGGATGAGACGTAATATAGAAGAGATATGAAGGAACCGGGCTGCAATGGGGAAATGTGCCTAGAAGGTGTCAAGGGAAGAGTGGCGAACATCGAACCGTTCAGGATCGGGGGGGGCGGAATTCGGTAGCGGCGTAAGCGGGAGCGCAAGTCGCCACAGCGCACCTGCGGCGGATCGAGGAGGCCGTCATTGATGCCGGTGCGCGAATGTCGACAACCCAACAGTCGAAGCAAAGTGTGGTGGGCTAGAAGAGGGAGAGACTGCAAGGTTATCTCTTTAGAAGCATCCAAAATAGAACGAATGATACTACGCACCTCTCGAGAGTGCCAACCTGGTCGGCATTGCATACGGTTCACTGAGTACCGGAACCGCAAATGGATATGCGGGTGCCACGCTAATGTTGCTGTCTCCAAACGAGCCACCAGCTCCTCGCCATCGATCACAGTAAGCAGGTTAAACAATGGACGTTGTAGCAGGACCCTGATGAGCCTGCCACTGACGTCAAGTGTAGTTGCGAAGCCCGACAGGACTGCTACTGACACTGTTAGCGCTGATGCGCTGCATTGAGTCCACGCCCACAAAAATCGAGTAGAAGTGTTGAGCCGAAGGTGGGGGGAGCTGGATGAAAGAAGGCCGGGTCCAACATTGCACTAAGGACACCTCATGCCTGGTGTGCACGAGAGAAAGAGAGGAAGAGCGAGGAGCGTTGAAGTAGGTATCCAGTACGTGGCCTCTTATGCTCATGCCGATGCCTAGCTTTACCGTACGTGCGCTGTCGTTACTTCACAGGCAGGGCACGAGCGTACTAGGTAGGGACACGTGCATGGTAGGGGTAGGAGGTTGGACAGCTCGACGACAGGGGTGCCAATGCCAGCTGGCAACGGCGCGTATAACATAGATACAAGCGCCCAAACATGAGCACGTGCATGGAGACATCTAGGGTTACGGCACTTTCCGACGGTCAGGGTTACGAATCCCGACATGGGAACACCCTTGCAAGCAAGGGAATTGCTCTGGTGCCATGGTGAGATCACCCGCGTGTTTTGAAACCCTGTGGGACACCTCGGCTCGCTTGTGGCATTTGATCAGGGACGTGTGTCAGTTACTTGTTGCGCATGTTACAATTCTTGCAATGTCCCCGTACTTAGCAAGGTGCTTGTATGTATCCGGAAACGTCAGCGGTGTCGGCCGTTTGTCATTGTTATGCTCGAGAGGACTATCGTTTGTCTCTTGTAAGATAGTAACCGAGCGATGAGAAGGGGGCTCAATTTCATCGATCGACAAGGTCGAACAGCCAAGCACTCGTCACGTCTATGTTAAAACAGCGGCAGTAGTGACGGCGGATACGATACAAACATATAGAAAAGGGATACGGAACGAGGACTTGATAAGAAACATAAAAGGAAGGGGACAGTTGTCAAAACAAGGGGGACAGCGGCGAGAACAAACCACCAAGAAAAGAAACTCGAAAAGTAAGAGCTAGTTTGTGATACCAACTCGGTACTCATGTGTCGTGGTAATCGTATATTGATCCGGGTCGCACAGCAACGGACGTGCAGGAAAAGTGGAGCTTACATGATGACGTCGTATCCTTCTTCCGACAGGTATTCCTCGTCGGCTTCGTCCTCGTCCTCGGCTTGCTCTTGAGGGTACGTTCCCCATACCTCGTCCTCGTCGAAGTCGTCACCTGGAGCTGTGCTTAGCTGTTCTTCGAGCAAAACGACAGACTGAATGTTGAAGCTGAGGCTGTCCTCGATGGAGGTTTCGTCCGTCGGCCTTTTGCTTTCAGCAAGAGGAAACGTTCCGACCGTAAAAATTGCTATGACCGCAGAGTTCGGAGTGATGTCGTAGTCTATCTGATTCAGCTCGCGGTATTTCCCGATCGTGAATGCTTTTCTCCCGTCGTACAGCGGAACTGCGCGTAGATTCAATTTGAGCTCACTTGCGTCATGAATGAAACATAAATAAAACATCACCTTCGTCTTCGGGCCAAAGCACAGCTTTCATTTTCTGCTTCTTCACTCGTCTGGGGGACTTCACCGGGGACGACGACGACGCATCTGTGCCTTGCGTACCGGGTACGAGACATGTTTGTCAGTTGCACGAGCTCATGAAAGTGAGGACACGCGCTTACTTGACTTCTGTCTCGCTGTCGAGATTGTGATGCCTTTGTTGAACGTCTGCACATAGAGTTTCTTGCACCTTAAGATGCTCCCGAGTACAGCGGCGCTGCGAGGCCACAGGCAATTGAACGGCGTGAAACATATCTGCTTGGCAACCGAAAAGTTGATTACACGACATTCGGAAACGGTGCCTAGCATGAAGAATGTTGCCGCTGCATGGTTGACGTCGTCCTTGAGTGCTACGAACTGGCCCCTCTTGACGAACATGACAGGATTGGCGAGAGCAAGATTGATGAAGTGCGGAGTCCCCGGGAAAGTAGACAAAGCGTCAAGCCGTCTGTTCGAGTGCAACCGATGATTATATGATCTGGACATGTTCGACCGTTGACCAACTTACTTTCTCCTAGGCGTCTCCGCGAAGGCAGCCTGGATGCTCACGATCGGTATGTAAGTGGCCGGCGTCGAGGCTCCGTAATTCGTCACGGAACGAACGTATCTGTGATTCAGATAGCAAGGGCCGGAACGAGAAGGGTCAGCATGCAGGAATATCTGCGACTCGATAAAAACTTACGGAAGAGGTCGTATTTTATTCATAAGTGCTCGGCTTACGAGACCGCTATCAGCGACGCTATCGGCGTTTGTGTGGTGTGGCGCTCACATCATGGGATATTGCAACGCCTCGCGGTCTTCGGGAAGGGCATCGGTCGGAACTTTCGCTACCTGTTGCATATGCATTCGTTCTCGTTAGCTCTGGTACCAAGCGGCTGCAACACCTGTGATCGGGTATGAAAGCGAGCAGACGCGTACCTTGGTACGAGATTGCGACGTAGTGGGAGCAGACGGTGCTGCGCCAGGTGCACTCGGGAGCACGTAGTCGTCTTCACTGCGACGATGGTATCATCGTTGTACCGAATATGCAGATCCATTTGAAAACATAAGAAGGTAAGAAAATTATATCCGACGTAAGGAAGAGGCACGTACATGGCTGTTTCGCCGTCGGCGGTCGTCGATACCGTGTCGCTGTCGGCGAAGACCCCGTCTTCTTCTTGCCCCACAATGGTCTCTGAACGAACGGTAGAGGAGTCAGGCGCATCCTCGCTGATTCGAACATCGAATTAGCTATTGCATTGTAAAAGACGCGACACTCACTTTTCTGTCCTTGAACGTTTAGACCTGGTGGTTGGCCTTCCGGTCGCCGGGGTGGACTTGCGCTTATCACTAGCAGGAGGCATCGAAACGTAGGCGGAAACGTCGGTTGCAAGAAACTTGAATGTGGTCGCGCGCGACGACGAAGTGAGATACTACACACGAGACGGTGCGAGCGTCACCTTCGACAGGTGGTGTGAGGCGCATCGAAGGGCGGGTTCGGATGCCTTTATACAGAAGCGGCGATGAAGGGCGCTCGCGAAGGGCGTCTCGAATGAGCAGTTCGTTTCCGACCTAGCGACGGATAACATTGACTCGCGCGCGAAGAATGTCGTGACTGCGAATGCCGCAAAATGCCAGTCTTCAGGCTCGTCCTCTGTATTAGGAAGAGCTGTATGTACGTACCATACGTCGGGAACGAGGCGTCCTCTTTTTCGTTCGAGTCGGCATAAACGCTCGGTGTTTGTATACGTATATGTGACAGTATGAAATACGTTGGACGCATATTCAAATGTGTGGGGCGACGGGGCGCGCGTTTGAGGTGCCCTTGATTGTTCCGTGTTGTTTCAGGCGTGGTTCTGGTTTTGCGTCGGTGATCACATGCTGTCTGCAATCTGAATAAGGTATTTGCGTAATATAACCGGATTAGGCTTGGAGTAGCTCTACACGGTGCACGATCTATCTTGCTAGGTGGCGCGTCAGCCTTGCAGCTTGTGACTGCGCGGTTTCATCGCGTACTCAATTGTCTGCGGCGAATTAGGCCAACGTGCGACGAATCCGTTATGGGTTGAAGTCGCTGACACTTGCATGGGTAATCCTCGTGCTTCGATCGTTGTTGTTGTATTCTTTCCGATTTTCTTTCTTCATTCTAATTATTATGCGAATTTCTGTTTGTTTTAGCTTAATTATTTCGGCGCGCACAACACCGCGGAGTGCTGGCCCCGCAATCTTTGCCGACGACGCAAGTCGCTCGGTCTCTCCATAAATTGTCTGATCGTACAAATTCCCCACCGCTAGATATGTCGCTGAATACGAAGATACCAGAACCATATACTGCTGATGAATGCCCGCACGAAAAAGAAAAAGAAACCCCGCGATGATTATTCCGCCGTCCCTCGGTAATAGTGGTGCATGTTCATAACACTGCAAGCGACGATGCCCTGTGTTAGGTTCGCAGACGACTTCCGTTGTGAATGGACAAAATGAAGCGAGCACACACCTGTCGATTGCTTGCCACACGAGCTCTCGATCCCCGTGCCTCCAGTTAACTATGTGGGAGCCGGTTACATCCAGCCGGAACGCCAGAAACTCGCCGTACCAAGTCCTGCCTAGCATTTGAGACACTGGCGCAGACCTTCTGTATTCTCGTCGCGAGTACGTGAAGTACACCACGAACTCCGGAGCGAAGTCACTTCCGTTCGGCAAATAACCATTTGCCGACAATTTATCCAGAGTTTTGGGGCGCCTGAAGAAGTTTGCAACGTGCGGTATCGCATTGTTCGTCCTCGCGAGAGGCAATATCTCCTTCGTGGTCGGAACGCTGACGGAGCGCGGCCTGCCGTTTACTGGTACGTGGAAGCCGCGGACGGAGTATATCTAGACACCCAAAATATACCACGATCCACGAGCGAGTGTTCGCGTAGTTGATTGTTCATGTAGAAAGAAAGCGCGCGATCGGTCAGACGGTCTGCACGAAAAAGAACTACGTTGTAGCATTGCACTCACTCCTACTTTGTGAATGCCCTCGGGGCTCGCCATTTCGCGACTCGTCCGATGCAGGCACTGCGATTCGGCAAGTGTGGTGGGACGTTGCAGATAAATGGGGAGCGGGAAGTGAGGGGGGGACGGGGAGAGGGGCGCGTTTTCTGAGTGTTTTGCTGACGCACGGAGGCAGCAACTGTATGGTACAAATGAGCGTCGTACGGCACCATGCGAAAAAGGAACCTGTTGCACTGTGACATTGGCAGTGATATGCCGTCGCACCGGAATCTACTGGTGTCAATAATGCTATGTGCGCTCCGAGAGCGAACTTAATACTGTTTGAAGGCTGGCGTGATAGGGACGAACAAAGAAAGAATGGTGTAAGTGTTGAGATAACACTCAAATACGCGTATCGCGTGATAAGGGATCAATGCGGTTAGTACTACCATACAATTGCCTGCACTGCATGCGAACGCGCGTTGACCCGTGTACCCGTGTACCGGGGTTGATCGCATGGCCCTCGGGGACCTTCAATCGGTTGTACGCTCGACATCCGTTTCTTCGATGCAGGGACACGTGTAGGCTTGATTATTGTCTGATGCACAATTTATCGGAACATTAGCATCACGAGTGAACGTGCTTCAACCCGACACGGCTAGTGTTTCATCGACGTTAGCCAAGATAGTGAGTGCATAACAAGAGGCGGACTAACGCGTACAAGTTTACGTGACTTCGATTCGCATGTTCTCGTCTAGCGCTTTCTGTCGATCCGCGACTTGTGTTGTTCGATACGATGGGTATTGCAAGTGTGTCTGGTCTGTAAAAGTGCTTCCGTTTGTATTCAGCCTGAAGTTTTGGTATGTTGTTGACTTGCCTTTTGCTGTCGCCGTCGTTGCTAGATTGTACGGGGACGATCTCCACTCTTCGTCCTTTCAGGAACGCGCGCGGTGCGATGATGTCGCCGCTTTTACTGTAACGAATCGTAGTCGTGGTTATAGAATGACGAGGAAGCCACACTCGAACGTATTTGGTTCGATCGGATGCCTTTTGCGTCTGTTGCGGCGCGTCGTATGACATAGTGGCGTTTCATTGTACTGGGGTACGGTGCGTGCATCTTCGTATGGGTTAGTTTGAATTCTGTTTCCTTTCCGCTCATAACAGCGTTCGATTACGCGCCTGGTTGCAGTGCGTGATGAATCTTGCGGCGTGAGCCGTGTATCGATATATCTTTACTCCGCGTAGCGCACTGCTCGCCGTCCTGTCTTCGAAGCGTATAGTCTGTTGATGTTGCGCGAGGTTGCGAACCTAGTTATAATATGGGCGGTACGCTCATGAGCCCGATTGCGATAATATGGTGATCAGCGCACCTCATGTCTGCTATAAAATGAACGCGGGCAAGGGAAATTCACGTGGCGCTTCTTCAACAGGGTTCTCTCTGAATAGTATCCCTTTTCGCCTAAGCCATGATATGCTAAAATAGTACGTGCCTGTACAGGCGTGTTCACGAGTTCTCGTTCATGGATGCGCGCTTCGAGTGACGGCGCAATCGTGCCATCGGGTTTAAGCGAACGGAGCACATGGCTGTCCTTTAGGCTTTTACAATGCCACCTTTACGCTTCAGAACTGTCCGTGTGCGTCTTACGCGCTGGCGTATCGAATAAGATCTGTGATCTCAGCGTAAGTATAGGAGTTCTCTATTGAGCTTATCTGTGCGTGTAACGTATCTTGGAGTCTTTTAGCGTCGTAACGTGCCTCGTCGCGAATTATCAGCGCGGTTCGCCGGTCCGTGTAATTGCTACCGGATGAAACTCGTAGGGCGCATCCTGGACGCTAGCCAAGTTATCGGGCAAATGCCATTTGCGTGCACTTTCCTGCATTACAAGTAACACAAGTTAACTATTGCGACTTTTTACGCCATCCGTTCTGAGTTACGTAGCGTGAGTGCGAATGTTCTTTCGTCGGGGGATCTGATGCAGCAGGCAGGTTGAGAGCTGTGTATGATCGTACAAACTTGACATAAAAGTTGGATCTGGCACAAGAGCGGCACGATAGGGATTCGAGACTGCGATTCGTTCAGTTGTTTCGACCGTATGATTTCTACGCCTGGAAGAACGCATTACAGACTATTTGCCGCTGGACAGTTCAGTGAATAAGCCATTAATCGACGAATGGGATGGGTGCGACTGTGCGCTGGCATCATGATTCCGTGGACACAGCTGTGCATGGGTAAACCGGCTAAAACTAGTACTTCATAGGATGTAACTGCTTCAGACAACTCAAAAATCTTCATTGGTCGAACTGTACAAACACGCGGTCAGCGCAACCGACGGGTGCAGCCAGTCAGTGGATGATTTGCCCGTAGGAGACAACATAAAAAGCTCACAATGAATTGCCTGCGCTCCTCGTCTTCTCGTGCCCGTATTGATTCACGAAGGGCTTAGCATATTCCGATACACGCTTCTCGAAGAAGTTTGTTTTACCCTCGAGCGAAATCATGTCCATGAAGTCGAACGGATTGGATGACTTGTAGAGCTTTTCGACACCCAACGCATTGAGCAGCTTGTCCGCGACGCATTCTACATAAGTCGACATCATATCCACGTTCATTCCAATGAGTTTCACCGGAAGTGCTTCTGGCGTACGAGGGCTGTTCGTCAGCCGGTGCTGACGACAAGAGATAACCCACGTACGGCACAAGAATTCCTTCTCTAATTCCACAGCACTCTTTATGATCTCTGTTACTGTTTCCGACGAGAGTTTGTTGCGTATGTGAGAATATAAGATGCACGCGAACTCCGTGTGCAAGCCTTCGTCTCGACTGATGAGCTCGTTCGAAAAACACAAGCCAGGCATTAGACCTCGTTTTTTCAGCCAAAATATTGCTGCGAATGAACCTGAAAAGAAAATGCCCTCGACGGCTGCAAACGCCACGAGCCTCTGCGAGAAACTGGACTCGTCGTCTTCAATCCAGCGCATTGCCCATTCCGCTTTGTCCTTGATGGTCTCGAATTCGCTTATTCCGTGGAGCAGCCGATTCTTCGCCGCTGGCTCGCGAACGTAGGTATCTAGTAGCAAAGAGTACATCTCCGAGTGTACATTCTCTGTCATGGCTTGGTATGCGTAGAAGCATCTGGCCTCGGGAACCTGTACTTCCTGGCAAAAACGGAATACGATGTTCTCGACGACTATGCCGTCCGAAGCCGCGAAAAAAGCAAGAATGTGACTTATGAAGAAGCGTTCTTCCTCTGTTAGGTGTTTCGACCAGTGTTCTAGATCACGTGACAGGTCTACTTCTTCTGCGGTCCAAAACGATGCCTGTGCTTTTTTGTAGGCGGTCCATATCTGCGTGGTTGCAGCCGATTTCGTCAAACAATCACGGTAGAAGATGCTAGGGCTGAGTACTCACGTCGTCGTAGGTGATAGGGAACATTACAAATCTATCCGGGTTCTCCCGAAGAAGTGGCTCCCGTTCGTCAAATACTGCATACGAGGGACGTTTCGCGCAAATCCAGCATTCGTGATGTACGGATGGTCAGATATAGGGGTGAACATAAAAATAAAAATATAAACCCAAGACTTGCCTGTGCGGTTTGCGTAGTACTGAGCATCCATCGAAGGTGGCATTGGATGGTGTGGACAAGGTCTGGGAAAGAGTGCCTCGTGGACAGACATATGCCAAGAATCCTTTAAGTCATGTTACACATGTATGCCTCCTACATCTGTTCTAGGCGAAATTTGCTGCGAATACCTGGAAAGGGGCTCGCTTTAAGCATACAGTCATGTTGGGTGAAATTTTCACCGCGTACTGTTATGGTCTAATGTTATCGCCTTGTGTTGTATTGTCTCTCGAAGTTCAAGCAATTACGCCCTGATTGGGGGCAATGGGCGCAACGGTGTGTCTGCGCCCTTTCGCGAGTATCTCGGTCCGCATCATTTAATCTTCAGTTCGCATTTCCAGATCAGCGGCCTATACCTGATTGACTGAAGGTTCATGCGATCGTGATCTCCTTGATAACACAGGGTATATCCCGCGCGTCGTATCGGAACTTCCGTATCATAATCAGTGTACGCTCGATGGATCGAAATCCGACGAGCTGTGGACGGCGGACGTGGCGTGCTTTTGGAAACTCGCGACGATACGCCTTGGCTCGTCGTCGCAACCTTCAATCGATTACTTTATTCAGTCCCTTTCTCGTCACATTACACGGTATTCGCAGCTGACCTTGTACTCGTCATTCACGGCTGGTCGAAGATCAACAGAGGCTCTGTGGGCCTTTTGAGTTTGTCATCCCGTCATGCGTGTGTGCCAACGCCGACCGCGAGAGTCTGTAAGCGTATCGCAGAGCTCCGTAAGCGCTCGCCATATCCGATCGTGCAAGACAAACTTCATGCATTTTATTGATACCTTGTAGTCTCTAGATAGCTGTGAAATAATTGTTATTAATCGGTACATATTCGTCCCGCTTATTACGATCTATATGCACGTACCGGGGACCCGGACAACAGGGGTCAACCGTCAGTTCAGTGAATGTTCTACTTGTAGCCGGGATCGCCACTGAACTAGTTGCAGAGATGGTGATACTCGTTTGTACACACACGAACTGCATACGACATTCGCACCAGATGTCGTACGGTATGGTGCACCGTATGCGGCATCCCTCTTCTCGTTTCCCCGGCCGAAAGAGAGTGGTAGCTGGAAGCCGTGACCCGTGTTTGAACAGATCCAGGTACTTTCCCTGTAATGTTTCGTTCTGTCCCTCAGTAATTGAATAAATACAAACCGATAGCGGTTCGATCACGGTGTTGACGCGCTTTGCATAACTGTACAGACGCCTGCTGTGGTAAATGAGCGCAAGCCGCATCGAAGAGTGAGTTGGAAATTGCACTCATCGCCTGCGGGCGGCTGAAGTGGTACATGCTTCCACACAGTATGCGAATCGCCGCTTGTTCCGTTAGTGATGATGCGCGTGCCTGAAGCCATCTCCATGGATTCGATGCGGCGATACTTCTTTTGTATGTCACTGTTCCCGATACTCGGGGTCTCTGCTCGTAAACGGCGCGTTAAATGCTCCAGTATCCATTGCCGTGCGCTCGAACTACACTCACAATGCCTCTTCCCCCGCTTCTCCTCGACGAGTTTTTCGAGGCCGTTGTTTCTGACGAGCCCATAACATCTGAACTGCACAATGCCTGGGCACAGGCGGAGGCTAGAGAGCGTACTCGTGACCTACTCTCCACCTACAGCGAATACGCGGATGTAGATCGTTCATTCGCTGTCAAGACTTTGACCAATGGCGTCGACTATGTTGTGTACCCGGACAACCATGCCGACGCTGGCGACGAAGCTGAGTTTATTGTGTTCGGAATTGTCGCTGCATTGACAATACCAACGCCTGCGTCGAACCGGTGACTATAATATAGCGGATAATTAAAGAATGTCACGTACTGAACACCCACTACAGATCAGTGTTCCGACCTAATTCAGTGATGCAAACCTTTCGGATTGTTGGACCCAAAGACCCGAATTTCGAACTCGCGTTGAATGCGAGAAGAAACTTCAAGATTTTCCTGGAGCAATACTGTGTCGATGGGACGTTCGCCCCGTACGACGACCGCAAGGTGTACGGTATGGCCGCCATCTCCGCCAGCAGCCCACTCCTGCTTCACGTCGATAAAGCGGAAGGAACGGAGACGAAACGCATACCCAGGAATATTGATCCGAACGGCGATATTGCCCGATTCCTTCGAAAGGATTCAAGATACGTCTATACGGAAGACAATCACGTTGAGTATCGCGCTATTCAGCCCAATTTCGCGACTTTGTGAGCCGTTCCGACAACTTGTTCCACGCATCTGTTCCGCTGACGCACGTGGACTTGGGGGTACTAAACCAGGGAACCGGACGCTACAACAGCGCGCATCGAACCCGGAAGTTTTCGTGTCGGACAGCTCGTCGAACTGTCCGTATCGTTCCGGTCTGTACACAGCGCAAACGATCGTCGCAATGTGCGTCGGTTCCAGCCTGTGCTCCGTCGCGTGATATTACGAAGCAGGACAGGCGCAATAGTAAGTACATGACTCTGTGTACTTTAGAAAGTGCCGACTTACGCAGTATGGCCAACATTTAGATGCTCTCCGAAAGGGTTAACGATCACGCGGTTGCAGAAGTGAGCGGGTCGACCTCTTCGAGCGCTGTACCACCGCGCAAGCGTCGGTATCCGGACTCTGATGACGACGAGATTTCGGCACGAAGCAAGCTTGCTCGACTCGAAATATGACCGTAGGCGCTTGCGGCGACGTGATGTTCGGTGCGAATACGTTGACTGGTCTCGAGGTCTGTCAGACATGTACGAATATGAGATGCTCGTCCGATCGTATATCCAAGGTGTCCTTGCATAGAGTGCGAAGTTATCCTGGTCGGTCTTATGCTTACCAATGTACCGATATAGAATTTTGCGACCCCCTTACATAGAGTATAGGAATCTTGTGAAACATGAATTCGATCCAGCAAGCGCTTCGGACTCGGCCTTGCGCGTCTATTCTGCAATGTAGTAATTCGAAAAGTCAACGAAGAATTGATAAGATAAAAAGGAAAATGACGTGATGCGCTACGTGAATACGAAAATAAATCGCCCTACAGCAACGCGATATAACTTACCCCGTCAGCGATAGGGGGTACCTCTCAGGGCCATGACTTCGGACGAATTGTAGGCCAACGACTGTTCGGAACAAAAAAAAAAAAAGGAAAATATAAAACGAGGAGATGTTAGGAAATCGCTAATCATAATGGCCTGAGTGGTTCGTACCATTGCACGTCACGCTCTGCGGACGTGCTCAGTGGACAACCAACTGCGAGCACTCTGAGCGACGAGAACAACGGAACAATAGGTTGCTGGTCACGCAGATCACAACGCCTGTCATTGAATCGTATTGGCAACAGTGTCAGCATATATCCAAACAATGTGTGCGCTTCTTCTTACAGCAGAGTCCTCTCACTCTCTCGCGCAGGAGATCATCGGCTTTCCTTTGAACGCGCCGTCGTATTTCTGGTACCGAAGCTCCCTATGTCCGAAACGTTAACGTGCGGCTGCAGGTCGTGCAACTTCAATAGGGCGTGTAAAGCGTCGTAGTAAGGGATTCATGATACACGAAAGGCATGGGGAGTTGAGATGCCCGTGTCAGGGACCCGTATGGGCGACGACGGAACTGCGCGGCGTTGAGCACACAAATCGATAGGTTGCCTGGCGACTAGTCGTCGTGCATGGGGAGTTGAATTTGTGTGTCGGAGCTTACTGGTGCCGAGGATCCGACGTGGCGCAGTTGTGGCGGAGGTGGAATCGCTCTTGCCACCAACAATTTGTAACCGACCGACATCAGCCAACGTGCAACAGCATGCCTTTCCTTCCTTTCCTCCTTCCTCTCGCTCGGCAGTATCTTCGTCATGCCCTTTGTACGGCTCTCCTCGACGCACGATCTATCTGTGCTTGCGTCGCGCGTCCGAACCCGCGCACCGGCTCAAGACGGTCGACAAATCCACAGTTCGGCGAATGTAACGGGCGCAGGATTGCGGGAGTGTTCTATCGCCCCTACGCATGTTGTGCAGTCGCACGCAGTTTGTACGACAAAGAAAGGAGGTCAAACCCATCATCATTTGGTGCGATTTACATGTCTATTCCGCTCATCCGCTACACGGTGCGAACAGAGCGGGGAGGAGGAGATGATATAGCGAAAGAGGCACGCGCCGCGACTGCAGCCACAACGAACAACAGAATCGCAGTACGGGTCTGCTTTTACAGTAGCTCATACGCCTGACGCAACGTGCTCAATCGGAGTACTAGGCGCATTGAATGCCGAGGTCCGCAACTAGCACGTCTTTGACGCCATCCTGAATTACTTAGGTGAACCAGGAAAACGAAAGAAATAAAGATTAAAAAAAAATGGGATGATTTGTCGACAGCATAGTATGTGTTTCCTTTCTTCTATACACGATCACACGTTATACAGCCGAGCACGGCTCTCACGCGCCGCATAGGTAAACTCTATCTCGTGCAACACAGCAATCCACTGGACGTTGCATTCCAACGAGGCATGCCCTTACCTACCGCGCCGTCATCACACCTGCTCGTTTCGTAACCACTGTCGGCTCTTGGCTGTACCTGCACGCCCGCGCCACGACGCCTCCACGATAGTGCGTGTGCTAAACCAAAGCCCAAACGCACTCGCAGCTGTAATCGCGATACTCGAAGGTGTCTGAGATGCAAAACCGCGCAGCCGGTTCCTTCACGCACGTATCACAGCAAGGAGATATGATGGTATCGGCAGAGAACCGTGAGCTCGGATTCGACGTGCGTGCAGGCCCTGTAACATGCTCGCCAGCGACTGCCACGTTGATAAGTTAGCATGGCGCACTCCATCTCATTCGCATCTGTCTCGTCTTACACCGCCTCGAGCTGCCGATCTGCCGATTCTATATCATGCCCACGTTCTACCTTCAGGATCGTGTTGGTAGGCTCACTTACAGCAATAACGAGCTCATTATTAATATTGACGACTGAAGGTGTATGCAGCACAAGGGGACAAATACATATATCCTGGCCACTGTACAACAATTGTTCGCAATGACTATAAGTTAAATGGTGCACAAGCTCAAGCGAGCGCAATGAGGTTAGCTTCTGCGAAGGCTAGGTCGACAAGGACGTCGGCCGTAGGCAACGGCTCTTTGGGTCACGGACGACAGGTCCGGAGGACCGCTGGTCCGCGGACCTTGAGCATATGGAGGCACAATGAGCCGGAGAGATCTCCGCGCTCCTTGCTTCTCCCACACTTTTTGCCTCGTGTTCCCTCACACAAGCGATTCCCTTTTTCTCCCTCCCTCCTCCCTTTGCTCTGGCAAACAAATAGTGCTTGCACGCTGGTGGTGTCTCGGTGCCCAATCCCTCACCGATAGGGCGACATTTGCTGGACATCCCTGCTCTGCAGGTAGCTCGTGGTTCAGCAACTTTGCTGCAACGCGTCTCCTCGGCCTCGTTTCTCGAGGCGCTACGCGTCGGGCATGTGCACGGCACATAGAGTCACGTGACATACACGCGAGCTCTCTTTGCCTGCCGCTGAACCCCTTTCCGCACCCCCAGAAACTAGCACGCAGCCGTGTACCACGGTGCTCACGGAGATCGAATTGAGGATCATCCAGCAGGTACTAGTTGAGAGTTCTCGCCTTGCGCAGGCTGAGTTCTGTAGTTAGCTGGCGAGTAATATGCCTTAGAGAACACATGAATTACCACTATCATTCAACAATAATTTTGTTTTCGAAGGATCTTACATACTTATTACTACGTATTACGTGTATAATACAATGAGTATATTCGGATATAGCATTTATTATAATGAAATAATATCATCATGACGTAAATATTAACTAATAGACGCCCAAAATGGTATATAATTCCGCAGGTCATAGGGTGTTTCAAGACATTTCCTCTGCACACCCATCATCACCTCTTCTTTTGCATATCTGATTATCGTGTTTATTCTCTTCAATACTACACATTGTCATTCCTTTGGTTATCACGAAGGATAGCCAATATGGCTGACGAGATTAACATGCCAGAACACGATGTAAGTATTGATTATCTGTCCCCCATTATGGTATATGCGAGTAGTGTATTCCATTTGATGTCGTGTATCATTATTTCTGGATCTGTAACTTGTCTTATTGACAGATCAAATCCTTCTGCATGTTATGCTAACAGTTTTCATGATAGTGCACCAATCAATTTCATCCTGGCATTGGAGATTGGGTTGAGGTGTATATGCGCCGCTCCAATGATGGCATACATGCAGTTATATGTGGTGCAATACTCTCAATCAGCAGTGACATGCCAGGTCATGTCCAGTACACCATTCACTGTACACTGGCTGGAACACCTCAAGTTCTCAGTCTCCCACTACAATGGGCAATGGATGCCCCAGTCAACACTGTACGAAGATTCATGCGCTTCATCAATCCATGCCACATTGAAGATGTTCGTGATGTGCCTTACTACCAGGGTTGGCATGCATGGTTTCCTTACTTTGCTCACAACCGTGCTCGTCTACTTGGTGGACCTATCATACTGTTTCGGCGTACATCATACAGTCCTATCGTCTATCACTTACAGCCAATAGTGTATGCACTGGAGGAGGATAGCAGTGAGGCAACCCCTGGAGGTTTCTGGGGATGGACTGCACTTTGACTTATGGTCCCTGTTTCATAACTGACAAAACACCTAGGTTCCAGCAGAGCTGTATGTATATTCTACATCCCTTCTACCATAACATGAGCGCTCCACATACACATAGATTCTTTTGTTTACACTGTACCATATTTTATGCGTTTGAATGTCTCATTCTGTCTGTCCGTGTCCGGAATACCAGTTTGTTAGTCACGTGATCACGCTCGTCTACAACGTCGCATCAGCCGTAGTATCGTATAGCGACGCAAGCACCAATTATAATTCCCATTCTCTCATTACATTCGACTAACCTCACGGCTCTTACTTTAAAACAGCCCCCGAATTTTATCGTGAAGGAGCTGACATTTCCTTCCGATGCGGGCCCGGCCTTCGGCCATCACTGCGCTTGCGCTCGGGCGCTCTGTTTGGGCCCGCATTGCAGAGTCACGAACTTACGATTAACATTCTCAAAGCTTGCAACGAGGAGTCGGTCATAGGCTGGTGACGGTGCCGCAGCACTGATCCATTCTCTCAGTGCCGCCCTGTACGACCCGTTCCCCTCTTCCATCCGGTACACCATATATATTACTCGCTCACTCACCCTCACCACAGAACTTTTCCGGAAAGATCACGACACAGAACTTAAAGCGATCGCCTTAGGCATGCTCCCATCCGCTCACCCTGAACGGTGGGCCCACCGCTTACGGCTGCAGCCTGGTGGCGCCACTTGTCCTCGGGTTCACGCTGCCTCGCGCACAGCCAGACGTCTCCACGACGGATTCCTTCCAGCTCGTCGATGGTTGCTGTGCTCTTCGTGCGTCTGGAAAGACCCCGCATGTAGGCCGCTCGCCCGCTGCATCCTCTTCTGCCACTGACACCCGCATTGGCAGACCACGCGCACTGGCGGGCGGGGTCCATTGTGCCTGCAGAAAGCGGGCTTCACAGCGACCCGGGAGAGGGGAAAGGAGAAGGAGAACTGTTAATGGAGGAGGGAGAGGAGGCGTAGGCCCTCAGCTTCTGTTGCTGGGTATGGAATGCTTCGCTCGCGCGGGGCTGAGCAGAAACGAGATGCGCAACTAGGATCACGTGATCCTGCCCATTTGGTGCTGCTCGCACAGTGCCCCCCCGGTTGATCGGCTGGCGGTGCAGGAGTTTGTGGAGGCGGCGTGTGTGGGTGTCGTATGTCCTCTTCATCTTTCCTTGCCTGTGCATTTGGTCCGCTTGTTGACGAGCATGCGGGCGACGATACGTAACTTCCGAGGCAGCTGGCCCAGCCGAGTGAAGAGGCTGTCGTGTTTCTCCTCAGCGCATGATATGAGTTCAACTCCGTACACGAGCCTGGCGACATCACATGGTGCGCCCTCCCTCACATTCTGATGCTCTTCCTACCTAGCTGACTACTTCACCGCACCGCACTGCACCCCCAACCCGCACCACCATGCAGCGCATCACTACGCCTGCTCACGACTCGTGCCCTGGTTTCGTGTGCCGACAGGATGAACAACAACAAGGATAACGACGGCAGCGCCATGTGAGCAACGCCTAATACCACGAGCAGGTCCGTCCTTGAACGATGTACATCAGTGCGAGACAGAGTCGATAACGCAGCGAGCAGCCACAAGGGCGGAGGCAAGAGCAGGAAACTCACAACATCAGCGTCAAACCCTCGCAAACCGACATTACTGCGCTTGTAAAAAACAGCGCTGTACGTCTCGAGTGCGCGACACATTTTACCCTGTCCGTTGAGCTCGTTGAACGGGGCATAGCGTTCGGGATGTACCCTGCATGGGCCGTATTGGGCGCGCGCCTAAGACACACACCACGAAGCTACACCCCCCCGCTTAACCTGCTCATACCGCATAATCTGTCAGACCTGCTTGTCACGCCTGTAACTAGTATCTATGGATAATGACATTATCGAGTATTTGAGTACACGATAAGCTAGACCGAGAATACATCGAAAGAACCACATGGAACATTGCGTGCTCCTCAAGCCTGCGTAATTGTTATCCTAGACGTTTGACAGGGTCAGGAACGAAAACGTATGTACGGCGCTGCGCCAGTCACATAGCCTCTAGCCCTATTGGACTATTCTGATTATCTCGTGCAAAACACATCGTCACGCAGATAAGCTGCTCCGCTCATCAGGAAGAGCGCTCGCCATGAGCATCCGCCGCCTTCCTTTCTCTACTTCATGCCCCGACCGAATGGCGACGCACTATCGCGGGACTTGTAGCGACGGATACATTTCGTCTGGATCTGGCAGAAATGTTGTATTGGCAGACATGTGAGCTCATCCCATTATATATGACATTCAGTCGACACTGAGCCCTATCCTATTTGTAGCATGTGGCAAGCCGCTTTGCTATCCGTGTTCCTAGCGGCGGCGTTCGCCGACGCTGCCCTGTAACCCAACACTTCGTCGTGTCTGGTTCCCCGGACGAAGCTGCGACGAATCATCCATCGCTTGTGCGAAATGTACGCGCTTCCTTCGCCCCTCGAGCCACATACAGCATTCATAAAGACCCGCCGCTGTCCCGCGGCCAGTGCCGGCTTTCATCCATAGTCAGTGTTTCCTTCAACCCCTCGCCCTGAACAATACGGTCATCGATTGTTCGCTACCGTTTCACGTAGCCGGCGTTGTAGCCATACTCGCTGTCTACTACGACGTAGACTGAGTGACATTCGACTCATCCGTGTTCAGATGGCCTTCCATCAGCCGTCTAAGAATACTTCGCAAGCTCCTCCCGTCGGACGCTATGGCGATCTCCCAACGTGCGAGCTTTTCCTCTATCGACCCTACAGTAACTGACGAGTATTTCCCGTCTACCGACACACGCGCATGGCTACGCTTAACAGCCCCGAATCGCATTCAGAGATCGCTGACGTTGACGGCGTGCATCGCCCAGAGTGCACCACAACCAGCGGCCAGCATTCTACTGCACGACACACCAGAAGTAGACCAGCTATGATGAGGCCGGGAAAGCGTCCCCGCGTGCAGCAATATACGGACGCAGAAAGGTTCGTGCGTTATGATGTTCGCCTACACACCGACTGAACATTCTTGCCCGACGTGCGGTGCAACCACTGGACGCAGCAGTTCGTCGATAGGTCTCACAGATAGAACTCGACAAGCCGACCTTACATGTCGCGGTCCCACTCATCCCACTCATGATTCAACATCATCAGAACTTAGCATGTAAGTGTTCATTGACTGCGCTTTTCACCGACGCGCACCAGTCGCGGCTCGATTGATATATTCATAATCATACAGTCGAACCTCTCGTACGTTCGGGCCGGTCCGTCAGAACAGCGCGAACTTCGAGTTTGTTGAAACCGTTACAAACGACGGTGGAAACAGCGAATCGAGACCGGTCGAAGTCACCGAACTCGAATTGTACAACATGTTAAATTCGACTCGTCGGTTCGTGTGAATTTCTATCCAACCTCGTGAATGCGCTTTGACACACTCTTAACTCCGCCACGACGCACGCCCCATGTATTCTGGTCTCTTGAATAGGAGGATCGAAGCAATACGTGCACATACGGATCGCAGATATTTCATGAATCTTGCGAGCGCAGATCCCTCCCTGTACACAAGACGCGGACTGTATGTTGTCCACAAAGATTCGCCCAAGACGATTGCTGTTTTCTCTCTAACGGGCGTCGTGACCTCGGCCAAGCTTCGCCGCATCACTGGCTACGACCGTCGGATAACTGTCCTACCGTTCCGAGAACAGTGGATTGGCATCGCATCAGTCCTCGGAAACATCTTCAAACGCAACGTTCTTTTTTTCAAATCTTCAGTACATGGCCTCGTGTTCTCCACGGCGCCATTCAGACGACGTAAGCCGCACAAACTATCGGATTATCATGTTATAATGTGTGGGTTGATGCTTTGCTTCTGTTGTCGTGTCACAGAAACACCTGCGTCCCGGCAGAAGACCTGTCGCATAGGTACTGCCCGTCCTGCCGAGGATACCGGTGCGCAAAATTTAACTCGTTGGTGTACAATTACACGCCGTGATAAACTTTGTCGACTGTGAACAGTTCCAGTTTACGATGGCCGATTGCCGTTCAAACTGACCGAGTTCCGAAACCTTCGAACCTTGTCCGACGAAATAGAAGATTGTTCCGTCATTTTGCTCACGTTCTCTGTGTCGACTTCCGCGATGACAGATGACAGCCAGCCCGGCGATTTTGACGATGCTAGCGAAATAACAAGATTCAATATTCAAGAAGCAGTCGTCATCCAACAGCTAAAAGCCATTCCGCGCGTTTCTAATCGACATGATTCCGTACCCCGCGACGATTCGGATGCCCGTACTTAAGGCAGCGGCGTGAACGCTTCCCCGACACAAACCACGGTGCGACATGTCCCGCGTTACCCGATAACACACGACTCACGTCATGCTCCCTCCAGCGCCTCGCATTGTTCCGTCGTGGTCCGCGCTTCGACTCTCCGCCCAAACCGGGATAACTTATGTTGTTGTTCTCGCCGTGTAAAAGAAAAAAGGAATAGGATAGAGACAACGGAAGTGGAACGCGATAGCGACTAAATTCAGATAATATAGAGGAATCCCGTCGATCTGAGCAGCTAAGATTCAGATACGGAGTTGCCTTGTACTTCTTTTAGTTTTCAGTACCTTTCTCACTTACGACACAACCTGACTGATCGATCGTGTATACATGCGCAAACGAATCTCGGATACGGATACTGCTTTCGAGAGTCGGGAATGGCGCGGTAGCGCCGCTACGATTGCGGCAATTGCGGCCAAAGAGCGGCCGTTCGCGCGTGCACGCGCACGTGGCTCGGACGCGTACTCAGGAAAATATTGAAACCCGCTGCGGCTTTCGATGCCGCGGCCAGCCAATATCCTCATTTTTTCACTCTGCCTCTACCATCGGTGTCGATAATATTCACATCGTGTCCCCTCGACAGGTCAATTTCTATGCTCAAGAGCAGGTCCAGGATTGCTTGCGCCGAGTTTGCGTGTACGTATACGCAGTACGTGATGATTTACAGTGTCCTTGGTCTTCAAAAGGAAGCTGGCGACGGCTGTTTGCAATTGGTAAGTGTGCTTTTATTATCTAGCTACCGAGTCTCTACTTCTTGCGCAAGTCTCGGGTGCTAGAGAAATTATCGAGTTTGTGAACTCCGATATTTTTTGAAATCCCAAGCACCGCGCCTAATCTCACAATCCGTGACAGTCGCGTGCAGGCTCAGCTTTGCCTCATGTTAGCATCAATATTGACTTGCAGTCACGGAGTGATCAGTTGGTGCGTATCTATGGAGATCTATGGTTGTAGGCCAGTAATTGACCCAAGCTCACCGCTTTACGCTTCCCACAGCAGCGGCACAGCAGCTTTCGCGAAGCGTTCATCATTGCAAGATGAACTCTTCCGAGTCGGACAATGGGAGTGGCGGTCCTCAGGCTGGCGCGCTGATGGGCCGGAATGGGCTTCTCGACCTTCAAACACCCATCCTTTATTTTTTTTCATGCCTGGGTCATGCTTGCGACGGGCGGATAGGTGGGTAGAATGAAGTCGCGTCAAAAGCCTTCCATCAGGACGCATGAAGATCCTGAACAAGCGAAACCAGTTACTGGGCGAGTGGCGTAGACCAGCACGACGGGTGGGTGTATCAGTCATCAGGATTGTCGTAAGTAAAATATGGAAGTGATGTCCTGAGAAGAGGTGTACGTGAGTGGCAGTGAGATGGTGCTGTTGCCGCTGGTGCCTGAGGTTGAGGTCGACGAAGAGTGATCGTATCTGCAGGAGCAAAGGAATCGGCGATCGGGCTTGCCGATGACATTGGAGATGAACGTGCCCAAAAGATGCCGCGAGCGTCTGATTCTGATAATTGTTCCGGAACGCGTGGCGTAGAAGAACGATCGTGTGGGATCGCGCTTAAGCTAGAGGTCTGTCTTCCTTTAATCTGGACACGCGCGCATCATGCAGTATATCTCTAACTCCCTCCCTTTCCGCTTCACCACAACGTCTCTCCCATGAATAGCGCTTCCATGTCTTCCTTTTCTCAAGCTCCCTCCTTCTCCTTCTCCTTCCACTCCAACCCTCAAGACGATAGCGAAAGTAACGACGAAGATGATGATCGTCATCGCTCTAGCAGTCGGGCCCGACTGTGAGTGAATCCTTGTGATTTCCTGTTCTTCGGGCTGATGTGGGTTTCAAGAACCGGTGCTTGTGTACATTGCAAGTCCCTGAAGGTATTGTCTGTCTGGCAAGTGGGTGATCGATCTCACAATGTCTTCGTTCAGGTCAAGTGCGAATTTCTTCCTGGTGAAAGCAATTGTCAGCGCTGTCTAGCGGGAAGTCACAAGTGCGTCGTTCGAGGCAGGAAGAAGAGGAAACCTGCTCCGTAAGCCACGACGTTATGTGCACATCGTGACATGACCAATGATGGATATTCCGTTGGCTTTCACCAGCACGCACGATGACCTACAACGGCGCTCAAACATGCAAGACGGCGAAATACAACTGCTTCTTGAACGCCTCGATAACATGAGGGCAGAGGAGAAGATTCGCCAGTGGCTTTCAAAGTCTGAACATGGCATTCGCGACTCGCACCCGCAATCCAGTGATTATCAAGGAATGGGTCAGCCGACTGTTCACCTGGCCGAAATGCAATTCCTTGACCTCTATGGTTTGCAGGGCTTTCTCCCGCGCCGTTCCAGTGCGACCAGGCGGACTTCCAACTGTTAGATTACCTTCGAGGACGATTCTCGTCAAAACTCGACCCCCTCACGGGTTCTCGGGGCGACGTCTATACCAATAAGGAGAAGTTTATCCGGAAACGAGAATGTGAGTAACAACTCCATGGTTGGCACGCTTTTGGTGACGCTTCCCAAAGCCGATCCCGAACCGACACCACCAGATATCGTTCGATATGGCGTTCTTACTCCAGATGACATCGTCCTCTTATTTCGCATGTAAGTCTTAATGTCAGGACTTCTGATTATATGGAAGGTGAAGCGCACTTCTTCCTAGATTCTTCGATAGGATCAATGTTAGTATCTCTGCTATTGTTACAACTGTCCGACGGGACCTTATCTCTATCTACGCAGATATTCTTCTCTCTCTTGGATCCTGAGATCCACACTCCGTCGAAACTCATCTGGGCCTCACCGTTCCTCTTCACAGTCAGTGAGTATGACAGAGCCTAACGCCGTATTGCAACTTTCTGATACTGCGCAGTCTGTGCCCTCGGCTCCCGGTTCTATTCTCAGAGGCCAAATCTATATCCTCTAGCAATGGAGTTCGCTAGAGATGCTGCAGGGAAAGCCCTGGTCGACGGGTCGAAGTCTGTGGATCTTTGCCAGGCATACCTCCTCATGGCAGTCTACCCCATGCCCGGTAAAAATTGGAACAACGATCGAAGTTGGATCCTCATGGGCGTCGCGATACGGTAGGCTTGCCGGCTCTTTCTTCCCTACAGGGTGTTTGAATATGGCTTTCGCAGCATGGCCATCGAACTAGCTCTTCACAAACCACCCCCCACCGACTGCGATGAGCGCGAGGTGGCAAATCGAATCCGGACTTGGTTGAACTGCTTCTGTGTCGACGGGGCTCATGCAACTTCGTTCGGGAAGTTGTCTATGACGCCGACAGATGATATCGTCTCCCGTACTTCTCGGGACTGGCACATATCTTCGCGCTTCAATTTGCCTTTTGACATCCACCTCGTGGCTTACGTGGATATCCTCCTAATTATGGAGCAATTTCAAAAAGAAATCGGGCGCAACCTCTTGCCAGAAAGGAATGCTAAGGTACATCTTCCTTTCTTGTTGTGATAACGTAGTCTCACATCCCTATTACAGGGCCTTGACATTGTCGCGAAATGCATTGATTACGACGAAAAGCTTGCGGCAATGATGGAATTCTGGGTTCAAAGATACATAAACGACCCGAATAACAGTGGTAAGTCGCTTCATTCTCAGGACTTATAATGGTGCTCATCAGTTCATTATAGATCCGATGTGCAATTACAGGGGAAATAATACCCAGATGTACGGCTCCCGCCGCATTCACGAAGTGCACCTTCTAACGCACTCTCAGGATTTCCGCTTACCTGAGGCTTGTCGTTCTTGCCACGGCGTTCCCATATGCTGTCAAGACTGGCTTAGTGAGACAGAGTCATATTGTCAGAGAGGTCCGTTCGCCAATGTGTATTGCGGAGTGTGGAGGCGCTCACTACCTACAGTCGATTAACGTCGCCTGCCAGTCTATCAAGATAATGACCAACAAGCTGTACCCGACTGGTATTCTTCGTTATGCTATGGAGGTATGCACTTCATATGTGTGACGCAGATAGCTTCTGAGAAGGACACAGGCCAACTTCCTATGCGTATCATTTGCTGCAGCCTTTCTGATTAATGTGAGCCTGAAAAGCTCAGTCTGGTCACATTTACTAAAACATTTACAGCTCCTACGTCCCAAATTCCTCCCACTGCTGGATGAATCAACGCAGCGAACGATTATCAAAGTAGTCAGGGAGCTCATCGACGTCCTTGGCTCCAAAGAAGTTGCATTCGACGGACGTCACTCACCGGCCTTGTACTCTCGCTTCCTTTCTAGTCTACTGAACAAATATGACCAGGGCGCCAGCCCTCAGGAGGGCATGGAGTTTGTTCCCCAATTCAAGGCAGATCGCCAACAAACGCCGCCCAATACCTATTACTGGCCAGATACCCCAGCCATCCTCGGCCCTAGCATCGGCATGGCCGATGCCGGTTTTGGACAAGTGGAAGGTGCAATCTATCAACAGGCAGGCGACGCTGACATGGACTTCAGCATGCAACATTTCATGAACGCCATGACAGCGCACGGCCAGCAGAACCCGCAGACCGTTGGAATACCTGCTATGACAGCGTCTGGCTCAGGGTTTGTAGATTGGGCAAACCCCTACCAGGCCAATCCGGCGACAATGTATATGGACGATCACCTATGGCCTATGGACCACACACCACAATATGGTCCTACATGAATTAGCGTAGTTGTCATTTCTATCTCTGTGTAGTGAGCTCGAGTGGATATCTATGGTATATTGGTCGGATTTCGTCTGAATATTTTGTTCATATTTTACCTTTGGTGCCAACCTTTTCTTAATCTGCTTTACTACGTATATCTGTCCTGGATTCTCCACGATGCTAATGCTACGAGGTGTTGCGAGCAAAGTCGAAGGGACGGAATGTGAACTGAGACGGCCGAGCAATGACCTTGAGGAGCAGTCACGAGCTGGCGGGGGTTTTCATCAACGTTGTTGAAGCTGTGGCTGTTACTTACCACATGATAGACCTAGTAATGGCCTAAGGCTGTTCAAAGTGCTACACCGCTCTTCTTGCTCACGAGTCGCGTACATGTACACACGCGTTTCCGAATCCCTTCTTCTGTACTTCCTTTCGTCTTAGCTGGTTCGTATGGCCGTCTCTGAAGTTGACTTCGCTGCTGGTCGCGTTTCTCCCGGTCCCTTCCAACACAGACGTAGACCATCATCACCACCGGTTGCCTCAACATCACTCAACCATATCCACATCGCTGAGGCTCTGTTGAGGTCCGAGGATAATGGGGCAACGCTGGACTTGAGCCATAAGGGCATCACGGATGTTGGGGAGTATGGTGCGGAAGAGCTGGCTGCTATTGGTCGGGAGGACCTTATGGAGGATGAAAGCTCTGTCCTCAGGTGCGGCCCTATTACAGTTCGCTAGGGCTTATAACTGCCGTGGCCTCTCATAGGGAATGTTGCTGAAACTATACGAACAGGATCACATTGGCTTCAAACCGGCTGGCAACGCTTCCTACGGCCTTAGCATTACTGTCGCGTTTACGCTACCTCAATCTCAAGAGCAATTCATTTTCCGTGTTTCCTGACGTGGTCAGTCTCCATCGTCTTCTGTTGTTATTGATCAACCTGACTTGGTACGCAGTTGACCATCATGCCGTCTCTTGAGGTCTTAGACATAGGGCGAAATAAACTAAAGCGACTGCCTTCTAAGCCCGGTTCGCTGGTCAATCTCCGAGTATGTGTTCGGCTACCATTGGACTGGCATGTCGGATTCATGAACGTTTTGCAGGTCTTCTCCATATACAAGAACAGGATAACCAAACTCCCTCCATACTTGGTCCAGTTCAAGAAACTCAACATCTTGAGGATAGAAGCGAATCCTCTCGAGTGGCCTCCAAAGTCAGTAACCGATGGGCAGGAGCCATCAAAGGATTGGGTCAAGAGTCTTCAACGATGGATCGAGGACAACAGCCCTGCGTCTGAGCACCGGAAGTTGAGTGATGATTCCTTATTCAAAGAACCCGTCGAGGATGCTGCCCAAAGGTAATCATACCATCTTCTTCCGTATATGACTTCGGCAGCTTATGAACTGCTGTCTTATAGTGATCATATGAGTGACGCCACGCCTTCGTTCTTCCAACAGAGGACACGAGCAAACGGATCCACGACCGACAGTGACATTTCCGTCATTTCGGATTCAGAGAGCTCGCGGCTCCCGGCACCCTCGCCTCGCTCTGATAGACCGCCGCCATTATACCTTGGATCACTACCTCCCGCCAACGGGGACCGAGCTTCATCTCGGTCACCTGAATCATATCTTCCCACCCCCGAGGGATCCGCCTCTCCCGATGGTAATTCGTCGAACTTCGGAGAGGGTCCCGTACATACTCGGAATGCTTCGTATGCCGGTTCAACTCGTGGCCATTCTCGCGGAAGTTTGACAGGCAAGAAGAGTCTTCCTGATTTGAGACCCGCGAAGCTACATCTGGGTGCTGAATCAGGGCGGACAGATATGCCTGACATGCCGTATGGAACTCACCAAGCAGTCTTTGCCTCTGCTCTGAAGGCCAACAAATCTGCGGATAACTTCTCTATTCCATCTCCTCTGTCGCAACGGCAGGACTCTTCCGAATCTTCAGACGGATTTCCATTTGCTCGTACAGCTCGGCCTATACCTCCTCCCTCGCGTATGACTTCGTCTCCCACACAGTTCGACCAACCTGCACCACCCATGGACGTTGAACGCAACTCGTACTTCCGTCGCTTCTCGACTCTTGCTTCTTCCGCTGTCGCCAGTACCATTCCCGAACCACTTCTCATTCTTGTCGACGCAATTCGTGGCATTCTTTTTGCTGTCTCTCAAATTTATCAATCGCTTCGTCATTATACCGTCTATGCTATCGACGAAAGGCTTTCTTCTGTTCTGTCGAAGGTCCTGGATCCTGCCAGTGCTTATATGGCTCAATTGATCAGCGCGCTGGATCGCTTTGATTCAATGAGTCGGCGGACAATCCCCACTCCGTCGGTCTGTCGAGCTGTGGTTCAGAGCTGTAAGGACAATGTAGCGGCGTTCGGGAAAGCTGTTGGCGTCCTCTCTCTGCAGCTCAAGGTCCTTGCCCTACACGACGATGTGCGATACACGAGACAGATGCTGCTGACGTTGTATTCTGCTTCAGCGGAGATATCGCACGCCTGGAACACCATTGCATCGCACCTCAATGCCGTCGAGCCATTCCTCCGAGATCCGCGCCCGCCTCCTGCGACGAAGACACGCAAACCCTCTATGCATTCTCCACTTGTGGGCTCGTTCGATGCGCCTCCTGCTTCGGCGCCAGCTATGGCCGCGGCCTTCCCACCAGCGTTTCCTCCGGAGTCTCCGACATCATGGAGAACACACATGGCTCGTCGGCATGCGGGCTCCTTCAGCTACAAGGACGTGGAAATTGGACGATCTCTCCCGTCGTCCGTGGACATTCCTCAATTCCAAGCGGGTGTGGCCACGGGGACAGATACGCCGACCCCCAGGGCAGCGCTCCGCCAAGCGGGGTATTTCAATGTCCTTTCGAGCGCTTCGATATCGATCCCATCTCCAAGTAGAATGCCAAGCAAGAGTATAGCCTATGCCTCGAGCATACATTCGCGCCAAGGATCTCAGTCTTCGCTCACCGGGTCTTCTACGAGCGCATCGCCTTCAATGAATGGGCGATTGCCGGTGTTTGACGCTCCGGCGGATCTTAGCACTTTGGTCGATAAAGAAGCTCTGGATGCCATGACGAAGGCCGTAGAGGCTGCACCGTCTGTCTGGGATATGGTTGACACTGTGTTGGCTGATATGCCCGAGAGGAAACAAGAGATCAGCGAGACTCTGGAGACTGCCCAGTCCGTAACGGCTCAGCTCAAAGAGAGTATAACCGCTGTTCAAGATGGTGTACAAGTGGATAGGAAGGCCCTACATGATGATGCACATCTCTTTGTCAAGGTAATATTCACCCGTCTTCTCTTTTCCCTCGTGTTCACAATGAGTTTCACTAGACGGTCGTCCAGCTCTCAAACGCCATTCGATCACATGGTGGTTCCCATCCTCTGTCTTCCGTTATACGGACACACATGGTGAAATTGACGAATGCGACTGAGGAGTTCGTAATTCTTCTCCATGTCTCATCCTTCTCTCGAGCGCCCAGGCCCTACTCCCCCATGACCATGGTTAGCGGATCGTCGCAAACCAGTGTCTCGCATCCCGCCGACGATTCGAGACTTGGGCCTAGCCTTTCGAGGAGCCTTAGCCACAGCACGGAGGCGCTACCCACAATGCCATTTGGTTCTCCACCACCTAGGGACAGGGATGCGCCACACAGCGCACTTCCCAACCAGTCCTTCAGTATCCCCACACCACCACGCCGTATAAAGAAAGACTCGGCCGACGACACCTTGGAGGCTTGACGCCACTTGATGCGGCCAAATGCCGTCACGACCTTGACGCTCTCTCCTCTCCACGCACTATGTTCATTATTCTCATTGGGTATCCTTGCAGCATTAGATTATCTGCATATTATATACTACACCATTAGCATCCTCGATTGAAGTCGATTACTTAATTCGCAATATTTAAGGTCGCAGGACCGCCTCCATTATCTGATAGTGAACCGGAGACGCACAGTCTGCGTACGATACAGTGACAGGGTGCGAGACACGAAGTGCAAACGTTAACATCTCCATGGAGCTATTACTTGATCTGCCCCTTGCCATTGACTGGCAATCCCCCGCTATGCGAGTTGGCCATGATCCTGTCGATCTCGACCTGTATGTCGCGGAGACTTGACTTGAGCGTCTTGACATCTTCGAACTTTCGATGGGCTTTCGCCTCGTTGATGAAGGATTCAAGAAGTGCCTCCTGTTCGAGCAAAGGCTGAAGTGCGTGTGCAACTTCGGAGTCTGGATCGACCGCTTGAGCCTCCTGTCGTGGTACAGGAGACGCGGTCGCCTTCTTAGGCTTCGGAAGAGACTAGGACAGATATTCAAGATGGAGCAAGTGTGTGAAAAGGACGAGCCAACCTGCAAGGGAAACATGTTCTTCTGGAGGAAGGTGTTTGCTCGACTGAGCACGGCGGCTTGGACCCGGTCTTGTGAGCTACCGGCCCCGGAAGTTGGGAGCTTTCGTATTCGTTTCGCAAGGGCATCGTACTGCGCAAATGCTTCCAACAGGCGCTTTCTGGCGGCTGACGCCTCGGGTGTGGGCTGATCGTCGTGGCTGTTTCTTCCATTAGTACGCGCCTCTGACGAAACGCTGAGTACCGACCTCAGTGTGAGTAGCAGCTCTTGGAACAGTGGCAAGGAATCTTCGATCTCCTTTTCCAGGCTGATGAACACATCATACAGCCTGGCGAATGTGGATGCCCCGGCATTCTCGTGAATATACTGCTGGTGCCTTGAGAAGATCGTCAGCTGCTGCAGACAATGCTGGAAGATGGACGACTGACAGGAGGATAGGCCGGCAGTCTCTGCATATCCTGACACCCTTGAGAAATTTATCTTCTTCACCCAGCTCCTCCTTCTCCTTACCTCTTCCATTCACTGTTGGACTACCTCGTTTTCGCACACCGTAGTCGACGCCTTCACCTACCTCCTCTATTCGACCAGATTTCGGGTCTACCACGAATAGAAGAGAACAGGTTGCAGGTCGCTGTGGATGCTTTGGTGGAAGAGCGCATATGATTCGCCCACACAACCGACAATGATGTTTTCGATTGGTGATGGGGTGAAATGACGCGCTGTAAGGGAATGAAGATACTTTCAGTAGCACGAAGGGACCGATGCCGATTCCGAGGACGTACGTGCAGAGGGGACACGCGGAAACTGTCGCGTCTTCCTGCCACGGGGTAATATGCTGTTCCGCGGCTGAAAACAAGGGCACTCAGAATCCCGATACGCGGAAGCCAGCGAAACGACTAGTACCTCGAATGTCGGCTTTACTTCCGGGCGTGACCTGACTTTGCACAACGCCTCGCCATAGATCACCCGCGTCCATGTTCCGCAGCTCCTTGATGTCAAAATCGAACAGCGACGACATCCGCTTCGACTGACGCGGTCTCTCCACAGCCTTCTTCTCTGATTCCGACCCGAAGTGGAGATGAATGAGCTTCTCGAGGCGTCGTTCTAGCCGTGTGCGCTCGACGCGGCCGACATCTCGAAATTCGCGGCGCGCATCGAGGAACTCGTCAGTTCGCGGACGGTAGACGCCCTTCGGTTGGAAGCCTGGGCGGTAAGGAGCAGAAGCACGGATGGGCGTGTGGGAGCGAGAGGGAGTTGACGCAGGAGATGCAGAGCCAATGGGAGTGGGTGCGCCAGATATGGGCGCAGGTGACGGGGAATTGGCTGATGGGTGCAGCGAATGCTGAAGGAACGTAGTGCGTACAGAGGGATGAGGCAGATCCGACGAAATATGCGGACTGTGAGACCTGGAGGCATCATGTCTGGGCACCGGGGTGTGCGTGTGGCTATCTGTGCCCAAGGAACTTGTGGTTCCATGGGAAGGTGTGTGAGCAATTGGTGCCGGGCGGGTTGTTTCCCGGGGTGTTGGAACTTGGTCAAACTGACGAGCCGATACGGGCGAATCCCGGACAGATGGCCCCGTGCTAGAACGCAGTGATGACGGGGTTGCGGCCGCGGAGGAATGGCGAGGCGGAATGCGGCGGAACGTTGATATCCTGCGGCTGGTGGTAGGCGTCGATGCAGAGGAAGAAGAGCTGGGTATATCCGACGAGCGCCGGCTGGCATCCGCTCGATGGATGCTGGCGGAAGCCAAAGAATCAGGCGGGGTGTGCATCGTGGCGGCTGTAGTGGATTGGATGGTGCTAACGGTGCCGTTCGTCGGAGTGGCAGAGTGCGGTGGTGAGGGATTTCTATCGGGCTCGCTGATGCGCACAGGTTCAGTGGATATCTCAAGTACGGGAGGCTCGCGGCCCAAGGAGGAGCGTCTGCGGGTTTTGTCCGAAGGGCGGTAATCAGTCACCGCTTTGCTAGCTTCCGAATGAGCTGGGGATGGAAACGGTGCGTGGAATGTAGTGATGCTAGTAGGGCTAGACGGAGGAAGAGGGGATGGTGTGGTGGAGGTTGGCAATGTCTGGTTCGAGAAATTACGCGAGTGCCTCTTCGACTATGAGAGTCCATTTAATTTTAGCTGGAACGCATGGAGCCGGACGCTTACTCTGTACGCCTGGTATGGCACAGGTGGCGGAAGGCTTTCCATGACACTCGCAGCAAGACTCACGATGAGCTCTCAATATCCTACACTTCATCAGCGGAATGACGAAATAAGCTCCCGTGCATACGCACCAGGCAAGAAGCGACAAAACTCCTCTCGAGACCTTATATGAAGTGAATATGAGACCTCACAGTTGATGATCTGAGACGATAGAAGAGACAGGAGAGTGAGAACAGGGAAGGAAAGAGGGAGAGACGAGGACGACGTGTGTCCATAGCTGTAATCCTGTTATGGGCGCCTATTTCGACGGATATATACCGTCGGCCCGGGATCGGCAAAGGATACGAGTCCTCGACGCCGTCGGACAAACCCTGTAACCCGCTTTCTAGCTGCTAACATGTCTGCAACGTCGGGCATTGGCCTTTCTGAAGAACTCGTCTCTGATTTCTCGCGTGCAGTCACGTCAAGGGACGTCAGATTCCTCAAGATCTCCATTCGCAATGGTCTATACTCGTAGCCGCCTTCTTTGTGTTCTCCATCTCATGTTATTCCCAAACTCCAGAAACCCTCGTTTCCGATGGTACTTTCCCCTCACAAGCATCTTTGGAATCGGACCTCGCCAAGTTAAACACCCTACTGGAGGACAATATACCAGCCTATGTGCTCGTACGACTAGATGATCCACCCACTGAATGGCTATCGGTTCACTATGTCCCCGATACGGCCAAAGTGAGAGACAAGGTGTGACATTCGTTCACGCCACAAAGCTACTTCTCAAGATGGATCTATAATTCTTAGATGTTGTACGCGTCCACCCGCAACACCCTCACAAAGGGTCTTGGTTCTACTCACTTCACAGATACCATCTTCGCTACGTCGAAGGACGATGTTACCCCTGCCGCCTATGCTGCCCACAAACGTCATGTCGCCGCTCCGGCTCCCATGAGTGCTCGCGAGAAAGAGATGGCCGATGTCCTCGCCGCTGAGAAACAAGCTGGTGGGGGTGCCTATGGGAGCAGCAGAGCGAGGCAGAACCACATTGGGACTGGCGTTGGCCTGAAGTGGTCCCCAGACGTCGAGGATGCTGTCAAGGAGCTCGCTACTGCAGACAATCGTCTGGTGACAATCGTAAGTCCCGCTCGTCTGTCAGACGTTCATTGGCTTACACTTTGAAGACCATCGATCCATCTTCGGAGACGGCTGTTCTGAAGGGCACTGAGGACTCGACTGCCGATGAATTGGGGGATAAGCTACCTCCGTCAGACCCGAGTGAGTACTCTTCAGCAGGGATGCTTGTGTACGTACCTAAGTCTCCTCTTCCTAGCGTTTGCTTTCTTCGCCTGGTCGCCCGCCGGTCGTCAGCGCCAGATCGGTGAGTCGCCCTCAACCAGCCTCGGCTACATTTGTTAGCGTGCTAAGCAGAGTAATATAGTCTTCATCTATTCTTGCCCTTCATCGTCACCGATCAAGCATCGCATGCTCTATTCTTCCGGCTCTTCATCCGTTTACCAGGCGGCCAAAGCTCTTCTTCCCCCCAACCTGCTTGCGGGCCGCAAGATAGAGACGTCGGACCCCAAGGAGCTCAATGACTCCCTCTTGCAGGCCGAACTTGCACACAGTAACAACACTAGTCCCACGCCCACACCAGGCGTAACAGAAGAGACGAAGAGCTTTGCGAGGCCGAGAGGGCCAGCAAGAAGATATGTACACTGAAGAATATTGTGCCAGCCATACTGTACTTGTGATTTTTGAATCGGAAGCTGACGAAATAACATTATGTACTGTACATGCACAGGCAGCTTGACCTTTGCCACCCGAGGAGTTCTGTCTGGTATGTGTCGTTGAGAAGGTCATGAGACCGCCTTGATCCGGAAACAGCAGCAGACGCGACCGCGGTTCGGACAGGATACCGTGAACGTGTATTACCCCAGTAAGGCAATCGCAGAAGTCACCTGCAGCCATGGAACGACACGGGCGCAGGCATGAGCCTCGGCAGGGCTTTAAATGATCTTTCCCTCCGTATCCAGCGTCCGAACACTTTCCCCCAGCTGTGTCGTCGTCATCTAGGAGCACTCGGGATGTTGTCGAGACCGTCGAGAGCCGCCGCCACCTCCCACGTGCTTCGCCCACTACGCCGCGCTACAGCTGGCATCCACCCCACAGTCCTTCTCCGCATTCGCTTCTATGGAACGCCCGCGGACATTCCCGTGCCGAAAACGAAGAAAGTCTGGGATTCGGTGGACGAAGCTGTGAAAGATGTGAAGTCAGGCGACGTCCTCTTGAGTGGAGGTAAGCAAGCTGCGTTGCACCCGGCCTGATACGAGCGAATTTGACGGAATTCTGGTCCAGGCTTCGGATTGTGCGGGACACCAGGTACGTGAGGCGGGAGAGGAGTTCGCATTCGTGCCTTGATTTGCAATTCGCAGACACTCTGATTGGTGCACTGGCCAACAGACCAGAGGTGACCGAGCTCACTGCCGTGTCCAACAACGCGGGGTCCGGGCAGAATGGGCTTGGTACGCATCATTTGTGGTGATGCAACCTGAATATTACTAAAATTTCAAACAGGTAAGCTGTTGCATTCGGGGCAGATCGACAAAATGATGGCCTCGTACATCGGAGGGTATGTGGCTACCAGTAACTTTGAGCCGCAGATTACTGAGGAATTTTCATGCCATCTCAGAAACAAGCATTTTGAGTCTCTGTATCTGCAAGGAAAGATCTCGCTTGAGCTTATACCGCAAGGAACGCTTGTCGAACGAATGCGGGCGCATGCTGCTGGTATCCCTGCGTTCTATACCCCGACAGGTGTTTCCACGGCAGTGGAAGGTGGTTCTATACCCGTGCGCTATAACGAAGGTGGCATGTCAAAGGGTGTGAAAGTGCCAGGCACTAAGAAAGAGGTCAAAGAATTCAACGGGCGTAAATACGTCCTTGAGCCGGCGATAGAAGGTGACGTTGCCTTCGTGAGGGCGTGGAAAGTAGATGAAGTTGGCAATACAGTGTTCAGGTGAGTCGAAGGATGTCGTGAAGAGCTGCTGTTTCTGAGAGCATGGTCACTGCAGGTATACGGCAAACAACTTCAGCACGGTAATGGCAAAAAACGCAAAGCTCACTATTGTGGAGGTGACCAGCATATTTTGAATTGGAGCGGGCGTCGTCTGACAATTATATAGGCAGAAAACATTGTACCCGTGGGCTCTCTTCAGCCGGATCAGATTCACCTTCCTGGCATCTATGTGGACCGCATCGTAAAAGCGACTGCGGAGAAGAAGATTGAGATTCTTACTGTCGCGGAGGATGCTTCATCTGAGAACGGGAGCAATGAGAAGTCTGCTGCTCTGGATCTCCGACACAGAATTGCGCGGCGTGCGGCCAGAGAACTCAAAGATGGCTACCATGTCAACCTGGGAATTGGGATGCCTACGCTGGTGCCCGAGCACTTGCCAGCTGGCGTGCGCGTGTGGCTGCAGAGTGAGAATGGCATTCTTGGTATGGGTCCGTACCCCACCCGCGACGAAGTCGATGCGTATGGAGTTTTCTCGCTGCTTCGTCGTATCATGAGTTCATTGTGACGTTGCCAGCGATATCATCAATGCGGGGAAAGAGACTGTCACTCTCCTTCCTGGAGCGTCTGTCTTTGGTGAGTGACGCATCGACTACGTTGCGGGGATAGAGTGGCTCACTCGAAGATACACAGACTCCAGCGAGTCGTTCGCAATGATCCGAGGAGGTCACATTGACGTCGCTATTCTGGGGGTGAGTATGAGAAAATGCGTCTAGTGCGCGAGGCGACGCTGATTGGGTCTAGGCCATGCAAGTGTCCGGTGCAGGCGATATAGCGAATTTCATGATTCCAGGCAAGCTGGTCAAAGGCAAGTTGGCCCAGACTGTGGAGTGACTCATACTGACGGTAACATAGGCATCGGCGGGGCGATGGATCTGGTGTCGAACCCCGACAACACGAGGGTTATCGCCGTGCTGGAACACTGTGCCAAGGACGGAAGCCCGAAGATTCTAAAGGAGTGCACTCTTCCGCTGACTGGCGCGCGGGCCGTGAGCCAGATCATCACTGAGCTGGCCGCGTTCGACGTGGACCGGGAGAGGGGGGGTCTCACGCTGATCGATGTTGCGGAAGGGGTGACGGTAGATGAGGTCAGGGCGAAGACGGGGTGCGACTTCGCGGTGAGGGACACACTGGGGAAATTTTAGACGTTGCCATGCGGGGTGCGGGGAGATAGAAGGATGTATATTAACATATTGCGGGGGGAATTGGAATTTTGTGGCCGAGGAATGTGGGGGAGACGGCAGACAGCATAAAGTCGGGGGCGGGACGGCAAGGCGGCAGGACGGCGGGCGGAAGCGGACGACGGTGATTGGCTGGTCGAGGCGCGAGCACGGCCGAGCTCTCAAGTTATCGCGATCGCTGCAGCTCTGGAATACCTTTGCTCTCTGAACAACCCCCGCCTATATATAAGCTCCAGACCATGTCCCGCTCCCCGCCCCTTTCGTCCCCTTTTCTTCCTTCTTTCCCCGCCTTCCCCGGCGTGAGTCGCCACCATGCTCGCAGCACGCGCTGCACCCGCTCCCCTTTCTCTTAGGCTCCGCCTTACCCTCCGCCCGACTGCGCACAAGTTCTACTCTGTCGTAGCCGCCCCCGTTCCCTCCAGCAGCAAAAAGGTCTTCAAGTCCGTGGATGAGGCCGTGAGCGACATCAAGCCGGGCTCCACTATCCTCAGCGGAGGTCAGTACCCCCATGCTCCTGACTGACTTCGCGTCGCTCAAGTAAAATTCTCTAGGCTTTGGACTGTGCGGTATCCCAGAAACCTTGATCGCTGCGGTCACGAGAAGACCCGAGCTTGACCGCTTGACCGCTGTCTCGAACAATGCCGGTGCTGGTGAACACGGCCTTGGTGAGTTCTCGAAGCCCCCTCCATTCATGGCGTCGTGCTGACATTGTCTTTAGCGAGGCTGCTCAAGTCGAAGCAGCTCGAGACCCTCATGATTTCTTACCTCGGCGGGTAAGCTTTTCCGTTATTTTCCGGCTGAACTACTCGACTCTAATGTACTTTCATCTTTGCAGTAACAAATTATTCGAGTCGATGTACCTCAAGGGAGAAATTGGCTTGGAGCTCTGCCCTCAGGGCACTTTGGTTGAGCGCATGCGCGCACATGCCGTCGGAATGCCTGCTATCTTCACCCCCACCGGGGCGTCGACCGCTGTCGAGACCGGTGATATACCCATTCGTTACAAGCCTGGTGGTGTGGCCGAGGGTGTTCTCATCCACGGTAACTCTAAGGAGGTCAGAGAATTCAACGGCCGTCGCTATATCATGGAGCCCGCTATTGTCGGTGATGTTGCCTTCGTTCACGCCTGGAAGGCGGACGAGGTCGGCAACTGTGTCTTCCGGTAAGTCGCTATCTGCTCCGCAGGCGCGTGGACCGAAGCTCAATTCCTCCAATGACAGGTACACTGCAAACAACTTTAACGGTATCATGGCAAGGAACGCAAAATTGACCATTGTCGAGGTGTGTACAAGTAAATATCTGTCTGTTCTGCTCAAAACTGACGAATTGGCAGGCTGAGGAGATCGTCCCGGTTGGATCCATCGACCCCAACGATGTCCACCTCCCTGGTATCTACGTCGACCGGATTGTGCAAGCTACGGAGCCCAAGCAAATTGAGACTGTCGCTCTTGCCCGCGGCCCCGAGGACCACCACTCGGAACACGAAGACCCGAAGAAGGCTGCTGCTCGCGAGATCCGTCACAGGATCGCTCGCCGCGCCGCGAAGGAGATCAAGGACGGCTACTATATCAACCTGGGTGTCGGTTTGCCGACTTTGGTCCCCGAACATCTTCCCTCCAACGTCAAGGTCTGGCTCGAGAGCGAGAACGGTATCCTTGGCATGGGTCCCTACCCCACGAAGGCTGAGCTCGACGCGTAAGCGCGCTTTTTGTCTTTTCGAATGCATCCCCGTTAACCCTCCCTTCAGTGACATTATCAACGCTGGCAAGGAGAGCACCACCCTCCTCCCCGGTGCCTCGACTTTTGGTTAGTGTTCCGCCAAGTTGATGAAATTGCTGTAGCTAACGACTTCTACGCAGATTCCGCTGAATCCTTCGGTATGATCCGTGGCGGTCACCTCAACGTCGCTATCCTTGGTGTATGTATTCTTGCGCCTTTATGCTCGATTTCGATATTTATTGATTTTTCTTCAGGCCATGGAAATCTCGCAAGCCGGTGATATTGCCAACTACATGGTTCCCGGCAAGCTTGTGAAGGGTATGTCGTGCACCTCATTGCGGAGAGACTAGCGTTCTAATTATTTGTGCTACAGGCATTGGAGGCGCAATGGATCTCGTGTCGAACCCGGACAAGACCATGATCATGGCCATTCTGCAGCACACTGCTAAGGACGGTACCCCGAAGATCGTCAAGGAGTGCACGCTGCCGTTGACTGGTGCCAGGGCTGTGAACAAGGTGGTCACGGACCTCGCAGTATTTGACATTGATCGCCATGCTGGCGAGATGACCCTGGTTGAGCTGCAACCCGGTGTGACGCTGGAGGAGGTGAAGGCGAAGACGACTGCAGAGTTTAAGATCGCAAGCAACCTCGGACAACTGTAGAATTACTGCACTACGTACGATAGCTTGAATTAATGGATTTTTAATGATCACTGTCGAGAGCCAATTGCAAAGTTGTTCGTGCGAAGATCGCGACGAGCCCGGCAAGAGACGTGTTTGAGAGTCTGCTGTGGCCGAAATAAGCGCCGGCGGGCTTCTTGAAGGGACCTTTGACCACGCGCTTGTGCTGTCCTGCCATCCTCAGTGTACCTCTCCTTCCCCTCGTCCACTTTCCGCAATGAGCTGGCTAGCTTCTTGGTTTTCCGGAAAGACAACCACCAATAGGCGAAGCCAGGCCCTCTCTGCAACCCAGGAGGCCTTCTCGCTCCCCTCTTCTGTCTTTTCTTCGCATCATGATGCGTATAACCCAGACACCCTCGGCACTCCAGATCCCGAGTCGGCTGCCAGTCCCACCTACTCATACCCACCGCAGTCCACCTCCAGTCAGTATGGCTATGTGCCTACGGCGTATGTGTTACTTTCTCATCTTCTCGCCCATGTTCTGACTCTGCTTGCTCCAGTGTGTCCTCGCGGTCTCGACCTGCATCATTGTTACCCCTGCACAATACTCCTCTCTCCCCAATACCACCATACCCTCCTCTAGAACAAACATGGAATCGCCTCCGCACCTGGCTCTCGAACGAATACCCTGAGCTCGGCGACACTCTTAACTACGGCATATTGCCACAGGATCTTGCCGACATCGAGATGCAGTTCGGCTTTGCGCTCCCTCAGGCCGTGCGAGAGTCCTACCTGTGCGTAGACGGACAAGAACCAGAGTCCTCCGTCGGGTGCTCTGAGGGTCTTTTCTTCGGACTGAACCTGTTGCCATTGGACGAGGTCCTGGACGAATGGAGATTCTGGCGAGAGGTTGACAACGACCCCAGCACAGGCGCTCACGCGAAGCTGAAGGACATCATGCAGTCCATTCCACCCAACTGGATCCGCAGAGAGTACTCGCAGCGTGGATGGATACCGCTTATCACCGACAAGACTGGCAACTACATCGGCGTGGACTTGAACCCGGCGGAAGGTGGTTCCGTCGGCCAGGTGATCATCTTCGGTCGCGATTTCGATACCAAGGTCGTCCTTTGGAAGGGCGACGGCCCTGCTGGTTGGGCAAGGTGGCTGGCCAACTTTGTCGAAGAGCTGGAGAGTGGTGAGGGCTTTGAGCTGGGTGGCAACAACGAGAGCGAGGGGAGCGAGGACGATGTGGGCTATGAGAGCTATTTCTTCGACGGGACCGGACGTGGTTCTGGCGACGGGAATGGCGATTCTTCGGCTGGCGGGTTGAAGCTGACCGGGGAATATAGGGGATGGAATGTGATGGAGGCTTGGGCGGACAGGAGTGTTAGGAAATGGCACGAAACCGGTGTGATTACTGACGACTCTTTGCAGCAGGAGAAGGGCAAGGTGCGTATTTTTCCAGTGTTCTACGCTGTTGCGCTGACTCTGGCCTCAGAGTCCAGAGAAAGTGGGTTTGGGCGTCCTCGACCTCGCCAAAGCGACAAACTCCGCAGCAGAAGTCCCCATTCCCGTCTTTGCGGATATTAGCAATACGAACGAGGAGCCGCCACTGACTGGCAACAACGATGCTGCCATCGTGGAGACAACAAGACACTCGATACCTACTATATCCATCACCAAACCGCCAGCCCCCTTACCTCTCGTCCTTCCAACGCAAAGCGACATTATACCTTCGCCGAATACTCCGGATTCTCCCTCCCCCAGCGATATAGAGGAAGGGAGGGGATCCATGATGGCCGAGGTCGACCATCCCATTCCCACTCCTTTGTCGGCTCGTGGTGCACCTTCGCCATCACATGCCAAACCAGAACGCGAAGTCAAAGAGGCAACTTTGGTTCCTCTTCCATCATCTCCGGTGCCTGCACCCTCGTCGATCGAACCTATACCACCGCCAGCGGCGGCGCCACTGGCAGACATCACCGACTTGCTCGCTGATACCGCACCAGCGATGGAGGCACCTACCATGCAGCCCACGCCATCCCCGAAGGCCCCCAGCTTCACGCAGCTTGCTACGGAGACCCCCAGCGATCCAGCAGAGCCCCCCAAGGCGGACGATTCAAGCGATGAAGTCGTCGCAGATGAGCAGGTTGACAGTCCTACCTCGGTTCCATCAGCCGGCGACGAAGGTACGTGCCGGATTGTCCAGAAGTCCGAGTGACATTTAATTGAGGGTGCTCACATAGCGGCGACAGCGGAACCACTGACCGCATCGTGAGGTCGGTCACATCCTTGGACTCAACTGCCCTGAAGGGGAGAGGCTGAGTCTAAGCCCGACGAGGACAGTACGCTGACAGGGCCCAAGAAACATGGACCTATAGGGGGGGCAATGGAAAAAGGACTCAGGTAGCAGTGCAAAGGACGCTATCTATTAAGCAGCTCCGTGGTGCTTTTGCACTTCTGTGATTACAGGACTTCATTCGCTTTTCCGCTTTCTCATACCTAATACTCCACCAGTTAATCTCTTTCCCATTCTTCGTCGCTCGTTTCTGCCATTTCATTTCCATGTACATGGTAAATCTTTGGATACCCGTAATCACAGTCCATCCGCGCACAGCAGCACGCCGTGGGGCTTCGCGCTTTGCCTGTAAAGTAATTTATTTACGCGCAGATTGCTCAGGTAGACTCCGGCTGTGCGAGCCATGCGTATGACAAGAAATCTCCAGTGCCTGAGGAAGAGGTCGACAGAGGCTGCACCCACCAGCTTGCCGACCGTCGTAAGGAGATCTGACTTTCGTGGCCAAAAACGGTGTTGACGTTAAAGCCAGAAACTTGGAGGAAACTGGGGCAAATTTAGACATGTTTTGGCCAAATTCGAAAGCACAAGATGTCAGGGATCTATGTCCTAATTCAGTAACTCTGTCTTGCTCTAAACCGCCACAACGGCATAGTAGGTGTTGCCCGCTGCAGCAGTCTGGACACCGGATAACCTCCTGAATATAAGACGTTAGTGTTTATTTATGAAAGTGCTCTTTCGTACGCATGCTTACCGTGCTGGAACCTGACCAGGCCAGGAGATAGACTCCTTAAAGCAGCGCGCTGCTATACGCGATGGACCGTCCTCCAATGGGGGATGCAGAGAGGCGCCTTGCAGAGTTGTTGGTTGAGGAACGCGTAGCGCAGCTCGAGTATGTGGATTCTCTACCCTCCGGCGGGTCATCTGTCATGTTGACAATTATACCAGGGAGATATCCCGGAGGCGAAACGGTCTATTGCGCGAAATGTTCACTCTATTGCAGAGACGGCATAATATTGGCGAAGTGATTTCCTTCCCCGGGGATGGAGAAGTTGATGGAACAGAGACTCTAGCGTTTCTTGAGAGGTTCGACCTGCAAAAGCAGTGCGTACTTCATCCCGTGGCTTCATGTTGTAGCACTGACAGCCTCCACCTCAGCCCTGACTCAGGGAGCGTAAGCATGCTAACAGACGAGGACCTCAATGTTCCTCTTTCGCTTGAACAGCTCAAAGTTCCCACTCCAGAGCCGAGCTCAGATCCTGAACCTATTACGAAGAGTGGCACTGTTCCGTCCACCCCGCCTTCTGCACCTTTGGTTCGTGAACATGACGAAAAGCCTCTAGTTGCGCAGATGCCACTGCCTGCAGATGTCTCACAACCCTCTCCTACGAGCGTGCACGAAGAGGCTCCGATGCCACCCGTTGTGGTCCCTGTCGATGGGGATTTGGACATAGGCAAGCCAGAGCTTGCAGCAGAACCAGCATTAGTCAATCTTCAGGATTCTTCCCAACAAGAGACTGTGCCGCCTACTGACGAAGAAGTTGAGGTCATCGCAACATCCGAGCCCGAAGCTGAAATAGCTATCGAGCTCGACGATGCTCAGCCGCCTGATGTTTCAGGCTCGCCGTTGCACCCGCAGGATGACCCTGCCGAAGTCATACAGGCAGAGGCCGCAGAAGTACCTCCTGTGCCATCATCTACAATCCCTACACCACTGGTAGAACCGACAGAACCTGCGAAATCTGCAAGGTCCGCGGAGCCCCCGGAGTCCATAGAACCCATCCAACCTGCAGAACCTGCAGAACCGCCGTCAGCATCGTCAACCGACGTTGTCAATCTTCCTGAAGTTCAACCTTCCCAAGGTATCAATCCACAAGATACTTTGCTTGTTCCAGCGAAGGCAGACCAGTCGTTGCTACCTGATATGGCATACTCCAGCGCAGAGTATCCCCCATCTCCCATCACCTATCAACCTCCTAGTTTCCCATCATCTGTCACCGTCTCCTCTAATCTCACACCAATTCAAGGGCTGCCAGACTTTACCTTTCCTGAGATTGCAGAGGCCTCTCATGCAGCTGAGCCTGTATTGAAGAACAACGTGCACTTCACACTCAACCGGCACTATTCCGTCCCCTCGCTGAAGGTTCTTCCTGCCGAGTTTCAACGCAAGGGGAAACTCAGTAAGCAGCGGAAGCGTGACAAGGAGAGAGAAAAGGCCGAGAAGGGGTCGGACCGCGGTGATGGGCGCAAAGAGACGCGCGATGACTGGACTCCGATGGGTATCAACAAGTGGGGTGCTATCATGCGAGCAAATCCGTTGTGGAGACGGATGTCTCGAGCAACCAAATGTCTGAGCACGCATGAGTGGTCGGTAAGGCTTTCGATGTCCAGCCAAAAAAACGTTGGCCTGATGAATACCCGTTAGGTGGCGTTTGAAGAACTTCGGTTCATTCGCACACTTGAGCGGATCGAGACGCTGAAGGATGCAGGTAGATGGAGCTATCGGCAACCCAAGAAACAGCGCGGCGTTGGAGGACTGAAGAAAACCCATTGGGATTATCTCCTAGACGAAATGGTACATCATGATCTTCGTCTTGTTCCAAGGGTGTTACTGAATGTCGCGCTCTTCACCAGAAATGGATGCGCACTGATTTCCGGGAAGAACGGAAGTGGAAGATAGCTCTCGCATACGAGCTATCAACCACCGTTCTTGAATGGCACAAGGCCGGAAATCAGGAAGAGAGGATGCGGCTCGGCCTAGTCGTCGATTGGCACAAGCCTCCAGTTCACGACGGCGAGGTATACGAGACACCAGAAGACCTCGACGATGAGCGCATGGAGACTGACGCGCTTGAGCAAGAGAATATGATGGCTGTTGATTACGGCTCTGATGATAGCGACGACGATCAAGAACAGGACAAGCAGGATGTCGTCGATGCGTTGGAGACGACGGCCCTCGTTGAGGATGCTCTCACACAAACTAATTCTGCGAATGCTGGTGAAGAGCCACTGTCCTCCATGTCCGAAATGATCAGACCCAAAGAAGAAGAGCTGGAGGATCCTTCGGTTCTCCGCGATAATGGGCAGGACGAGGCGATGCAAGTAGACTCAGTGCCAACGGAGGCTGTCCAGTCGACTCAGGATACGCAGCTCAGCGCTTCTTCGCATCCTGGTCTCAAGACGACTTCTCAAGATCCCATCCTCACAGCCAACCCTCAGGACCAACACAACGCATCGAGTATACATGCCCCTGCTTTGGCTACGAAGTCTCTGTCCAAGTCCAGCGCTTATCATCCACTGCGTACCCATATCGCATACTCTGATGAGCACCAACTTTTCCTTGATCTTGAGGACTTTCATTTCGGGAAGAGACACGAGGAGACTATTCCTGAGGGTGCATCAGATGCACCGCCAGCTGCCGCTGATCTCTCTGCTATATTTCCTGACCTGCAGTGCTTTGGCCTCCTGGACGTCGCACCGGTGGCGGGCATTACCTCGAGCACGGATGGCAAGAAGAAGTCGGAGAAAAGAGACAGAGACGATCCGCATAAGCGTTTAGAAGACACCACATATTCTAAGCTTACACCGCTTGGTAGGTTTATGCGCGAGAAGCCGACCCTACTTGGGATTTTGGAGCCCTCAAAACACTGGAAAGGAGACCATTGGTCCGGCATTGATGATGCACCTGTAGTGCCCGACATCGACGCGTCGGGCAAAGTTGACGACAGTCTCGGCGGTACGGCTTTTCATTTTGCTGAAGAACGATCTTTATTCATTCCCATTCAGAGCTTTTCGATAACGCGAAGCCGACACCTGTTGTACTCGATGACGACACGGTACTTTTCGGTGCCCCGCGCGAGCCGGCGAAACGTATCTTCGATACAGATTGGCCACCTGAAGACGATCTACTCATCAAGCGGCTAGCAGAGAAGTATCCTCGGAATTGGGGGCTCATCGCAGACGTATTCAACTCCACACGAGGCGCAATCTCTACAGAGAAGAGGCGAGATTGGGAATGCAGGGAGCGATATAGATTGAAATGGCTGGTCAACGAGCGCGGGGACCGAGACGCAAATTCTGCTCAGAGTTCTTCCACGTCGGCGCCGGCTCGACCTCAGCCCCAGATGACAACCAGGAAACGCTTAGCCAGTGTAAGCGTTTCAGCAGCTCCGAACAACGGTGCTTCGGCCCCTCCTGTCGAATCGAAGAAGCGTCGTAGGCATGTACTAATGCATGACACTATCCGGAAAGGCATGAAGAAGCGTGAGGCTTCGCAGAAGTCTGGTGAGTAGTCGCCCTCCGATGCCAACTTTTCAATTGCTGATGAACTATTGCAGCGAACCCTCGGAAGCCGTCGGTGGTTCATGACACTCATGGCCAGTACAATAAAATGCCAAAACTCACCCCCGCCGAGCTGAGTAGGATGAAGGCCGACAAGGAGGCTCGCGAACAGCAAGAAGTCTTGATCAGGCGGCGAAATGAAGAATATGCTCGGCAACAAATGTACTCGGCTCAGAGGATGGCGGTGCAGGGTGCAGCTGTAGGCCACTATCCTTGTATCATCCAGAATTGTCTCACTCATTAATTTGTGTCAGGTCCAAGCTGCCGCTCCTGGAACTCCAAACGCTGCCGGAGTTCGGCAGCCCCCCAATGGCGTGCAGCATCACCAGACAGTACCCCAGATTCGCAGCCAAGTTAATATATCTCAGCAGCAGCGCGTGCCCGCGGCTGTGCCCGTGGCCAATCCCGCAGCAGCAGCAGCGGTGGCCGCCGCTCGCATGTCTCCACAGCAGCTGCTACAGGCCCAGCAGGCGGCCGTCCAGCAGCGGGCTCTCGTCGCCGCTGCCGCTGCCGGCAATGTCAATGTCAACCTCGCTGCTGGGGTTCAGAATGTAAATGGTCACTTGTCCCCCCCTTACGCCTCTAGAGCGGCTACATCTTCGCCAGCTGTTCCACAAACGTCTCCTCCACGAAGCTCGGCTACGCCAAACCCTCCTCGACCGGCGTCGGCTCAACAGCATGTAGGTGCGACCCAGGCATCTCCCAATATGCACCAGACTGCTGTCCCTCGCCCGGGCGCCAACATGGCCCATTATTTCCCGATGGGGCCTAATGCACAGTTGACTACCGAGCAGGCTCTCCGTATCCAGCAACTTGTGGTGCGTTCCGATTCGTTCGCGAATCCCGGTGATGAGCTCGTCTTCTGACTATGATTTAGCAGCAGCAGCAACAACAGCGGCAGGCTATGCAGAATGGGCAAGCGGGACAAGCAAGTCAGACAGGCCAGCCCGGTCAATACCCGCAGTCGTGATACGCTATATTTTTATCTCATTGTCTCTTGGATCGGGTCCTGTGTGTGTATGTTTAGTGGTCAATATTATTAGCTGTGTCATCGAATTATGTTGTGTCGAAGCCTGGAACAGACGTGAACGTTTGAACTACAAACAGGTCGGGGATCGGTGATGTTGTGTATGACGTCATGCAAATACTGGCTCTCGTCCAGCCTTCAATCAGCTACTATCTCTACAACCAACCGCGCTTCCTGTAACATATTCTAAACCTCCCAACACCCGAGTCGTATACTATGTCTTCCCAAGTCAGTATCCCTCCTTCATGCCATCGATCGTGCTGAGAGGTGGCCAGGGAGATGCTTGGAAACAGAAAGAGCAGGGCGAGGAAGCCCGGTATGCGCACCAGAAGGTCCGTTGACATGTCCAACTGTGGCAGGTTGACCACAAACGCTATGCCCTCGCTCACGCGCACCAGGAGCAAGAGCAGCTCCGTGCTCTGAACGCGGCTCAGGCTCAGAAGCAGGAGAGCTCGCCGGCCCAGGGCGCGAAGGCGGAGATGGACCGCGACTTCGAAGGCGGCTTCGGCGGCCAGGAAGATTTGGAAGACAGATATGCCACGACGAGCGGCGAGCACTAACTTTAAGGCTGAAAGATGTACGAGGACTGCCCCTGGACCTGATCTAAATATATGGAAATGCAACCACGATTCCAGTCAGACGTCGAAGGGAAGTTCAAGAAGACATCGGGATTAATTTCTGACGGAGCAACCTGAATGACGCCCTTGATTGTAACTGGAATGTCCTCTATCGAAGTACTGCTGCGAATAGTTCGCGACCCATGCATACTGCATATAAGTACTGTAAGCCGATACCGTATACCCAGCGACGACAAGATAAAATGTAGAGTGTCAAGGGGTGAGTACCAATGCAAAGAGGTACTGTGGCAAATAATGATGGTACTACTTAATGAGCGAGAAGGTATATAATGTACTGATATACTGAGGTCCGATGATATCATATACTCATGAATAGTCCGTGGCGATGGTCAGGATGACTGAGCGACCCAACGTATATCTCACAACAACACTGCCCACTCCACGACATCGCCCTACAAGCGTCCAATGCGGGAATCAGTACTCTCAAGCCGCAGGCCCTCACAGCGCTGGAGGCACAGTGATCTGCGGACCGGGTACAGGATCCCTCTTCGCAGCCGCAGCTGCCCCCGTTGCCGCGGCGCACGCTGGTGGAACTGCCGCGTTGGACTCGACCCATGGGCTGAGGTACGAACAGGAGGCGATTGGAACGTAAGCACCCTTCGAGTCAGAGGGGTTGGCCCAGCCGTTGCCAACGCTGACCGTGGAGGCTCCAGACGCGGTGAAGGTAGGGACCCCCAAGGTCGGAATGGTGCCGGTAGGCGTGTACAGAGGCAGCTGCGTGGCAGGACCATCTGCACCACTGATGGTTGTGGGCGGCCAGGCGAACTCCGACGACACTGCCGGATCAAGTTTCGCTGCGCCTTGACCACCGACTTGATTGGGAGCGAGAGGACCAGAGAAGGGAGATGTGTTACCGCAGGTACCAGCGGCCGTCCGAGGGTCGGTGGGCATCCAGCCGTTCTGAAGACCGAGCTGGTAGGACCAGGCAGGCGACTCAACCTTGCCAGTCACCGACGAATTACCAATCTTCCATGTCCAGAAGAACCAGTTCTGGAAGAAGGATGTCAGCATTCTGAAACGCCACTGCACAGCTACCATATAGACCAACCTGGAGGGCGTCCATACTCGCCAGCGCGAACGACTTGATATCATTCTTCATGGCTTGATTCCAGTTCTGCCAATCGGTCCACGGTTGGCAGCTGCCAATAGCAGGCCAGTTCCCAGGGGTATACGTGCCCTCGTAGCGCGTACCCAGGCCCACACCATTGACGTAAAGACCACAATCGGTGACAGCGTTACTGAATTCACCAGCAGCGGTGAGGCCAAATGAACCCATCGAGGCATTCATCTGCGCGCCCCAGGCATCGCAAGGGGCCTTGATCTGCTGGTGCATTGACTGGGACGACTGGGTGGAGAAGCAGAGGTAGGGGTGGTAATCCAGTGCGATACGATCAGCACCAGTCATGAAGCCCGACCACTTATCGAGACCCAGGAAGCCATCGTGATAAGAGACAAAGGGACCGTTTCCGGCGCCAGTTCCGCTTGCCTGTCGCACAAGGTTATAGGCCCTGACGTAGCTATAATGAAAACAAGTCAATAACGCCCAGAATATCAGGGTCCGGATACTGACTAGCGCGACAAGTTATCTTGACCAACGACAGGTGCTTGGGGCTCATTGGTGATGCCGAACATGACAATAACATCCTTGTACTGGGGCTGGGAGATGAACTCGGCGATGATACGAATGTAGTCCAAGGAGCGCTGAGCGTTGGCCAAACCCATAGGTCCGTTCAACATGTTCACCGTGCCGAGGCGACCCGAATGATTCCATCCGTTCTGGCTGCCGGGCACGGCGTGGAAGTCCAAGTTGATGCGAATTCCATACTTACGAGCCCAACCAATCGCCTTCAAGAAGTATCTGGACTACGAGTGAGCAGACAACTCGTGCATCTACGACGTGCACACGTACTTCCAAGCAGTCTTGGCGAGGAAGGGTTCACCATCCCAAGTCTCGATGGCCCAGAACGGAAGAGGAATGCGGACGAAGTTCAGCCCAGCAGCGGCAATTTCGGCGAAATCTTGCTCCGTCTATGATGATTCGACATTTGGGATGACAGTACGAGGAATGTTCAGGAGGCACTTACGATGAAGGTCTGGTAGTGCTTCTCGAGTTGGCCAAGGCCACCGCTGGCGGTGTCAGCGGCCATCGCCTGACTGAGCGTCCATTCGTCGACAGCCGGGGTAGAAGAGTTTACGTATTTCTCGTAAAGAGCAGGCGCGCTGAGGATCGTGATGAGAATAGCACCCAATAAGCGTCGCAAATAAAAACACACATAAACTAAAAAGGGAAGTTAGCTGCTTGAACTCGAAGGAGGAAATGGGGTGCTTACAGGCTCCGTCGTGAACCAACCACCAAGATTGACACTGGAGACAATTGACAGCGTACGGATGAGTCATGGAAAAGTACTAAGAAAAAATTTCCTACCCTCGGATACGATCGACGCCCCAATTGAAGGTCTCATTGAGGGCAGGCGACCAAGACTGCGGTCGGGCACCGTTGTTGAAAGGATCAGCGGGGTCATGGTACCAAATGCCGCCGAAGGAGTTCTGGTACGTGAATGTCGTCCCGTCGTCCATGGTGACTTTGCTGCCATCACCACCACTAACAGCAGCCCTGTTGCTCGGCGCGCCGGCTGAAGAGGTTGAAGCGGTGGGATCAGCCTTGGAGGGAGCGTCGGAGGCGGCGGCGCCCTTGGTCGAAGAAGAGTGGGGTTTGACGACCGCGAAATAGACGGGAACGACCACCGCAACAATAATGATGATCAAACCTGCGATGGCAGATAGTATAATAATATTGCGTCGTGATTTGGCGGCGGGTGCAGCATAGGTCGCGTGTTTCTCGCTGAGATAGCGATTGCCGCCTAGCGGAGACATGGGCACACCAGGCTCGTCGTCGTAGCCACCCGTCTCGCGGGGATCGTCGTGGTACCTGCCTTCATCGCCGGGAAGGGGAGAGCCTCGGGCGGAGAGGGACTCGGGGTTGAGGGCAAAGACGGAGGAGTCGTTCTCCGAGACGGGGTTGGTACCGTAGGACGTGAAAGAGTCCCTAACACTTGGACCACTGGCGGCGGCGCCCATGAAACGAGGGCGGGCAGCACCCCCCGGGAGCTGCTCGAATTCGAAGTTGTCGAGTTGGGGGGTGGAGGCGACCATGTCGCGTGAGTCGTAGGGGGTATCGTGTTCGGAGGGGTTGGGAAGGGGGTCGTAGGATACATCGCTCGCGGGTATGTTGGGACGCGACATTTTGAAGGAGACGTCGGGGGTGTATCGTAAACACTAACTCCGGAGATGAGCGTCTCGCCAGAGACCAATGAGGCTAATGACGTGAAACGGGAAAGGTAAAGACAGAGCCGAATGGAGGGGTGGAGGACAGGTGGAAAGCGCGAGGAGGGAGTAAAGAAAGGGAAGGGGAGGAGATGGGCGCGCGGAGGAGAGAGGTGTACTAGTGCCAACTTGCCCCTGCCAACCCCTTCGCTTCCCGCTAGACGGCTCGTGCACTGCTCCCACACCCGCGGCGTGACCAGCCCGTCTCCTCCTCCACATCGGCATCCTCGGCGCCGCGCCGTCCTCCTCTGTCTTCTGCCGCTCACTTCAACAGTTACATCCTCTTGCGCACCAACATCACATGCATCACGCTATATTCATCCCACCCCAACATACAAATCGATACGTCAAACAGAATCCTCCTTCTCTAATCTGACACCCCGTCCAATCATCAGTCAACATTCAATACCCGCTGCCAGCCCGGCTCGTTCTGTCCGGGTCATACAGCCCGTAGATGCTATACGTCGGGCTTCGATAGTCCGCAAAATCGGCCGGGTTCGTGTGCGCCAGCGCCATCTGCGCTAGCGACGGCATCGGCGGCGGCGACGGCACACGCGGGGGTTTATCGTCCGTCCGGATGCGAACTCTTGGCGACTGCTCGCCGACGGACGCGCTGGGCTTGTCGTCTGGGGAAGTGACAGCGATGTGCTTCGACGCTCGGTAGTCTGATAGCATCAAATTCCCCAGTGCGGCGCTCGCCTCCGTCCCTGGGCTCCCGACCTTCTGGCCTACATGTTTCTTGACGGATCCGACATGTCTTCTGTCGCCTGCTATACTGAGCGAATCGTCAGGATACAACGTTGCCTCCGGCGACGGTGGCGGTGGTGACACTAGTCCCAACGCAGACGTCAGCGCCTTTGTATTCCGGTCGCGGCGATCTTCAGAGGGCAGATAAGGCATCGGTGGAACGGCGTATGCAGGTTCTTCAAAGGGATTGGATTCCGTCGAGACATGTTTGGTCATAGAGGTCGAGGTGGAAGTGCGGAGGTAAGACCCAGCGCCATAAGGAGCCTTTATACGCTGTCGTCCCTGTGGCATTGTAGGCATCGACGGTGAACTTGCTTCAGCGTCAAGATAACCGTTCTCTGTCCCTTCGTACAGCGTTGTTCGCCTCCTGTCCAGATCCCGTGTACTTCGCCGCGTGCTCCAGCGTTTGCCTCGCTCATGCGCCAAACCAACGTTACCATCCGTCGTAGCATTTGGATTCCCAGAGCTGACGGCGATGCCGATGTTTTCGGCAGCAGCCTGGGGGTGGATCGAAGCAGGGTACAGCGAGACGGTGGACAGCCGGGATGTATTGCGCGCTGCAGCATGCTGCACGTGTTGTTCCACGGGTTGTGCAAACGTAGCCACCGTCGCGTGTTGTATCTTCACATCCTGTCCGGAGCGGATGTCGTCCCCGGCACGAGAGAGCCGTTTCAGAGTGGATGCAGTCAAGTCAGCGCCCCCGGCGGTACTCCTTGTGTCCGTCCCCTGAGAAGTCGCAGCAGGCTTGGGAAGGCCGGAATGGTACTGCGTCCATGTCCAGGGAACGGCATTGCTTCCAGGGCGAGAAGAGAAACGCTCCTTCCCGCCAAAAATAGGTGAGTCGTCAGTCCCCTTCTCGTTCGGGAAAGAGTCCTGTAGGATGGGTAACGAGGGTGTCGGATGCCAACGTTTCTTCGGACGATTACGGATTTTGATGACAACCAGAATTGCACCGATGAGACAGGTTCCACCAAGAATGAGAAGGACAATTACAACAGTGGGAATGTGACGAGGAGTAGGCTGATTTGAATTACTTTGTTCGACGTTAGAAATGGCTTTCGTAGTGCTGGGACTGCTAGACTCAGAAGACACAGAGATCGTGGGAGAGACAGGTGACGTCCGCGCAGCGTCACGACTCGACGTTGATGCCACCATAGAATAGAACGCCGGCAGAGGAGTAAAAAGCTGCAGAGACGCAGTCACAGGTCGGGGGTTGGTGTTCTCCTTCGCGGACGCGACACTGCTAGGCGGGTCGCCGAGACCAGGCTGGATCAGAGGGCTAGTGTGCACAGGTGCTGCTGGAGCAACAGGAGCGGGAGCGGGAGCATCATCACCAGTATCTGGCACAGGATCCGGTATGGCAGAAATTTCTTTTTGACTGTCATTGCTTGCGTTCTTACCGCCGACGGCAGTGCGGTTTTTACCTTTGCCTATCAGCGGTTTTCGGACTACCTCGCTGACCTCCGAATCTGGGGGCTGTTTGTCGGTATCTGTCGCGTGAGGAAAAACAAGATTCACGATGTTGGGTTTGGACTCTGCAGAACGACGCGACCTGCGAGAAGTGCCGCTAGCAGGGCAGTCTAGAACGGGGTCACCTGTACTGGTCGAGCCAGCGGGACAATGCTGATGAGGCATTGCGCAACCTCGTCGAGCGACCGGCGCTGGTCAAAAGAGCGGATTTGTCCGAGTATGGCGGACAAGAGCCAGGGCGGTGCGGCGGGAAGGGGAGAACGCAAGAACTGACTAGGCAGTGGGAGGAAGACGCGAGTTGAGTTGCCCGCGATTCTGGCCGACGCGACGGGTGCACGTGATGAAGCCAGCGCTTATGGTGTGGCTACGCGGGCGGCGACTTCGCCAGGTTAACGTTATCCTCGTCTGAACCAATTTCCTGTGTCATTCGAGGCTCTCGTCTGTCGACGCACTTCTCGGCCTGTTGACGCGTCTTTTCATCTTCTAAGCCCTCTCCTGCGGCAATTGCAGCTTATCTCGTCATCGGCACCGTACTTCCTCCCAGTCCTCGACGCGTCGACGCGAATTGCCAGTCACAGCTTGACCACAATCCGCTAGCGCATTAAATCGTTAGGATGGGGGGCAATGCACAGCCCAGGTGAGAAACAATTGTGCTTATACTTCCAGTCGCTCTTCTCATAACCCACCCGTCCTTTCGCGACTCGGCAGCCCTGAGTCACAGCCTACGCAAGTAATCAACAACATACTAGCCGGGAGCATTCACGACGCGTCTTCCAGCGAAAATAGCTCAGAGCCGTTGAACGGCTTACCTGTGGAGCGCTATCCAGCTAAAGACGCGACTTCTGATCCGCCATCGTCATACCACTCTGGCCCTCGGTACCGTTATGACGGTCTTTCGAAAACACAAACGCAGGGGAACTCTCATGATCCCGATGGTCTGCTCAAAGAGAACCCTGCCTCGAAAGGGCCGCAAATAGCCTCCCGGAAGCCTTTATCTGTGAAGGCGCCTCAGCCTTTGGCACGGAAAGACCTGCGTACCACGCCTGTTGGGAGCACCGCCGGTTCAAAGACAAATTCATCAGCGATTGCAACAAAGCTTACCGCAGGAGCCGCCAAGGGATCTCGCTTTCTGTCCCACCCAGACACCTCGCGAGGGAACATGCAGCGTGGCCGAGGCTTTCCTTCGCACCGTTCCACTCCTCGCCGTCGTTCTTCTTCGTCTTCATCCGAGGATTCGTTTGCAGGACCTGCCGTGTTCGAGGATCCCCAAAAGGCGTTCCTAGCGGCCTCTAAACAGTTTGACAAGCCACTCTCAGAGCTTGGTCGTGACAGTATGCCTGACGATCGTTTCTCCTCGCCGGAGGCAGCCAGCGTGCCGGTACCCGAGCGTGATTCGTCGCCCATCATGAATTCGCCACAAAGCTCCCCGCACGCGGCAACTGTGCTCGTGGAGTCCACCCCGTCTGGTACAGACGGCTCGCAGTCCTCTCAGGCAGACTTGGTTATCCAACCATTTCCTTCATGGGATAGCCCCGCGACCCAGGGAATCCATTTCACTCAGCCTCGATCTCAGATACCCAGCTCCCCTTTAGTTCCCACACAGGTCGCTTCTTCTTATCCGTCATCGGATCGCGAAGACGCAGTCACCCAGCCGAACGAGATGCAACCTACGCAGCCCATGGACGAGGACGAGCCCACCACATCCAATGCCAATGCCCAGGCATCGACGTCCACTGGCCCATCTGGACAGACCTCCTATCCACCTTCGATTGGCCCTCGGAGCCTGCTGAGGATGCTTCCTCCTGAGAAGCTGAAGCAACGATACCCGGGCTTACAACTGGATCCAAGCACCCGATCTTCAGCTGTGCCCAGCACATCTGGGGAACAGACTCAGCCCTCGACACCCGTGAAGGAGACTCCTTCGTTTCTCTTGTTCCAGCACATCATCCAAGCTAGATCGACGTCTTCTCGTGGGGATGGAGAGACATCCTCACATCCTCGACCCACCGCCGACGACGGCATCGTTGAGCGAGACTTCGGTATTGTCCTGGATTCGGAACCGACGCAATTGGTTGACGATTCACCTCCTACACCGAAGGCAAGGCTAAGGGCAGCGCCCGCTGTTACCGGTGGGACAAAGGAGCAACGTTCTAGTAAAGAAGAACGTGGCCCCCCTGCTCCGCCACGTAAGGAGGAAGAGGAGGAAGACGACGAAGATGATATTCCTCTCGTCGTAGCGTCCAAGGGCAAGGGCAAAGCTGTCTCTGGTGGCGGCGACAAGAAACGCCTTCCCGGCGAGGTGCGTGTCATCTATACAGTTATCGCTTCTCGTGCTGATCGATAATCATCTCATCAGACTACATCCAAACAAGTCGACAAGCCTGGTGCAGTCAAGGCTGGGCCGTCGTCTCGTGGTGCAAAAGCTAATCTCGCATCTGACGCCGCAAAACCTGCGAAAGGCACTCATAACAGCACTCCAACCGAAGTCCCGTCGTCCGTTCCTCAACAGGATCTCCAGGCCCCGGCGTCTTCCGATCATGCTGCCCCTTCATCGACACCTGCCAAGCCTAAAAGCACTTCGAAAGATGGCAAGGCATCTACCCATGGCACTCCTCGACGAAATGTGGTTGACATCATGCGGTCGGAGAGCCCTCTGTCGCAGACTTCTGATGATGTCGAAGTACCTCGAATGCAGGACCCTTTGGATTTAATCACCGCCACCAAAGAGGAAGAGGAGGAAGGGACCGAACCCGCCGACGATATACCCATGGATATCGACGAAGACTTCGTCCGGCCAGGGCCTTCGAACATTGCGTCGCGGAAGCGCAAGCGAGTGCCATCCTCCCGTACCAACACGAAGTCCATGACAAGAGCAAGCAAGACGCCGTCCGCGACACCTGCGTCGAGGTCTGTGAAAAGGCTCAAGCAGACTTCGACCGCTCGCAGCAGCCGCTCAGACGCAACACGCGTGTTTGCACTCTATCGGAAGAACAACTGCTACTACTCGGGCACGGTGTACTCTCATTCAGATAAAGGGCCCACGCGTTTCGTGATCCTTTTCGACGACGATGATAAAGAAGACAACATCGACATAAGCAAGATGCGCCGTTGCGAGCCTCGAGTCGGAGACTCGGTAATCACGAACGACGAGGATATGACCGGGAAGATCACCAAAGGTTGCAGTGGAGAGAGTGGAACGGACATTCTCGAAGTAGAGATCGACCACGGTGCAGAGATTGATCATGTCGAGGTCCCCCTCAAAGACATCCGCATCGCCGCTCGGGCATTCCTTAGCAAGTGGAAGGATCGGACGCTCACCATCGATGACATCGTTCCCATTATCCAACCCAAAAATTCTGGCTTGCTCCATTCTCCGTCGAAGAGCTCTGTCCTGAGCTCGATTTCGCACCGGAAAGCCCTCGCCAAGACAGGGATTATATTGACTTTCACCTTGGGTTTTCGGGACCCCGAATCAACCAGGAGTAGCATGGAGCAGAGGATCGTTTCCAATGGGGGGCAACTTCTGAAAGACTGGGCGGATATCCTGCAGATAACCACCAAACGGACGACCACCGCCAAGCGCTGGATCATCACGCAACAGGACTTGAAATACAAGCCAAAGGCCGGTGTCAATAAAGTCATCCTTGTCTCAGACGACGCCAATCAGAAGGCCAAGTATCTTGTGGCACTTGCTCTCGGGGTTCCCTGTGTTGCTTTGGAGTGGCTGGACACTGTGGACGACGATGTGAGTTCTTGCTGTCTTCGTTGCGATACTATCCTTAGCTCATACCTCTTCCTTTAGACCATCGAGAGTTGGTCTCACCATCTGCTTCCTGCAGGATACTCAGAGCCGTTGGATGCTCGTGTGTCACAGCTTGTCGATATGGACTGGGGAAACTCAAATGAACATTTGACCGAGATTCTGTCTAACTCCGTGCCCACCAAGGTATTTACCGGAAAGTCTGTGTTGCTGGTGGGGACGGAGTATTTCCCTCTTCCGGCCAAGGGCAGAAGGGTGAGTTCGGTATATCAGCATGGTCCGTTGTGCGACTGACAACCGAGAACCAGACGGCCTCCAACGCGGACAAGAGCCCTGGAAGCGATGACGGTGTGCCACGAATTCTACTTTGTATGGGCGCCGAACGCGTGGAGGTAGTCCCTGAAACGAAGTCCGCCTCGTACGATCTCAAAAAGTATGACTACGTGATCGTCAAAGACGAGTCATCCTCCGTGTACAAGAACCCGGGGAACGGATGCTGCGTTTCCATGCAATGGGTCAAGGATTGCCTCATTGCTAGTCGCCTCCTACCTCTGCGACGTACTTGAATCGACCATCTGCGTTTGTATTTCTCCATGTAACTGTCCTTTCTTCGTTATCTTGTCGTTTTCTCATCTGTCCATATTTGGCTTGCTCTCGTTTTGCTTTCTTTCTTGCTTACAGCACCTTCGCCACGCTACATGTTACAGACATTTAGTTCTTGCTTTCTGTACTGTATTGCTATTACCGTTGTTTTTGGAAATAGCAGCTACATTTATTGGCATGCTACATTATAGTAAGGTGCTTGGCACGAATAGTAGATAAACCCTGTACTAGATGACCCTGTCCATAAAGCTAAAATACAAACATGAAGATCCGGATGTAGAATGAAGTGCTCCCGTGCGAACGGCCATTGCGCGCCTAGCCCAGTCGAACACCACATCGCGAGCATTTCTTCTCGGTATCGATGCTACAAGAGCCCAGTGAGTATAGATAGAACCTCTATTTCGATCGGTATGAACGCACCAGAGACAAATCAAGCCCAACGGGAACAGCAAGATGGCGCAGAGGATACCACATAGGCCGAAACTCGTGGAGACGTCGTGGTCCCCTTGCGCGCAACGAGCAAGCACTGCGGTGCGGGGTTGATCAGCCTCGGCATCTTCTATGGAGGCGCCTATGCTCACATTGGCTTCTGTACTGCTCGCCCAGCCACTGAGCCTGGGGATCGTATGGCGGCTGATTCCGAGGCGACCATGGGCCCGAATGTGGTGGATAACCGCCATTTCGGGGCTCCGGATTGGCTGGAGGTGATTGTGGGTAGTATGACGGACCAGGAGAGGTGGGATATTGGGAGGGGTAGGCAGGTGGGGGTGCAGCAGGTGTCTCGACGTCACCGTTTGCCTGCTCTGCCTTTTGTTCATTGATAATCATAGCTGAGGAATTATGGCGAGATTGTGCAGTTGAGGGACGCAGGTGACTCTAAATCGTCGTGCGATGCGGGTGGGGAAAGAGAGAGGGAAAAGCGGTGAATCGAAGTTGCAATGCAATGGGAATCAAGCGCGCCGCTCTTCTATAGTTGTCGTGGCTGTCCGCGCGCGGGTGTCGGGTACAAGATGTGAGCACTTGAAGCCGAGACTAGAGCAATATTGAGCATTGTTTTGCAAGGCTGTCTGTGAGCATGTGCAGAGAATAAGCACAGACGCAGAGACAATGTTGTAGAGCCAGAAGCTTCGCGCTTGAAAGCACTTGGCTTGTCTGACTGAAACAGTTGCCGCTCTTCCCCAAAATGCCTAAACCACGAATGACTCGCCAAATCGTGCTTACGCAATGCACGTGATCGCGATCCTTCTAATCGTCACGGTACAGTTCGTCGCCGCCGCTTCACCTCACCTTCTCCTAGCCACGTTCGTCTGTTGACTCCCAGCAGCTACGATGCCTGACGAAGAATACGAAGTTGGTACGTATCTTGTACACTACGTTTGCGCGTCTTACTGACCAGTTCGCTCAGAGACGGTGCTGAGGGCCAAGATCTTCAAAAGAGGCGGTTATAGAGGATGGGTGAGCACGTACTGTCCACAAGCATTGCATCTCACCGCTGACACATGGATAATGATATCTGTAGAAGTTTCTCGTTAAGGTATGCTCTCTTCCATACTATCCAACTTTCCGTGGCTCATCTCCTTGTTCAGTGGAAGGGTTATGGTGACGCAGACAACACGTGAGTCTTCTTCTGGTGCACATTGGGATCATTGCACGATACTGATATTTGGACAGCTGGGAGCCAGCAGAATCCTTCGAAGGTGGTGCAGATGAAGCGTTGCCAACGTTTTGGGAGCGTGTCGACACGGGGGGCAGAGACATCAGTGACCCAAGCAAATTCAAGCATGGAGAAGAGTTTTTCCCTATGGGCCCCCCAGGTGTGTTCTCTCGTGCACTACCAATTTATTTGAAACTCTGACAGGTTTTCGCATCGTCCGTAGTACGAAAGAACAAGAAATCCCGTGCGACTGACGCAGCACCTCGCGGTTCCTCTTCAGACAAGGCTTCGGTTGGGATCACTGATCTCGACGTTCCTACTGCATCAACAAAGTCAAAAGCGAAACGCCCCCGCCCGTCCGATATGAATGAATCTGTCCCGAAAAAACGTGGACGCACAGCTGGGAGAACTGAGTCAAGCAATGACGCCTCCAAAGATCAAGAGTGAGTTATTCGGCGTCTTCAGTTTCTGGCCTTCCCTTTAATGCCGATTAGCGAGCCTGAAGTCGATGCATCTGAAAAAAGGGAGCAGAGCTCTCATCGCTCCCATTCCTTGGTATGCCTCGTTGCTTCAAGTTAATCTAGCTTCGACTCATTGAGGGTAGGCTCCTGATTCGGAAGACGAAATCATGTTACTTAGCAGTCCACAAACTCTCCCATCAACCAAAAGGTATGAGAAGCCTCCCGCGGCACCTGCAAATCGTGATACACGTCCACTCCGTGGCGTAAAGCCTGGTCCAGGGCGGTCTTCGAAAGGCTTAAACCACAAATCCAGCTCTCTGTTAACTGGCACCAAGCAAGGATTGACTACGGTTCCTCGAACACCCACAGTCCCTACCAAGCCAGAGACATCTGTCGACGGAAACTACCATGAGCCTAACGAAGATGTTCCGGTCAACAAACCAACGGTTCATGGCTCTGAGCCGGCCGCACCTGAGGAAGCACATGCTGTGCCGCCACCCACATTACTTGACCTCGCGGGCGCCGGAAATTCCGATATGGATGCACTCGCGGACTACGACGAAGAGCCCGTCGCTGTCCCTGCAAGTGCTGCCGCTCACACCAACACACTCGCTGAACAGTCAGTCTCACAGTCAATTGACCTGTCTGCCGGGCTCACTCTCACTACCAACATTAGAACTCCTGAGTCGACATCCCAATCTTCCTCAGGCAAGCCTTTCAAGGTCATGTCAAGTATCTTTGGTGCTATGTGGGGCGGCTCGACCATATTTGGACCCTTGTAAGCCATGGACTATCGCTACGTTGCAGAATTACGATTGACAACTTTCAGTGGACTTGCCTCCAGCTCTGATCGTTCCACTGCCACAGAGAAGTATGTCATTTCCTCGAATGCTCGCTATCCGTGCTGACAGACCTTTTTCGAGACCGTCGGAGCCTGCTCTCCTACCTTATGTGGTCAGTTTGGACCCCGCACGGGCTGTCCCCGTAACTTTGAAGGACATCAGTGCATCAGGCTCTCTCGGGTTGACAGCGCTTGATGCTATCCTCAAGCCGGGCCCAAAGGGCCCCCCAGGCAAATTATATAGACACAATGCCGCTTCGTCGGTACTGGACACCCTGACCACTGGTGGTTCCTCTGCGCGGATGGTTCCCCATGAGAATGCGACAGAGGATCAGCGAAGCCTCTTCGCCAAATTACAGGCTCAACTTGATGACGATGGGCTGGTTCGTCCACGCCCTTGCACTACAGCCCTGATCTTTGCTGATGACCATTTCTCAGTTCATCTTCATGGTTGGATCCGTAACTCTGGCATGCTGCGCCGCCACGAACAAGGCGTTGTGTGAGAGGCTCCGTATTGCACCAGCTATACAGGGCCTGTCTGGGACTGTCATAGTCTCTCATGTTCAACTTGCGGACCACTGTGCATTTGCGGATGCTGCAATGCAGGCGGAACCAATTCGCTGGTAACCGCTTCGCAGGGGCCTTCCTTACGCTCTGCCTGCCATACCATCCGCTTTCCGCACGATCTATGCTATCTACCGACATTGAACGATTGTCACGACACTACTACCCATCGCTCTGCCCATGTACAATAATCCACTCGTACAGATATGATTCGCTTAATGGGAGGCCAAGTCTCTCATAACCCTCCCGATTTTGTAGCGACTCCATAGTTTCAACATCTTTCGTCTGAGGCCTTTTCCCGAACCGCTGAATACTTGGCACACTTCATTTGTCCACGAGGACTAGAATTTGTCGTCGGGAGACTGCAGTATATACATGAAGCTCTTGTGGTTCCTGAAAGACAGAGCCGAGTAGGAACGCAACCAACCGAACACGCTCGCGTGGCCGCCATAGGCACGTGATAGCGTGAGGAGACGCGATTCTTACGTAAAACACGCGTCGCGATGAGTGGCCATGGGGCGGTGCCGTGACTTGGGCTTGAGACCACACTTGACTCGTCTCTCTTCCTTCCTACCTCCATCTCCTTGGCTCATACCATTCGTATGCTGCGTCGCGTGCCAACGACTAAGGATGGGAAGGTGGTCGACAGGCTTCAGGAGAGTACTCGGATCAACAAACCATTCAAACCGCCGTCGGCGCAGGTTGTACGCGAACAACCACAGCGGAAGCGACGTCGCGTCTCGTACAAAGAGCAGCAGGCCGATGGAGATGATGACGATGATGATCCTCGAAAGAAGCGGCGCAAGTCGGACAGCGATGCGTTTTCTGAGCAGCCGGTCAATAACATCATTCATTATCCGGTCTACACGCCCAAACCGTTCGAACAAGTATTTGGGGCGCGAAAGTACTCAATACCTGTCATGAAGAACAAGGATGGCGAGATTGTGAAGACCGTCTCGTCCAGTCCAGCTTTAGGTATCCGACCGCAAGTGGTCCTCATTCCTCGACCTCTACACGATCCCATGGAAGATCATGCCATCGTGCTTTATGACCCAACCATTGACGATCGAGAGACCGATGAGGAAAGGAAAGAGAGGGAGAAAGAGGAGGCCAAGATCCAAGCGACGAAGGAAGCTCAAGAGAGGAATGCTGGGCTTTACAATCCTCACAAGAGCTTGAAGGAGCTGCTCGGTGGCAAGGACAAGAAGAAGCGGAACGACAAGGTTCCGGTGGTCATTGACCCCCGGCTAAGTAAAGTCCTTCGACCGCATCAAGTGGAAGGCGTCAAGGTACGTATGCCGCATTCTGACCGAGCCATATTTCTCAAAGCATGCAGTTTCTGTACAAATGCACAACTGGAATGGTCGTGGAGAACCAGTATGGGTGTATTATGGCAGACGAGATGGGACTAGGAAAGACCCTGCAGTGCATTGCTCTTCTTTGGACGTTGGTCAAGCAATCCCCACATGCGAACAAACCGACAATAGACAAGTGCATCATTGCTTGTCCGTCAAGTTTGGTTAGGAATTGGGCTAATGAACTCGGTACGTATCGTCTTCCCCGCAGAGGGGGGTTGTGCTAATCTAAGTGTCACAGTCAAGTGGCTTGGTAAAGATACCATAGCGGCCTTAGCAGTTGACGGGAAAGGAACTAAAGCCGAACTTCTTGAGAAGGTAGCAAGATGGGTCGCTGCGAGCGGTAGAAATGTGACGCAACCAGGTTCGTCTCCGCCACCCTGAATGGCTCCGAATATTGCTCAATGTATCCTGCAGTCATGATCGTCTCGTATGAGACTCTGAGGACATTGACTACCTACTTGGCCAATTGTCGCATTGGGCTTCTACTATGCGATGAGGGTCATCGGTTGAAGAACTCCGGTAAGCTGGCCAGGAGCAATATTCCATTTATACGGTTATAACACCAATTTGCAGAGTCGCTCACCTTCCAGGCGCTGGACTCACTCGATGTAAAGCGTCGCGTCATCTTGTCCGGAACGCCGATTCAGGTGAGTACGACTGGAGCAATGCCAATCAGGATCATACTGATGCCTTCTGCAGAATGACTTGTCTGAATACTTTTCGTTGCTCAACTTCGCTAATCCAAATTTCTTGGGATCGAAAGGCGACTTCCGGAAGAATTTCGAAAATGCAATCATTCGTGGTCGCGACGCCGATGCTACGGACCTTGTCAAGGCGGAGAGTGAGAAGAAACTAAAGGAACTCGGAAACTTGGCATCCAAGTTCATCATCCGAAGAACAAACGATTTGCTTTCTAAATATCGTACGCCCTTCACCTGTCATCCGTGCGTAGTTACTAATGAGAGTTCAATCTAGTGCCGGTCAAGTACGAACAAGTCGTTTTCTGTGGACTTTCCGACTTCCAGCTTGCACTATACCGTCTGTTTATATCGTCTCCTGAAATCAAGGCGCTCCTTCGTGGTGCAGAATCCCAGCCTCTCAAAGCAATCAATATTTTGAAGAAATTGTGTAATCACCCGGAACTCCTCGACCTACCCCGCGATCTGCGGGGGTCTGACAACCTGATTCCCGAGGGCTTCTGTGGTGCTGGTGCCGATTCGAATGCTCGCAATCGAGGAGGGAAGAGCCTGGACGTTCACTGTGAATGGAGTGGTAAATTCCTTGTGTTAGAAAGGTACCATTTCCCTCTTCTACCCGACACTACCGATTTCTGACATCCGATAAAGATTCTTACATCGCATTCGAACGGAGACCAACGACAAGATTGTCCTCATCAGCAACTATACCCAAACATTAGACATATTCGAACGGTTGCTTCGTAGTAAGAAGTAAGCGAAATGACCAATTAATCGTGAACTCGCTCGCTCAACGCCTTTATCCAGGTATGGATATTTCCGGCTAGATGGAACCATGACCATCAACAAGCGGCAGAAGCTCGTGGACCAGTTCAACAACCCTGAAGGGAAAGAATTCGTCTTTCTGCTCAGCAGTAAAGCTGGCGGCTGTGGTATCAATCTCATTGGGGCAAATCGCCTCATTCTCTTCGACCCAGGTATATCGCATCGTCAGGATTAAAGGAGGGAAACTGATCTCTGTCATAGACTGGAATCCCGCGGCCGATCAGCAGGCTCTTGCCCGTGTGTGGCGTGATGGTCAGAAGAAAGAATGTCAGTCATAGTTGTAGAACCTTGTGCCAGTGATCTGACTTCGCCAGACAGGTTTCGTATACCGCTTTATCTCCACGGGCACCATCGAGGAGAAGATCTTCCAGCGTCAGGCAAACAAGCAGGCTCTTTCATCGGCTGTCGTCGACGAAAAGGAGGACACCGAACGGCATTTCTCTCTCGACTCGCTCAGGCAATTGTTTCTTTTCAACGAGAAGACATTGTGCGAGACACATGAGACGTTCAAGTGCAAACGATGCAAGAATGGGAAGCAGATGATCAAGGCCCCGGCATTGCTGTACGGTGATGCTAGCACGTACGTGGTTCATCCTGCGACGATTTCACGTTGCTAAACCAGGCCTTAGATGGAACCACTTCACGAACGCTGAGCTCAAGAACAATCACGACGATCTGCTCAGGGCCGAAGTGGGCTTGTCTGAGGTTTCGTTCGTCTTCCAGTACATCAGTCACTAGAATGGTTTCAGCAGCAGCAGCGTTCAAGAGACATGTACGATTAGACCCATGGGACTTTGCAGGGCTTCGTCACTGCGTTTCTTTCGCACTTATGCATTGAGGATAATAGCAATAAATTATATCATGGTCATTAGCATGGCGGAAGGGAAAGGCATCAAGCTATGATATAACATCGTCCCAGCTACTCCACTCGCCTCCAACTTTCCGCACCTTTACTTTCTCACCGCCCGCGCCGAAATATGAAGCCTTGTACCAAACAAGCATGTTGTCCTCATCGAATGGGCCAAATACTTCACCATCTTGACCAGTCGAGCCAGGGACATCCCACTTGTACTCGTACTTGACATCGGCGGATGGAGGGACCCACGACGGCTCAACGTTGCCCGCAGACCGGATAGAGCGAACTAGCTCCTCGTACGTCTTTGAGTAGACGTCAGTATCGCCGAGGGACATAAGCGTAGACGCCAGATGCGTTAGTTCGTCGATGTCCGACTGTACTTGTGAAGTTGGTTTCGGCCCATCTACGTTCATTGCAGTACCATTGGCGTCGGCCTGCTTTTTCTGACTTGCACTGTAGAAAATAGACATCGGACAATTGAGAATGATGGTCCATGTGTTCTGGCATTTACGCACCTTTTGCCTTTAGACCGTTCCTTCTTGGCCTGCATACCTAGTCGCTGCAAGGCTTCCAGCACCGTTTCGCCCTTCTTCAACATCTCAATAACCTTCTTCTCCACAGCCTCCTTCCCTCCCAAGGCAGCGAGCTCGTTCTCCTCCGCCTTGATCCTTTCCCTTTGTATCCGTTCCTGATGCCGTTTTCGTTTCCGGGCCTGCTTGATCTCCTTCTCATCCAGACCTTCCATCCATTTATCGTGCAGTGCGTGCGGGTCAAATGTCCGCACGAACGTGCCGTCCGCAGAGAACTTGCCCTCCTCCATCTCCTCGCGCATGTTGAAGGACGATAGTTCGTAGCCCATACCTGCCTTCTTCCGCCGCTCCGCGTCGTCCTCGTCCTCGGGCTCGTCCTCCTCTTCCGACGACTCCTCGTCCCCAGACCCACCGAATTCCTGCCCTTCGATATCGCCCAGGCGCAGAAACTCTTCCTTCGGCTTCTTCGCGCTCTCCGCCTTCTTCTCCTCCTTGTCGCCCATCGCGAACATGTCATCTTCCTCCTCCGCACCGTCAGCGCCGGGCCGTCGGCTAGGTACGACGCCTTCTCCATCATCGCTTGAGTCGGACTCGTAGCCTTCAGTCCTGACGCGGCCCTTCTTTGCAGCGGACGGGTTCTCCAGCGCGGCATGGACATCTTCTGCGAATGTAGCTGGGTCCTCGGAGGGGTCTACGAAGCGCGTCTTTTTGGAGGTATGTTGCTTCGAGGGCCCTGGCTCTCCTGAATCTTCTGATATTGCAGCGCGTTTGTGTGTAGGTCGAGGGGGCATGTTTGGTAGAGTGAGTGAGACGAGGACTCGTCCGGTGTGGGTGAGTGTGGAGAGTGGCGAAGGTCACAAGGTCGATTACCACGCACATTATTACTGTAGCTAAGCCCACAACAATACAGTCACCACATCTACAAGCCAAGCCATGTTCCGTCGATGCATTTACAGTCTGAGTACTATAATTGTACACGACAAAACAAACGGTGATTGCTATAGTATACAAGTGTTCTCCAGGGGTGACCTGAAGATGGTGCCACGGCTACTGCTCCCACTACCCGCAACATCTAGAGTAAGTTCTACAATACTACAAACTCTCCACAACAGCCTCCTCTCCCGGGTGCATCTCAGGTGCCAGCGGACGTCTCCGCCCAGCATGGGTGGAATCTTCCATAGCGCTCGCACCTGCACTCAGTAACCCCTCCTCTTCCTCCGAGTGCGTCCTCGCTCGCACAGATTCACGCCGTCCTCGATGACCATGCGGATGCGGGTGTTGTCGATAAATGAATGACTGCATGACGATTGTCACGTCGAACATGAGTGTACCACCACTGCCAAGAAGATAGCTGAACGCGACGTATGAGCATTTGTATTGCAGTAGATAGGAACACATGGGACTCACGGTATGCTTTCAGTTATGTAGGCAGATGCTTCAGCTGGAGGAAGGTATATCTTGGGCGATGAAAGGATTGACAAGACGTAAAAGAAGTTGCCCAGAAATGCGAAGATAAACAGGTACATTGAGAGGCCCTGCATAAATCATGCGTCAGGAACGTTCGTTCATGCCACAGATCCGAGACATACCTCTACCGATTTTCGAACGAACTGGGCAACGTCCGAAGCAAACAAGCATCAGTTGTGAAGATTCACAGAAGCATGACACACGAATCACGCACGTTTTTCCAGATCTGGGGTAATCGGGAGGTCAGATACAGCGTCGTGCATGACCATGCAAAAATGCGGCCAATTATACGCTCCATGGACGGCGGCGTGTGTCGTGGTGGCTCGTGGTCGGGACCATCGCCCGGCAGTGGTTGGTCAAAGACCAGATTGATAGCTTCTGCCGGCGGAGGGGCACCTGCAATAAAGGGGTCCGGGGAAATTGACGTCGACGGCATCTCTACATTAGATAGCACACGTCCGACTGGAGCACTGTTCGGAACCGCGACACCTCTCCCGTTTCTAGCCAACGTCCCGACGCTGAACAATGCCCACGCCCCCATGAAAACCATGCTAGCACCTCGTCTGCTTGCTCGCGAACTCCGCCTTCGTTGGCTTTCGTCTTGCACACGCCGCCATTCTTCGTCTTCAGCATCCTCAGAGCCATATTCGACTCGCTGGAGTGATCGCCCACGAGCGGCAAGTGCCTCGAGATCTCCGTTCTGTGTGGTGAACTGGAGTGAGCTTGGTAGAGTCGGCGAGTTGGGGGACTGATAGCCGCGGCCGGTAGATGAATGCCGCTCCTTGCTCCAGGCGACATGTTTTCGTCGACCAGTCCGACCACCCTCAGAGTGGAAACTGTCAGCGAGGGCAGTCAGAGCCTCTTCATCTACCTCGTTTTCGCCCTCTTCTCGGTCCCCATCATCCACACGGGCGTCTACACTGCTGTGTCGTGGCCATCGTGTGCGGCCATATGAAGGTGCGGCGTGTGCCTCTTCTTGTTGTGCTGCAAGCGCGGCGACAGCAGCTACGTTTGCCGCTACGTTGGAAAGCGTGCGATATCGTGGTGCGCTTCGTTCAAGGCCAGACACAGACGGGAACGTTCGAGAGCCGGAACGACTGAAAGCAGGTACGGGCGTTGCAGTCTTGCGGTAATAGAAGTACTGTGACACCAACATGAGGTCAACCGTGCAGAAATAGGTGGCAAGCCATGTCTGAAGGACGATCAGCTACACGTGCGGTAGAAATGAAGGCGGCATGCTGACCTGGAAGGGAAGCTGGTGGGTGAGGATACACCCGATAAGATTCGTCAAATCGCCTGCGGCATAATGAGTGAAGGCGAAACATCGGAGAGGCAAATATGACGAACCAAGAAGCCAGTTTGCAAGGAATGGAAGAGCGAGCCCCTCTACAGACTGCCTGCGTATGTTCTCCAGAACTTGGCTGGATTGCGCGATAAGAGGCAAGGCTTGCGAATATACTGAAATACGTACGGAAACTGCGCACCGAGCCAGCATGCGATAGAAATATACCCAGTGGTATCGCTGAGGAAAGAGGCCGAGGGACTGAGCATGGTCGCCGTGCCAGAGCAGGCGGTGCGGGGAACGTTTGCTGCTCGCGCGGCCGCAGAGTTCTCGGACTCGGCAGCGCGCCTGCTCTTCCCTTCAGCTGCCTCATTCTGTCTGCTCGCTCCCATATCCGCAGGCACACTTTCTAGGTAACTCTGCCAGTCGCAATTGTCTCTAGTAACGCGCATGTGCCCCAAGCGTTCTGTCTCTCGCACTCGCGCACGCCCCGTCGCTGCTCGCTCCCACTGTTGAGATGAGTGCGAAGACCCAGAAGAAGGCTTCGCTCAACGCGCAATTCATGAATCCCAAGGCTCAGCAGCTCGTAGGTGATCTCTACGCTCTTCGTGTGATGTTCTACTGACCATATTTCAGCGTTACCTCGTCCTTGACTATCTGTCGCACAATTGCTACACGCGAACAGCGAAGGCATTCGCTAGAGACAGCATTGTCCGCCACCTAGATGCCGATGGGGATGAAGTTCCGCGGCCTGAGGGCGAGGGTGACTCTTTTGGAATCACCGACGATGAATTGAAACAGATTGAGCTTCGCCGAGGCAAGCGCTCCCCCACCTCACGGCATAATCCCATTGACCCCCTGGTGCAGATGTTCAAACCAGCATTCTCTCAGGCCGTGTCGATGATGCCACAAACGCTCTGAACACTCACTTCCCTGCCGTGTTATCCGATGGACATGCGACGCCTGAGCGGCCCAAATCTTCGTCATCGTCACACGACATCATTGATTCCATCATCCCGCTCTCCGTCGAACCTGCCCATTTATACTTGAATCTGCGTATACTGGCCTTCGTGGAAGCTGCGCGCACCATACCTCTCAACTACGCTTCTGGGCCTACGACCGCAGAATCTGCCGTTGAAGATTCTGCCTTGTCAGACATCTCTAACGGAGTCGCGAATATCCGAGAGCCAGATCTGATTCCAGATTCAGATGCTCACCTAGAACGCCTCTTCCAGCACGCTTGCGAGCTCTATGATTGCTCGCAGCTGCTCAAGGATCCCGCCGATCGCGCTGCATACCACAAGGAGCTGGCTTCCATCAGCAGTTTGCTGGCATACAAGGTTCCAGAGAAGAGTCCCATGGCCAGTTATCTTTCTCAGAACAGGCGAGAACAGGTCGCAGACGAAGTCAACAGCGCGATTCTTTGTGAGTTTTGCTTGATCCCTTTCGACGCTTCATCATTCCGTGTTCATGTCATGTACTTGCCTCAAAGACAGAGCAGGGCTTTCTCCTATATCGTACCTGGAGTTATATGTCCGCTATACTGGCGTCTTGTGGCAATACCTCAATGACTTGCGCATAAAAATGCCGCCAGCAGCCGGCATGCCTCCGGGCGTTCGCATCCCAGTGCGTCGACCGGTCACCTCCAATGCCACCGTGCCTCCAACGAAGGCTCAGGCCACTGACAAGGACAACTCTGAGGTATTTCTGACTCCGATTAATTTTTCACTGTGGTCATCACATTGACCTACTCCGTCCGTTCGGCAGATTGCCCCCTTGTTCGACCTGAGGTCCTTCCTCTCTTCATAGTTCCCATCGCATCAAACAAACATGAGTGGATCATATTTATTTTCGTTTACATGTATCATCAGCCTTCTCTGGACCACTAGTATGTATTTCACCGGTCCCTCGGCCTGTCGTCGGATCCTTCAGTGATACTCTGTAAAGTTCTCTGCCATAACGCCCCCGTAGACGGCCTTTCTATGTTCAAATATATACCATAGCTGTTTGTTGTATTCATTCCCGGTGAAGACACCGCACCTACGAAACGATCTCGACCTCTGTCCATCTCCCTCGATTCACTTCCCGCAAGGCCTCCGGCGTTATCCCGCATTCTCTGCACCCGAAAACCCTCAAATGTCTCCATCTGTTCCACGCAACTTGTTCAAGTAGCCCCTTCTCGCCCCAATGTGTTGTACTCAGCCAGGGATTGTACGACAGATCCAACACCTCGAGCTGAGGACACTTCCCCGTCAGTCGGTGCACGGGAACAGCCGACGGCAGGTGCAAAAGCGCCAAGTGCGTCAAGGACGGTGGGAGGGTCAGGAGAGTCGGAACCGACAGCGTTGTGGCGAGGAGGATCAAGCTGTAAATGGGCGCAGGTCCGGGCATAGACCATTCGTCATCAGCGGTAGTATTCCAAGAAGCTTCTGGGGGGTCCTCGGGATCTGTGGTACCGGGGGAAGATGATCGTAAAGACGCCGTTGACTCTGGTTCTTGAAAGGACGGACGGAACGTGTCGCTGCGCAGGGAGGCCTGAGGCCCCACGATGATGATCTCGCCATCCGCATGCCCTCCGGGGTCGAAGAGCGAATACAGCGTTGGGTTTGACAGCGGACAGTGAACCGCAGTATAGCGCAGGAGCTCTCTGCGCGTGTGGGGTGAGAGATACGGAACGACGTCCTCGACGAACTCTCTGCCCGGACCACAATAGTCCAGCAGCACGCGTAGACACAGGTTCACGAGAGTGGGAAGCGATGCCCCACCGGACGCCTGGGCTTGGCTATGACCTGGAGATGCCCCACTGCGAGAGAGCATGAGGGAGAGCGCTTCTTGTCTGCCTTCGACAGTGCTGAGTGCATCACGAGTATCGTGATGTTGGACCCAGCTGCGGGGGACAGGTCCTGCCACGGTGCTTGAGCTTGGACCTGGAGCTGGTGTACGATATTCTGTGCCAAATATGACACTGTAGGGGAGAGATGGTCCTGTAGACCGCCTCGCTACATTGGATAGATGCTCATTGGAGCCTCGTACATTTTGGGAGTGTCGAAAATGCTCTCCGCTGTGTACAAGCAGTAGGTCAATCGATCAGCTACTTTAGGCGGCTAAAGCAGAGCACGTACCGCAGCGTATGCAATAGAGAATTGACTTCCCTTCTCTCTTTCAAGGGCCCACCCTCGCGCAATTTTGACCCCATTTCAATTTGACAAAGCGGCCTCGCACAACTAACAGCTACTCATGCAAACTGGAGGAGGTATGTCCGTCGGAAACATGAGAGCTAGAGATTAACTTCAGCAAGAGTCCAGGTATATAGATGAGGCCATACTGCATTCTTCCTCACTTACCTGTTGAGTCCAAAGATTTTCGAGGGCTTGTGGTAGACGTCTAGAGGAGCTGCAAATGTTCTCAGTACATGTGTAATCCACCAATAGTCTCATGGGCAATGACGCGACGGCGGCAGCATAACTCCATGGAATTCTACGTGCCATGCCACACAGACTCAAACACGGCGTAGAAAGCAGTTCTAGGTGCGCTAAGCACAGGAACTCGACTACTAGCTGGCGATCCCATATTTCACGTTCCGCTGGATTTCATCCATGTATCGCACAAACAAATTACTGTACAAGTACACTTTCTCTGTTATGACTGCTGCTAAAGCCATAAGAAAGGGCCAAAGAACATGGCAGTTCATTTTGTATGCATGACATGACATACAGCTGCAAAGTGCAAGGAAATAGGTAATGTATCATGTAATGCATATGTACCATACCGCCGCCAACTCCCCATCCAGCAACAAAAACACTCAGTTCATCTGGCGGATGAGCTTGTTGATGTTGTCCTCCCGGTTGCCGAAGTCACCACCCTCGACGTAGTGCTTGAACTTCCGGGTCCTCCAGCCGCCAGTGGGGTTGGAGAGCTTGAACGGCCAGAGGAAGTTGGACGCCTGAACATATTTGATTAAAGATTGCGCTATCAAACACAAAAGTGATACGAACCTGCTTGAAGTTGGGGCCAACGGTGAAGATCTCGTGAACGAGGTCCTCGACGGAAAGGATGTCGAATTTGCCGAGGGACTCCTCGATGACAGCGTTGTTCGACAGGGGGATGCGCTGCTTGTTGACCTTGCCGTAGCCGCGCTTGTAGATCAGCTCACGGACGGTCTTAAGGTTGGGCTCGCTAATATGGAGTTCAGCACTGACGTTCATGAGCAGAAAAAAAACGGGACTCACCCGTAGGTAACGTAAGGCTCAATGAGACGGAGCATCTGCTGAGTCGCCTTGGTCACCCGAACGAAGACACCATTGTTGATCTGCAGGAGGCGGAGGAGCTGCAAGATCTTGCGGGGTTTTGGTGCAATCTCGTTGATACTGAAAAAAAGCATAAACGATCGAGCGGCCCCAAGGAAGAGCAAGCACATACCCACGGATACGGACAACGAAGTAAACCTTGGGCTGGGCAGGGACGTAGAAGTCACCAGATGCCCGGACAGCCCGCTTCAGACGAATCTCCTCCTTCTCCTGCGTCAGGTACTCCTTCACATACGACTCGGCGCGCTTGAAGAGGACCTTGCGCTTCGCCTTGGCAGCCTACAAACATGAATCCAGTCAGTTAAGTGGACTCAATTATTGCAGCGGTTGAGTGTCAGTCCCGAAAGATGGTTAATTGAAGGCAACATGGTAAAACAGAGTCGTACTAGCCATTCAAAGAAAAAATATGCATCATACAGAAAGATCGGATAGATACTCACCTTGCGCGCTTCTGCGGCAGCCACCAACCGCTCCTCACGAGCCTTCTCATTTTGCTTGCGTTTCTTGAGGAGAGTCTCCGGGACCTCGATGTCCTGTCCGTACACGAATATTAAAAACCGAACGACTTGTGTGTAACGAACGCATTACTGACCGAGACAGTCGGGACGCTTCATAGACATGAATTCGGTCAGTCGCACAAACAGCTTGCTTGAGGGTAATATACGCACGTTGTGTGGGCCGCCATTGCTTGAGGATGGGTGGTGTAGTCTACGCGACCCAACACTGCCTAAGCTGGGAAGCCGGTGGCTGCAAACTATACAGTATGACAAATTCTTTCTCACAATTTCACACTTTCAATTCCATGTTAGGTAAGCACCACTGAACGCCCACACACTGCGCGATAAATGGGTAAAAGACGAAGTCCGTCGCCGAGACTGCCATCTACATATGTCTGACTACGCGCCAATAAAACCAAACGCTAGAACTGCATGGTCGTGGGTGGTGTTCGACTAGCCCATAGACCACCACAAATGCACCGGTTCAGCCACTTCTTCTCCCATGCCCTCCATCGTAATGATATGTGGTTGATCCCTCCGGTGTCCAATCCATTTGACTTCCCACCACAGACTAGACAAACATTACTGTGACCTTGACTTCGCAGAATTCCCTTTGATACGATGTCACGGTTCCGATCATTGAGCGCATCTTCGACCAGTTCGAAGTTTGACACACCCGTCACAAAATCTTGCGGTTTAATGAAGAGACGTGGCCTGTTGATAGCACTGCTATCAACCATTCTTCGCACTAGATCTTGAAGTGCGCTGACCAGGGAGAGCCGCGGTCGGCACGAAGCTAGACTTCGTCGAAGGTCTTCCCCTGGTTGATAGTAAGATGGTTGTTATAATCTGGTAACAATTGCACTGACCATTAAGGAGCACCACGTCATCAGCCGCAGCAACCATCGCAGTTTCGAGCTCCTTGAGGTTCAACCCAGAACAGTCAACGAAGTCCACAAGAATGCCTTTGGCCATTTGAGCATTCTCGACACTGGGATTCAGTTTCTTGACGTATTCATAGAAACGGCCGACGGCGCCGACAGCTACGCGGAGCTGTCTGAAAGCATGGGGATGTAGCAAGTGGAGAAATATCGGGGGCAGCGTTGAACTGGGTTTCACTACATGACCGGTTGAGACAATCAGGTGGGAGTGCAGCGATGGGGCACTTACCATCTTCAACGCTATGTCCTTCTTGGAACAAGATGCACTCCCTGATTAACTGTTCCAAGAAGTCGATGAGCCACCTGGATAGTCCCATTAAGGGCCAGATTGCCTCTGACCGCTCGTATTAACCACTGAAAAATCCCAAAGCTTCTTCAACTCTTACCTAGGTCCGACTGCTCGCCATCCTTGCAATCTTCAAAAGCATTAGCACAAGCCGCTACTGAACACAAGTCTTGTGCAGCTTTCCATCGGGAATTCAGCTCTTCGATATCTGTATTTGAGGCTTGGTGTGCCCTGGAACTACGGCCCATGGATGTGAGTGGGCCACATGGTTGTAGGCGAGATGTCTCAACTCACCGATAGACGTCGACGAGGAGACCAAATTCCTCTACGTGCCAGTTGATGGGGCCCGAGACCTTGCCTTCTTGTAGCAGAGTAAGTGTCTCATAGAGTATACTCTCGACGTGATGAAGGGTAGTTAATGGCGAAGATAGATTGTGAACCACATCAGCTACCGTTCGCCTTGATCGGATGGCAGCTACTAGAGCCCGAGATTCTTCTGAGAACGTCTTGCTACGATCTTCTGGGAGGTAATCCATTTGAGATCAGATCCTGTGGAGGGTTCATGAGCAACCTACCTGTGGAGGGTGGTATACGCGTAGACTCTATGCTCCTCGGCATAAGGTGTATAGTAAGTTTCGATGGAAGGAACGAAGGAGGCGATATCGAGCACAGAAGGGAGTCATTTGGGGAAACAACAACGTTGAATGGCACTGATTCGAGCTGGTCAGCGACATAAAGTATTTCCCACAAAGACACCTACGACTACATAAAACGCTCTCTGTGTTTGGCGCAAGGATAGGTCTAGCCTGCCATTGCGCGTCGTCTTCAAGCCCAGGCCTAAGACATCTCAGTGAGTGGGTGCATGGTAGATCATGCTATCAACATACAACTTAAAGACCTGAAGTCTTCCTATCGGAATCTCCTTTGACTTTCCCCTGCCTCGGGGTAGAACGACGGAAGTACTGACGACACCTGCCAGAAGGGTGTCGCTGGAGGAACCAGGACGATGGGGGCTCAAGAAGGTGACCACATCCGACGGAAATGCACGTGAATTTGAGCGCCTGCAAAGCTGCAGAGGGCGTCAGAATACTGAGGTCAGAATTGATCTAGAAGTTTCATACCCATGGCGAGAAGCTGCTGGTAGCCAAAGATGAATTCGTTAGAGAGAATACGATCAATTCCGACTTCGGGCTAGACGTGTCTGTTGCTGTATTAGACAAAGTAAGACACCCGATAAATATGCTCACAATCTCCAAAATCAACAAATGACGCGACTAGATGCATCTGTGCCCCACGCTGCGCGGTGGACGGAGATGGTATACTAGGGATCAGTACGATGCTGCTCAGCTGCTCAGAATCACACATTTGCGGCGGGAGTGGATTGCTTGATAGACCTGTCCGGGTGATCAGCGTGGGGAGGGGATGCTACCCTTGAAAGACGGACTCATGGCAACACCATCGAAGCCTAAGCGCACTTCGCACAGCTCAATGATAGGTTCTTCTCCCCAGTGTCCCCAGCCGGAAAGTTCAGACGATTGCAAAGTTTGATCTACATTGAGTGAAAGGTGCATGTCGAGCGAGGACGAGAGCGCTGGCGGGGGTGCGGGTGCGGGAACCACGCGGGAGTGCATGGCCACGATAATTGACATCTCTAAAGCATCCCACTACTTTGAAAGACGTACACCCTGCAGATGTCGACGAGGACTCACCTCCATGCATCACCCCGATTGCTGCACGGACACATATCTTGATATCCTGCGAACTCGAGGAGGCGGATGGCATGTTTGGGGAACTCAGGTCCTCGCGCGTCTCGTCCGGTTGCGTCAGTAAGCATCTCAACGTACTGACAGAGGGCGACCCAGTGCGATAGTATATCAAGTTCGCTTGCAGGTCCTGAGTCACCACAAAAAGAGTCGGGTCTGAACAGGGAGTTGGAGGGCCGGAGGGTGGTAGACGGGATGCATGGCCGGAAGATGCTATGCTCCACTACACACAGATACGTCAGTAGCAGATTCATACGTTCCATGCAGATGAGAGGACCTGTCGAGTATGTCCCAACCATGCGCTTGTTACCACACCCGCACCTCTCGCGAACGGCCACCAGTCCTTGAGGTTCCAATCGTTGACATGCACTCCGCGACTCCAAAAGCATCCGATTCCCTCGCTCCCTCTACTTGGGTAATATGCGAACAGCCAGCGATCGTCCGGGGATATTGTGAGAGTAGTGGGCGGGTAGTAAGATGTCGGGGAATTCAGAATTGGGGAGGGAGCCGGGACAGTAAACTGCTTAGACGACGGAAACAGGCGGCCGTAAATGACGGGTTCAGTGGGATGTGCGGTAAAGATAGTAGACGAAAGAGAGCCCCATGCAATAGGTCTGAGTGGTAACAAAGGTAAGTGTAAGTATGAGAACCACGCATGCGTAAGACTCACCTGTCCTGACACTCGAGCAAAGGATGGAGTTCCCACCACCCGGTGTGCAAAGCATCCTCCTCCTTGGCCTTTCCTTTGGATGGCGAGGAGAAGGGGGTCGCCATAGCTTAGAGATGAGTTGAAGTTATGTGTCCAAGGACAAAAGGTGTTGAGCCGAGCGGTCAAGTTCACTTGGCGCCCGTAATTGCTAGCAGCGCCCGCGCCGTCGTGCTGGGCTCTCCGCGTCCCCACTCCTGGCTTTAGCGCCCACTCCGCCGTGACCATATACCAAGATGTTGCAAACGGCACATATCCAGAGAGACATCAACTCTGTCCGCACAGAGGTTCTCCTCCAGGTGTTTGCCGACCGTATATTGGTCCTTGTTACCCAGCTTGGTAAAGTTGGCAACCTCGTGCGCTCGGCTCTCGCTTCGGTGGACATCCGTCTAAAACAGATAATAGATCCAAGCGACTCTCCCATCCACGGTGCATCTCCCGCCACAACCCATCGACCAGCCATCAGAGGGAAATCTGCTTCCTGCTCCACACCCATCCATCGAGGTCACATCTCTACTTGGGAGCGCGCCATCGGCCCATGATCAACAACTGCATTCTCTCTATGCCTCCCAGATAGCCACGCTCGTATGGACAATCCAACAACCTGAACTGCTCAGCGACGCGCGCCGAAGTGTGATCGTTGGAGTGGCGCTCAAAAGACAAGATCCAGGTGTGGAAGACAGTCAGAAGAGAGAAACGGAAACCTTCCTTGCTATCATGGACATGACAAGGGAATTACTGCAGAAGAAGTAGTCTAGAGTAAAGTACGTATACACAAATCAAAACGATCCAGAGAAGTGCACCTCAAATCCTTGTAAGTATTAGCTCTAGCACAATTACTCTTGTACAGTAAACTTCAACTTCACGCCCTCCCCAGATTCAACCACATCGCACTTGACCTGCTCCATGTTCTCCACCAAGTAGTGAGCACCACTGTTGTGGATTTGAGAGCGCTCATGCGAAGTGCATACGGCGATGACGGTGGCACCGGAAGCTACGCCAGCACGAATACCGGAAGGAGAGTCTTCGAAAACGACACAATCCTTGGCGTTGAAGCCGAGACAATCAGCGGCGAGGAGGAAGGGGTCCGGAGCAGGCTTCCCTGCTTTGAGGCGCTTGTCGTCGGCAGTAATGGTAACAACAGGAGGGGCGATCCCCACTCGAGTCATGCAGCCATGAGCTAGGGTATGGTGAGCTGCCATAATATGTCCCGATAGACCAGCGGCGTACCGTAAGTCTTCGCTCCAGAGGTAGCCACGGCATAGCGGCCTTCCGGGAGGGATTCAAGCATTGCCCTGACGCCTGGAAGGATCCGGACGGAACGATCGACGCTTGCCGCCTCGATTTTCCAAGCACAAAGAACATCTTCAGCCACCTGAGCGGATGATTCTAAGCAAGTCGCATCCTTGTCGTCGATGACAGGACAGGACAGCGCAGCCGCCACAAGCGCGCTGCTTAAACGCGTTGTGAACGAAGGACGTCTCTGCTCAGAGAAAGACGACGTCGCGGAAGATATCCCGCTGGAAGGCGGGACAAGGTCTGGAGTGGTCGAATTTGAAGGAGTGGAGGATTGGGAATTTTTCCCGTGGAGGCGGAAGGCGTCCGCGTAGTACAGAATGGTCTCTTCAAATTCGGCGACAGCGTCGTCCATCTCGTGACTCTGCAAGTCCGGTTTGAACTGGGCAAGGTTGTCGATGGCTCGTTTGCCATGGGTTTGGGCAATGACGTAGGCCGGGTCCTGCCCGATATCCTCGGCGACTTTACCCCATGCCGCCTCGACAGCTGCAATAGAGTCTGTGAGGGTGCCGTCCTAAGATGTTGGCAATCGGTGTCAGCGCAAATATGAAGACTTTATGAGGACAAACCATGTCAAACAGGACAGCATCGGCATAGAATGTAGACGAAGGCATATCGAGGTGTGAAGTGGGTTTAGACCAGCTAACTCGGATGTGGTAACGTGCGAAGAACCGTAGAAAGTGAGAGTGAATGGAAAGAGGATAATACAGAACCAGGCGCACCTTCCCCGTCTTTTATGACGAAATGTCGCTGAGACCACAACCGTCTCAATCGTAATTCCGTCAGTTTCAGACTGTCAAGGTGCTGAATGCATCTGGCTATTGGTTTGGCTTTATTGAGAATCAGACTGGCTAGCCATACCACGCAAGTGTTGTATGCCGTGAAAGAAAGTCTGCCTTATCCAGCGCGAGAGGTCTGGGAAGGTTATGCCATATTATTTAGTGATCAGAATAGGCCGCGGCTGCCAATCCAGCTAGCTAGAGGAATCCGACGCCTCATTACTGAAGTTCGGTAGCATCATAAGTTAGAGCCCACCACCGCAGGTGAGTGCAACCCTGACGCCAGATGCCAACGCCTAATTTCCGTTGGACTTAGAGAATGATTGGTGACATGCTGCCTACAAGTTTGTCTCGTATAACTCCGTAACGGGTTCAAGAAGCACAGGTCAACGTACTGGACATCTACTTAGTCTCCTCGGCTGAAATGACCTTTTGCCAGTCAACGTCCTCATTGTGCTCCGCCTCCCTCTGAGCACGTTCCTTCTGCATTTTGTCCAACTTCCAACGAGCCAAAGGCACGAGCCTCTGATCCTCCGGCACCTCCGTACGCGGGTTGGTTTCGTACAGGTAGTATGCGAGGAGGCCGGTACCTACGCCCAGAAGAGGGTCAAGAAACCTGATGGAAGAGATGAGTACGATACGTGATGCATGAGAGCTGACTCTGACCTTGAGAGGAGAACGGGGGCCATGGCTCTGAAGAGAACTGGCCAAGTGACGGACTCGGACAAGCAGCTGGATGGGCCGAGCGCCGGTCCTCCGGGCTCGGAGCGGGGCCGAGAGGGAAATTGCAGTCATCGCTTTCTCCTTGTCTTTACACGACAACGTCTCAAAATACAGAAACCTTCATTACTGAGTCGATCTGTAGTAATAAAGTGTGCGTCCTCCAGCGTGCATTCGCCTCCAGGCATTGCAGCAAGGCAAGTTCGGCACGGTGCGGAAGGTGACGGAAGGTGGTCTGGCCAAAAATTTGCCGGAGAGCGGGGCGTGTGCAGAGTGCGCTGTGAACGTCCGTAGCCGAGCCAGCTGTCTCCTCTTCCCCGCTTTTTACAAGCTTGCATCCGTTTCTCCTCTTTGCACCTCGTCCCCTTCCTCTCGCGTCCTTGTCCTGTTTTCGGATTGTCTCACCTGTCCTTCGATGTCCGCAGCTGCTTTTGATCGCCAGATTCGTCCCATCTACGGTCTGTCACCTTCATCCCCGGCTGCAATATAAACGAGGCTTACATGTGTATGCAGATGACATTGACACGGGTTCCAACAAGTCTGCCATTCTTGCATGCAACAAGTTGCTCAAGAAATACCCGAAGAGTGACTTGGTTAAGGTCTGCTTCGTCGTGCCTCCAATGATATGACACCGCTTACGCACGGTGCAGTCCCTGAAAGCCCTCGCTCTGGTTCGCTCCCAGAAAGTCGAGGAATCACTCGCTCTCTGCGATGAAGTCCTTGCAGCAAAGCCCATGGACGATCCGACATTGACCGCTATGATGCATGTCTTGCGAGGACTCGGTCGGCGTATGCACACTTCCTCTGCTTTGCGTCACGCGGGGGGCTAAGTCAACGTGCACACAGATGCCGATATGGTGTCTATGTTCGAGGAGGCGTATAAGCGTCAGCCCACCAACGAAGACCTGGGCATGCAGTACTTTTTTGCTCTCGTCCGGACTGGAAACTGGAAGGGCGGCCAGTTGGTATGAGCTTGTCTTGTCGGCAGGGCACTCTCTGTATGCGTGTCGAACGAACGAGGCTGATGTCTATCCTTTCGCAGCTTTCCACCAAACTGAACAAGCAGTTCCGTGAGCCTCGCTACATCTACTGGAGCGCCATGTGCTGTGTCCTTCAGGTTGAGCCCCTTGTACATATCCCCTGGCCCTTGACATTCATCATTAGCTCAGGCCAACGACCCGGCAACCCCTGCGAACATGCGCGAGCTGCTTTACAAGCTCGCACAGAGGCATATCTCCTCTGTTTGGAAGGAGGATGATTCCAGTGCAGACCGCTTCCACCTATATGTGTCGGTTCTTCAGGAGCTTAAGCTTTCTGAGGAAGTAAAAAAACTGCTCGAAAGCGAGCTCGGCCAGGTCGTGTGCTCTCGAAACCTGACTTGCGATGAGCTCCGGCGAGACATATACAAGGCTAATGGCTGGCTCACCGAAGAGGGTGCGACGGCTCAGAAGCGCATAGAAGAGCGAAAGTGAGTTTTGTCCGTTTGATCTCGGTCTCCTGCAGGTTCTGATATAATTTAATGCTTTAGAGACCGCAATTGGTTGGAATTCATTTCCGTATTAGACGCGACCTTCGCTCCTCTGACAGGATCCGAGAGCGCAAGTGACGAGGCTAAAGCCGAGTGCTCAGAACGTGTCGCCAGAGTATTAGAACTCTTCAACAAGCTTGCCGAGGCTGACGGGCAAGCGGATCGATCCGCCCCATTGGCGCTTTTAGAACTTGAAAAGCGCCTTCGGGCCCATGGTCTGTCGACAGGTATGCAAGAGCAATACTTACCCGCCCATAATGCTAAGTGTTCGTGTTCCGGCAGAACCGAGTCGATTGGTGGACCTTCTCCAACAATATCTGGAACGGTTTGGAGATAAGGCGGCAGCATACGAGGACCTGAAGCCCTATGTTGCGTTGGAAGGCGATGATCTGGCACGGTGGACCTCTCACCTCGAAAGCCTGCCTCATGCAAACGTGCGTGTCCTAGCGCCGATTATAGACTCCGGTTACTCACAGCTTCATTCTTCTAGTCATCGCCCAAGGAGCTTCAGCGTACGATCAACACGCAAAAACTCTTGCGATACAACTTGCAGGAAGCAGATTTGACGGTAGAGAAGGAAGCTCCGCGCGCTGTGCAGCTCATTGAAGAGTACCTGGCTGCTCTCGCGCTGGGCAAGGACCTGCCTAAGACCGAACTGCAGCCTGCGGACGACCTTGTTATCCTGGCGGCGCATGTCTTCGTTAATATGTATGCGCTGTCCAAAGACGAAGCTCACCTACACAACGCCATCGTCATTCTCGAGTTTGCGTCCAAACGCAGCCCTAAGTCCTACCAAATCCACCTACTCTTAGTCCGCCTGTACCGCCTATTGGGTACGTCAAATGCATTTTCGGGAAGCCTTCGCTTTTTGACGCTAGCGATACTGATGACCAGGCGCGCCTCAACTTGCTCTCGAGCATTATCGTCTCCTGAACGTGAAGTCCATTCAAAACGACACCCTGTCGCACTTTGTTCTTTCACGAGCATCGACTTTCTCGCTCGCAGCATCCGGAGACTTGACTTACGCTTCTGAATGCCTGGAGTCCAGTCAGATTTACATGAGCAACTCTCAAGAGGTAACACGTTGTTTGTAAGTATAAGTAATAATAATGCTGACTTTTGGCAGACCTCCGACTTCATTGTCAGGGCTTTCAGCACTGAGAGATACTCCCAGGTAATTGTCATGACAAAGGATATGCGATTCTTTACTGATTTCCCCTAGATACCCGACTTCATCACTTTCGAGGATCGCCTAGATAATTCACTGCAACGCGACTTGGTGAAGATTGAGCATGTCAGGATGAGGCTCTCACACGAGGTCATCAACTCTGAGTTGGCCGACATGGAGCTTATCGAGCTGAAGTTCATTTTCGACCGACGTGAGCCTTCGGAGCGGTTGTCCAGTAACGTCATGCTGACCCAGTTTTCAAGTGCATCACGACAATCGCGACTCGACTATCGTTCCCAATTATCAGCCGCGGGCCAGTGAGTCCTTCGTCGAGCAGACGAAGTTGTTCGCGACAGAGCCAGGCGTGAGTGATCGCGTATCATTTTCTGCCTCGTCTTATTGACTTCGCTCGAAAGTTTGGATGGTTGAACGTCTTCCTGAAAATCTACATCCGCGCTTTCCAACAAGCCAGCGACCTCGATGACACTGTAGAGGAGAAGCTGCTCATCGGCGACCGTCCGAAGCAGAGCATCATCGCAAGCACTGGGACATCATTACTGGAACGCCTCGCTGTGCGCTCGCCAGAAGAAGCCGAGGAGGTAATCTCAAACGCCTCATCTTACTTTATATGAACTTTTTTGAACCTTTTTTGCCAGCTTACTCAAGATGAAAAATCGTTCTTCGACTACGCTACCGATCTTTCGAACTGGTTGGGCCCTTACCACGACCACACTCGCCCACCACCCGCTGCCGTGCTCGCTGAAGCCGCTAGGCAGTCAGAACTGAAGACTGGACGTCCTCTGCGGGGTATCGACATCCCTGCAGGCAACGGCCACGCCAATGGCTCCGCAAAGAAGGCCGAGGATGCACCAGCCGTGACTGAGCCTCCGTCTTCGCTGGCGTCCTTCTTCGATCGTACGTTTCAACTAATTGCGCCGGGCTCCCGCACTGACCTCCTGCATAGTCATGCAGGCACGGTTCAAAGCCGTTGTGGAAGCAGGTAGCCAACCTAACGAATTGCTTCACGTTGCGACGATGACACAAGAGGTAATGTGTCCGTTTCTCGTTGGGCTTTCCAGTTGCTCATCTTAGCAAAGGCACTGCTCTTGTTCTCACTCTCGACCCTTCGCTTCAAGAATGCAACAGTAGTGAAGGTCAACAAGCTTGGAGCTGTGAGTTTCCGTACTCATAACCGCAGAGCATTGTCTGATAACACTCCTCAGCTCGTGCAAAGCTTCAAGCCGATCCGCGCGAAGGGTGTTGAGGTCCTAAAGGAGATCGCCGCTGAACTGGACAAGATCTCCGAAGAGGAGGGCACTGCGGAGAAACGCAAGGCTTTCGTCCAAAATTGCAAGGTGCTCGAGGCTACGTCCGAGGTGAGTTCAACGTATTCTCGGCCTGGTATGTTGCTCATGCGGCAGGTGCAGATTGACCACGACTACATCCTCGACGTGGCAAAGAAGGCCACCGACGGCCGCAAAAAGGTTCTCGAAGGTGTAGGGAAGGGAATCAAGCGCATTTACACTAATCACTCGTCATGAATGCTCGGAACAGCAGTGTAGAACTACGATATAACCGATGGGCTGTGGTCCTGTCTAATATTTGTGCATCCCTCGAAGGGTTGTCCTATACGCCGAAAGGCAACGCATCACCTCTCATTCCATCCCATCATGTAGACCACCAATCTATGCATAGTAGCCTGAATATCCATAGTTGTTAGATCTGGGCTTGCTTGACTGATGGTCAAGTCGTTGACATGGGTGCAATGAGTGGCGATGTACGCGCAACGTGAACAAACATGACCAAAGAGCGCGCACGCGTGTGGCCCGACGCGTTCATTGCATCCTCCACGCGTCTTCTTGAAAACGAAGTCAACCTCAGCAATTCTTACTCACACAATATGAGCCAAAGTATGCCCCTTACAGTGCTGTATGTGTTCTTGACTTACCTGGATTGGATCTAGACGACTACTACGGCAATGGCGGCGGCGGTGGTGGCGGCGGCGGCTACTTAACAGGAGGGTCGCCGTTCGGCAGCGCAGCTGGGAGCCCAGGAGGTGCCGGAAGGGTGTGTGGTTCACGGACATGACACACACAAGGGCTGACTGGTCTCATCACTCAGCGCTCAGCTCTTGGGCAGTCATTAAGGCCGTTTACAGCAAAACAGCTCATAAACGCTACACAAGCACACGCAGATGCAGACTGGATGATAGAGAACACTGAGATAGGACAAGTGCGTAGCTTTTGAATTCCACCTGCCGCTTATTTGTCAATCTTGAGCCTCCCCACCAGGTTACTGTGGTCGCCCAAGTCATATCAATCCAGACTCAGACGACTAACAGTGTTTATTGGCTTGATGACGGAACTGGACGAATAGAAGCGCGCTTTTGGTCTGATTCTACCAGCCAGGGTGACAACGACGTGTTTGCAGGAATAGTGTGAGTGCTTCGAGATGCATGGATGCCTGGAGCTCACCGTCAGATGAGTGTAGTGAGAACAGTTATGTTCGCGCGACGGGAAATCTGAAGACTTTTGGCAACAAGCGATACATCAATGCACTCAACATTCGGCCAGTCAAAGATTGGCATGAGATTTTCTTCCATCTCGTCGAAGCTATGGGTATCACCCTGATTTTCGAAAGAGGGCCAGTGAGTGTAATCCTTGTTCGAAAGCTGATCGTACCGTTTATCAAATACCGTTAGCCTTCTGGACCTGGTCAGCATCATGGCAATCAGGATATGCAATCCGCTACATCCGCATACACTGCCCAATCACACTCTTCAGCTGCCCTCAACCAGTATGCTCATCTACCGCCATTGCAACGTCGCATTGTGGAATTCATCCTGCAGCAACCTCCTAACCCGGAGGGATTCCATATCGTGGCAATTTCTCGAGCCGTTGGAGGGGATGCTGAAGGGATTAGGTAAGTTCATATTTTCTTTCCGTGGGTCCTCGTATTCATGACGCATACTCCCATCTCAGTGACGCACTCGAAAAGCTCATGGACGAAGGCCATGTATTCAGTACTATCGACGAAGAGCATTACAACGTATCAGCCTAATTTTTGCTTTGAAGGGTATCCAAAACCTTTGCTTTCCTTCGGATCAGTGCCGAATGTGTATCTATATGTGACCTTTCCGGCTAACTGCCCACCTTGTACGAAAAGACTGGTGTGTTACATGTTGCATGGAACGTCTCCGATGGTTATTCACACGGACACAATATTATGATGATTGTGGTAAGCTAGAACTAGGTATCAACTTGGAAGACTCAGATCCATGTTTTGTTCGCTGTGAGATCCATTTGACCACCTCCGGCCAATCTCGCACTCTCCATATCTGATCTTCAGGATGTAATTCGACGTCTTCATTCTTCCACCATTCTCTTCCATCTTCCTCCTTCAGCTTCTCGTGAAAGCACCACTGGTCCGATGTATTGATTCGTTTGTTCCATTCGTAGTCACCAAACAGGAGCACAGGTCGTTGTGCATGTCGTCCAAAAGCAAGAGCAGTCTCAACCAGATCATCCACAAGCAACAGTGCTCCGAGTTCCGTGCAGATCTGGTGCGTGACCCTTGACTCAGGTTACCTCAAGGATCACGAATAATGGGTATCGTACCTCCAGTTTCGATAGTGTGGTGCCAATGCATCTGCCATTCTTCTCGATGCTTTCCTCTGGTTGAGAGGAAAAGATGATATAGTCGAATGTACCTATGCTTGGCGTTGAACATCGTCGAGGTTCAAGACGAAACAACGTTCTTACCATCAAAATGGTGCTGAAGCCATTGCACAGTACTGTCCATTTCCTTGTCTAGGACTCTCGCCGTGACGATGACCAGATGATAGCCAAGTCTCTGGAGTTCTTCAAGGCCTTCGGCTGCACCAGGGACAGAGTCTGCATGCTGTAGTTCGTCCTGGTCATAGAACTCTTTGACTTTGTCAAGCGTTTCGGGAACGGTTCCCCAGCCCGGGTTCTGCAGCCAGATTAATCATGCCTATTCTCGAACCACACCCGAATTTTAGGAGGACAAACCTTGTACCACATAGCATCTGAACGCGTGGGTCATCAGCATAGGTCAGAGGTGCGACGGAATCAGACCCACTCACAGTAAAAAGAGGATGTGGTCATATCTGTGCCAAATCTTTCATTGTGCCCTTATTGTTCATCAATGGCCGTCATTAATCTAGAGAGTAACCGATCGGTCTACTCACACGCCGCAGCGCGTTCGCTTGTTTGACAAAGGACATCATCCAGATCGATGGCAAGAAGAGGCGAGCGAGTGCTAGCAATTTCCGCTAGCTTCTTCCTCGCTAGCTCGACAGAAAAGCCATCAGGAGAAAGGTCTGAAGACATGCGAGATATAGCCCGATATTGCAGTTCGGTGCACCTTCGGAGCTTGGGTTACAGACGTCTTTGAAGAACTTGAACTAAGCATTCAGATATTCGCTATTATGTAAAGCGCTTGGTTCTGGGAAGTAATCTACTAGAGATCTAGACGCCCTTGCTCGGGACTGGACGCGCTGCCGGCCGCAGTTGCAAGGCACTTACGCTTAGGACGACAAAAACGTCTATGTATGAGGCGCTATCCTTCTGTAAGTGTGCCACCAACGACCGCTAGTGTTCCTGCTACTCGAGTCGGCCTTGCAGTGTTTACGCGCGGCTAGCAACTTGATCCTTCTTACTCTCCGAGTCGATTGCAACCACATTCAGTTAGCACGATTTCCCCGATCCTTTGTATATGTCTGCCGAACGCAGAGATCACCTGGTCCGTCATTTGCTATCCCCATTTTACCGCCCCAGCGAGGCAACATCCCGGCTTGATCTCATGCACTGACTATATCAGCGTGAATCTACGCAAAAGGCATTACGTCCGCTCACGGTTCGGCAGGCACTGTCTGTCAGCCAAGTTCACTCCACGGCAGATTTTATTCTAGATGACATTGTAGTGAACAAGGTGTGTTCAGGAATTCTGATTTTTGCGAGTTGCTGAATGCTTGTTCAGGTCACATTAGTCGCTCATGTCGTAAACGTAGTGCTCGACGAGTCTGGGAAAACTCAGAAGTTCTTCTTGGAAGATGGAAGTGCTGGCCGCCTGGTGGCACAGCGCTGGCTCGACAGCACACATGAATTCTTCGAAGAAATACCGTACGTCATTCTCGATGTCAACGTTCATTATAGCATCTGCGCTCGGACTTACGTATTCGAGTATTCGTAGATCCAATTGCTATGTCCGCGTCGTCGGCGCCCTCGATCGCTTCAGAGATGTCAACTCATTGAAAATATACACGATGCGTCGGGTCACCGACATGCACGAACCATTTCACCATCTATTGGAAGCGATGATAGCAAGCCTATGGTACGAGAGAGGACCACCTGAGCCCGTAAATGTACGTCATACCAATGCGACTATGCTTGCTGCTCAATCTCCTGGATTGCCTTTGCTAGCAATGTCCAGATCCAGGTACCCAGGGAAAGCCTCCCACTCCACCTCCCACTGCATCACAACCGCCTGCCCCATCACCGTCCCCTACCCCATCTCGACCACCTACCCGATCGCAATCTCCTCCTCAATCTCCTCGAGCACCCGAACCGTCACGCGCTTCAGCCCCGTCACAATCACCCACTCCATCGCGACCTCCCGCTACAGTGAATCCACCTGCCCCGGCCCACACAGAGCAGGACTATACCCAGCCACAGGAATCTGAGTCTGCAGGTGCTCAGCCGAACCAAGTAGATGGAGATGGAGACGGCCTTTCCACCACCGACCAGTCGGAGGATAAGGACGAGTTCTACTCGGTCCCCCCTTCTCCCTCACCCTCTCCGGAGCCATCCCCTCGATCGGAACATGCATCTCCCCAGCTCTCAGCCCATTATCACTGGAGAGATCCTTACTCGGATCTGAGTACTCTGCAACGAAGCATCATGCTCTCAATCCACAACAACACAATACCGTCAGAAAGATCTGGTGTTTCTCTCGATGTGATTGTTCGTGGATTAGCACACACCAGTGTCACATCAGGAGAAATTGGGTGAGACAGTTCAAACCAGTAGTTCATGACACCCTCATACTTAATATTCCGACAGCGAAGCAATCGAAGAACTTTTGGAAGCCGGGTTGATATACACATGCGATAGCGATGGAAATTATTTCAGGGTGATGGACTAAACGAGGGAATTTTTTGGAACTAAATCGTAAGTGAGACATATCTACCTGGTATCGTGGCTATGTATGATATACAACCGAGTATGATCACTGAGTATTGGTTATACCACCCTGCTTGGTCTCTGCGTCGCCCACACGCGTGTAACGGAGAAATTGGAAAATGTTATCGGCAAGAATCCTGTGCATGGCTGAGGTCGGGTGAAGATGATCAAACCAAATATCTCCACCAGCTTTTCGGCCAGAATCCGGTGCAAATCCACAGACAGAGGGATCGTCCAACACATGGGTGAATGTATCCCAAGCGGAAAATACCATCACAGTTGCGTCAGGATGCGAACTAACAAAGGCCTCCGCGCGGCGGTTTAAAGTCATGTTCCATATTTCATATATGGTCGGATGCTCCTGCATCGCGCCTGTTCTCATAGCTACAAAGAATTAGGTCCAGAATCCGGGGAATGCTGTGTTCGAAGCATGCGCTTACTAGCAGGTGAACGGTCGATCGGGGGAACATTGACGAACAAGAAGTTTCGTGCTTTCGACTCGTAGAGCTGTTCCTGAAACCCAAACAAGGTATCGATCAAGCCTTGGATTCCTTCTTCGGTGCCCACGTATCTAAAACTTGGTGTTTAGTGTTCTAAGAGTACTGCGTTGTGAAGACAGCGTACGCGCAATCATTGATACCGACCCACGTTACTGTATGCAAACGTGCATATTAGAAAATGGAATGAATAAATATGAAGAGATTGTTATGGTACTGAAAAGTGTGTCTGACGATGTCCAGGGACAAAATTCAGGCTTTTTGCCTAAATGCGGGATGAATTGTTGTATTGCTTGACGACGGATGTCGAAGACCCGATCGCCTCCCCGAGCATAATCATAAATGAGAACGTCTGTGCGGTCCTTAAAGTAAGTTGCGATGAGATGGCCGACCCAATTAGGCTTGTCGGGTTCATTGTAGGTTTCACCAGGAAACGGCACACCCATCGGTTTGGCGATTGTCGGAAGTGGTGACAAACTATCATAGCCAACTGCACTGTACGAATCGCCACTGTCGGGTTCAGGTAGTGGTCAGATAATCGAACGATAAAGGAAGGCATTACTTGAGGGTTGGAAAGGTGGCACCCACAAGATGACGAGATGCTTCGTTGCGTCGATGCCTCTCCAATGGGGGCCAATCAGACGCATGCTAGACATGAGTGCAAATGTAATAAGTAGTTCACAAAAGGAACCCTGGGTGGATGTGGTCAACAGTTGAGAGCAATTACTAGTATACGATCATTTCGTACTGTTGTCGGAGTTTAGATCGGCCACGGCTCGGCTACAGTGCTGCGTCCCGCTCGCTAGTACCGTACTAGCCTGACTCTACAATAACTACGTGCCAGCGAGCTTTACACACCTGTCATGCACAATGGCTTCGTGGCTTCCGTCATGGCTTCAATTGCCGTCAATTGATATCTCTCTACCCTCTGCAATTCAACGTCGTTTTATCTCTTTCATCCTCAAGCGGTCTTTGGGACATTTCCTCAAGCCCGGACAGCTGGATGTGCAGCAGATAGATTCTCAGATTGGTTCAGGTTATGTTCAAGTGCGAGATCTAGAACTAGACCACGATGTACGTTATCCTCTCTCTCTCCTATTGACCGACTCAGACTTCATCAAAGGCTATCAATGCTCTGCTAATAGGGTTGCCGGTCACTCTCCACGATGGCTCCATATCTTCCGTTACCGCACGTATACCCTGGCCCAATCCATTGACAGCCAACATCGGATTATCCATTCAAAGCCTGCATCTGGTCTTTCACGTGGGCGGACATATCCAGGAAACGTCTGTAAACGACGCGGCCAACCTAGCTGACTCCGTCGTGAGCGTTGCGGAATCGTTCATGCATGACGAGCTGAGCCCAGGAGAAGAAGCAACACTCTTCGAATCCCTTCACCCCGATCTAGCGAACTCCGCGACCCTGCATGAGACCGTTCCGGGGGCTCTTGACCCATTCCTGAGCACCGACGAGGAGTTCCATTCGGAGATGGACCCAGCCGGCGTGTCGATATTCGCAACGATGATCGAGCGTCTATTATCTCGCTTTGAGTTCGATGCTATAGATACAATGCTTACCTTGGTTCTGCCGGGTCGGTCTAGCCTCTCCGTCAAGTTGTCTGACATTCGGTATGGTCGACATGTCGAGGAGAGGGAGGAGCCCAGCAGACAGGATAGCGGTGCTTCTTCTGAAGTCAAGGGAGGCCTCGATGATGCACAGGGGGAGACTCGCACGCTCTCTCTCTCCGGCTTTGTGCTGACATATTCTGATCTACGTCCGGTAGGGCAGAGCAATGAAGATACTTGCAATCATCCTGCTTCTTCTCCTGACTCTTTCGAAGAAAGTCCCCCAATATTCCATTTTCATTCATCCCCCGCCCCTTCGCCGTCTTCGCCATACATGTCTGATTCAGACCTGGAGGACGGCGCAGACAACTTCATGTCTCAGTCACTAGTTTCATTGCCCCCTCGACCTGTCGTTCCACCACTATCTCCTGCAAGTACGGTGGGTGATAGCATGTACCAGAGCGCAATCTCCACCATCCCAGAAGTCTTCGAAGGTACCACTCCCGTTGAAGCTGCTTCGTCTGCACATTCAGAATCCATAGATTCATCTGCCACTCAGACACCATCGAGGGAGAAGGTCTCATCCTCCTCCACTCCCGCATCGTACAAAACTTCAGATCATCAATCTGCAAGTCATACAGATGTGCAATGCGAGACAATCATCTCTCTGGCTTCTGCGCCTGTAGTCATCCAGATGACAACCTCACTATTTGGACAGAGGCTTCCTGCATCCCCACCACCGTCCCCTTCCGCTCTTCCCTCCTCCCTCCCTCCTCGAAACCGAGCCTCGCGAGATCTTGGTAAAGTCTGGATCCGTATGTCCCTCGGGATTCTAGCGTGTGCACTTCATGCACGACACGTACAGGACATAGGTGATATGGTTGATGCCTTGAACAGCTCAACACCTCCGTCTCGTTCACCGCCAACGAAGACGAAAGACGGCCGTTCGGACTCTACTTCTCCTCCATTCTCTATGCTCAATCAACTAGAAACGAGCTTTAGCTGTGCCGCAGTTGTTGTCTTGTTGCTTCCGTCATCCAGAGGTGAAGAGGAAAGTTCTCGACAATTGGAGAAATTCTTCTCTTCTCCTCTGTCACTTCCAAGTATCTCGGGATCTTGTCTCCGAGTGCTAGTGGAAGGTATCACCTCATCTGTCTCCGTGATCACCCCGCCGACTACGGCCTCCTTAGCTACCGGCAAGACATCACACGACACACGCCCATCTGCGAAACTTTTACCAGCATCGACGACGACTTTGGTTGGCAGACTGTCCGTTGACGATCTCTCAATATTCGTGTTCGATATCTCAACCAATGACGTTATCCCTATCCTAATTTCGGACTCTGGTTTATCATCTCAGTATTCGAATGAGCACTGTCCGCCTCCAGCCTTGGTATCTTTGCCTCCCGAACGCCTCCGCCGGCCGACTACGCACGATCTTCCGCAACTTCCGTCCTTTATTACTCCCGATTGGACCAGACCAGATCGTGCAGCGGCGAAGAGCGCTTCTCCATCTGAATGGAGATTGCCGCCGTCTCACCGGGGAGCACAAGGACATACTTCGGAGCTCCCATCTGCCTCATATACCCCTGGATCTCAACGTCAAGCTCAGGCCCTAGCCATCGAGGTTCGATTCTCAGCGAAGTCTGCCGACGGTCAATCTGACAGGACCCCGAGACCCGACGGTAATCAAGTCACTGTCGACATACTTCCTCTTCACATATTCTTGGATTTGGGGTTGCTGGCAAGTGATGACAGCCATGCCAACGAGATATTCAGCTATATAAACCTGCTTGCCAATCCTGCTAGTGGCCCCCCAAAGAATTTCAAGCCGGCGATGCCTAACAGCCAACCTGCAGACTTGGGAGGAGATGAAGACCACAATGATGAAAGCAGTGACGAGCATACACCTCCCGCAACCCCTCAGGCGCGTCGTGCCATGCGCGCCAGGGAGCAGGCGAAGCAAAGGGAAAGAGAGCGAAAGCGTCTTGAGAAGCTCGTGTTGGACGACCTGGACCTTTCTTTCGACTATCGCAAGGACGATCTTCCTAAGCCGGCGACTTCATCTCGCGCGAAGAGTAAGGTAAGTCATCGCTATTTCAGCCGAAGAGTATTCGCTGATATGCACCATCCAGAAATCTGCAAGGGAAGATGACAAGACTCGGTTCACGCTTCGGATTCCAATGGTCAGAATGCAAATTCGATGTCCACCGCCCATTGGGAAAGATCCCCGCTCGGGTGCCTTCATCTTGGACATACATTCCATAGCTTTGCACTCCCACTCGCCCGCGCAATCATTGCCACTTTCAACCCGCTTTGCTGATCAATCAGCTACCTCTGTTACTAGACAACCATCCCGCCCAAGCAATGAACAACACATCGTAACCGTCGAATGGCAACGGATTGTCCTGGCTTACTCGGGACCGGGGGACGCTCAAGCCGCTGCCTTTGTATCTCTGGGATGGCCCTCCAAGCACGGGACCACTGCGACACATAGTCCCGAACAGCGCGATGTACCATTTATCCAAGATCGGGTTGCCTCATTATCCCTCGTACGGACACGTGGTTCAAATCCCTCATCTGGCGCAAGGAACTCACCGATGCCACTCCCTGCGCTAGTTGTTGCCGTCGATGTTCCATCCGTCCACGTCGAACTCACCAAGGTTATGTTCGACGGCCTGCAGTTCTGGGCTGATGATGTGTCACAATTTGCTGAACATTTTTCGAGATTCATGGCGATGCAACGGAAGCCTCAGGAACAAGCTTCCAGGACAATGGATGCAAGGAATTTGGATGGACCTCAGAGTGCAAGTTCTGAAACTCTTGTCAAGTTAAACGTATCTGAAGGTAAGACTGTTCGTATTATCGTTCTTTGATTCGGTTCTCAGTCATACATTCGTTCGCACAGCTTATCTACGAGTCATGCTGGCACAAGAGGAAGGCCCATCACCTAGTACTCGGCCACTCGACATTCTTGCTTCGAATATCGACGTCCTCCTGGAAGTTGCTCCAGAAGGCAAAGTGAGTCTGTATATCAATCTGCTATACTACTTGATATTGAATTAGAGTACAGGATGAAACAATGCTAACATTGTCCGTCATGGATGCCAACATTATCAATTTTTATGGCTCTTCCGGCCAACTAGTCCTGTCATCGTTTGCGTCTGAAGGAACACTACTGCGCAGACCTCTTCTCAAGCTCGGGTTTAATTCATTGCTGGACCTCGAATCAAAGGGCAAGGAATCGCGTGTCAATGTGACCCTGTATGGGTTTCTCTTTGACTTTTATCCAGATCTAAGTTGGCTTGAAGCAGTCGGGCAGTTTGTCAAATCTCCTCCCGGTGTAGGTGTTATCGACCGCTCTGGGTCACCTCTAACTGACCATATGCCAGGCGTTCGAGTCCGTCGTTCCGAGCGAAAGAACGCGGATCGCTGTCAAGGTGAACGACGGCTCCGTTCGTCTGTTTGCGCCCACGCACGCAGGCGCGCTCGTCCTTCATATAGGCGATTTCCATTTCTCCACCGAAATTGCCGGCAGCTCGTCCGATTTGAAACTTCTGATATCTGCACCGTCTCTCGCGGTCTTGGTGACCGATGATAATACTGGACAGCGAGAGACTGACACGCCCACCATAAACGCACACAACGCGAGCCCTCTGTCGCTGTGGAAGGTAAGCACGCCCTTTGCTATACGTGACATTGTTGATTATATACCTTTCTAGAGCTGGAATTATGCTTTGTTTGCGGAGGTCAGCCAGCTGGGTCTGGCTATTCATCGGACATCGGAACCTGAGACTCATTCGGAGGTGTGTATCTCATGACTGCGCGACGTCCTGCTCACTCCAACCCGTCTGAAGATCACTGTTGAAGATACGACTTTGTGCGTTCATCTGTGCGCTGATACAGGCACCGCACTGGGCGCTTTCTTGGGTGACTTCACATCCGCGTTCAGCAAGCCCAATGATGATACGTCAGTTGTTTTATCGAGTTCTAAGTCACAATTCTAATTTGTTCACAGTGTCGCCCCATCCCCAACTAAAGTACCGGTGGCCATGATGACGGAGAGTCAGTCGTCGCATGAACTAATGGGTGAGCTGTTCCACTTTGCCTCCGAACTCGCTATCTGAACAAAACCAGCTTCAGTAGACGATCGAGCTTTTCAGCGTGTGCCTGAAGTGGGAGCTGCACCTGATCTCATCAACGACGACCTCCCTTCAAATCTGGAATATCTGGACGAATCTTTCGGTGCTGCCGCGGGGCTACGTGATTTTGACGACGAGGTCTTCGACGACGAATTCCATGAGAGCGATGTGGGCGATCAAACGCCATCATCAGGAGACCCTGGGGTCACCTCGAGAGTTGGTGGTGAAACAATCAAGCTGTTGCGCCCGGAGGGCATTGACCTCGTTGAAAAATATTTCGACAACCTGCCACCTATCTCGGAAGAAGCAGAGCAGTGCGCACACATACTACCATACGTTGATTTCCTAGCTAACTGCAGTTCTGAAGGCCCGGCGGAGTTCAATCTCGTGTCACCGTGACCAACAGCGAGGTGAAATTGTTCTTATACGAAGGGTATGATTGGTCAAGCACTCGCAAAACCATCGAGCATGAAACTAAGGAAATGAAGCGGCGTCTTGCAAGGATTCGTCAACTCGTAGCCAGCGGCCAAACCTACGACCCCAACGTGGACGAGACAAGTGTCCTTCTCTTCAATTCAGTGTATCTGGGCTTGGAGCAGGATTTGAGCGAGTTGGAACCCAGCGCAGCTATTGCTGCTATCGACGAAGAGCTCAACGACGACGACGAAGACCCGGCCAGTGAAAGCTCTTGGCAATCGCTGCGGCACCAATCTACTAGCAAGACACAGACACCATCACACCCAGCCCGTAGTACTCGCTCCCAGTCATTGGTCCGATCAAAAGGCCCCAGCATCGAATTCAAGTTGATGGGACTCAACGCTGAATTCAGCCAATATCTCCCGGAGAACGAACTTGTGTCTCGTGTGTTTGCCACGGTGAAGGATGTTGAAATACTGGATCACGTCAAGACATCAACGTGGCGCAAGTTTCTCACAGCTCTTTGGTCTGACTCTCATGGCAATGTGCGCGAAAGTGGATCCAACATGGTGCGTGTGGAACTTCGCACTGTCCACCCAGTGCCAGGAAACACTGCAGAAGAGGCCCGGCTTCGTGTAAGTTACCACCTGCGTAATAATGTCTGGACCTGTGTTGAACATTTCCATAGGCGAAATTACTGCCGCTGCGGCTTCACGTTGACCAAGATGCCCTGGATTTCCTGAAGAAATTCTTTAGTTTTAAGGATCCAACCGCAGCACCGCCCCAGGCCTCTGGATCTCCGAGCAACGAGACATATTTCCGTAAGCTCAAGTGTTTTCTTTCTGGCATTCCATGATCAACTCTTTCCCACAGAACAAGCTGAGGTATTCCCTGTGGGGCTCAAGCTCGACTACAAGCCTCGACGCGTGGACTACAGAGCATTGCGGGACGGAAAGACCATCGAGTTGATGAATTTCTTCCATTTCGATGGTGCAGAGATGACGCTCCGGCACATAACGTTGTTCGGGGTAAGCTTGTCAGGGTTCTCGCGATTTAGCTGCTATCTCACTCCTTCTAGGTCACCGGTTGGGCTCGATTCTTCGACCTCTTGAACGATTTGTGGACCCCAGACGTCAAAGCGACTCAGCTCGCGGAAGTCATTTCGGGCGTTGCGCCCATTCGTTCCATCGTCAACGTCGGTTCTGGTGTCGCAGATCTTGTATTGTTACCTATAGCACAGTACCGCAAGGATGGTCGTGTGGTTCGTGGCGTCCAAAAAGGCACAAAGGCCTTCGTCAAGACCACTGCTATGGAAGCCGTCAAGCTTGGAGCACGGCTGGCGACCGGAACACAGGTCATCCTCGAGCAAGCAGAAGATGTGCTCGGCACTCAATTCAATGAGTCCATCACAACAGAAACTGTGCAAGTTTTGTCGTCCGATGGGATGGACTTGGAAAGCAGCCAGGAATGGGACGGCCAGAGGAATGCAGGCGACCTCATTAGCAGATATGCTGAGCAACCTGGAGACGTCAAAGAAGGCATACAATCCGCCTACACAAGCTTGAAGCGAAACCTCAATTCCGCTGCTCAGACTATCTTAGCGGTACCGATGGAGGTGTACGAGCGATCCGGTAACGAGGTATGCTCACTTGCAAAGATGACAGATTGGCTTTTCTGACCGCTTCTAGGGACCCGTTCGAGCTGTTATCCGTGCAGTTCCTATTGCAGTCCTGAAACCAATGATTGGCGCTAGTGAAGCAGTCAGCAAGGCTCTCATGGGCATTCATAATTCCATGGACCCAGATGTCCGGCGAGAGAACGAGGAGAAATACAAGCATCGCTGAATCCACTCACCCATAGAACAATTACGCACGATATCGTTCATGACCCCCACGATTCATGACTTCCAATACTGTATGAATACAGAGGCGGTGACATACATTTCATGTAAAATATCACATCGCAATGGATCATTAGCACATATCCGGGATACTTTTGAGGTCGTAAGGAGAGATATACAGTCTGCAAGGCCGCAAGCCAGGGTCGTGTCAAGGTGATCAGTCGATATCCATACCCATCGAACGCCCCTCTCCGGTAACAAGAGCGCTTCTTGGCTTGGAGGGCACCTTGATCTTCTCTTTGACGTTCTCTCCGGCCGTAGCAGATATGGGCTGCAACAGTTTGACTGACTTGGCGTCTGCGGTCTTCTTGCGATGCGTACGAAGCTTCTCCCTGCTCGCAACCATCCTGTGTAATTGAAACGATGAGCATAGATCCGAGCAATAATATGACAAGTACGCACCTGTTCTTCCAGAATGCATGCTCCCGCTTTTTCTTGACTTCGGCAATCCGCTTCATCGCCTTCACTGTCGTCTGGATCAGTTCACGGTCGTAGCGCACAGGTACGTTGCGGCGCTTCTCGAAGTCAATGGTCGAGTCCTGAGAGGAGGGGGTCTTGAACTTAGTTCGCAAGAGCCGTCAGAGGACACAACGCACAATTGTCATCTCCTTCCCTGCGGCCTTCCTGAAGGCCTTAGTCCACCGGACCTTGCGAGGGTTTCGCTTCATCCTATAAACGCACGCGATGAGGATAGTTTTTCCAAAGGTCCCAGCATGGAGCTTACTTGAAGTTCTTGTGACATCTACTCAAATGAGCAAGTACATGGGAGAGAATGTGTGTTATGCTCACTTTGAAGTGCAGAAGCGAAAGACTTTGGCATCATTTCGCACGAAAGCGGTTCCTGGACAGCACGATAAAGATAAAGAATGATAGGGTGTGAGTATAGAGCATACCATGGCCAGGATAAACGCTTTTTGAGCAGAAATAACACTTGTCGATACGCATGGTGGTGGAAGGTGTATTGCAGACGCCTGGCCTGGAGCACGGGGCGGTCGAGCGTGCTTGATGACTAAGCTGAAGACTGCAACTCCGCTTTGGTGCAGCTCATTCGTCCGCTCAACCAGCCGCCCACCCTTACTTTATCTGCTACCATGTCTTCTCCGCCTGCATCGGCTAGTGCAGAACACGACGATCCTATGGTTGGCGTCGAAGAACCCGACGAGGAGGAAGATGCCCCACCGGCCCACGACTCTGACGATAGCTCGGAGGAACCCGAGGAGGACGAGGACGAGGAGCGGCGGATTAGGGAAGGGTTCATTGTGGACGAGGAAGAGGACGAGGAAGAGGAGCAAGACAATGAGGAGGTTAAGCGGAAACGCAAAAAGCGCAAACGGCGCCATCACCGAGGTGAGTAAATTCGTGACTTAGTTCATCGGTTGCACAAGACTGTGTCTAAACATCATTTGCATTCTAGACGCTGACGACGATGGCGTACTGGAGGAAGACGACCTCGAGCTTCTGGAAGAGAATACAGGAGGAAGCTTTAGGAACAAAAACAGGCTTACTCGTCTTCGACGAGGTCGCGACTCGGAGTCGCCACCCGTAGCCTCTTCGTCCAAGCGCAAAGCAGTTGTCGTATCCGAGGACGAAGACTTGGATGCCGATGACCTCGAGCTTCCTCAAGTTCAGGACATTCACCGTATATGGGATGACGAACGAGCCGCCGCAGGACGAGACGACGACGAGGACTTGGAGGACGATATGGATAACTTCATCGACTACGATGATGAAGAGGAAGGGACAGGTGGAATGGACGAAGAAGAACGCGAGGAGAGAAGGAGGGAGCGGAGAAGGTTAGAGAAGGAGAGGCGAAGGGCGCTTGGCTCGCGTCCCGAGCTGACTGGCATCGACGCAAAGTGAGTATATTCGCATTGTTTGTGGCTCATTCTCACTGGCTACTTAGCGCATGGGACGAGATTCATGAAGTGTTTGGTGATGGTCACGACTACGACTGGGCACTGGTCGACGAAGACGAAGACTTTGCTGAAGAACAAATCAAACCCGAGATGAATTATCACGACGTGCGTGCCCCTCCGGGTTTACAGGACTTCTTTCATCTAATTTGTGAACGTTGTCCTTGATCAGGTCTTTGAACCGTCCGAGATCAAGGCTCGACTACTCACCGAGGATGATGACCTCATACGCGCGCAAGATATACCTGAGCGCATGCAGCTCGCTACCTCGACGTTATCATCGTCTTCAACACTATCGATGTTCAAACCACTTGCAGAGGAAGACCTAGACGATGCGGCTACCTGGGTCTTGACTCGACTGTCTCAGCGCAAGGAACGGGACTACTTCCGTCCGAACGGCCAATACTTCAATCTATTGGAAGACCTCGTGGGTGCCATCACGCTCGCTCTTCGCTTCCTGTTCGTACAGGAATTTGAGGTTCCTTACATCTGGGCGCATAAACGAGACTATGTCTCGTATCCAACTGCGAGCGACAGCCGGAACAAAGTGGAGCTCCTGAATCTCGAGGAACTCTGGCGAGTATACGCTCTCGGGCAAAAGTACCGTTCCTTCATTGAGCGAAAGAAAGCTCTGGAGGCACTGTATGATCGCTTGGGCGTCACCGATGAATATTTCGACAGCGAAATCCGCAGGAAGATCGATGGCATAGAGATGATCGCTGACGCGACAGAGTGGCTTGGTATGAGATATAGCGACAAGAAGAAGGAGAAGAACCAGTATGACCTCCATTTCCACGACGACGCCGAAGAGCCGACTGAGGTTAAGAAGCGCAAGTTGCCTAGCAATCTTTCGGCCTACGAACTTACGAAGAAAAGTATCGTCTCAAAACTGGCGGAGGTTTGTACTCGTTCACATGTCGTGCCTCTCCTTCACGCTGACAATCGTTCCTAGGGTTTCGGTATCAAGCCCCAAGAAGTTGTCATTAATTTCGCTTCATCAGAGACGGCACATTTCGTTGAAGATCAAGACCTCAATCCGGAAGCATTCGCAGAACAGTTTGCGGACCCTGATCCCCTTAAGGCGCAACCAGCCACGGAACTGCTTCGACGAGCCAGGATGCTTATCGCGACGGAGCTGGGTAAAGACCCACTTCTTAGGCAAGATATGAGGTCTCGTTTCAAGACAGAGGCCAGGATATCTGTACTTCCGACAGAGAGAGGCATCAACAAGATAGATGAACATCATCCATATTTTGTGAGCTCATCTCAAGGCGACCCCTTTCCTGTTTGCTGACTGCATTGCCCCACTTTTGCCCAGGCGTTCAAGTACCTCTTCCAGAAACCTGTGGTGGAGATGCTGGAGGGCCCTCAATTCCTTCACATACTCGCTGCGGAGGCTGAACACCTTGTCACAGTCTTTATCACCCTTCCGGACGAAGCGAAGGCTTCGTTTGAGCGTCGACTCCAGGAGGCGTTCTCGTCAGATAGCTACAGTGACAATGCGAAAGCTTGGAACGCTGAACGTATGAGGGTGGTCTCCGAGGCGATTGAACAACATCTTATCCCTGTCGGCGCGAAATGGACACGCGAGTGGCTTAGAGAAGAGGTGGAAGACCTGGTGGCCTGGAGATGCGCTGAGACTCTCCGCGACGTGAGTATCCTGCATCCAATATGCGGCACGTACCCATGACTTACTTCTGTGCAGCGCATCGATGTTGCTCCATTCAAAGTGGAGGATTTGCAGCCTGGCGAAACACCTTCGGTCTTGGCGATGTCCTGGGGCAAAGGCGACCCTCACAAGGATGCGATCTCCATGGTGTTCCTTGATGAAGCTGGTCGTCTCCGCGACCATACTAAGATTGACAACCTCAGCGACGCCGACTCCAAAGCGGAGTTCGAGGAACTTGTTCAGCGCCGCAAGCCCGATGTCATAGCCATTGGTGGCTTCAGCATGGCGACGACAAAACTGTCGATGCGCGTCAAGGAGATCATTCATCCGCAGCCTCAGGAAGGAGAGCCTATGGAGCAGGACCATCCTAACGCCGGGGTATACTCACGCATTGCAGTCACTTACGTTCTTGATGAAGTTGCTCGGATTTACCAGCACAGCAAGCGTGTCGCGGATGAGTTTTCTGCGCTCTCGCCCATTGCCAAGTACTGTGTCGGACTGGCTCGTTACGTCCAAAGCCCACTTAACGAGTACGCGGCGCTCGGGCCTGACATCACCACAATCACGTTCGAAGAGGATCACCAGCAGCTCGTGCCTAGAGAGAAGCTGTTGACCTCTTTGGAGCGTGCCTTCGTCGATGTCGTCAATAAGGTTGGGGTAGATGTCAACCGCGCAGTCATGGATCCGTATTATCAGCACCTCCTGCCTTTCGTTTGTGGGCTGGGGCCCCGAAAGGCCCAGGTGCTTGTAAAGAAGATTGCTGCCCTGGTGCGTTAACCTTTTCGTTTCACCTCGGCTTCTATCTAACCCTAGAACAAGGGAGGGAATCTTCTCAATCGCGACCAATTCATCAAGGCCGGACTTCTCACGACGAAGATATTCTTGAACGCTGCGAGCTTCCTCAAGATTCCTCAGGACAATCTTGGCAAGTCTTCGAAGAGACACAACGACGACTCAGACCTGCAGGATCCCTTGGATAGTACCCGGATTCACCCCGAGGACTATGATCTCGCGCGGAAGATGGCCACTGACGCTCTGGAGCTCGATGAGGAAGATGTACATGGCGAACACCCCTCTCACGTGGTCACACAGATCATGAATGACCCAGATAACGTCAAGAAGCTGGACGAGTTGAATTTGGACGAGTTCGCATTCAGTCTGATGGAGTCTGGGGGCGAGCGCAAGAGGCACGTGCTCAACGTCATTCGCTCAGAACTCATTCGGCCGTACTTCGAAGCCCGGCGACCTCTACAACAACCTGGTGAATGGGAAGTCCTCACCATGCTCTCGGGAGAGACTGAACGCACGTTGCGTGTCGGCCTCATCGTCTCCGTCCTCGTACTGCGGACCATGCGCAACAGCGTGACGGTTCGACTAGATTCTGGCATCGAAGGTATCATTAACTCGCAGTACCTCGCGGACCAGGCGCCTGCCAGCGTGGAAGCCGTCGTCAAGAAGGGTCAAACTCTGCCTGGTGTGATCATCGACGTCAAGCTCGACCTCGCCCGAGATAGCTTCCTCATCGAGCTGTCGTCTCGACCTACGGACGTAGCAGCCGGGGATAGCCAATTCCGCCGTGTGAAGCGTGATGACGCTTGGAACCATCCTCAGTGGGAGCGGGATAAGGAGATGCAAGCGCGCAAGAAGCGAGCCGAGGTTGAGAAATCTCGCAGGGTCATCAAGCACCCCAACTTCCACAACTTCAACTCAAGCCAAGCGGAGGCATATCTCGACAAGCAACAACGTGGCGATGTGGTCATTCGGCCGTCGTCGAAGGGTTTGAATCACCTGGCCGTCACCTGGAAGGTTGACGACAAACTGTACCAGCACATTGGTAAGACCACCTATCAATAGCTGATAAGCATTTAATGCTCACTGACGGTGTGCTTCGCAGACGTTGTGGAGCCGAATGCGGACCCCACGGGCCAAAGTGTTGGCGGACAGCTTATCGTCGAGGGCAAATATGAGTTCTCGGATCTCGATGAGTTGATCGTCAATCACGTACAGGCAATGGCCCGCCGGGTAGAAGAGCTCATGGCCTTCGATAAGTTTAAAGCAGGTCCCGAAGATGAGCTTCGTAAGCCCTTCATTTGGTGCCTGTCCTTAATCTATAGTCTAAATTTTGTCATAGATCTCTTCCTCAAGAACTTCGTGGCAGCAAACCCTTCCAAGAGTGCCTACGGTTTCACTTTGAACCGCAAGCGACCGGGACACTTCAACCTTTGCTTCCTTGCCAACAAGAATGCCACAGTGCAGACATGGGTATGTCTGAACTCAGTTGTCTATCTGGTTGGTCGCTGACCAATTCGTCGTCTCGGAAGCCCGTTCGCGTTGCTCCGGAGGCCTACTATTTGTTTGACACGCCTGCCCCAGGCGTTCCCGAGCTTTGCGATGCTTTCAAAGTACGGCATCTTCACGAATCCCAGAACCTCGGCGGAGGCGGTGCGGGAGGCAAGACTCCATACAGTGGTCGGACACCAGCCCGGACGCCAGGACCACTGGGTTCTGCTACGCCGGGTCGCATGTCTGTGAGGCAGATTGGACGCACACCTAACCCCTACGCCCCTACACCAGGCGGCCCCATGGGCGGCACGACTCCTGCCTATCCTCCACCTCCGTCAAGCTGGGGCATGCCGCCACCGCAGACGCCTTACGGCTATCAAACGCCTGCTCCGTTTGGCCAGCCACCTCCGCCTCCACCACCAAATGCGGGCCCTCCAGGCATGAATCCTCAACGCGCTGCGTTGATACAGAATTCTGCAGGCGCATGGAATCAAAATGGATCGGCATGGTAGTTGACATCTTAGCGGACTTGCTTGTTTTATCGTACCTTGGCATTACTTGTTTCTTCCTTACCACGTATTTTAATCTGTATAGTTTGTTTTGGCAACATGCAATGGCATTTCCTCTCTCCGGTGTTGTTGAAGGTTGAACACGGTTCAGCTGCGGAATGATGTCATACCGTGCTGGCCAGTGCACGGCGGCACCGGGTGCGCAGCTTGCGCGTTGCAGTTGCACACGCACGCGCAGTCGTGTCCACTGTCTACAAAATCGTATCATCCTTCATAGCCCCATTCAACTCTCTGTTGATTCACCATGCCTGACGAGATGGAGCTGAAGGACCTCTCTGCCGTCAAGGCCACTGAATACGCTGAATATGACGCCGACTCAGATACTACTAACGCCGATACCGACTCCAGTAGTCCCAGTGACAACACCGTGGCCATATGGTGCTGGGTTGCTGCATCCATGTTCGTCTCCGGCTGGGCAGATCAACCCCGAGTTACTGATAATTCTTCTGAGCTCCAGACTGTCGCTGTGGTCTGCGCTGCTCATCCTCTCACCACGCCTCCTTCTATTCGCAGCTGAGGAAGGGCAAACACTCACACCGCTTGAGTCATTCCTTGCCCTCCACTTCGGTATCCTATTAGCTGGCACCGCCCTTTCTCTCGTTCTCTATGTATGTTCTCGAACCCGTTATGCTTCTGGTTCATCTAATGCGCCCTCCCAGATTCCATCCGCGCTTCCTGTCCCCACCCGCGCCCCGAAAGGGCCACCAATACATCCACTCCTTGTGCCTCTCACCTCGGTGACACTTCTTAGCTCCTTCTTGTCGTATAATACGTCCGGCGCGGGCGGACTTCCCATAGCGTTCGCCTTGTGCACGGGCACTATTGGGATCTGGGGTCTGTGGACGGTGAGAGGCCCACTTTCTCTGCGAAGTCGCCGCCCTTCTGCCCCATGATCGTGCCGGAACCCCTCCCGCCTTGCGAATTCCGAAAGCTGATGCCATGCCTCGCCTGTCCATGTAACTATAGGTCACCTTCGCAGGCACCTCCCTAATTTCAAAGAAGACAGGCGCCGACAAGCACACAAGTGCCTTCATATTCGGGAACAAGTCGGCCGCATCTGTGCAGAAGAAGCAATGGAAAAAGGAGCAGAAGGCTAAGGGACGTTAAGGGAGCAATGTCGACCATCAGCAGATCTTCCGGAGCCTTCTTTCTGCGACCTCGTGTTCGTATATACGTAGCAGGACTATACTGAGGTGCATTCGCCATGCTTGCGACATCGGCCCTTCTGGAATCCAAGGCGCCGGAAGGGTCCCTAGTCAGTATGCGGCATATTCAATTACATATGAACGGTTCTTATGGCACGCATCAAGAACCCACGCGAGAACCTACAATACAGAACTCCAGAAACTAAACCTTCGAGTGACCCTGAATACCATAGGCTGGCGCTCCAGCCGGTCGCCGAGCAACCTCCCTACCGACCTCCCGCACCACCGCCCATCCCCATCATCTTGAACATATCCCCCATGTTCGGCATACCCCCGCCTAGACCGGCTAGGCCGCCCAAACCGCCCAAACCGCCTCCCATCTGGGACATCATGCGCTGCATCTCTTCCATATCGAGCTGGTCCCCACCTTGGCTCTGCATCATTGTCTTCATCATCTCCTGCATGCCACCGCCACTGCGGATTTGCCGCTGCATCTGCTGTAACATCCCAGGGGGCATAGCGCGCTGTCATATATCATGTGTCATGAGCGACCAGAGACCAGGATATAACAAGAGGCCTAGACGAACCTGCATGGCTTGAATTTGTGCGGGTGTGGGCATGCCCCCCGCACCACGTCCTCGTCCACCGGCGGCCGCTTGCATCTTCTGCATGGCCTGCATCCATCCATTTTTGCCGCCTGCTTGCTTCGCCATGTTCGCCATCATACGGTATTGGCACAGGAGCTCCTCGACTTCGCGCACGCTTGTACCGCTTCCGCGGGCGACGCGTGTTACGCGCCATGTGAGCTGGGTCGGCTTGCCGTCCTTCGCGAAGTCCATGAAGAGGGACCCATCAGAATCCAGTTCCGCCGAAGTCATACTATCCGTGATGTAGATCATCCGCTTCATTCGCGCAGCACCCTCTTCGTCAGAGCCAGAGAGCATATCCTGGGGAAGGCCTGGAATCATCGACGCGATCTTAGATATCGGGCCTCTGTAAATAGACATGTCAGTATACGGTCAGGCACGTGGGGAATATGACGCACAGGTTCATAACGTTCTGGATCTGCTCCCTCCAGTCTCGAATGCTGAGCTTGCCCTCTTCCAGCTTCTTCGCCATTTCCTTCTGCCGGTCGGGATTCTGAATTGCTAAGTCTTGCATGTGCTCCATGAGACCCTGCATGTCGCCGAGTCCAAGGAGTTTGGATATGAAGGGCTGTGGGGAAAACCGATCGAGGTCGGTCAGATGCTCCCCAGTTCCTAGAAAGATGATTGGTGTTTGCGTCGCTGCAACACTACACTATCCATCACTATGGTGTCCCGAAGCAATCCCATGTATAGCATAGCACTCACGCAGAGATGGCACCCCCTCCCTTCGCGTGGCCGTCCATTTTAGTCACGATGATCGCTCCGAAGTCTGCAGTCTCTTTGAAAGCGCGGCTTTGAGCTTCCGCGGCTTGACCTGATGCAGCATGTATGAGCGGTTTTAGCGAGCTGACAATCTAGGAGGTTCCCCCTACCGATGCTGGCATCGAGGATCAGCACAGTCATATCAGGCTTGACGGCCTTCCCGATCTGTACCATCTCCTCGAAGAGCTCGCTCTCCTGCTTGTGTCGACCAGAGGTGTCAACGATAATGACTTCGAATTTCTCCTTCTTGAATTTGGCCACACCCTGCGCAGCGATGGCAACGGGATCCGTCTCGGTATACGAACCGAAGTAGGCCACCTTAGCCTTCGTTGCAGACTGCCGCGTCTGGTCGAACGCGCCAGCCCTGAATGTGTCGGCACAGACGATACATGACTTAAAGCCACGCTTCTGGTAATGGACCGCGAGTTTCGTACACGTTGTTGTCTTGCCGTTTCCCTGTACGAAATGATATAAGATTGACCTAATAACGCACAAGCATTGGACGCACCTGCAGACCGACAGCCATAATGACATTTGGATGGCCCTTTCTGGGTTTGTAAGGTTCCACACCCGGGTCCACTAGGTTTACCAGTTCATCGAAGATTGCCTGCAAAGTGAACTAGCTCAGCCTGGCAGAGTGTTAGATTGGTCTGCGCGCGCACCTTCTGCACAACATTCTTCCTGTTCGTCTCCTTGACTTTGTCGCCAGCAGATTCAAATGTGGCTTTGACCTTTGCCTTTACTTTCTGGCGTAGTTGTGATACGAGCTTGACGTTGACATCCGACTCGAGGAGAGCTGCACAGACTTCCTTGAGCAAGGCATCGAGGACCTACGAGACACGATCAGAGAGATGCAGAGCGCAAACTGGCGGTTACTGACCTTGTCGTCAATGACAGGGGCCCTGTTGAGAGAGGATAGGGCAGCGTTAAGTTTGCGGCCTAAGTCAGCGAGGACCATGGCCGTCGGAGAACGAGACTTGTGGCGAGCGCTGAGTACGCGTGACCCCGCCCCGCCGAGCGCTCTTTCCTTTTCCGTCCACAGCCTGGCTTGACCGGCACCATGTCCAACATCGACTCGGACGACGACGCTGACTTTGACAACGATGACGGTCCGGATGACATTGACGAGGACATCCTGGACGCCATTGAGGCAGGCGCGGAAGATTCCAACGAGGATCAGGTATGAACTCGAATACTAGCCGCCTCTCTGATCCGTCCTGAGGGAGCCTCGCAGGATTCGGACGAAGACGAGTCGGACGACGCTGAAGATGACGACCAAGACGACGAAGAGGGTGCTGCAGCCATCTCAGGCGCAACTCAGGTAATACCCGCCAAGCGCCCATCCCCGAGCCCACCAGACATTCCACTCTCTGCTAAAGGTCAGCTACGACCATCTCAAATGCTGGTTGATATCGTCATTCTAGTCCTGCGTAGTGCCCACCCCCCCTACCCGCACGCGTTCCCTATCCCCTGCACACACTCGGCGCTCTCTCCTCCGACCAGCCGTGCCATACCCCAAATCTTACACTGTCGAGGCCATCTGTGCCCTCCCACACCCAGTGCCGACGCATGCTCTCGCAGCCACCCCTTGCATGTCGCATATCCTCACTGGCTCCGACGACGGCTACGTGCGAGATTATGACATCTTCGCCGCTGTGAATGGCAAGGTTTTTCTCACCGCGCCTCAGCGCCATCATGCGGGCGTCGTCGAGGGTATCCTCAAGGCGGGCCAGATCAGATCCTGGTGGGAGAACCCCGGAAATCGAAATAACATCGGCGATCCAGAACTTGCACCCGTTCACAGTCTAGCCATTCATGGCGACGCGCTGTGGGGCCTCGCTGGCTCGAATGTTGGTCTGCCCCCTCATTCGCGGGATGCGCACTTAATTTCTTGCAGACAGGGAATATCAATTTGTATACATTGCGCCATGAGCCTGGTCGTATCTTCCATAGTATGGACGCGCACCGTGGCCCTGTGTCTGCCTTGTGTCTGCAGCATGATGAGAAGGGCTTCTTCTCTGCAGGGTGGGATGGCAATGCCTTGGTATGTTACCACATATCTGAATATTCGTATAACGTGCATTTTCATGAACCTGATGCTTTCTAGCAATGGGATCTGAACACAGGGCAGATTGTCCGACGATTTCGGACACATGGGGCACAGCTCGCTGCAATACAAGTACGTCCGGTAACCACTAACTTCCCGAACATGCCTGCGGGAGTCAACGCTTCTGTCAACCTGCAATCCGATATGTTTACGTCTTCGGCCGTGAGCGAATTTATGGCAACGGATGCAGCCTCCTCCGATCTAGCTACATATACCTCGCAGGACACCTCCACGATGGCGACATCCACCACCCTTGACGACACGCCTTCTCTGAATTCTCAGACTCAAAAGGCCCAAGCTGCAGGCGACAGCGTGCCTGCTGCTCCTTCGGCAGCAAAAGAAAGCGACGCTAAATCTGACACATCTTACGACCCTCTTTTCGACGACGAACCCGACGCCGAGGGCGAACCCGACACGTCGCCCCCTTCTCCATTGAATCAAGCAGGCACTGAGTTTGGCGCTGGAGGCAGCAACGCATTGCACCTTCCGACATCGGGCCCTGCATCCACGCCATTCGGCTCAACGCCTGCAGCAAAAGCTCCCACTGCGGCTGCCCCCGCACCCAAGAATGCTCCCCCCGTTCTTGACTCTGTCTCATATGCTACTTTTTCTCCTGACATAATGTTGACTGCGGCCATGGATGGGCAGGTCATACTATGGGATTGTCGGGTGGCCGACCCTAGCCCTGGCCATGGCGTTGGAAGGCTCTGGATGAGTGAAAAAACACCCCCGTGGTGCTTGTCGGTACGTACATCTTCCGCATTCATTCGCCACGTGCCATTGTCGAACCTTCTGCATTTCACACAACGGCATTCTTTGTTTCGCAGGCTTGCTGGTCCATGAACGGCGCTTGCATTTATGCCGGACGACGGAACGGCACCATCGACGTCTGGGATGTAAGGCAGCTCGGCCGATCGGGTCCATCTGAAACGCCGCGCCTGCTCAAGACGCTCAGAAATCCGATCAGCTCAGGTGTTGTGAGTTGTGTGGCGGCGTTTCCAGATGGTCGGCATATCGCCTGGTGAGTGATCTTCTCTTGTTGAATTTGTCTTGCGAGTGAAGCGAGGAGAAGTTGTGGCGATTTGTGTTTGGTGCAATGCCTGTTCTTCTAATTTGAGATCGGAAAGTACCCCCAAGCATGTTCTGATCTGTGCATAGTGCGTCAAATGATAACATTCGTTTATGGAACGCCGCGGAAGCGGGAGAGGGGGATGTCAAAGGAAGGGTGCAGTTCAAGATCATCCCAGGTCACCATGGGGGTATCATTTCGCAGATGCGTAAGTTTGCTCGCTTGACTTTGCTTCTCGGAAACCGTGGAAGTGGATCCGTCCGCTGACGAGCGCTCTCTTATTTGCACCATAACCTGATGGGGTGTGATGACAGTGATTGATCCAGCCGCACGATTCCTCGTGAGTGCGAGCGGCAATAGGGGATGGCACGGGGACGCTACGCGAACAGTATTTGTACACGACATCAAACCTATTGTATGACCGGTGCTTGGCGGGGTATATTCTTAAGGCTATTAGAGTAGTTAATGTATTGCAAGTTTGGACTGTGAGCGGCCGGGACTGGAGGCTCGTGACCAGGGGAATTTTGTGTCGTGTGTCTGGGGAAACGTGGGGTGCTTCTGCGGAAAGTTATAGTTCGAGCATATGATGAGCGGGGCAGGCACGGCTTACCGCATCGCAGGCGCAAGGTTTCCCAGTCAAGGTTCCCACATTTCAAATAATTGAATGTCCCGATACATCTTGTGGACACTTATGTATGAAATGAATACACACTCAGCTATATAGCCCACCCCGTCCCCGTCTTCCTCTCTCCCATCCCCGCACGCCGTCCGAGACGCCCTCCCGAGACACGCGCAGATGTGTGCCCGCTGTGTCGACCCCGAGCTCGCATCCATAGAGCCCGACGACTACGCGCGCTTTTTCCGCGATGTCTGGGGCCGGCGCTGTAACGTCCTCAATGGCAGATACATCATGCCGGCCGATGACGACGAGCTGAGGGTACGTCTGCTACTGCAGGTCCATCTGCGGGCGCGCTGACCGGGTCCTGCAGAGGTTCGAGCTGTTCCATAGGATGATTAAGTTCGTCCTGGGCAACAAAAACTACGTCGGGCCGGTGCCAGAGGTGCTATCACCCGCGCGACATCCGAAGGAGGAGAAAGTCCGAGTGCTGGATCTGGGCACCGGAGGAGGACTATGGTGCGTCACTGTGACATGGGCTTGTAAACGAAAGTAACAAGGACGTGCAGGGCGATTGACATGGCTGATGAATTCCCGCATGCGGACGTGATAGGCGTTGACTTGGCGCCATTGCAACCACGGTACGCCCATGTCCTTATGTGTGGACTCCTGATGCTGAGCCGGTCTGCGTCAGGCTTGTTCCTCCCAATTGCACGTACGTCCTGACAGCTTCGATGCCCTCGGGCGTAGACCCTGTCGTAACCATCTCATATTAGGTTTGAACTTTGCGATCTGGATACACGGTGCCTCCCCTACCCGTCCAATTCATACGATGTCATCCACGCACGGAACATGCACACCGGTGTGCGTCTGTCACCTCCAATCCCCATGCCGGCACTGATCCCAGCGTCCATCCAGATACATGACTACCCCCGTTTTCTCCACGAACTGACCCGCCTCCTGCGCCCCGGCGGCGTCCTTATCCTGATGGAATGCGACCTCCAGCTTATTGCCGACGGCAAGCAGACCTCGGTCCCCTCCAAGTCCGGCATCCCAGGCTGGTGCAGGCTCACCGAAGAGTTCCAGCGCTGCCTGAGCATGCGCGGCATTGATGTGTCTGTGCCCGAGCGCATGGCGGAGCACGTCCACAGATTGGGGTGGTACCAGCAGGTCGTGCAGCAGCACGCTGATATTCCCATCGGCTTCTGGCCGAAAGGTGATGCACCGCATGCTCGTTGGCACAGGGCCTTTCGCTTGCTCATGCTTCGACTCCAGATCCGACCATGCTCACCGTCGGCCAGCTCGCATGGCTCAATCATGATCTACTGATGCACGCCGTCCGTCCCCTTCTCCTGTCGTCCGGACTCTCCGAATTGCAGGTCAAAACTCTCGTCGAAGACGCCCAACGAGACCTCTATTATCCCCTTGTGCACATTGCGAGTCGGTTGCACGTTGTTCATGCCGTCAAGGCTATGCACTAGTTCCTTTGGGATGACTGTATATTTCATTTTCTCTCTGCTGGATCTATTGGACCTACGGCATCATTTGTACTTTTGTCATGTGGATGTTTCCCTTGAATTTGTTCTTCTCACTTGGCACCCACACGCATACCCCCTCTGTATACCACCATCATCAATGACATTCGTACAACACGCGCACACATATATCGTAAAGCAGTTGTATCATCTCTATTCCCCGCAAAGTAACACAAAGGAACGACCGCCACCGAGCCCGTTGAAGCATGTCGCTAGAAAAGGACGGGACAAGCTAAGCTAAAATGACAGAATGGGAAGGTGATGCAGCAGCGGCAGTCATAAGGACGACAACAACATAGAAAACAAAAGGAGAGCACAGGCGTACGAAAGCTTGGGAGAAGACAAGGACAAAATACACTTCACTTGCTAATACAAACTTCAATCCACCTAAGCGTTGGCAGCCGCCTCGTCCTTCGCCGCGAACTCCTGCAGCACAGTGAGCGCCTCGCTGACCTTCGAGGCCATGGCGTCCGGCGTCTCGAGCAGGGACATGAGTTCCTGGTTGTCCATCTCGAGCAGCATGCCCGTGATCTTGCCTGCCAACTCGGGCTGGGCACTAGTGCGAATATGTTCAGCGAACTTCTTCCGAGGCGAAAAAAAAAATGGCAAACGTACGGGGCAATGCGCATATAAATGACCTCGCCGAGCATCTGCTTCTGCTCCATGGGAGAGGCGCTGTTGAGCAAGGCCATGTCCACACCAGGGATGTTGCCGGTCGACACGGCGGACACGCCCGGACCACCGGCGGGGCCGCCGCGAGGCGCGCCACCCGCGGGACGCGGGGCTTGGGATCGGCCGCCCTGAGCGGGAGCGCCACCGCGAGGAGGCACACCCTGCGGTCCGGCACGAGGAACACCGCCGTTGACGGGGGGAGCACCATTGGCACGGGGAACGGGCTGGCCGGCAGGGGCACCCTCCCTGGGGACGGGAGGCCTGGGTGCACCTCGCGGGTAGCCGGGCATGCCGCCGTAGCCTTGAGGGGGCGCTTGGCCGTAGGGACCTGGAAGGGGCATACCTGGAACTTGTTGGTTGGGAGCGTAGCGGGGACGAGGAGGAAGCATGCCAGGCTGACCGTAACCCATCATTCCACGACCACCCTGAGGAGGGTAGGCTCCTGGCCCAGGGGGATAGTACATCGGGCCGTTGATGTAGCCGCCAGGGAGACCATGGGCAGCAGCCTGCTGCATGCGGATCTGGTTGCGCTGCGCGATCTGGCTCTCGAGCTGCTGCCTGCGGACCTCGCGCCTCTGGGCGAGAGAAACATAGAGAGGCTTGGTGCCAATCATCTTGTTGTTCATCTCGGCCACAGCCTTGGTCGCTTCGTCAGGAGTGGAGAAACAGACAAAACCAAATCCTTTCGATGTGCCCTTCTCGTCACGCATGACCTTGCAGCTGGTGATGGTGCCGAAGGGCTCGAACTCGGCCCGCAACTTCTCGTCGTCGACATCGTCCTCGAGGTTCTTGATGTAGAGGTTGACACCCTGGTATTTGCTGAGCTTCTCCATCTTCGCCTGCTCGTAGGTCTTGCGCAGCTCTTCCTCACGCTCCGCCTTCTTCTGGGCACGAGACACGAAGAGCTTGCGACCCTTGAACTCGGTGTCGTGAAGGGCCTCGACCGCCTTGGCAGCCTGCTCGTGCGACTCGAAGTTAACGAAGCCAAAGCCCTTGCTCTTGCCTTCCTCGTCGACGGTCACAACGGCAGACGTGACTTCACCGTACTTGCGGAAGAGCTCGATGAACTCTTCCTGGGTGACCTCGGGATCGAGGTTCTTAACGTACAAGTTGGTATACTGGGAACGCATCTCCTCGAGCTTGGATTGACGCTCCTGGTGAAAACACGGGTGAGCGACTGACAACGGAGCATGCTCGATCTGACTAACCTTGCGCGAGATGTGGTACCCAACGTAGACCTTCTTGTCGTTGAGAAGCATGCCGTTGACAGCCTTGATAGCGGTCTCCGCAGCTTCAGCGGTCTCGTAGTGGACGTAGCCGTAGCCGCGCGAGCGGCCCTGCTCGTCTGTGGCGACCTTGCAGGACAGGACATTGCCGAAGGCAGCGAACGTGTCATGGAGAGCCTGCGATATCGATCAACTACCGAGTCTCATACGCTGGTCATAGAACCTACCTTGTTGTCGATGGCCTCGTCGAGGTTTTTGATGAAAATGTTGCCTTGGCCAGTCTTGCGAAGGGCGGGGTCTCGCTGAGACCACATGATCCGGCTATTCATCGAGTTAAACTTAAATGAAGCAACGTGGCCGGATGACACCAAAAACAGCCCTTACCATGCGCGGCCTTTGATAACCGAGTAGTTGAGCTGTTCCAGAGCACGCTCGCCTGCAGGATAACAGTTAGATACGCATATATGCGCATTCCGAAAGGCCCTCACCATCGCTGGCATTAAGGTAGTTGACGTAGGCATAGCCCAGAGAGCGACGAGTGACTGCGTCACGGCAAACACGGATGCTTCATTACGTCGAACTTAAGCTCGGCTCGCGCCACGCAGAAGAAGGCAAGCCATACCTGGCAACCGGACCGATCATGTTGAAAATCTCAAACAGCATGGCCTCCGTAACGGTGGGGTCGAGTTCACCGACATAGAGCGACGCCGAGGGAGTGGAAGCCACAGTGGACTGCGGGTGAGGTGGGTTGTAGGTGGGAGCAGGCGCCGCAGGGGCAGCGTTGGTCTCAGGGACGGGGACGCCCTCCTGGACAGGAGCAACAGCGGGAGATGCGGACATTTTCAGTTTTATATGCGGGTGGGGTCGTTACTGCTTTATGGACTTTTTCTGCGACTGTACACGCCCGATCAACGAGGACGGAGGAGGATCGGAAAAGAGATGGGCGCACACAGGAAAGAGACGAAACAACCGCTTTGTAACTGGGTTTTTTGAAGATTTTTTGAATGGCTTTTTGGCTGCCAGGATCGTCTGTGAGCATGTCGGATAGGCGGGGGGGAGAGGGGGACTGACCTTAGATGATGATGGTTGTTGAAAGCAAGGCGCCGTCAGTTTTTAGCGATAACACTCATTCGATTCAGACTCCGAACAAGCTGCACAGGACTCGCCACAGAAGCATCGTGTCTCAGCCACAACGCATCTCCATTGTCTTTTTGGTCAAAGAAACGCAACACAATAGCGTGGACAACAACAACGGTACGTAAGACAAGAGTATTATTGTTCCACATAGAGCAACAGACTAGGTAAAACAACATGTTCGTCAAGCACTCTACCCACGAGTGAAGTACGCTTTGGCTCCATGCGACGCCAGCTCTGTCTTTGCCTACATCGATGTTAACGTGAACGGCCGACTCTGTAGTAAGAGGATCCATGTGACGTACCTTCTCGACAGAGTGTCCAGCAGCATTGTGGTGTGCCCATATCTATTGATGCGTGTCAGCGGCGATCGAGAACGAGGCGCTTCGAAAGCACGGACCTGCCTGTAGTAGAACGCGAAGCCGACGCCCTGGATAGTCCAGCCTACGGTGGCGATAGTCCCAAGGATTGCGGCTACAAGAGCGGGTCTGGTATACATTTGGATGGTGCGAATAAGTCCGGCAGAGCCTGTACTACGCATCCCAGCCGGTTCAGTACAATGAGGTCCAACTTGATCGATGCATATTCACCTTGGGATTCCAATAATCCTGTAGTAGCTGTGGTTAGCAAAAGTGAGTGGAGACTGAAGAAAGCGGTGCATACATGTAGACGGAGAAAACGAGATGCCATCCAGCAAAGAAAAAGTAGATGTCTGTAGAACATGATATTTCAGTTGCGCCTATACAATTTGACATCGTACGTACAATAATATAGAGCTTGTTCCTACATGTACTGTTCAGTATAGACGAAAGCCACTTAACTGAGCCAAGCGTACCTTCATGTAGCCATTATAAATTGGTCTACCCAGGCATAAATGACGGAGAAGATGAGCCAACTGTGCAACACGCACCTGTACCAGAGCAAGAATGACAGAGCACCAATTACAAATATATAGCTGGAGACGTACGCCTCGTCAGGACAGGAATTTGAAGAGGTTCCAGGTCGCACCCACCCGATACTCGCTCCGAGGTCTTTACCTCCGTCGCTCGCACCCGCAGTGAGGATGAAGATGCAAGCGACCATGTTAATGATTAATGTACCAAAAAGGACCAGCCATAGTTGGTAAAGTCGAGTGATAAGGGGTCTTGACGCCTCTGGAATCTCATCCGCGATTGAGTGGAAGATTAGAGGGAAAACTGGGGAACGATCGGTGAGCAAGGCGACTAGCAGCCGGCTGGAGGCGCATACATGGAGGCCAGTTGTTTCGGCCGTGCTTTCTGATATTCTCAGCTTTGTTGTTCAGCTCGCGCTCGCGTCGCTCCAGATCCAACTCTCGTTGAGTGAGTTCTGCTTGACGAGCGGCAGTGGCGTCATGCGAGTATTGGGAAGTCTGGTCAGCAAAAGGGTCTTCAAATGGGTTCGTATCGAGGGAGTTCGTAGACGCAAATGGATTCTTCGTGATATCGCCTGGGGAGTGTAAATGACAGGAACATGAATAACGGGTGGTTACGAGGACGTACTTGCACTCATGGCGTGAGGTTGTGTAAGGTGAGGTGTTGTGGGCGTGCCAGGGGGAAACCAATGGCTGCGGACGTTCGGCCGGCGTCGACGGCAACGACCGGAGTTGGCCGGTATTGCTTGGCACAAAAGGCAAGAGGGACCGCCCCTGGGCCGAAACGCCAATCGTCGCAGCGCATCATGATCACTTCTGTTGCGAACAGAACAGCGTGTTGGCGGCCGGTGTTACGCCGCAGTATTCTGTCGTAAAACAGGCTTTTTGAACGTCCGGAGGAGCGACGGTCTTGAGGTTACGCGTGAGAACAACTGCCAAGCATGCCCGAGCGTTGCAACGCGTCTATAAAAAGGTGCGCATTGATTTTGAACACTCCATTCCCCTCCTCAGTTCCCTCCTCTCTCTCTCCCCTCTCCTCCCCTGCGTTGCTACACGGTACGTCGTTCTCTTCATTTTACTTGCACTCTTCGTCTCTAATTATCTGTCTCTCCAGCACCCCTTCCCCACCACTCTCTTTACATAGGCCACTCTCCTTGACCTCGAGTCGCCCTACGCTCTCTTAGCAACCACCCGTCGTACATTCTCAACATGTTCCACTCCACCCTTGTTCTCCTCTCCGCCCTCGTCGCGGCCTCCTCTGTCTCTGGCCTTGTTCTCCCCCGCAAGGCTGCTCCCCCGGGCTGGGCTTACGGCTACCTCGAGGTGCGCGTTTTGATCTCCCTGGTTCCTGGTCTGTTCTCACATCGGAAATAAAAAATTTCTTTTACAGGACTACGACACGTACCACACTCGTTACCTAGCTCTCGACTGTGAGGCGCAGCACAACACGACCTTCTTCGACCAGTGCTGCCACCCTCTCCTCGTAGGTTTTACCCTCTCGCTTGCGACGCGTCAGTTTGTTTAAAAGTTGAACATACAGGCAACTGAGACCCTCGAGAAGAACCGTCCTGCCCAGTGCAAGCCGTCCGCAGCTGCTTCTTCGTCTGCTGCCGCTGCCGAGCCTACCTCCACTGTCACCACCCCTGCTGACGATGAGGACTGGTGCGACGACGAGGACGATGAGCCCGAGTCTTCTTCGGCTCCTGCCCCCGCCCCCACTCCCGCCCCGACCTCGGAGGCTCCGAAGCCCGAGACTACTTCCGCTGCGCCTCCCAAGGTGACCTCCTCGTCTGAGGCACCCGCCCCGACGACCTCTAAGGCACCTGCTGCTGCGTCGTCATCCTCCAAGGCCCCCGCACCTTCTCCGTCGTCTTCCAAGGCCCCTGCTCCCGCACCTTCGTCTTCCAAGGCCCCCGCTCCCTCGTCTTCCAAGGCCCCTGCCGCTCAGCCCACCAGCTCTGCCGGTGACCTCATTACGGGTGGATTGTGAGTCATAAAATGGTCGGTTATCAGTCAATTACTCACATTTGTCCAGTGGTACTTTCTTCTTCCAGAACGGTGTTGCCGGCGCGTGTGGTATTGTCCACCCCGACTCGGCTAAGATCGGTGCCATGGGTGAGTTTCCTACAGCAGATTACCTCTGTGCCCGTGCTCACGCAATGATCAGACTCTGCCCGTTTCTCGCAGTCCATCTGCGGCAAGTCGGTCTTGGTCACGAACAAGGCTAACCAGAAGACGGTCACCATCACCATTCAGGACGAGTGCCCCACATGCAACAACGGCAACTCCATCGATCTGTCCAAGGGTGCCTTCGATGCGATCGCTGAGGAGTCGACTGGTCTCATCGACATCGAATGGAAGTTCCTCTAAGCGTGGACCCTGTACCTCGTTTCTCTCTGTCTTGACTTCCTTTTCTTTCTTCTACCGCATTGATCTGCTTTTACCGATATCTCGCGGGGCGTGCCCCGTAGTTTCTCAGGCTACCTGGTGGCATTAACGTTGAAAGTGATGAGAAGATTTGATACGAGACTAACGACCCTGGTTGGCGGTAGCCCCTCCTATACGATTCTTGCCGCTCATCGTTCATGCTCCTGTTACCCTTGCATTTTTTTTTCATACCCTGCTCGTTTTTGTCTGGCTTGTTTTTTATAGGAATACTTATCGGGCACGCACATAGTTCCATTCAGTCGATAGCTAGCTACCTACCTACAATGGACACTTTTCTGGTCGTGCTGGCAATTCGCCGTGCGGGATTGCAACTCTCGATATCATGCTGTACTGAGTTCTGTGAGCTTTGAAAATTTGAAATTTCGAGAAGTGAAGCACCACCATATTGAGTGAGATGGCAACGTGAGCAGCTTGCTGGTGACGTGATGCAGATCTCCTCATCCGCGTCGTGAGTCCGGCCTCGGAGTCCATCTCGAGGCTCGTCATTCCTTCGAACAACACCTCGACGTTTCATCGCTCAGAGACGTGCCAACGATGAACGCAGCGGTGCAGAAGATTCTCGTTGTCGGTGGAAACGGTTTCATCGGTGCGCCCATATGTCCAAGCTGGACCCGCCGTGACACCTGTCTAATTCCCGTCCGCAGGTTCCGCCATATGCAAAGGCGCGCTCGCGCGGGGATTCCAGGTGACGAGCATCAGGTCTGTCTACCCGCACCTCCAACGCGATTCCCTGATTTTTTGATATGCGCATTAGCTCCTCGGGACGTCCGTTCCGCACACCAAAGGGCCACACGCCGGCCTGGACTAGCAAAGTGTCGCCGCAGCCCTTCTCATCTCGGCGGTCCGTTCTAACGCACCCGTTCACTCACAGGTAGACTGGCAGAAGGCCGACGCGCTTCGGCCCGAGACGTACGCGCACCTGCTGCCCGGCGTGTCGGCGGTCGTGCACACGCTCGGAACACTGCTTGAGGACACGAGCTACAAGGACGCGCTCCGGACGGGCAATGTCGGCGCGGCCATGGGCAGCTTCGTGAACAGCGTGATGGGCGGGTCTGGGAACCCGCTCAAGCGGGGTGGGGAGGGCAGCTATGAGTTGCTAAACCGGGATGCGGGTGAGTGATGCCGTTCAAGAACGTGGCTGCTCTCGGCTGCTGTGCTAATGCTAAATGGGTTTTGGGGACAGCTTTGCGCGTCGCGGAGACTTTCTTCGAGAGCAAGCCGACTATCCCAGTGGAGGGCCCGCGGCCGTTTGTGTTCATCTCTGCCGAGGACATATTCCGACCGTTCATTCCCGCGCGGTACATCGAGACGAAGCGCGAAGCTGAAATTGCGATTGAGAACATGCTGGTAGACAAGCCTACGTATCGCGGCGTCTACATCCGACCTAGTATGCTATCTCCCTGCGTATACGAGTGCTACGAAGCTAATGAGACGTAGGTCTGGTGTACCACCCGCATTTCCGGCCGTACACGTCGCCCATTGCGGTGCTGCTGGACTTTTCCGCCGTGATGCACTCGAAAGTGCCGGCCGGCGTGCCAACGCCCTCTGGAGTGTTGCGCAGCCTGTCGCAGACGCTCTCCGCCGGCGCGTCACCGTCGTCACCCATCTCGACGTCACCGCTCGAGTCGGTTGCAAACGCCATGGTGCTTCCGCCCATCCACGTCGATCACGTGGCCGAGGCAGCTTGCATCGCGGCAAACACCGCGCGGGCAGACGTGAGAGGTGTGTATGGCGTGCGGGAGATGCGCGAGCTGATAGGATGGGCGTTCAAAGGGCAAGAAGCGTCGGTACAGTCGCATGTGTAGTAGACTAGGATACTAGCTGATGTTGAGATGAGACGATGGTGCCTAGAGTCCGGGGGCGGGTCTGGGGAAAGCCGCGGCTGTGGGGCGCGCCGTGCCGCGACAGACTAGCACGCGACTTTGCGACGCAGATTTGGCCGGCTGCAGCTGCCGTTCGCTGCGTGTTCCTCTGCAGGTGACTCAGCCTCTCGTTCCCAGCTCCCAGCAGCAAGCAGCAAGCAGCGCGCAGCCCTCCCCAGCAGCAACGCCGTAGCGCTGCAGTCTTACGCGAGCGCCGGCATCTCCTCTGCTTACGCGGACCACGGACTTTTGGGGAGGCAAAGTCAGAATCGCACCACCGCTCGCTCGCGTACCTCGCATTCGATTTCTCCGTGCCGCTCGTACCGTACGTCGTTATAAGCTCCTGCCCTCCGTCCCTCGGCGGGACACGCCCTGTATTCACGCCCTTCCGCCGCAGCTTCGAGAAGTCCCTATGCCCGCATCCTTCATCCGTCGTGGTGCCGTGCCGGCTCTGCGCGGCACCCGTCGCGCGTTCGCAAGCTCGGCCGGCGCACACAAGGCGCTGCCGTTCTTCCTCCACAATGCCCGCGCCGGCACGCATGCGAAGGACGAGGGCGAGGGAAAGACGCTGCGCATGATCATGTTTGGGAAGCCGGGTGCGGGGAAAGGCACGCTGTCCGGAAGGCTCGTCAAGAAGTATGACATCCTGTCGTTGTCGACTGGGGACATGCTGCGCCAGCATATTGCGGAGAGGTGTGTGCTGTTGGCTGCTTTTCTATGCCGTTGTTTTTGAGTTTTTGGCTTGTCTGTACAGGACGGAGGTTGGGGTTGTTGCGGAGGAGATTGTCGCCAAGGGCGGACTGCTGCCCGATGAAATTATGCTGAGGGTCGTTACAAGCAAGCTGGATTACCTCCACAACAAGGTATGGCATGTCTGTGCCGAACGTGCTTCACTGGACTGATGTTGATGCCTCTGCAGCATTGGATCCTAGATGGATTCCCCCGGACACTAGGTCAGGGCAAGCTTTTAGACGCACATCTTCGGTCAGTTGGCGGCTGTTGAGATTGTGTGGTGCACAGCTCATTGCGACGCAGAGCCCAGAATACTCCTCTGAGCCTCATCATCAACCTCGATGTCCCAGACAAGGTGATCCTCAACAGGATATCTGACCGTTGGGTCCATCTCCCGTCGGGACGGGTGTACAACATGTCCTACAACCGGCCGAAAGTAGACGGGCTCGACGACGAGACGGGCGAACCCCTCTCACGACGACCTGATGACAATCCTGTGCGTATTGACTCTAGTCGCCATTTTGTCTCGAAATTCATGTTTCCGCCGTACAGGAAACATTTGCACGGCGCTTGTCAGCATTCTACGCCTCGACGTCGCCCCTGCTGTCATACTACTCCACACAACCACACGCAAAACTCGCCTCGATTGCTGGTGAGACATCGGACGAGATCTGGCCCATGCTCGAGCAGACTGTGCGCGCAGTCGCGCCGAGCTTGCAGGAGCGTGGAGAGAGCCGGGAGGCGCGTAGGCGGAATAGCTTGAGTGAGGCGGTCTTGGCGAGGTCTGAGACGAAGTCACTACGGGGAGACGAGGTCACTGAATATTAGGGCTCGCGGTGGTATCGGGTTGACGTTACTTTCTTTTTTCTATCCCGTCTGGAATACGATGCACGATGACTCAGGCTACGGTGACATGCGGATACTTTGTTCTTTCTTTTGGTTATCTTTTTCCAGTCTGGTGGAGACGCGGTTGTTGATTCGTTTCTCTTGCTATGGCATCGTTGCACTTTATCAGTTGTACCTGTATATGCATTTCGCTGTCTTTCGGCAATTCACTTTCTTACCTTTCAAGTGTCGCAGCTCGGTTACGTTCCTGACTCTGAGGTCATGACGCTATGATCCAGTACAAAGTCTTACAATTGCAAAAGGCCACATGCCCGTGTATTTGCTACATCGCTACGCTACATTTTGCTATCTCAAAGCATACCTACAAATCCTTCAGCATGACGAGGATCGGGGAATGGCGATTGAGCTCACATTTTGACAACATACAGGCCTTCCGGGAGGCCCTCTTGCACTTTATCGTCTACCAGACTCAAGCCAGCACGCTTGAAAATATCCTTCCACGCAAGATCGGATCTTGGCCACCCCAAGAATCAGCCGACCACGCCAGTACCAAGCACGCTTACATGCAGAAGCGAGCCACGCACCTCGTCACGCTCGAATCCTGCTCATCCCACACCACCGCCGGCGCCCCGCTCTCCAGGTCACTCGCAACGTTCTCCTTCACCACGATGACGGCCGGCTTCTGGTAGGCCCCATCGCGCACGCGCAGTGCCTTCTTCGCGCGCTTCAAGAAAGCAACGAGGTCCTCATCCCCCATGTACATGAGACACCACTGGCACCAGATGACATCAAAGCCTGACTCTGCGTCCGTGGACTCGGGAACGTAGCCGACGCGGCCGAGGGGCTTGGCTGACGTCTGGGGGTGCGCCGGGTCGAGCGTCTGCAGGGGCGCCTGGAAGAAGGACACGCTCTTCGATTTGTCCGCGATGCCCTTCCAGGGGCGGGGAGCTTGTGCGCCGGAAGCCTCGGGGGAGGCGGCGGTAGCGGCATCGGAGCTGGCACGGCCGCGGGAGAGCGCCTCCTGGATGAGCGAGTCGACGGGCTCGACGAGGACAACGTCATCTACGAGGTGCAGGAGCGTGTCGGCGGTCACGCGGCCGATGCCTGCGCCGACGTCGAGTGCGCGCGTGCGGCGCGTGGGGGTCGGCGCGTCCAACGGACGGAGGGCGGACGGGACGGTGCAGAGGTCAGGGAGGAGCCTCATGAGGAACTGGCGCGAGCCGAGAGTTTCGACGCGTGGGAGGGACTAAGGTCGCAGATGAGCCTCATGCCGGGAGAGAGAGATCTAAGAGAGATTATGTACCCCCGTTCCATAACCGCCTGCAGCACATTTCACTTGTAAGTATACATGGAGAAAAAAAACGGAAGGCATACCGAGGACACCGTCTTCGCTGGCTGGCTGGCTGCTCCAGTAGAGGATGCCGTCTTTGAGGACGGGGTCGTAGTCGGGCTGCCGCTTGCGTTTCGGGGACATCGACGTCGAGATCAATCTTGCTTTCGGCGCAAACAGCACCACACAACGCGTCCCGCGCGTCTCATTCGACGCGTCCTCGAGGCTCGCGTTCAACTCAACCGATCATGGCCTCCATAGCCGACCTCGAAGACATCTGGGACCTCCCCGCCGACATCGTCACTGCGCCTCGCACCTCCGAGCCGCTCTTTCTCGACTCTGGGTCAGACGACGAGCAGCAGCCCGCGCGCAAAAAGCAACCCGCGAGCACTGCCGCGGCGCGACCTGACGTGGACGCGCTCTTCGACAACCTCGACGGCCCCGATGATGGCTTCGGAGACCTGCCCCCCTCACTTGATCTCGAGGCCCTCCGGCGCGAGGCAGACGCGCGGAACATCCGGGAGGCGCGGGCTGCGTTTGCGGTGGACACCGGAATCGGGACACAGACGCAGGGCGGAAGTGCGAGCCAGAAGAAGGGCAAGGGTGCGAAGAAGGGCGGGAAAGACGTGCTCGTGGACGATGAGGATGAAGATGGCGAGGACAGGCCGATGAAGAAGCGGAAGCCTCTGCCGAAGATGGACGAGGCGAGGCTGCTGGGGAAGGACGGCTTCCCGCAGCTCATCCAAGATACTAAATATTTCACTCCGAAGGGGAAGGGCTATGAAGTGTGTGCCCCTCATGAGACTGACGCACGGCTGTGGACTGAAGTGGGACTTAGGCTGTAGACCTGGATCGAGTGCTGCAGATCTACCAGTTCTGGACGCACAAGATGTATCCAAAGACAAAGTTCCGAGATACAGTCGAGCGCGTAGAAAAGCTCTGCCACTCGAAGCGCATGCATGTACGTCCACTCTCGCTTTCACCGCTTTCCTCACTAATGTCAACGAATAGGTAGCACTCAGCGTCTGGCGCGACGAGGCCAAAGGCCTGATCAACGGTCGAAGCTTCCCAGATGCAGATGACGAGGTCGTCGATCTCACCGGAAACGACAACGACAACGACTCAGCCGGATCCGACGACGACGGTCCACCACGGGCCAAGAAACCTGCTGGAGCAGTCATCGACCTGGACAGCGATGCTGAGGACTCTGCGCTGCGTCCCCCGGCACCCCCTGCATCCTCCTCGCCAACGAGCGGACTGGAGGATGACTTCGACTTGGATGCGCTTCTTGCAGAAGAAGAGAGACTGAAGAACTCAGCACAAGCTATGCGGCCATCGGCGACAACATCTAAGCCTGCTGCTCATGGCTTTACAGACGAGGACGAGGCCATGTGGGATCAGATGGAACTGGAGTACGAGGATGCTCCACCCCCAGTTCCTAAGCCCGCGGCACCCAAACCTGTTCAGCACAGTGCGGATGACGACGAGGACATGTGGGATGTGGTGCGTGAGATGGAGGAAGAAATGGAGAAAGCTGGTGGCCAGACGGGAAGCACGGGTCAAGCGTCAGGTTCAGCTGGAGGATCAGGCGCGGGGAATGCGGGGAATGCGGGTTCAGCCCCATCCGCGCAAGAGCCCCGCAAGGAAACGAACGATGAAGGCTGGGATGATATGTATTTGTGATGGCCTATGAGTGTAGATTTACCTTTCGATGTACGAAGCCTCGGCGGATGCAGGCCTTGGGATTCGATCGAACAATTCCCGGGTTCACGGATGATCCAGTTGAAGTGAGAGTCCAAGGATGAAATGGAATAAATCAAAAGTGAAGGTACTGCTACGAGATACAACATTTAATGAACAGATTCATATGGACATCATACTGTCAACATGGACGAGGACGCAGCTCATTCCGCTTCCTCCTCTTCCTCGTCTGCGGGCGCCCATAAAACGCATCGACCACTGGCGTTTCCACTAGCAGCTCGCTCGACGACGCTGGGGTGTGAGCACGTCACAGCTTGGGCGGCAGTGATGCGTGATTTATCCGCCAACTTGACAAGTAGATCTCCCTGGAGCACGGAGAAGTATTAGACATTTCCGCGGAGCACAGAACGAAGCTTTGCGGTAATACCTTGCAGGTGAAGATATCCAACGAATGATCCATGTCACCGATCTGGCAAGAAGTAGCGGTCAACCACTGCTATGGTATACGGTCGACGTCCAAAGACAAAGCTCACGGTGAAGTGCGGGTATACGTCAGGATTCGAAGACCATTGCGCCCTCAGGATAGTCAGCCACTTCCCCTGTTATCACACATATCAGCATCGTCCGACGTCTCACGGCAGTTCGCTCGCACCGTTTGGCAATTATGTCTTATCCGGCTGAACGGCTTGAAGTTCGCGAACGGCGCATCGCGAGCTAGACTCTTCGGGCTTACATCCCACACTACACCACCATACGTCACGCTCAACGCTCAGATGACCCGGGAGGAAAAGAAGAGAGGGCTACTGACGCCGAATCGTATCGTCATAGCTGGTGCTGACGACACTGCGTCCCCGCGGATCCCAGTATGCCGAGCTGACGGATTTCCCGTGCGGCCATTCGGCGCGGACACAGCTCTTGCCTGCTGGTGAGGTGACCAAGTTTTCGACGGCCTCGAGGTCGAAGTCAAGTGCACCGTCTTTTGCCTGGAATAAAACAGCACATTTAGCATCCGGCTTCTTGCTGAGGCGCGGTCACACGCCTGACCTTCATCCCAGACAATTTGCGGACATCCCAAATCCTCCATGGAACAGTCAGCGGATCGGCTCCCGTATCATGCATACCAGGACTCACTTCAGCACACGGCTGTTCGAGGCGGTGAGGAGGAACGACGGGTTGACCTGGTTCACGCTGATAGAGCCAATCTTGTCAGCGGAAAGCTGGTACGAGCGGGCCTTCGACTTGTCCTGTCGTAGATCAAGATGCGTAACGCCGCCCGACGCGTCCGATATCCACATTTCGTTGCCAGAGGGTGTAAGGTCGATGCTGGAGATGAGGATGTCGTCCGTGGAGAACACCTCCCGTGACATGCCTGATCCCAAGGACAGAGTGCGGATGGTACAGTCGTAGGATGACGTGTACAGCTATCATGCGGTGTACCATTCCGAAATTAAACGAGATTTTAGCATTCCAGATGGATGCACTCACACTGTGGGCGTCGGTGGGGTCGAATTTAATGCACGAAAGAGATGACTTCGAAGTAGCTGGCCAGTGCATCTGCAGCCGCCAGTACTTCCCGCCCTCTTTGGTGGCCGGATCCTCGTCTTCGTCGTCTTCTGTTTCGTCTGGAGGGGCACGGGCATCCCATATGCCCAATTGACCGTGTTTGTCTTGTCACGGAGTGTTCAGCACATTCGGAACAGCCGAGTCCATTAGTTGGGAGCCCTCACCTCCAAAAAATATCAAGTCTTTCGTCTTCTCGGGGTGGTACGCAGCGCAGTACACTCTGTTCTCCGTCACCTTCGCCCGGGCCACAACCTTCAAATTCTGCAGTCTCTCACGCAGCGCGGTGACCTCTGCATCTTCCTTGTTTTCGTTATCGAACACAAACGCGTCCGAGCGGGCGACACGGCGTGGGTGGGCCTCATGTGTGAGCGCCTCGAAGACCTCTCGGATCCCAGAGGTCAAATGGTCGTCCGTCAAAGCCATCAGGTCGAGATCCTGATGCCGAGGCTTCTTAGCCTCGCGCAAGCGTTCCTCTTCCTCCAACTGCTCTTGCTCTTGCTTCCTGCGCAGCGCCTCCTCCTCTTGCTACAGCCGCCAAATCAATCCAAGCCATCCACAACTGCGCAACATATTGATGGCGGCCGTACTCACCTCGCGCTTGCGCTTCTTATACGGCGTCTCGTTCGGGTCGACCGCCGTGCGCTTCAGTCTCGCAGACTGCCGCCGCGGGAGATCCACAACCTCCCTCTTCACGCGCTTCGCAGGCTGCACGGGCTTGGCCGTGTTCTTGTTCTTCTGCGGTTTCGTCTTGGACGGCATACCGAGCGCCGCCACAGCCTCCTTGAGCTCCAGCTGCTCGAGGAGGGCGCGGTTGCGCGCGATGTTGGCTTCGCGCTCGAGTTCACTGACATTATTTAGATGGGGGGATAGAGGCGCTGAATGCGACGTACTATGCGGTCTTGGGCATGGCGAGGATCTCAGGATGGTTGCCAACTAACGGTGAGTTCAAGAGCATCCACGCGTGTTCGTCACGCTAATGTCTCGGCGCGTCCGGTCACATCACGGTCACACCGCGTTTTGTCGCAACTGTTGTCCTGCTTCGGCTTGACTCACGAGAGAACACGACGAGAGAAGGGGGATCATCTGAATCATCATTCGTGAAGGAAAGCTTTGGATACATGGGGGAGTAGATCGACTACAGGAAAGCGCCTACAAAACACATCGACAGCGACCGCAGACACAACTTTGGTGGTATCAAAACAGGAAGAGAACAGAAATATGGAGAAGGGGAAGAGAAGGAGCCGTGCATTCCAGTGACATATAGAACAGTGAAGGTCAAGAATAGGTAGGTATACCGTGAACAAAAAGACGATACGATAGCACACAGCGATCAGAAAGAAGTAAGTGAACACATAAGGAAGAGAAAGAAGAGTCAAGTCAAATCCAAAGATACCCCGTCCGAGCAATTGAATGGCGCCCGTGGTCAGAAACTCGAAGGCAGCGCGATCCCGTCACGTCACTTCCAGCACCGACGTCTCCAGCACGCGGAACAACGTCGGGTCCTTCGAGTTCTCGGACCAGCCCACGACCTCGCGCCAATTGTAAGAATTGGCCTCCTTTTCGCCCGCGCCGGCAAAGATGCCCATGTCATCTTCCGTGATCCCGCGGTAGATGAGGAAGAGGCGCGTGAAGACGCATTCGGCTGTCACAGACATGTCGATCGCAGCGGCGATGCGGGACGGAGAGAGGAAGCGGTATGCGATATTTTTGTGGGCGGCGAAGGAATGCAGGTGGGTACTGAGATGAAAGAAGGTCGGCGTCAGTAAGAAGCCTGGCGAAAGTAAGAAGTACATACTTGATGAAATCTGTCCGAGCGTGAATCGACATGCCCAGTTGGTCTAATACATTCATGAGGTGAGGGACAAAATCCCTGAAAGACATCGCAAAACTGTTTCTTGGTGCTACAAACTCGTATGGATCGAGCAACGAAGGCTCTGGCCTGTATGAATGCGGTCAGAATGATGAATGTGGATCATTGCGGGAAGTTTGCCCTACATGGCTTCGTAATACAAGGCCGTCGAGACCATTTGATTCTCGAAATGTTCAAAACCACCACCTGGGTGGACTCGCAAGAAGTATTTGACCTTGCCTTCCTCGACAGTTTCAGCGGGAGGCCATGTAAGGCCCATTTTCCACATGGGAGAGCAGGATAGAGTCACGTCGCAATATTGCATGGTGGGCGCAAGCAAACTGATGCGACACATAGCAGTCGTAGGCTTAGCAGCGACGGCAAGCTTGGTGATAACCCGGGAGTCGACCATTAGATCAGGCGAGACCTCTTCCGCATTGGCGATGCGCGTGCCGCTGAATTCCATGTGATGCTCGTCACCTGCGTGCACTATGTCGAGCTTGCCCCAGAACGTGCCGTCTACTGTGGTGCCATCTTCCATGCGGGCCATATCGAGTTCGTCAGAAGACACGGTAGTATCGAGCGCTACCGTTTGCCCGGGTGCGAGCTCGAGATTGAAGGTGGCATCCATTTCTAAAACCGGGGGAGGCCTGGAAGGTCTGTGAATACACTATCGACAAAATGACATCTACTCAATTGACTTACGGAGGTGGGCTGAAGGATGGGCGCCATGAAGCGATAAGTCGGGCGTCCGGGGCCAGATTAGGGAACCTGAGTCACTCACGGGGGTTCATCGGGTGGCGGGGGACCATCGCTGACAATCTCGACACGGATGCCAGGGACGCCCATGGTGGCGATTTGATAGGAATCCTCTCCGGTTAACTAGGCATGGCGTTAGACGAGGTTCGTCGATGTGGGGACATTCGCTTACATAGACATAATCACCAGATACAAGACGCTGAAAAGTATGGTTGAGATGTTGTCAGAATGTCGGGAAACAGGAAACATACTGCTGTTTGAATGTGCACATAGTCAATAGGCACGCGCAGACTGAATACGGCGTCCGGAGGAGGTTTGGTCCAGTCCCGTGCTAGAGCCTCCAGTTCCTGCAGAGCGGGTCAGACAGTGAACATACCCACGGCAAGGGACATACAGCATAGGTGCTGGGGAGCTGGTGTGGCGAAGTCAGAGAGCGCGAGGAGAGAGTGGGTGCTTAAGTGCATACCATGCGGACGGTCTCCATGTCGCCATAGACGAGAGTGAGGAGACGTTGCCTGCTGAGAGCCATGTTGGCCTGCTGGTGGCGGAGATCTACCTCCTTGTCCTTCTGGCTCTTGCCCCCGCCGGGGCCCTTGAGCTTGGACCAGAAGGACGAGGAGGGGAGACTGGCGTTGGAGGATCTGGAAAGCAGGTTGGCAAAGCGAACGGGATGATGGAGAGAGGGCATACGCTGGAGAGAGGAGCATGTGGAAAGATTATTTAAGAGAAAGAAAAGTAGGGAATAGAGTGAAGGGAGAGAAGAGAGTCATGCTCGAGCTTATCCCTTTGCCCATATCAATGTCATAATCGATCCCGGCACACTCCGCACGTGCTCCTCTTTCCTTTCTTTCTTCTCCACCCATGCTCTCCCTCCTCCTCTCCCGCCGTGCCCCCGCCGCCTTCCACGCCTCCCGTTCTCTCGTCTCCTCCGCCCTCCTCTCCCGCACATGGGAGAACAAGACCGTCGCTGACCTCAAGGATGAGGCCCGCAAGCGCGGTCTTCCTGTGTATGTCCGCACTTGTGCTATCTCCGAACACCCTCCGCTCACGCCGAGTAAAGCAAGGGCACAAAGGCGACGCTGATCACCCGCATCCAAGAGCATGAACAGCGTAGTGCCGCGGAGGCCGTCGCTCCTGCCAATCCGCCCGCGCAGATCCGCAAAGCCTCGACCACCACCGTTTCGAGCACTCACTCGACGCCTCCTCCCTCTGCCTACCCTAGGCAGTATCTGGACATCAAGATCCCTGAGCTGAACACTCCCATCCCGGAGGCCCCTGTTCAGATTGTGCGTCGCGTCTTCACGCTGTCTTTCTTCTCCGGACTGAGATAACCCGCTTCCAGCCGTTCGTGCCCGACAACTGGGAGTCGTACCGTGTTCAGGCTCAAGCCGAGGCAGCAGCCTCAACAGGGGAGCCCGAGACGCCGAAGATCGTCGTCGTCGCTGGCTCATCAACCCACGCTTTGGGAGGCCCTACCCACAACCTCGAGACCGCCGTCGATGTCGCGCCTCTCGGCGCGGCCGAGAGCACCCCGTCTTCGCCCGAGGCTAAGGGTCTCCGTGGCCTCCTCAATGATGTTGCTGATGATCTTGGCCTCCCGAGGAACATCCAGCTGAACCCGCAGCGCGCCTTCAGGGAGACTTTAGCCACGGAGCCAACCACCGCACCTGGAAAGGGCCAGACTCAGTCGAGGGAGCTGGACCATGAGGAGAAGCTCGGAGCATGGGCGATTGCGGGCATCCTCATTACCACTTGGGTCCTTGGTGGTGCGTTGGCGAAAGAGTCGGCCTTTGCGAAGCCCTCCGACAAGCCAGTCAAGGCTGAGGCCAAGCAGGAGCCGAAGGCATGAAAATAGAGCTCGTTCGTACATAGACCAGAATGATATGCAGCTCCATAATCTCTACGTGTGATTCCAGCCCGCTGTAATAGACTTCCCATTCTATGGATTTCATGTTTTTGCCTCTTATTGTTTCGAAGCAGAGTCGGTAGAGTCTGCGGTAGCACCTGTGGCGGAATTCGAAGACAGCCATCCGCGGGCCATGCTTGCACCCGTACGCTCACCTCAGGCCTGGCGCAGCCTCCGCCTGCTGCACTCCTCGGCCGTCGCGCACAACCGCGTCGGCCCACCTGATGCCATCTCCAACCTGCGCCCAATCCTCTACGATGACCCCGTCCCCCTATCCTCCGAAGAGCTGCGGCACCCATACTCCCTGAGCGAGTTCCGCGGCGACCCAGCCGAGTACCAGTGGAAGCTACAGCGCCAGCAGCTCGATGCGTGGAACCACGCATTCTGGACGGACGTGAGTCTGTCAGCTCTCCGACTGTGAACAATACTGACCGGCATGGATCCCGCAGAGCAACGCCCGCTTCGAGCGCGCCAAAGCCGCCGTGCTCAGCAGCCTGCCCGAATCCGCCAGCGCCGACGCGCGCGAGCTCGCCCTCGCAGACTTCTACAAGCAGTGGGTGCTCCAGGAGACCACGCGGCAGGAGAACTACACGCGCGAGTGGAGGCAGCGCAGTTTCGAGGAGATCAAGCTCGCCGCGCGCGTGCACTACCAGAAGCTCGTCGCGCGCATGTTTGGCAGCTAGCAGTATGTAGCTGCAGTACAATGTGTGGGCATAGCATGGCATGGCATGGTGGCATGGCGGTATTCGTTAACGTGACAGCAGGATATCTGATACAAGGCCCTCCAAAACTAGTCGAGGATACAGTATGTACTTTTACGCCCCTTACCCGACTACAGACTCCATCACAAGCTCTCTCGTGCGCGCGAACACGTCTGCGAGGTCGTAGTTCTGCACCTGAGTGCTCTCTGTCAGGAACTCGCTGACAAGGGCCTCCCGCTCCTCCGAAGACATCCCTGGCCAGTGCGATACGATCTCCTCGTCGGTGGGCACCAGCAGGGATTCCGACGGCATGAGAATGTACCCAGCCGGTTGGTGCAGCTTGAACTGTGTTTGAGCAAGGACAGTAAAGAGCGCGGAGTTGCGGTATCGTTCGTTGAGCTCTGCATCCGTGACACCGGAAGTATGCCTGATGAAGTTCCAGCTGTACAGAGGAGTGAGAACTGGTATCTTAGACAGCAGGGTGCTCGACTCACTCGTCGTGCAAATAAATGCGACGCCACACGTTCTTGAAAGCAGCTAGCCTCCGCGCCTCAGGTAAGTTCTGAACAGCTGGATGAGTATTTTACGACGATAAGCAGGGCAACTTGCACATACATTGGCTCGGGACAAAAGGTGCAGCGCGGTTGCGTAGTCTTCCACGTGGCCCGTGTTGTCCTTTAATGAAAGGGCATCCGCGAGTCCCTCCATTGACAATGCTTTTCCTTGCAGCAGCGAGCGGACGAGCTCTTTGAAGATCTGTAAAAAAGGCTCGATATTCTGCTATTCGTCGAGGTGAAGAGCAACTCACATGTCTCAACTGGGGCTTGTCAGCGAGCTTAGAAGCCATTGCGGCAGTGATTGTTTCCGCTTGGGCATCTAGCGTCTGCTTGACCCGTACGGAGGCTAGCGCCGACTTGAGCTCTCCTGTCAAAATTCCCTGGACGCTGACGAAGTCAAGACCATCGTGGAATTCTAGAGCCTACGGTGAGCGAGATTCATCCTGAAGGACTTCCTTCTTACCATCCAGCATCGTCGCTTCGGCGCCATCATCTTCTTGAAGCTGCGCTAGATGGGAGAGCTTGCCTATGCTGAGCATCAGCTGCATGAAATAGTCAGAATTTCTGCGGTTCACTTCTGATGGTTACAGGTCACCTGTTTACTGGTAAGTTCGCCAGCAGTATGCGATTCAGAGAGCAAAGACTCTGCGGCGGCATCGTATCGGTTTTGGCGCAGGTCATGGATCCACGAGATAGACGGATACGAGTGCTTCGTGAAAAATCTGTCTATGTAATCGCTGTAGGTGTGTTCCTGCGCAAACATAGCTCGCAGCTCTCCTGGAAGTCGTAGCAGTAAGCACGCGTGGTGACGTTGTTAGCTAGAAAACAAACACACCGTGTTCAATGTACCACTTGTAAAGCTCATCGGTGAACTCGTCCTGGAATCTCTCAATGTATGCTTGAATGCTCAAGGCGTTCGGGTTCTGCTCCGGTGGGTAAACGGTGTCCTTGTTGCATAGCGACACCAGGTTCCTGAAATCATGGTATTGCTCTGCGAGCTTGAACGCACTGTCGGCAAACCCAGTGACGCCTAGTATTCAGACATCAGAGCGTGCCTCTCGCTCGTGGAGAAGGATGACATACGCAGGCTGTCCAGTAATTCTGGCCTCAACTGCTGGAACTGCTCTTCCATGGCCATGAGCTCCCGCTCTAGCCCAAGTTCGCCCTCGGCAGCGCCACTGCTAGATTTTCAGTATTATCAATGCCGAGCGAAACTGACATGCTTACAGTTTCAGCCATGCTATGCGCTCGGTCATGCAAGCGAAGATCGTCGACACAAGCTCTGGCAACCGAGTGTTGGCGACGTCGCGACTCGTGCTCTCAGCTTCGACAGCATTAGTCGTGAACGCAAATAATTGCAGGAGGATGTTAATGACGTCGGCTTTGCTGGTCCAGGGCCGGACAAGAGGGAATTCGAGGCCGTAGACCCCGCGGTTGTAGTCGCGATACTCGAGGGCGGACGTGATGACAGTCTGTTAACACGAGCGTATGAATATGAGTGAAAGTATATGCAAAAATGGGATAATTTTGGACTTACGAGGATGATACTGTTCACTTCTGGAAGGGTTGTGCGAGCACTTCCCGGATCCTCGCTCAGTTGTCGAGCAGCAATGGTCACGACGTATGGCAGGATTTTGCCGAGGTCGTTGACCCTGAGTCGGAAATAGGCTCTCATGAAGTCTTCGTGATGGCCTTCGTTCACATCGTTCATGTACTGGTACACAGCTTCGTTGAGCACACTGTACGTGTTACCGCGTCTATTGGCAGCGGGTGAGAGACGACCTGTACAATGAGGGAGCGTCCACTTACGACAAGAATTCGTTGAGGTATAGCCACAGCTGTTGAGCTGCATACAGTTTCTCCGCATCAGCCGCCAATTGCTGTCGACATTTTTGGGATGTCTGCAGGACATACTTTAGGAAAGCAGGAAATAGCAAGCACATAGAAACTACCTTTCCCAGTGCACCGTTCTCGTTGATGAACTTGATCAAGAAACCAAGGCGTTCTTTTCTCCCGATCATCTGCGTAGTCAGGTCGTTATTTGGTCGGACAACTTCGTGGTCTGAACCGACATTATCAGCCCTGGGATTCAGTCAAACCAAATTTTAGTGTCTTTACCAGATTCAAGGATTGCGTGACTCAGTTGCTCGGCGCCAGTCATCAGGGAATCCTCGTCAATTTCTGGAGGGAAAGTGAAACGAAGAGGGTTCTGAGGAGCATTATTAGATCTCATTCCGGAGATGATAATGGATGGCATACCTCTGGGTGAGATCCGTACAGAATTGCTTGTGTCATAATCGACTTGATCAGCTTGCTTCGGCCAGTCCTAACCAGCGATGTCAGTGACCAGTTCCTTTCACTGGACAAAGGGTGCTCACTCGGGATCGAATTTAGACACTTCCTCAAAGTCCACACTGACCTTCATCATCAAGCCGGAGGTCATGATGAGAATTTCGCTTTGGTCATCCACCACACCCACACCCAACGTGCGATCTGTTGGGGACTTCAGTTCGACGCGATCCTTGTAGTCATTGTCTGGACGAGCACCATAGATAAGATTGCCGACACGCTAAGTAAGCTGAACAGACCGACCTCTGGCACAGATCGTGACAGCATCGCCAAACTGCACGACCGCTAATTGACCCCCCTCGACGAGTTGCAGTTGGGGATGCATAGGCGCTTCCGACGCGCCAAAGGTCTACGAAATCGTCAATCTGATTCCTCTTCGATGAAAAATGTGGATACAAACACTTTGATATGGCACTGCCGTGACATCGTCCACATCCACAAACCCAGTTGAAACCGTTAGTCGCGCAAGAGCATAGATGCGACGCGGTGTCGGCTCGTTTCCCACTCCCAAATCGTCTGTCGTACCACTGTACGACGTCAGAATCAACAACTTGCCAGTACTAATGACTCAAAATGTCAACACTGGCAGCTAAATAAATGGATCGGTATACCTTTCAACAGCGATATCAAGAAGTTCGAGATCCAGGTATGCACTTTCGTCCGGAATAGGGTTTATCGACTCGCGGATAGAGGGAAGTATTATAGCAGCAACCTCTTCCTCCTGTGTAATCTCTTCCCAGCCCTCAGAAGCCAGGTTCCACTTTTGTAGTCGTGAGTCAACGAGAGCCCAGATATCTCTTCCTATGCTGTTCTGTTCGCCGAGCGCGATAGCGGTGATGTTGCCGGCCTCGGGTTGCAAAATCTGCGATGACCATAGCGATGGCAGGAAGCGTGAGAGTGAAAGCGACGACTGGGGTCGAGAGAAGAGGCGGGAGACGAGGTGGTATTTCCCTCCAGTTGAAGTCAGAGTGAGACGAAATAGGCGCCCTTTTGATGTAGAGGAGATGTACGTTTGTGGCTGCATTTTATGAGTACGATCATAACAATTAGAGCAGGAGAAAAGGTCTCACGTCCGATCTACTCAAAGAAGAAGCAGTTTCGCCTGCCTCGAGCTCCAGTTGTGACCGAGAGAAAGGTTCACCTCCAGCCAGGCCTATGCTGATGCTATCCCAGAAGCGTATTTCGCCTGAAGAAGAAACAAGGACAAGCCCGGGTTCGCGAGAGACGCCATATGGAACGAAAGCGTGGAAGGGCGCGGTTTGCGACTGGTCCATCGGACATGGAAATATATAGCATGTCGGGACGCCAGAGAGTGCCTGGGATATATCAAATATTTAGAACAACACAAGTGAACGAAAGGGGGGACAGACTTGTGAGTGTTGCCAAACGAAGCATGTCTGCGAAGTCGCAACCAATGCAAACCCAGTCATTGCATCGATTTCTCCAGTGTAGGCATCCCGGAAGAAATCTATAGATGATTGAGTAGCTATGCAGAGACCGTGAGCATGTCACGTACCTGCCGCCCTCAGGACTTGCTTCACTTCGGGAGGTAGGTGTGCATGGAACGAGACGTGCAATTCATCCGACTTCGCGAAGAGAGTATCCGTCTTGAGAGCGCGATCTGGATGCACAAAGCCCCCCTCGTCCACATCCATGGCCGACGCGACGGAGGCATCATCTCTGATAGAAGACAGGCGTTCACCACCTCTATGCGGGGTGGCAAACCGCGAGGCAGGCTTGCTGCTTCCAACACGGGTCGCACGTCGTGCAGGAGGAGAGAAACCCGAGGGCCGTGGTACCGCACGGTTTGTGCGACGAGGGGCAGGCGACCCAGAGAATGTCGGGACGGCCATAATGGAGGAGCAGGTCGCGTTGAACCGCGGGCACAACAAGCGCCCGCTGAGCAGAGACGCGTCGCGCAGGTCCTGCAAACAAAAGCAAATACTACCTCGGCCGTCTTGCCTTCAGCATGCTCGTCGATAACTACGGAAGTGACAGCGACAGCGACCACGACTCTTCACCCCCACCACAGCCAGCAGCAAAGAAACCATCCGCAGTACCTCAACCCAAGCCCTCTGCAAAAGGCTCATCCTTATCCCTTCCTCCACCGTCCAATGCTTCAGGTTCCAAATCCACCGGTCTCGCATTACCCGCACCGAAAACCAAACGGCCTGCGAAGAAGATCGCCATCGACCTACCCACCTTGCCTCCAGACGAAGATGACAGCCTTGAAGACACACGTCCCCCAGCGAAAAAACCTCGCTTAGAACCCGCTGGTTCATCGTCGCTGTTCTCCATGCTACCTGCTCCAAAACAGAAGAACCCCTTGCCCTCAGCACCAGAGCGTGTCTTGGGCGGCGGTAAGGGTCCCGGCCTTGTCTTCAATGCGTCTCGACCTCGACCGGCAGAACCTCCAACAACTGCTGAAGATGACACAAACGGAGTGGATGGAGCAGATAATGACGAAAAGCCGGAACCCCCAACAACTTCCTCATTACCCTTCCTACCCCCATCTTTGGGCAAAGGCAGGTCCAATATCTCGCTGGAGGATGGCCTGCGAGCCGCTCCTAAACCGAAAGCAGCCCCTCCACCTTCATCAGCACCCGCCGTCGACTTCTTCTCATTAGGTGAGTACCCTGATTCTTGGATCTAAGAATATGCTTATGGGACTCGCAGGAGAAACGTCCGGTGCGCAAGGGTCGTTGAACAAACCTTCGTCTTCTAGTGCCATAAATCGCCCGACTGTCTCGTCTGCGCCGAAGGTGGACGATTTCGTGCCGCCAGAGCCAACCCCGAACGATCCCTATCCTGGCTATTACATGCTCCCGTCAGGAAACTGGGCAGCGTATGAAACTTCGTACTACCAGAAATTCTACAACAAGTGGAAAGCCGATTACGACGCTCAAGTCCGCGCACTCGAGAAGAAGGCGCTGAAAGGGTTCGAGGGTGCAGAAGATGGGGACACACAGGAAGTCAATGCTATGCGGGAGATGGAGAAAGCCAAGCATGAGATACAGGAAAGAGAGGAAAAGAAAGCTTTGACTCAGGGAGCGGGCGCGACCGCTGCTGCGCCGAAGATGAATGTCCAGGTGCCCAGAATTATTCCTTTTCACTCCTTTCCGTTGATTTATCCTCTTTACTTTATAGGGAGCAAAGCTGGGGAACAGAGCTCGGTCACGGCATCAACTGACGACTCTGCTGACAGAGGCATATCAGAATCGGGAGGCCTTGGAGCAGAGAATTGCAGAAGGCAGGAGAAATCGGAAAGAGGCCGGGAACAAATACGGTGCGTGCAACATTGTGGGATCACGTTGGGATGCTGACCTGACCATATTTAGGTTTCTGAGGCCTTGCAATTTGTCTGCACCCAACACACTTGCAGTGTAGATTCCATGTACGTGTCGCAAGACACTCCTTCCCTGTATGTAATCTACAGCGCTACGGCGTCACTTTTCCTTGCATACCCGCTATCTCATTCTCTTCAGTCCACCAATGCACCAGACTGAACCACAAGTCCTTACAAGCCAATCTGCAATGATTGGGTTTACCTCCCGGTATTTGAGACTCTTGAGTTGTGCATCAGGCTTGTGGATGGCCGGCGCATCCAGGTATGTATGCCTTTTCCATTACGAGTGGACAGGGTCAGAGAGGTCAGAGAGGCGGTCGGGTGAAGCGTGGCAGAATAATCCAATCATTTGTCTCCTGCCGCTTTGATTCAGTGGTCGAGAGCCTCCATGCTGGGTACGCCGTGAAATATGTACGTCGCAGCTGTCTTGCCGTTGTGCTCAGGGTAATGGAACGTATGGGATGTACGAACTATGTTTACCCATCGTTCCACTCGACTGAAAGTCCCTAGCCACCAGACACTTACTTCAGTCATGATAGAGAATGTCCATAGCGTTGGAGGATACAACATCTGGTCGATAATTCTATTAATTCATTCTATCTGCACTCTACTGAAAGGTAGGTGCTATAATCATACAACTAGTCGCGTAGCGTACGGCTACTTCCTGTTCATGATAATCACGTAGGTCCTGTAGGGGTATTCAAACACGCCATTAGCTTCATCAATCCATTTCTTTCCGTCACCGCGCTCGACGATAGTCTGGATGTCTTTCTTGATCTCGGCCTTGACGTCCTCCGGCTGGACAGCGACGTAGCTCTTGCTGAATGCTCGGCTCGTCACTATGTCGAGGGTACCCGGGAGGTGGTATTTCCAAATCTTCTCGACGGGAGGCTGGAAGAGCTTCTCGTAGGTCTCGTTGAATGCTTCCCGCCACAGGCCGAGGCGGAATTGTGGGGTTCCTTGTTCATAGGCTTCGATGCGGTCACGGAGCTGACCGACCCATCCTGCTGCATCGCTGTATGCAAACTGTAGGTTCAACCCAACTCACCGAAGAAGGCTGCGACATGCGACCTACCGATCCTCCAAGTTCCAGATCAAGGCAACGATACCGTCCGGTTTCAATATGCGGGAGAATTCCTTTGATGCAGCGTCGAAGTCGGGGCACCAGTGAAATGCCTGAGTTCCGCAAATGGAAAGGTGAACAAACCATCTACGAGGTGAGATGTCGAGATCAAGCATACCTGTGCTATCACCACCAGGTCTGCTTGGCCATCCGGGACGCCGGTGTTGTCGAAAAACCCTTCATTGATCGTTACACGCTCGTCGGAAACGGACTTCGCAAAGACCTCGCGCATGCCAGCACTCGGTTCAAGTGCAGAAAGCTTCTGGATGGAAGTGGACCATTCCGGGTGGGCAAGCAGGGCACGGGTAAATATCCCAGTGCCTGCTCCGATCCTGTCAGAAAGGGTAGCTATGATGTTCAGTTGCTATGTTCATAACACGGTCAAGCGGACGGCACTCGCTCAACGATATTGAGAGGAGGTTGGGCTTTCACTGATTGCCGGATGTAGGAGAGGGCATTGGCCTGGTAAGATGGACGAGCTCTAAGAATCGTCGGTCAGAGGTTATACACTGATCGCTATTTCGGGCAGACGCACTTGTCGTAGAGCTCATTGGTGCCTTGTCCAAAGCCTTTCTTGGCCAATTCGTGTACCACTCCCGACATCGTGCGTGCGTGTAAATACGGATGGCTTGCCGGCGAGCAGCGTTGAGCGGCTCGAATAGTGGGGAGAATGCGCGCCTGCATAATGACGACCAAGTCTTTATATCAGGAATCGGCCCATTGACTAGGAAATCGAATCTGCTCAGATGACTTGGAAAACGCGCAATCGAATGATCTGAGAGCGATATAAATATTGCGGTGTCCCGTCCGCTTTGTAGATTGGCCTGTAGTCAACGGGATAAGATAACGCTCGCGACGTTACGGCTCCGGACTTGAACTTGCCGCCGGCCCTCGGACTCGCACGATCATAAGCAGCAGCTGCGCCCGCTGGCTGGCATGTCTTATACACATCGTACTGCGTCTGCGCACTTCGTGAGCTCTTTCTCCCACTCACCGACCTCGGTGAACCCAGTAGCTGGACTGTGCTCGCGCCTAGGAGCGGAATGGCTCTCCAGACACTGAATGTCTCGTCCAACGGAGCGCCGGCCACCTTCACCTTTTCCGACGCTTCATTCGTTGTGAAGCGGGCAGGAAGCAGTAAGGCCATATACCGCGTTTTAAGGGGTTTCGCTGGCTGAACCACTATGAATAGACAAGACCAAGTTGGATGTCCCTCTCCTACGGGTGTTGTGGGCCGAGCACTCTGAAGGTCATGTAGCCGTCCATGTCCTGGCTAAGCGTACGCGCGAGGGCAATCTTGTGCGCGTCAAGGTAGAAGGGAGCGTGCCGGAAAGCGACCGGCCTAAGCTCGCGGAATGGACGGAGGCGTTATTGGATGCGGCGTACGCAGGTCAGTCAAATAGTCGGTGTAGGCAACTCCGTCGCCTTCATAAAGTGTGGTTCACAAGGCGTCAAGCGTCAGAGGCGACTGTTCGTGCTGGTTAACCCGCACGGAGGACCCGTACGTCCTCTCTATCCCGCCCTTTCGACCTTTCTTACGCGTATTCATTCTTTCCTTTAGGGCAAAGCCAAGCACATCTTCAAGACCAAAGTGGAACCCATTTTCAGCATTGCTCGGTGTTCTATGGAGGTGGTTTGTTCGTCATTCTAGACTTCCACCATGAGGTCATAGCATGCTGATAAGCGGTATGTTTACAGATACAACACACCACGGCCATGCGCTTGAGCTCGCAGCGGAGCTGCCGCTTGACAAATACGATGCTCTCATCAGCGTATCTGGGGATGGTATCATTCATGAGCTCTACAATGGGTTTGCAAAGCATAAAGAGCCTTTGAAGGCATTCCAAATGCCCATTGCACCTATACCTGCAGGCTCTGGAAATGGTCTGAGCCTCAATCTACTTGGTTTGGAGGTAAACCCAAGTGCAGAACTTACAATGAGAAGGGCCATTGACAAAATTACAGGAAGGGCTCGACGTCTCCGCTGCTGCTCTGAATGCCATCAAAGGTATTTTGTTGGAGGTTTTATTTCAGTGTGAAGTTTTGCTCAGGGCTTGTCAGGGCGGCCAATGGCCATTGACTTGCTGTCGCTCTTACAGGGTGGCAAAAGGAGTTTCTCTTTCATGTCACAGTGCCTCGGCCTCATGGCCGACCTGGATCTGGGCACGGAGCATTTGCGCTGGATGGGAAGCAACCGTTTTGTATACGGGTATCTTCGTGCAGGTCGGTTTGTCAATTTGTCCCGCCTACAGCTTGAACTAATTTTCATCTATTGAAGTCCTTTCAAGGAAAGCACACCCTCTGTCAATCTCCATCAAGGACCCGCAAACTGACAAGAACAAAATGGTCGAGAACCTATTGGCGTCCCGTGCGGAAGCAGGAAAAGCCGCCGAAGTAGAGCGCATTGTGCCAGAAGGCTCGGCTTCACCAGAAATGCAAAATACCCTGAAAGATGCAGATGGCTGGGTTACATTCGACAAACCGGTGCTTTATCTATACGCAGGCAAAGGCCCCTTCGTCAGTCGGTAGGTCATAATGGTCTCATTGGCTAACACAACGACTAACACTTCTTAGTGACTTGATGCAGTTCCCCGTTTCGATGCCCAACGATGGTACTGTGGACCTCGTCATTCAAGAGAGGGTAAGTAACTGAACTCGTATCAGTCGTTTCTGCAACTGAGTCCTTTTGATAGATGTCGCGAAAGGACATGATACAGGCAATGGACGGTGCAGAAAAAGGCGCGGCCTACTGGCGGGATTCAGTACGCCGATAGACATGTTCTGAGATTCTATGTTGACCTCTTTGTTGAACAGTGCCACTATTACAAGACGCAAGCATACAGAGTCAAGCCTTTGAAAAGTGAAGGGTATTTCTCCGTCGATGGAGAGACGTTCCCTTTCGAAGAGTTTCTCGTTGAGGTTCACCAAGGCTTAGGCACTCTGCTTAGTCCGTATGGTCGCTATGCCGCGGACTTCGACAAAAAGCCGACAAAATAAGCTTTATTATCTGCCCGCTCCTCCCGCTCGTGTGGATTCGAGAATGTTTGTTTGTTCCGGAGGGATATTTTTGTTGGGTTAATATCTTATGCTATCTACAGTGTCTTCTACGGTACCATAGTCTTCAATACCAGTCCTGTGCCGTGTGGCAATATTTGCTTTGAAACAATCCGCTGAAGGAGCTGAAGGTGGAACAAAATGACGCGTGATGCGGCGCAAGAACGTGACGCACGCGACGCGACGCGACACGCCCATTGTCCCGCGACACGTGTAGCGCGTTTATTCAAATTCCGCTCGTTGGCATAAGAGGCCACGCCACCGACGCGTTTACACCTTCTTCCTGACCACCACCATCTGACCCTTCTCCATAGTACGCCGATAACGAGCAATGGCACCGAAGGTACGGATACATGCAGATTTCGCAGAAACAGAGCTGATTGACCAAACACAAGCAGCCCGCTTCCACCGCTGGCAAGGCTCCTGCCTCCACGGCCTCCAAGGCCCCCGCGAAGAGCGAGACGGCCTCCAAGTCTATGAAGAAGACGCCCAGCAGCAAGCCTGACGATGGTGAGAAGAAGAAGAGGCGCAAGGTCCGTAAGGAGACGTATAGCTCCTACATCTACAAGGGTATAACAGGTTTAACTATCCAATCGTTTTCTCAGTACTGACGCCTCCGTCATAGTGCTTCGCCAAGTCCACCCAGACACTGGAATCTCCAACAAGGCTATGGCTATTCTGAACTCTTTCGTCAACGATATCTTCGAGCGTATTGCCACCGAGGCATCCAGTGCGTTCACACTCGTGGCACTTTTGTCACTGTCACTCACTAACTGCTGTCGCAGAGCTCGCCTCGTACTCTAAGAAATCGACCATCTCGTCGCGAGAGATTCAGACCGCGGTCCGGTTGATCCTCCCTGGCGAGCTTGCAAAGCATGCCATCTCCGAGGGCACCAAGTCCGTGACGAGTGAGTTGTGCAAATTACACGTTCACGTCTTCACATTCTAAATGTCAACTAGAATTCTCGGCCGGCTCCAACTAGGAGGATGGAGAAGAGTCTTTGCCTGATATATCCTTGATATCTACCACGTCCCATGTATTTTCTAGTGATATCCATTGTTGCTTTGGAACACCACGTCTGCCAATGCTTCCTCGAATCAACCAAACGGAGCTGTATATACATGTGGCCTTTATCCTTTGTAAGGATGAGATGGGTAAGCTAGAAGGTACGCTATCGATGAGTGCATCCCTGTGGCTATCGACAAAATCATTCGAATAATGGGAGCAGCCCGGACGCAAGGAAGTCGTTATAAGTAGTGCAGCGTCGGGCGAGTGTGTATATCTATCGGCCAGTAATAGGGAGCGTGATAATTAGCGAGTGTCCGTGTACAGTGTCCAACAATTCGAAACCCAATTCTGAAGGCCCGACTCAGAGAATCCCTGTAAAGACAGTCCGTGTATGGTATGCTAACAATAGTCTATAGGTGCGGTGCAGATGCAAATATGTGCAAAATAAAAGTCGTGATCATGGTCGAGCTGAACATACAATGCATTAGCGCGTGAGTAAAAGCAAAGAAGTCGAAGCACTTACAAAGCTGCTCCTTGCGGTAGAACCAGAAGTAGCCGAAAACGATAACAATCTGGCAAATGAGAGCAATCCAGAATGGTGCTGATGCCATTGGACTGCCTTTCAGGCCGTCCGAGAAGTCCCATGTACCTGCGTCAGGGAAGACGCTTCCGGGACCCACACGATTTGGTGCTGTCCCGCGCGCAACCATCACACAAATAGAACCGATGATCTGTGAGAACGCTAGTGTTGCGCAAACGTGCAGACGGGACAGTGTCTGAGAAAATTGTCAGCATAAGCTTCACGTCGTCAGAGATTGGAACGTACCTGGAGCAGAATCATTCCAAGGCCTACACCTTGAATGGAGTCCAAGACACCTAGCCACAGCCACAGACTGATACCGAGATAGGGACCTGCACGACCAGCCCATGGAATGTACAGCGCGAGTGACGAAGTGCCCCACAGCATCTAAGACATAATAACTGTCAGGGCCCAACATCAAACATATCAAACAGTTCAGACGCACCTGACACCATCTTGGCGTCCCGAGACCGACGGCGAAGACAGGCAAGAGCCAAGTATGCGTCTTAGCGAAGTACGTCAGAACAGCGAGCAGCATGGACCACACGCCGACGAAGAAAGCGACGATAAGAAGGGCGATCTGCCATTTCGGAATCGGTACGTCCCAAAGGAAGCTCCAGTTTCGTCCGTAGGGCTGTAAGCGAACATTTAGTAAAAGGCGCCAAAAGGATAGAAGAGTGATACGTACACCAGACAACCAGTAGTCACGCAAGATTTCAGACGCAAGGAACCTACACGACAGTCAGTCACATTCGGCTCCCGTATACTAGAGCAGTTTACATACCAAAGAACCAACTTCCTGCGAAGCAGCGTCTTAAAGAAGTTCGGCACCTTAGGCGGGGTCTGGCGGTAATACTCTGCAAAGGAATGAGCGCTCATTTGAGAAGGAGATGGCGATGATGCTTACCAGGCAAACCGTACAACATGAGGTAGGCAAACAGGAAACTAATTGCGGCCAGCGGCCATACAATAAGCACAATCCACCATGGCGTAACGTTACCCGCGGACGCGGTATCGAGCGAGTGTCCCCAGTACCAAAGCGCGGCGACCCAGACTTGTTGAGATCCCTGGACAATGCAGGCCCGAAGCATCCATGCCTCTGTCGATGCACCCTAAAATTCTGTGTCAATGGCGTTGAAATGTCAGATAAGTCGTGAGACCTACAGCTTCCTCTCCGAAATTGAGACCAAAGAACGCGAAGGCTGCGGCCGAGGCGACTGCATAAGACCAAGTCGCAATACTCGACAAGATTTTGTGAGCAGGATGGAGTGCTTCGGTAACGGATGGGAGGCCAATGAGGAAGAACGCGAGCCCGAAGAATAGCCAAGGGATGGACAGAATGTAGACCGAGGGCCTCAACCGGAAAAGCGGGTACCATACCGCCGATGCAGCCAAGAAGACACCTCCGAGAACATACGTCTGCAACGCGTCTTGCCAATTTTGTCCAGACAACAGGGTGATTTGGAAACTTGTCGCACTCAGCATCTATTCGGGGTATTAGTTCCAGAAGATGAACGAGGGTCACTAGTGCGCACCTGTCCCAAAGCGATGATGATGGCATACAGCGGCCAGCCGCCTATCTCCCTCTGGAGAGCAATCTGCAACCCAGTCATGATGACAACTTCACCTTGGTCGTTGTTCAACGGGCCATCGTAGTCCGTGTAACCCGCTGCAGAGCTCGGCGCGAATGACTGAGTATTCGGTGCTGATGACAGAATCTAGATCAGCGCGGAAGGGAAGTAAGTAAAGAGTGTACACTTACACGATGGCCGTGAATGATCGAAGGACGACGGCGCTGGTGTTCCCCACACGGAGTCTCGTTGAGATCGGATACTCGCAGCACTTGACAGCTTGTCTTTTCGGACCTTGTCGAAGAACGCCTCCTCGCTCTTTTGAAGGAACTTCTCGATGGACAGTTCCGTTTTCGAGTTTTCGGGAGTGAGATGCTGCAGTTTCTGCACGAAGTCGTGTGCTACGCCTCCATCAGAGTCCGTGAACTGTACACCATGATTAGTTCAGAGTCCTGTGTTCAACAAAGTGATAGTACACACCGATGCAATCGCCTTGTTCAGCGGCGAATTGGACTTCTCATCCACAATAGACGCGATGGACTCGACCGATGATATCCTGTTGTGCGCTCCGAAGGGTCGCGTAGGCGCCTCCAGGAAGGGATCGGGTGCGTGTTTCTGGTCGCGAGCAATCTGGCGGTTGGCCTTGTCCAGGAAGCTTCCGAATTCCGGCTGAGAAGAGTCACGGGCTGAGAAGTAGTCGTTCTCCGCGTCAGAGACGTCTGTGCTAAACGAGCCACGACGTTCGGGAATCAGACGGGGCGGCGCTGTGAGGAATGGATCGCCACCAGGCGTGAGGGTCTCTTGGCTCCACTGGCCCGGAGAGCTCGGAACATTCATTCTCGGGCTCTCGTTGACGCTCCGGCTGTCCCAGTCAGGCTGAGACGGGTCGGCCTGTTCCACCGGGTTCCAGTCGTCGTGATCATCAATAGGAACGATACCGCCCTTCATGCCGTCCGATGGCCTCCATGCGTCGTGTCCTGCGATTCCACGGCTGACAGAGATACTGCGCTTGTGGAAATCTTCCATACGTTGGCGCCATTCGACGACGGGGAAGCGCTGCACAGCGGAGCGCGCACGGAGCAGAGCACGCTCCTCTTCCGTAGACTTCAGTGCCAACTTGATGGTCTTGGACAGCTGAGACAACATGTGTCCAGTGGAGCTAGATTCGACAGGGAACCACTACAGAGGACGTCAGACAATGAAACAGAGAATGGTATGCAATGCACTTACCCAACCAGGCATCAGACCGAGACCACCAAGACGACTACCAACACCAAGGGCACCCTTCCTACCGAACTCGACGGCGACCAAACCGAAGGGCTCGTCACGAGACGGGATAAGAGCGAAGTCAGCACCACTGAACAGGTAAGGCGGGAGGGCAGTGAACTCGGGCTTCGAGTAGACACGATCCGGGTACAACTCCATGAGGCGGGCAAGCTTCTCGGCGGCAAAGCGACCGTACAAGTCAATGACGGGACCAACAGTGATCAATTGGATACTCGGGCGTTTCTCCAACCTGTGAACGATGAGTATTCACGCAGAATAAAAAGATGACCAGAACTTACAGTGAAGGCATGACATCGGCAATGAGATCGACACCCTTTTGCTTTGACCAACGACCGACGAACACGAACAAGTCCGCATTGGGGTCCTGCTTGATACCAGCCCATTCCTGCGCTTGCCTCTTGTGCTCGGGACGTTCAGCTTCCATCTTCTGGTCAATCGTGATGTCATGGACGTCAATGGCATTCTTGTCCAAAGCCTCGATATCACTAGGATCCGGATTCGGCAGAGAGTCGACGTGCTTGAGAGTCCAGAGCGCAGGATAACGGGCCCAACTACGTTTACCATACTTGTCCGACACACCGGCGACACCGATGGACTTCTGGTGGACACTGATGAAGGAGGCAGCCGCGTGAAGCAAGTTGAACGTGTTACCGAATTGTACATATTTGGTACAGTGCTCCTTGCTGATGTTGAACGCGGAACAGACTTCCTTCATCTCCTCTTTGGTGCGGAGGGGCCACAAACCCTGGAACTCGGCGTTGTGAAGAGACAAGCAGACGGGCAGGACCTTAGGAAGCAGGTAGATCGGCGCGAGGGCTCCATGGTAATCGTTGATGTGGTATATGTCGATGTCGGGGTACCGGCGGACGGTAGCAGCGATAGCTTGATTCCAGGTCGAGTAGAAGATGGCCGACGACAAGTCATCCATACGAGCAGGGTAGGGATCCGCCTTGGTCTGAGCGCGGAAGACAGGGCTGTCGAGGATAACATAGGTAATGTTGTCTAAGACGTGCGTCTCGACCTCAATGAGGTACGGTTCACCGAAGATAATGACCTCAATAGGATCAGCCGGGTCGCCCTGAGGATACTCCAAATCCTTGACTTTGGGAATAACCCAGATGAGATCGACGTCGGTCATCGCTTTACCCATAAGACTAGACATGACACCAAGACCACCGATCTTGACCTTCAACTTCCAATCGATAATTTCGTACTCCAGAGTCGCGATCAAGACCCGACGGCGCTTATGCTTGTCTTCCGGCCAGCCAATGATCTCAGTCTGCTTGTGGTGCAAGCCGAACATCTTCTCGGACATAGGAGCATCCTTCAGATCACTCTTTGATTTGTTGCCCAGAGAACCAAGAATCGGGAAGTAGTTGCTGTGATCCTTGTTGGGCTTCACACCCCACTTGTTGTGCTTGATGCCGTAGAACGACCACATGAAGATAAGCACTGCAAGGGTAGCCGTGACCAAGGGGATGGAAAGAAGCAAGGCATACATGATAGCGCCAACAGCGGACTGGCCCCGAGGTTCCAAGGTCCAGGTCATGTCGGTATCGTCGACAACGAGAGTCCAGGCAAGATGAGGATGCGGCGGAGCGGACATGTTGACGTAGTTGGGAGCATCCGTGTTAGGCGGCAGGCGATCGAGAACGCCATCGCCGTCAATGTCACCGTAGTAGTAGTCATCGAAGCCAAAGACGTTGAGCTGCACGTAAGTCGGCCACTGAGCCATGATCTCCAGCTCCCACTTGCCGTCGTCGTTCTGCTCCATCTGGGCAGACACACCTTTGTCAAAACCGAACTGATTGAAGGGGCCACGCGCCAAGAACTGCGGTACGCGGCGTTGTTTCGAGTATCCGCGGTCGGCATGAACGACGACACTAGCTGACTTCGCAGCATCACTCCAGTCTACGACCACGAATTAGTAGAGTTACGGCAGACAGCAGGGCAAAATCCTTACATTGCACCATGATATGTTGACCAGGCCACCAGTTGTCAGCGAACACATCCTCGTCGATGTACGTCGTATCCTCCCAGTTCTTCCACGACGTCCAGTTTTGACCATAATTCCAAGTGTACCGGAACATATCCGCACCGAAGGCCTTGTGCGTGAATGTGTACTGACCGTTGGAAGACCCGAACGCATCGTTGTCGTAGTCTGAGGACGGGAAGACCATGATGTTATCGGAGGCACCTTTGCGAAGGAGAAGACGGTCGACAGCCTGCAAGTAACAAATATCAGTATTGAACAGAAGTAAGCTGAGGAAATCGAACAAACCTCTGTGGATGCGGTACCGTCCGCAGTCTTCGGGTTGCTGAGAGTAAGGGCAAGGATACCGTCAGGAACGTTCTGAAGAGTCGCAGACCAAGACCAGGCAGATGGAACATCGCCAGGGATAGTGACAGGATCGGGGTTAGTCAGAACAGTACACTTCGCTCCGTTCTTATCGAAAGTCGGCGTCCCACCCTTTCCAGAAGACGACATGTTGAGGGCCAGAGAGCTGGAGACACTTGTGCAATCCATGATGGTGTTGAACTCCAAGGTGATCGTGATTGACGTCGAGTTGACACCTGAATCAAGGCGAGCATCGTGACCAGGAAGGAATTTCGTCAGAGCAGGACGAGGAGCTACCCATTCAGTTGCAGGGACGAGGGCTTTGTAGCTGTACGGCTCCATAGTGATCGAAGGAAGACAGCCTTGCCATGGCGCTTTGCTATCATTGTAATACGCCGACTTCGAGTCCTGCAGGGTGTAATTCTCGAAAGGCGCAAACAAGTTCCTCACGATGGTACCCGATTGATATGGAGAGGATATCCACAGCGCTTGACCACAGTCGTAGGTGTACGTCTGAGTGGTGTTCTCGTTGGTGTACAAGAGCCAGACTTGATCTGTATGGTTACCGCTGAGGGTCTGAACATTAGGGATGGCCGCGCGTGACGCCGACCAGAGACCCATCTCCGTGGCAGTCTCATTGGAACCAGGCCTCTGGATGTAATACGTCCAATTACCACGCTGCACAAGATTGAACCCGTCTTGCAAGGCACCGTACACCGTACGCAAGTACAGGAAGTGCGCCATCTGTCGACGACTGTTTGCCGTGGGATCGAAATGGTCCAGTGAGTTCCAATCGTCCTGACATCCAAGAAGGGCCTTCTCCAGGGGCATATTGAAGTATTGATCGGATCCAAGATGGTAGCACCCATGACGCTGCCAGGCTGTGTTGCTGATCATGGCCTGACGACTGTGATACTCGTTTCAGCTGCAGCTGCAAGAAATACAGTGACAAGCCTACCCGTAGAGATAATTGGAAGCAGAGGTGTCGTACAGATAGAAGTTCTGCTCTTCGCCATAGAAAAGCTGTAGATACAAACGTAAACACATGTCGCGCAGAATGAAGTAGCTGACTGACCAAAGGAACTCCAGGCATCAACAAGGTCGTGATGAAAGTCGCCAAGACACTGCGCTGTGTCCCATTCTCCAAACTCGGCCAGCGGAAGACATCGAAATTGCTCGTGCCGTACATGTGTCGTGGATCGATGTGACCAGTGTTGGGATTCAGGAAGTCATTGTTGACGAAGATTTGGTTCCAAGCGGTAACAAAGTTGGTATCGACGTCGAAGGCGACCTGTAGATTACCGTCCATACCGAGGAATCGCGACAGAGAACGGTAGATGGAGTAATGGAAAGCCACCCCGTCCAGACCGTTGTGACCAGCATCGCGGAGGAAGAACTCGTTCTGAGTGGCAGTGAGATTGGCCGCTGCCAAGAATCCGGGCGGGAGCTGAGTAGGCGTCCTGCCTCGACCACTAATGATAGTGTTATATGAAGAGAAGATGGGCTGAAGTGGGACAGAACTCACTAGTAGAGAGCTCCGAAGGTGTCACCACCAGTAACCTCACCCGTGATGTAGAAGTTCGTCTTTCCAAGTTTATTGGCGCAACTTCTGGCACCCGTAGCCCACTGAGAGAGGGCATCTACTGTGACCTGGGTTGACTTATCGATACGGATGGCGTCAATGTCGAGCGCGGTAATAACCATGCATGCGAAGTTCTGCAACTTGGACATCACTGTGGGTTTCCATTCGCGCAAACGATCTTGCACGGACGCGAACTTCGACAGCTGACGCTGCCAATCAGGATGAACACCGAAGGCTTCAATATCACCGTATTGATCAAAGTCAGAGGCCAGACAGCCATTAGTTTGGACGTCCACGACCGTGCCGTCATCCTGCCAGAACTTGGGCATAACGCAAGAATCATTGCGATCATTGATAACCTGCAGCAGTTTGTCAGAACGGCGTCGCTCCACAGATCATGGAAGAGTGTACTTCGAAATCCACGTATTCGGTGAAGTTCCAGGGCATGTAGTTCGGATGCTTCCAGACGGCGTTATATTCATTTAGATCGAAAGGAGTCGATTCATTGAGATGTCTGTATGCGTGCGGATGAGCACCTTGCGAGGAACAGAGGACCGTCGTTGCTGCATGTACTCACCCAGAGAAACCAATTAGATCGGCCATAGTACCGACGGTAAAGTCCATCATGATGTACATGTTACGAGAATGGATCTCGTCGATCATATTACGCCAGTCATCCCAGACGCCCCAATGAGGGTCCAGGACGGTAAAGTCGATCGGGGAGTAACCTGTAGGCCAGGTTAGGAACCGAGGCGGGTAAGACTAAAAAGGTAAACTGACTGTCCGCTTGCCATATCATGTTCAAGAAGGGTGTACCGGAGATGAAGACACCCCCGATGCCCATGCCCTGGAGGTAGTCAAGTTTGGAGACAAGACCCTTGAGATCACCGCCATAGCGAAGTTGTGTTTCTCTCCAGTCATGCTCGTAGGGGGTAGCGAAGAAGTCGTTGTTGGATGGGTCTCCGTCCGCGAACTTGTCGAGGAGAAGGGTATAGAAGGGTATTGCGCGCCAGTTGTCAGGCGACTTGGTGTACTTCCCGCCAGGCCGGGTAGACTGGTAATCTAGGGGAGATTGTGCGTTCTGGTTGGTATTGAGATTCCATTGTACAAGGTCGTCGCGATATGGAGCTGCGCTCGCGAACCCGGCGAGCGTCAGGAGGGATATGGCGGCGGTAGCTAACCGCATGTTGAGAGGGTAGGACGACCAACGACAAACAAAGTCGCTCTGGGAGTGGGCGAAGAAGCGGGCGACGCTGTTGAACCGGAGCTGAGGGGAAGAGAGAGAAGGGCGGTAGAAAAGAGCGGAATCGTGGGCGACGAAGGGGAAGATGAAGAAGAGGGTAGCGGACACGGTGGTCGACGGTTGTCACAGAAAAGATACGGTCTGTCAGACGCCGTCCCGCCAGTTTATTTGGCCCTGTAGCCAGCGTTCCCAGTTCACCGTGTGAAAAGGCACGTCGGCCTTGCCTCGCCGCCTTTGCTTGCGGCAAGTATATTGCCACATCTTCCAGTCCTCTTGATCTCCTCGAGTACAGTCCAGAAATCCTCGTAGCGTACATCCGAACCCGTGTAGCCTAGTATCCTTCAAATACACCCGATCTTTGGCTGTGATGTCCCGGCGCCCATTGATCAGCGCCCCATGCTAAGCTGCCCGCTGCTGCCCCAGCGCCGGCTGTCCTCCCGCCGGCTGGCGTCGTCTGTCTCTTTTTACAAAGCTTGTCGTTTGTTCGACGACCCCCAGGCCTGTCTCCTGCCGTTTGCTTCCGTTGACGCCCATTCTTGTCTTCCGGACGCGTGACGATCTCTGCAAGTCCACTTTAGGCAGTCGTGCCCACGACGTCTTGTTGTCTTTCATGTCCATGCTTTCGTCGGCGTAATCCAACTCTTTTGTCCCGGCCAACCTTGGGCATTCCGTTCCTGTCCTATTGTCAAGGTAACGTCTCTCTTTCCTAGCTGAGCCTGTTCTAATCTCTGCCTATTATCCTGCCCCCCTCTGGTGTCATATGCACACAACCCCACCTTCTGCATAAATCCTGGCCCTCTCAGTCTGCGACCGTTCATTTCTCCCCCGACCATGGCCGCCGTAACTTTCAGCAGCAACACTCTCGACAGCCTCTCCCAGCCCTCCTCCCAGGCCTCGTCGCCTTCCGCTCTCTCGACGTCCTTCGCAACACAGTCGACACAGCCTCTCCGCGTTGTCCAGAATGTATACACTCAGTCTCAGGGATCCATGCCCGGAACACCAACGTCCTCCGGCTCAAGCAGCGGCGCTCTTGAGCCTCCCAGTGGCATGAAATACGCGGATTACTTACGCACATGGAATGACGCTCACGTCTCCCGCTGGCTTACCGACATCAAATGCGGCCACCACGCCAATACCTTCCGGGCAAGCGACATTCGGGGCGATGTTTTACTCGAACTTGATCAGGTCACCCTTAAAGAGATGGGTGTGGCGAGTGTCGGCGATCGTCTCCGAATCCTGAATGCAGTCAAGGCGCTTCGGCAGAAGTGCTCAACAAGAAGCGAGCGCACTTCACTATACGGAGCAAACCAGCCGCGAGTGTTGGTGAACGGGCAGGAGAAAGACTTGGGTCACAAGCGTGCAGGCTCGTCGTCTTCACCTACTTCCCGGCTTGCGTCACGTCGGCTAGACCAAGCTCGACCTGCACCGTTACAATTGAACAACACCACCGCGCAGCAGTCAAACCTCCCTCACCTCATTCGCGATGGACAGGGAGCCCCCGATTCCGCGCGTTCCATCCCTATACGCCCTCTCCCCCAGCCCAATCCTTCGCAGCAATCGGCTGCGTCAAGCCAATCTCACCCGAGCGCCTCTTCTCAATCAAATACCCGCTCAGGTATTATGCCTTTGCCTCCCGTTCCACGAGGACAACCCCCGCCTCCTCCCGCCCCACCAGGCAGGCATGTCAACCGCCACCTTGCTCCGTCTTCTTCCGGCCGTGGTACACCGACCCTCGAAGCTCCAGATTATACCTCTCAACCTCTCCCGCCGGCGCCTGGAAACAACAATTTGCTTAACCCTCAAAATAGCTCCAACTCGACTTGGCAAGGTTATGGTCTTCCGCCAGATCCGCGTGCAGGCCCTCCGAACGGCAAGCGCTCGCAATCTCCTCTACCAGCAGTTCCGGGGCGGGGAGCCAGTCGGTCACCCAATCCCGCTGCACACGGACGCTCGATGTCCGGTGCGCAAGGCACTTCGAGTCCCGTCACGAAACTGGCACCGCGTCCTTCGACAAGTGGTCATCCGTATTCAGGAGGACTCCAAGCGCCTCCCGCACCGACAAATATCCTTTCACCTATCGCCGAGTCGTTCCAATCGCTCACACCCATTCAGCCCAATGCTCCCTCTGCGTCGCCTTCACCTCCTACGTCATACTCAGTCGGTCGCGGTCCGTTTAACCGACCAAATACCCCTTCGTACAACTCGACGCCGTCCTTAGTGGATCTGAGACGGAAACTAATCAAGTTCCAGCTTGCGGAGGAAGGCCATTCTTGTACCATCAATGCCGAGGATTGCGCGGGCGGCATTGAAGTACTCGAGAAGGCGCTGAAGAAATTCGGCAAGCTCGGGAGCCGGTACGGAGATGCGGACAGTGTTATGGACCGTGTGGGCAGCGATGATGGCGGACTTAGCGTGGACGGATGGGGCGTTTATTTAGACTGGGGCAATGATGATTCGCCAGGTCAGTCTCGCGTCGCAGACTACCTGCGTGGTGATACTGATATCAGTCACTCGCAGCAACACCTCTGTCAGAAGCCCAGCTTCTCGCCGTTTGCCACGCACCGCCAGATGATCCGGCACGCGAGCACGGACTCACACTTCGCCGGACGGGCAAGGCAAAACGCTCCAAGGCACTGGCGCAGATCTTCGGGGAGCCACCGCCGCCAATGGGCCAGCGTAGCAGCCCTACGAGTCCGCTCTTCATCGGACCGAATTTGTCTGTCGGCAACGAGGATGCGGATGGTAATCTGCTGAGAGCCAACCATGCACGGTCTACTAGCCAAAGCCAAACTTCGAAGAGTATGAAGCGGGCAAGTTCTATTAGCATCCTCAGTGGATTGGGCGTCAGGGATCCGGAGAAGGCTCTGGAGTCTCCTTCGTCCCCGACGCAGCCCACGTCCGAAGGGAAGAGCTCTTCTGGTGGAAGCTTCATCAAGGCGCCCTCGAAGCTCCGTAACTTTTTCGGCCAACGACCACCGAGCGAACTCATTACGAATCATCTCAGCGAATACTTCCCCTTCACTGAGAAGAAGGTCTTGGAGCGCACGGCGAGATACAGCATGCTGCGTGCGAGCAATGTCAGTGGTCTCAGCAAAAGAGACAGCACTACAAGTACGATTTCATTTGCACCGCCGCCACCGTCTAGGTTCAGTGTCAGCACGATGGGCTCGCAGAAGCGGTACTCGCGGCACATGTCTATGGCCTCCCTGCAGCCCTCGACCAGGGATAGCTTTGAGACGCCTGCTCGAACTGCAGGAGACGAACCGCCGCCTCGCGTCTCACTGTCGACTGACGATGGCAGCTCCGTGAACATTGAGGTGGAGAGCGACTCCGAGAAATCCGAGGAGGAGGAGCATCTCCTGCCGCCGGTGAACATTTCTTTCGAGTCTTTCTCAGAGTCGATGAACAATCTTACTGGCGGTAAGCTCGCGAGGCGACTTACATCCTCGTCTATGGCGAGCAACAAGCGGATGAGCTACATCACCGAGCTTCGCAGCAAGCGTGATGTGTCCGATACCGCTAGTCTCATGACGGTAGATGAGATTACCGCCGAGGTTGAGAGTCGGCGGGAGAGTACGTTGGCGGGTTCCGAAGGCTCTGCACAGGATGGCTGGACCAAAGTCGACGCCGAAGACGACGAGATACCCGCAGCCCCCGTCGACGTCCCCGCAGAAGAGGAGGAAGAGGAGGAAGAGGAAGATGATACCATTGAAGACACTGACGACGACGTGCCAGAGGATGAGGACGAGTCTGGCAAGGCCATTACATCCGAAGGTACGAGTACGTTTCTACTGCCAAGCGGCCTGTACTCACCTCGCTGTGTAGGCATCAAATGGATCAAGGGCGCCCTTATCGGTGCCGGCTCCTTCGGCAAAGTGTATCTCGGTATGGACGCCACCAACGGCCTCCTCATGGCCGTCAAGCAAGTCGAACTTCCTACGAACGCGTCTTTCAATAACGACCGGAAAAAGACCATGCTTGAGGCACTCGAGCGTGAGATCGAGCTGCTGAAGGATCTGGAACATGAGCATATCGTCCAGTATCTTTGTTCGTGCACATCTTTTCCCGTGCTCTTGGCTGTCACTCACCTCATATCACCCTATAGACTCATCAGCTGATGAAGAACACTTCAATATTTTCCTTGAATACGTTCCTGGCGGATCCGTCACCGCCCTTCTGCGTAACTACGGCGCCTTCGAGGAGCCCCTTGTTCGCACTTTCGTGCGACAGATCCTGGAAGGCTTGGATTACGTTCATGAGCGCGGCATCGTCCACCGCGACATCAAAGGCGCCAACGTGCTCGTCGATAACAAGGGAGGCATCAAAATTTCCGACTTCGGTATTTCCAAGAAATTGGAAGACAGTACGTACTCCGACATCTGTTTCATCCGACGGCGACTGACTTCAGCTTCTCTGTCAGATTTGATGCCGGGCAATCGCCTCCACAGGCCATCGCTCCAGGGCTCCGTCTTCTGGATGGCGCCTGAGGTCGTGAAGCAGACTGCGTATACCAAGAAGGCGGACATCTGGAGCGTCGGCTGCCTCGTCGTGGAGATGTTCACGGGCGAGCATCCTTGGGCCCAGCTTAACCAGATGCAAGCTATATTTAAGGTGCGCTGGCGCTGAAGAAGCTTCGAAAGAGTACGAACTTACGATTGCCTATGTTTAGATCGGCTCTTCGGCCAAGCCAGACATCCCGTCCGATATATCTGCAGAAGCACAAAACTTCCTTGAGCAGTGCTTCGAGTTGAACCATGAAGCACGTCCGGGCGCAGGAGAATTGCTCCAGCACCCCTGGCTCAAGAAACCGGCAGGAAAACCTGGCAAAAATGCGTCGAAGGATTCTTGATTGTAGAGCGTGTTGTACGGACTGATTTAGTGTTTGTTGTTTTTGTTGTGTCCACCGTCATTTTATTCCCTGTCCTTTCTCATCGGCGTACCATCACCCTGGAGGAACTCAACAACTATAGGCTTCACTCATATATTTATTGGATACATGACTACTCATAGTGCAATTATTACTCATCGTCGTTCGCGCGCACCCTCTTACTTCCGCTGTCCGCTCGTGTACCGGGTCCCCAGTGTGAAGTAGGGTTTTGTTGATATCGAACCAACTTGATTTTTGACGACTGGGTCACAGTCTGCGGGTGGCGCTTGAAGTTGGCTTCCGCTCTAAGCTTCGTAAGTACCTTGCATGACGATGGATGCAATAAAACTGCCTACTTTGGTTCCTTCTCGAGCAGCTTACGAGACGGAGAGTTCTCCGAAATTTTGTCCATCTTGACGGGATGGCTTTTCACCCATGTGCGGAAGACGTCATGAAGATCTGCTCGAGAAGCACTAGACTTCAAAGATCCGGGGCATGCATGGGATCTAGACACTTGGTGGCCTGCATTCAGCAATGCGGAGCTAGAAGCGTTCCAGTAGCATTCCGGTCAACGACTGGACAACACGTCTAGAGTATAGAAGGCTCACGCGACGTCATCCAGCGGCGGGCAGGTGCAATGGAAGAAGCTGGACACCCTGCTAGGCGTGAAGTAGAACGGCACGTCCAGTTCCTACAAACAATTTAGGCTCCACTTCACGTCTGCCCTGAAGGGCACACATACCTCTTTGGCGACAGTAAGCATGCCTTTCATCCGCGTTGCAGTCCCATACTTGGCCTCGTTCGGCTCAATGTGCTCCAACATTTTTGCGATGAAGTCATGATCGTGAATCTTTCCTGACCACATCGGCCCTGCCACCTAGAACGCGAAGTCGTTCAACAGCAAAACTTGGCACATACATCGTGCATTCTTACGTGCAGAGCCGAATCGCATTCAGGGCATTTTTCAGACACCGTGGGTCCAGTCTGTGTCTTGAAGATATGATTTACGTTCCCGTTACGCTCGTTGACCTTCTCGATCCTCTTGCCAAGAGTCTGGCCGTAGAAAGATTGACATACAGAGCAGACATAGTATATGGAGGTCTGACTGCATGCATGGCTTGACGGAAACCCTTTGGCTTACATACAATGTGGACGTACCTGGCAGCCTTCTTGACTTCAATCGGTGCAGACTGTATTTTTACGAAAAGGCGAACGTAGAAGTCAATCGAAAGTGAGAGCATGGGCTGGATGAAGCGCCCATAGCGGGCGGCAGAAACCGAGATTGTATGAAGAACCAGTCGCAGGGCCTGTACACAAGTCAACAATTGTCGTGGAAGGCCTGTTAGAACTGCTCACTGCCTCGTGGCAGTATTCAGCCTTGACTGGGACGCCGCCATAATTCGAATAACTGAACTGTATATGAGAGTGCATCTCTTGGGTGAAAGATCGACCATACCATTTTTCCGGATAGTTGTTCGTAGCCAGGACTGAAAGATCTGTGCAAGTGACGCACAGCAACCCTATGATGGTAGGGTCGATAAGCGGAAAACACCATGCGGAGTCAGGTTACAAACCTCCATCGTTGATGCATTGTACAGCAGCGTCTATGAACGGTGCTGCAGTGCCATATGGATCAAGGTCCACGACATCCACACGGTTCCGCTCCAGTGAATGCGAGTACATGAGTGCCCTGACACTCATTGAGCCTCTGATAGAAAGACTCCAGTTGAATGGCGTACCGTGCGTCACCTTCGTTGACCCTGACTTTCCCTGGCTTCGTTTTGCGAGCTTCAGATGGCGCTACATCAGACGTGCTGTCAGGCCCAGATTCACCCAGTCCGTTTATCGCTATATTTCTCCTCATGGCTGCAGTGGCAGCGGATGAAAGATCATTGGCAATGACATATCTATTTCGTTGTCGGTCAAATTTGGAAGTGCAGACAATTGGGTGCGGCTCACTTGACAAGGGGTATCTCCTTCGCATAGCGGATAGAGCGAAGGCCTGTAGCAGACAATGCTTCCAGCAGAACAAATTTGTACGGACGGTACTTGATCTGCTGTCAGTAACGAACGTCGTAACAAAGCTGAGACCTCACCTCTGTGTCCTTCACCTGCACTGCGTCGGACACAACGTTGGTGTCAGTGGAAGCCTCAGCACCATCTGCGGGACGCGTCGAGGGCTCGCCCGAATCGACACTACTAACGCCTTCCGCTCCAGCAGAAGACACCTTACTGGGACAAGATAAATATTAGTATGAATGGTAGGACCAGTCTCACTCACGATCCATTGTCTAGTTTCCGCCGTTTCTTATCAGCGCCCTCCACCAAGTTATCACCTTTTCTTGCCCTCCTCTCCTGCGTCTGCCTCCACTTCTGCTCCTTCACCCTGTTCAGCTCCTCGCTCCAAACGCGAATAGCCGCAACACTGAGATCCCGGTTGAACTCCTGAACTGGGTTTAAAAACGCTTCGTTCGTGTCAGGTAGGAGAATATGGGAGGTGTTTTCTGTGTGAAGGGTGAAGCCTTCAGGAACGGTAATAGGCGGGGGGTCTTCCGACATGGCAATAGAGGGTCCTGAAGACGATTGTGTCGACAACCGGGTTACGTATCTGTAGGTCAGGCTTTTACTAGTAAAAGGATGTAGGCGAGGTAGAGCTCGAAGAGAAAACCTGCGGCAGAGATGAGTGGCCAGATTGGGCCAAGAAGTCGAATAAGTCGCGGTGTCACGTTCGTCGCGGTACAGCTGGTGCAGTCTGTTCGCGTCTGAGTCGCGTCGAGCTCGAGCACACCGTCGAGACTTCAAACATCACAAAAGTCACTTGCAAGTTGCCCATAGACAGGTGTCAAATCCCTTCGTAAGTCGTCATAATGGAACAGAACGGTTGCGACGAGTTTCAGTCAGTGGTAGACGATACAACTTCTTCTATTAGAGAGCGAATTAAACGATACAACTGGAGGTGTGAAGTTGACTATCAAATGTACCGATTCGAGAGTACTGTATGTATAGAACCTAATGCGGGGAGGGGAGTAGTGAAGTCCTGTGAGTAGATCAAGTCCAGTTTTACTGTTCACTTCGTCAGATACCGAGCCCAACGCCTGAGACATCGTACATATGCTGTCACAACCGTCCACGAATCAATAAGCAAAGTCTTCCGCTATAAACGATATTGAGCCACTCATGTCACCGCGTCGTATTCGTCCAGGGTCAATTTGGGCGGCTACAAGCTTTCGCATGACAGCGTTGAGTGTAGTTGGACCACAACCTAGACGTAAGATCAGCCAAACCTCTGCAAAAATTAGAAGAGCGCGACTTACAGGCAACAGCAACCAACCCCGTCGCCTTAGTCACTTCATCTCTCAAGATGACATCTAACTTTGGCCGCCCTGGTCTCGCAAATTCAGCCATCACGCTAAGGTCGAGCATCTCCCTGTCGTCCAGCTCCAGCTGTACTTGTTCTCCGCCAGCGCCCATTTCGACTTGGGGCATTAAGGCGTGCATGCTATTAGGGTGCGAATAAACAGATCGAGTGTCAGGTTCCATCGTAAGAGCTAGAGAAGGGTGTTTGGATGCGGTGTCTGATTGGTGGGATATCGGTCGCGGCGGTGATTCCAGAGCCGTTGATTGAGAACCTTCAGGGGATGGAAGTTCATAGGCTTCAATTATCTTTGAAGTCCCCAGGTCAGTTTCGGAAGTATGTCGATGGTGCACCGGACTGATCAAGCGAACCGTCTCTGCTACAGGTGGCAAGGGCGACAAGAAAGATGAGCTGCCATGAGGGGTTATGGCAGAAGTAGACACAGTCAAGTTGGGTTTACTACCCGTTGCATGATCTTCAGCACCTCGCCGCGATTTCTGTGTCCCGACACGGCGCGACAAAGCTCGTCGTATCTTGCCCTCCTTCCTGACCTTTCGGTTAACTTGGGCTTCACCGGGCATTCGCTCGTCGTTGTCGCCGTCGAAATTCGTCAGGTCGAGGATATGTTCCTCGTGGCCCAGCTCTCCGGTTGGAGCACCGTCGGCACCAAATTCACCGGTGTAATAGCTGAGGTCGACATAGCTATCTTGCGAGTCGTCGCTATCGTGCCCGTCAAAGGTATCCACACTGGCGCGATTCTGCTGACGCCGCCTGTCTTCCTTCAAGAAGCCAGGCGTTGGAGGTGCGAATTCCTGAAACCCAGCAGTGGACGGAGTAATGGGGTATGGCGAGAAAGGTTGTCCTTTCGGGGGTATCTTGAAGTTGGTTACAAATATTTCCACCTGTAGTAAATCCGGGGGCACAAGGGCCATGCATCGGCGGAGCACCGTCGCACACCACTGAATGTGAGCTGAGAGAAATCATGAGAACTTCGGCAATTGTGTAGCACATGTAACGGTACACTTACCGAACTCTCTGACGAGCCACACAAATCGTACCCGTTTCGTGAGAAAACTCTTCCTCGTCCCCTTGCCTCCTAAAAATCGCCCCTCCCTTCCAGCTAAGCAGAGGCAAACGTATTCCAGTACGGACAGCCCGAAGCTCACACCAGACCCGCCAGAGACGATGAGAATACTTGAGAAAGCGCCCCAGTCGGTGCGCACAGAGGAGCCGAAAGGTCCATCTACCCAGCTTCTCAACAGAACGCCCGTCGACGGTAAAGTCGTACCCGCTGGTACCTCATTCCGTGGATGCTTTCGGCCAGTCGCAAGGAGGTGTACGACGGTATCCCAGAGATCCTTCGTCCACCCGTTCTTTGCACGGATAAGAAGAAGGATCATGCGGCCTTCGTCTCCCGCGACTTGCTCGTCGCAAACAGACCCGGCAGTGAAAGGATGGCTCAGGAATCGGGACACGGAAGGGATGCAAAGCAGGAAGTGTTGCCCAGGGGCCCAAGTTATATGTCCAGGTGTAGCAATTCGCACACGAATCGTACGTCCGGATACAAGTTCCGCGTGCGCATAGCCAGGTGGTGGGGCGTACATGACGTCGGAGAAGGTTGGAGGGATTAGAAAATGGTCTGAGGAGGCCGATGGTGTCGCGGAGTGATATGGGGATCTTGGCATGGAAGAAGCATAGGAGAGGGTAGACGTGCGGTTCCCTGCGGGCAAGGGTGTTTGTGGAGGCTTGCTGTTTCTGGCTGTCGAAGCCTCAGCATCAAATGGGTGCAGTTCCCAAATCTTATCGTTCCGCCGGGAACTGGAACCGATCGAGGATCCGACGAACCCGTTCACGTACAGCCAGCGAGTTGCACGCCATATCCTCTCGCCCATCCAAAGAGCCAGTGCAGCCCAGCACCACCACCAGAGAGGAGGATGGTGCAGAGCGGCCATGATTATGGTAAGCGGCACCAGGAGGATATGCAGGAAGTAAAAGGCTTCATAATGCCTCTCCCGTAAAGGACGAATTGATAGCAAAACAAGAAGGGTGAATAGAATATAGGACTGGATGAATAAATAGAGGCATCAATATTTGATAAACGTCATTTCATCTATAAAAAACCTTCGTACCACCCAGGCATAGATAAAATTAGGGTATTGCCATGCGTAGGTGTACGCAATCTTCCCAGTGCCTACGCGTTTGTCCTCGGCCAGTTGGACACTCCAAAAGGCAACATGGATCGTTGTGATCAACCATATAAGTCGACCCAGCCACCGATGAAGCCATATCAGCTTGTCGAAGTGGATATTCAAGAGCCCCGGGATTGCGAACAGAGCGAAAGGCGGGGCTTTAAGGGCGAACAAGATGCAAAGGGGGAAGAGCGCAAATGCGATAAGACCGGTGCGGGCGCTGGACGTCCACCAGGCCTTGCTGATCGTATACTGTGGTACGAAAACGCTGTAGTCAACAGCAGAGGCAGCGCGTGTTGACTTGGTGGAGTCGCTGAACTGCCATAGCTTGTATGAAGGCGCCAGGTCATCCGGCCCCGCAAAAGACAGCGCAAAGACGGCGACGACCAAAATAAATAGGCAGAGGATCTGCGAGTTGGAAGGTAGGGGAATAGGCTGTTTGTGTGGTTCGCCCCTGCGCCTGGCTACGGCCAAGCTGTGTTTCTTGCGCCATGTTCTACGACGTAGAGCCCACTTGCTCCAGTAAGCGCCAAGTACGCCTTGTCGGATGCCTGTCCAATGGAACACGGCGAACACGACAGAGACGAACGCTATAACGAGCCATAAGAGGTAGGCGTACCGCCAACTAGTGGTGCTGAGCCGGTGGATGGTTAGGTACGCCGTGATCCATTCTAAGTCATCCTGTATAACGGGGGTTGTAGGGTTTGGCGTCAAGGAGGCTGTTGAAGAAGGAGTGGTGGACATGAGAGGTCGCGGATCTGGCCAGCCGTGTGTGGAACACAGGGATACAACGAAGGATGCAGCGACTGGGCTTCCTGAGCCGACAACAGGTGCGAAATGGGCGATAAGTTGGAGTCCAGGATGGCTTATGGGGAAATGCTTGGAATAAGACGAGCGAACTGACGAGACAAGGACGAGACTGCCATACGCAAGGCTGGACTCGTCCTGAGACTCTGTCACCGAGTTACCGCTTGCCCCGCCGGCAAAGAGTACATCAGCTCGTCACCTGACGCACTTTCTGCCGCCGGCCAATGTCCTCCGAGCCAGCATCTTGAGTATCTTGAGTAGCTGCAACGTCTTGGACACAGAGGCCTTTGGGATGGAAGAAGATCGCGTCCAAAGAGCGTTGGGTGACAGAACACTCGTGGCCAATATAGTACTTATAGTGCTTGATGGACTCAGGGATTATTGCAGCTGATCTCTCCGCCCCCTTGCCCCCGGGCGCTCGATCCAGTTGCATGATCTGCACATCTTGCCTGACAGGCAACGTCGCCTAGAAGTTTTGGAGTCGGACAACTGGGTGAGCGACCCAGAGCAATGGATAAGTACGATATATAATTGATCCGTGTCTAAGTACCCCCGTTGGTGACATACAAAAGAACTCTCCGGGGCCCGACGCGGACATATGGTGACTCAAAATCCGCGACCTACAGAACATCGTACAACATAACGGTCAGGTCTAATCACGGCCGCTCTGGCCTGTGGGTATCACGCGACGGTCTCGCCAGAACGAACCTGTCACGGTGCCATCAGCTGAATGTAATCGCAATGGTCAGTAGATACACACCTCCTTTCCGGTCTTCTGGATCTTGGACAAGACGTCGTCGTACGGGATGGTGCCTGTCACCAGGACCTGCTGTGTCTCGAGGTTCACATCATATGAGCTAACGCCTGAGTTTATATTCAGAGGCATCCGCTTCGTAGGATACAACGTTACGCACCTTCTGCCTTCTTGAGCACGCGCTCTACGGCACCGGAGCAACCGGAGCAGGTCATCTGTGGTCGAGATCTGTGAATCCCGCAGCCTTCCAATATAGCTCGGCGGTCGAAATTACCTTGACATCGAATTTGTAAGTGTGCTCAGACTGTTTAGCAAGTTGAACAATTAGAGAACGATTATATCGAAAGAAACGGTGGACTCACCATCGTGGTTGGGTTGTGGGTAGATGGCGGGGGGACTGACTGCGGTTACGGAGGGGAATTGGAGGAGGGGGAGGTCGATTGGAAAGCCAGTACTTATATGTGCTTCACGTAGTGTGATTTATAGTCACATCGATCGCGTCATCGTTATAAGTGGAGGAGCAAGCCGCCTGACCAAGATTGCTGTACAGTCGCCGAGGCAACACTACCAAATGGAATCTTCTCGCGACAACATAGCGTCGTGGCAGCGGTAGTAACACATGTTTCACCCGAAGCAAATCCGTAAGCCAGTGAACTCAGCGGCCTGGACATACCCTATATCCAGATGCACCCACAGCAAACTTGATACAATATTAATCCTTTATTCATTACCTGATGTTATGATAGCAAAGCAAGTAGACTACCTCCCTCTATGCAACCATCATCCTCATCGTAGCGATATGCGAAAGGATGACCGGTCTAATTCTGCGCCATCTCGAATCCCTCGTCACCCTCTGTTGCAACCCGTTCCCAGCCGAATCCTGGTGCGGCAGATGGTCGGCCACGCAATTTACCTATCCAGGAGGACAGGAACGCTGGGAAATGTTAGAAAGTAGAAACTTTGCTGATTTGTAGGAGAGAGCTTACACAACTGTCGTGGGAGCACTATCGAGCTATCGCGCTGAGTGATGTAGTACATCGGGATACCTGCCAATACGAAGGCTGTCGGGCATGTCAGATCCGGTCACACGAGTAATGTGGGAAACAATATACCGAGTACTGCGAGGGCTTCCAGAGGCGCAGCAATCACAGGCATACATAAGAGGAACAAGGCCACCTTCATTCACGACTGTTCATGAGTCATCTTAACAGATTGAATCGCGTGTTCACTCACTGCGCAGAAGATGAGGGGCGTTGTAATCCACGTTTTGTATGGCCTGTTCCCAGGGTCAGTATCGATACAGATTTTTCTTGTGTCAACTCACCTCTCAAGCATTGGCTCTTTGAATCGGAGGATCACGAGTCCGAGCACCTGGTAGAAGAGTGTGAGGGCTCAAATCAATAGCGATCGGATCGTAACTCACAGTCAGGAAGTAGAAGGCCCAGGAAGCAACAACAGCAAAATTGATGAGCGACCTAAAGTGACCGCCGACTAGGATGAACGTGATCGTAATTGCAGCCTGCAGACACATGGCGTTCAAAGGCGTTTGTCGAGTCTTGTGGAGACGACCAAACAAGGCTGGCAAGTATCCTTCCCGCCCAGCAACATATATAAGTCTCCCTGAAGTGAAGAAAGCACCTGATGGGCACACTGTAAGATGATCGTCATGTCAAAAGTACAGGGCAATACGTACCGTTCAGAGCGCCGAAGCACGAGAATGCTACCATGAATGCAAATACAGCTCCACCGACTGGGCCGAACAAAGCTCTACCAAAATCTAGTGCAACAGTATTGCTGTGCCCTACCGTGTCTTTGTCCAAGACGACGAAATAAGAGACATTGGCAAGGAGAAACAGGATCTGCAGAAGAACCACGTCAGGTGCTGTACGGCCACGACTGTATAGACGACTGACGGTGACGACGAGCATGCTTGAGTGAATTGCTCTCGGGATATTCTTCTCGGGATGCTTCATCTCCCCTCCGACATAGTTTGCTTGGTCCCAGCCGTCGAATGCCCATAGGCCTGAATACAGTGCCAATGCATAAGACGAGAGGCTTGTACTATGACCTTCGAATATATTCCCGCTAAACGAAGTCGACGCTCGGCCTCTGATAAGTTGCACCAGGCCAAATACCGTGATCAATAACTACGAGCAATATTGAGTACTCTCCCTAGATATTCGGCAACAACTCAACGCACCAGTGCGAAAACCTATTCATTCGCCGTCAGTTGGGTATGTAGCTTGCATTGAAGATCCTTACCTTCACAGTCGTGAAGACCACAGCAGCTCTTGTGCCAAGGCTTTTGGTTGCAACGCAAACGACCGTGATTAGGAGGACGGCTACAATGGCCGTGACCTGGATGGCCCATTGAGGGATGGAGTCCGGAGAGACATCCTTGCGTGTGGTATGCCAGAACAATCGGTTAAGATACTCCGCAAAGATGAGACTGATCACGGCATTAGAGCCTACAACAACGGACATTAGCGTTGAATGCTGAGATGCTCCACGTGATGAAGGCTTGCCTGGCTTCAGGGCAGCAATTGCTGTCCAAGCGAATAAATATGACACCAAAGGGCCGTAGGAGTACGCAAGATATGCCTGCGCACCGCCATTCAACGGAATGGCCGATCCCAGCTCCGCAAAGCTGCTGGCGCCAGTCCATGCCAATAGCCCAGAGACTAACCACACGGCAAGGCTAGCTCCTACACTATCTGTGTTGGCTACCACAATGCCGGGAGACGAGCTAAAGGAGATCAGACGTGTCGTATCCTGCACATTGCAAGAAGCTTACAAGATGCCAGATCCAATCTACGCAAAAGTTAATTTAGATTGAACCTCGAATGGACATAGCATTCACCTGTAGTCCCACAATAAGTGCGACACCTGGTGAATCGCGGTAAGACAAATGCCCTCTGCTGTACAGGCAAAAGGCTACGCACCATTTACAAGGCCGATACTCTTTTCACTGGCCGCCGCACGAGCCTCGTCAGGTTCGCTAAGACTTGCGCTTAACGGCAGCAAATCCCGTTCGAAGTCAAATCCGCCAACGGAATACGAGCGCGCTCGTCCAGCAGGCGCCGGTCCATCAGAGAGTTCAAGGGCACGTAAAGAGTCGTTGGAGTCGTGAGAGGAGTGTGAATACGGCGGGGACGTATGCTCGTTCGTGGCATTTCGTGGGGAAGGTATATGGGTATATGATTCTCTTGAGCTCATGGGAGCTCCTGGCAAAGATAGCGTGTCGCAGAGAGCAGAACGCGACGTTTGCAAGTACGGAAGGCTTGAAGCGAGTAGGAAACTAGATTGTGGGGAATATTGGAGGATGCAAGCCCATACGAACGCACCGGCTCGATTGGTCTGATGCGAGAACGAGTCTCGTCGACACAGGCTAACCCCCGAAGATGCACGTGACCGGTCTCATGAGCGGCTGCACAATATCTCTAGTCTTTGCGTTCTGTACGTTTCGCATACCTCGTACTCCACGCGCAGCATGTCCCAGCTTTCCTGCATATAATCTACAGCGCTACAGCGTCACTCTTCCTTGCATGCCCACTACTCCATCTTCGTCTTCAGCCCACAATCGCACCGCGGAGGTTCCTTCCCATGATCCGCAAATTCGGACAGGCCGGTCTACAATGATTGGATTTACTGCCCGGTACGTGAAGCTCTTGAATTGTGCATCAGGCTTGTGGAATGCCAGTACATCCAGTAGCATTAGCGCGGTCAATGGGCCGTGAACAAGGCGTTCTGTTGAGTGTCTCGTTTACCCTCCTGTGACAACAATATTGTACATGGCTCCACACACCTGGATATCCTTCGAATTCTTGGGCATATTTACGATCCAGGTGGACATGATGACCATTGAATGTGAGCGCCGAAAATCGAAAGAGCGTTGTTGCACTAGGTGTGTATGTGAACGAGAAATCTGCCGTAGGCAGTTCCGTGACTGTCCCGCAAGCAAGTATCAGCCTGACATGTGCTGCAGCAAGGCTGTACGGCCGCTGCTCCCGTCCAGCGCAAGTCACTGAGAATACGCACCGTCCCGAAACTTCCTCTGATTGAGTCCCAACGCGAGATAAACATGTGTCCTCTCTTCCATCACAGCAGGCTGCTCGTCCCCCTCATTTCTCATGTCAATCTTCTGCCGCACGAACACCATGGGTGCACCCTTCTCAAAGCCTTTCTTCTCAACGGAGTCAATCGTTGTGACAGACGTTGCCTTCGCGCCAATCAGCAGAGGCTTCCTCCATTCCATCCAGCCTCCGGCCCACATTCGCCTTACGAACGGCTCTGGAGGACAGAAGTCGGCGTCCGTCCCATCTGGTCTCAGATACCTCTCTGGGGTGCGGGGGTGGAAGAACACGAGGTGGTGGCCATAGCCCAGAGGTGTACCCTCAGACGGAGGTGTATATGGCTTTCTGGTACCATCGCGAGTCGGCAGTGTCACATAGAGGTCGGAGAGATGGTCAGGGTGGAGTGTAGCAGAATACTTGAGCCGTTTGTCTGCCGTCGCTTTGATCCAGTGGTCAAGCGCCTCTGTGCCATGCGTCGTAGAATAGGTGCGCTGCAGCTGCCTCGCCGTCGTGTGCAGGAGAGTGGGACGCATGGAAGGCACAGACTACGCTGTAATGTCCGTTGTTCGTCTGTCTATATACTTGATCCGCTTGACCGTGGCAAGGTCACCGGTCACCAGACACCCGATTCAATCATCGTGCAAGACGACCACGGCGTTGAAGGACACCACATCTGGTCAACAATTCCTAAAATTATTACATTCTTTCAATTGGTATACAGCTAGTCGCGGTAGCGTACAGCTACTTCTTGTTCATGATAACCACGTAAGTCTTGTGGGGGTGTTCGAATACACCATTGGCTTCATCAATCCATTTCTTTCCGTCACCGCGCTCAACGATTGCTTGGATGTCCGTCTTGATCTTGGCCTTGACATCATCTGTCTGAATAGCAACGTAACTCCTGCTGAACGCTCGGTTCGTCACGATCTCCAGGGTTCCTGGCAGAAGGTAGTCCCAAACTTTCTCGACGGGAGGCTCGAAAAGCTTCTCGTAGGTTTCGTTGAACACTTTCCGCCATAGGCCGAGGCGGAATTGTGGGGCTCCTTGTTCATACGATTCGACGCAGTCACGGACCTGACCGACCCATTCTGCTACCTCACTAGACGCAAACTGTAGGTCCGACCTGACTCGTAGAAGAAGGATGCGGCATGCGACCTACCGATCCTCCAAGTTCCAGATCAAGGCAACAATACCATCCGGTTTCAGGATGCGGGAGAATTCTACCGCTGCAGCGTCAAAGTCTGGGCACCAGTGAAATGCCTGGGTCCCACAAGGAGGATAGCATATAAACCATCTACGAGGTCATGAAATGCCAGGGTTCGACGCACCTGCGCTATCACAATCAGGTCTACTTGACCATCCGGAACGCCGGTGTTGTCGAAGAACCCTTCCTTAATCGTTACACGCTCGTCGGTGACGGACTTCGCGAAGACCTCGCGCATGCCAGCACTTGGCTCAAGCGCAGAAAGCTTCTGGATGGAAGTGGACCATTCTGGATGGGCAAGCAGGGCACGGGTAAAGATCCCAGTGCCTGCTCCAATCCTGTTAGAGAGAATAGCTGTGATGTTCAGCTGCTATGGTTGTCACGGGGTCAAGCGGACGACACTCGCTCAACGATGTTCAGAGGGGGTTGAGCCTTCACTGATTGTCGGATGAAGGAGAGGGCATTGGCCTGGTAGGACGGCCGAACTCTAATTGTATACAGGAATCGTCGGTCAGAGGTGATGCCCTGGTCGCCAGTTTCAGCAGACGCACCTGTCATAGAGCTCGTTTGTGCCTTGCCCGAAGCCTTTCCTAGCCAATTCGTGTACCACTCCCGACATCGTTTGTGCGTGTAGATCGATGGCTCAGGCAGTGTTTTGAGACTCGGATGGTGGGCAGAATCCACGCGTGATAGCAGGCTTTATATCGCTGATCATGCCATTGACTAGAAGCTTGAGCCAGCTCAGATGACATGGAAAATGCGCAATCCAGCGATCTGAGAGTATATAACTGTGCGCATCCGGTCCCGGTGTTCCGTCCACATGTTGTAGAGTCACCCTCACCGGCGCGTAAGATAACGCTCGGCTAGTGGCGGTCCCGAGCTTGCCGCCGGGCCACGCTATACTCGAATCGTCTGTCATTGCACAATTCTGTCAACAGAATAGTTACCAGTCTATCACTGAATGTACCCTTGTACGCCACGTGCATATATACTGGTTTAAGGCGAAATGTTGATTGGTGCTCGGATTGAAATGCTAGGAGTCGCAGAAACCTGGCCGATATGCTGCACCCATAGACATCCATATGTGTATTGTCTCCTCGTTGAATGCGCAGACATAGGCAGGACCAACAGAATTTGGCTCGGTCAGTCGTCTTCGGAACGTGAACCAGGAGGCAGTCGGTCAACTGTCGATCCAAGAATTTGAAGCGTTTGCATCGTACACTTATTACGCAGTCGGATTCCTTCTTGAAAAATCGACTGGATGCCGATCACGCTAAAGATGTTTTCTTGGGCCAGTCATATTTCACGAACATCATCTAGTAGTGCTTGAGCTACAATCTGGTGGATATCAGTACAACGTTCTTGACAGAGCTCCATGCACTGCAAATCGTATTTGAGCCAAAAAGTCTGTCGATAGTGCATGGGGGACATACCCGCGTCGCTTCTACGGGAAGCATTGAGCCCCTTTGCCAGACACTAGTGATTGTTCCCAACGCAGGAATGCAAGCAAAGCCCAAGGTCCCTGCTGCTAACCTAGACTCTTCTTCTGTAGGATCTAACCAAATCTCTTTCCCTACAGTCGACTTTGTACTTTGTTAGATCAAGTACAGAACTGAGAACGAGACATCCTTACGGCAACACATGACACTACCAATCCCAGCATCTCTATGCCCGCATTGGCAAGAGCCGTAGAGGCAGCGACGGCACCCGCAGCCACGCACGCCTCATTACCATCGCTTTCTATCACGGTGACGAAGATATCGATGACAGACTTGGGTAGAAGTTCCAAGCGAACAGCCTGAGCCAAACTCTGTTGTATGTGCACTGCGACAGAGCGATCTTCTGCATCCTGCATATGTATTTTCAGCTTTTGCTATACGCCATTGAAAATGACGAACGTACCCGAAGAGGCGCTCTTCTTGTATTGCATGAAAAAGGTGCGAACTTGACCTCCACATTCAACCGACCTTTTTCACTGAAGGTCGTGCTTTTAGATTGGCGCGGGCCATACCTAGTGATCCGCTATGGTATCAGTATGTCGAACGCTGAGGATGACATGGAAAATACGAACACGGCGCACGCGATTTTTGTACGTTCTGTCTCGATATATGCCGATCCATTCGCCTGGCTGATCAGACCAGCTTTTAGGACTATCTGACACGAACGCGTATGAAACATGTAAAATAGAATCACGACAATACTATGGTCTCCTACGTACATATCGGCCGGATGTCCAGAGCCCCTCGACCTCGCCGCGGTTCCCCTTCTACCCAAGACGCGTAAGAAGTCGAAGGTTCTTCAGCAGGGTCATACACTGGCGCAAAACTTTCATCGGGTCCATTGACACGTCGGCGGTCGAACGCGGTCTGCATGGAGGAGAGCCAGGGTATTCGCGAAAATAAGTGGATGAGGAAGCAGGTCGCTTGGAGTATGTGTCGGGGAGAGTTCCACAAAGTCGGCGACAGGAACGAGTCCCTCCTAAAGGCCAGCCATTACGTAACACTTACAGCAATGAAGCTCTCGTTCTCTCTCACCAACAACAAACCAAAGCCTGTCGGCGCAGCACCCTCTCTCAAGCGTCCTGCGGCATTCGCGTCTCTCGACGATGATACCACCGAGGATGCAGCCCCGACGTCGAGCAGCGCGCCGAAAGCTGCGACCAACAAGCAGCTGATCGCCCAAAACGTCCAGATGTCGAAGGCCGCGAAGAAACGAATGGAGGCAGAGCAGAAAGTGGATGAAACAGTGTTTCAGTATGATGAGGTGTGGGACAACATGCAGCATGCGAAGTTGAAGCAGAAAGAGATCAAAGAGCAGGAGTCCAAAGAGAGGAAGGTCAGTTACAACCCGCAGTAGGTGCACTGCAAAACACTGAACAACGCGATACTTGCAGCCCAAGTACATCGGCAACCTGCTTTCCACTGCCGCTACCAGAAGGCTTGACCATCTTCGAGCTGAGGAGAAAATGATCCAGCGGGAGAGAGAAGCAGAGGGTGACGAATTCGATGGCAAGGAGGCATTCGTCACACAAGCTTACAAGGATCAGATGGCTGAAGTGAGGAAAGCTGAGGAAGAAGAGAGGCAGCGAGAGGGTGAGCAGTCATGTTGCCTGCCTTCCCAGCGTGGTATCCAACTTCGCATTACAGAGCTCGAGAAGAAGAAGGGTGGCAAGTCTACTGGTCTTGCGCATTTTTATCGCAAAATGCTCGAAGAATCTGAACAGAAACACGAGGAGGCGGTTGCGGCCACGCAGCAGTCGGGCGCGAAGGTTGTCAAAGGACCCCAAGGACCGACTCCGAACCTGACGATCACGAAACCACCTGACTACACTCCGAAATCAGACTTGGAGCTCGCACGTCTGGCCAAGGAACAAGGCAAAGAGGTCGAACTCAATGATGACAATCAGATTGTCGACAAGCGGGAACTCCTGACTGCCGGTCTTAATCTCTCCGCCCCAAACACACGTCGTCTGGGGCAGCGAAGTTCCTCTGCGAATAAAACCGAAACGCAAGCACAAGAAACTCATAGGGCTGTCGGTGCGGCAGCCAGCAGGCGCGAGATCAACGAGCGGAGGATGAAAGAGATCTCCTCACAATTGGATGAAGAACGCGAGCGGCTGGCTAGGGAGAAGGAACAACGGGAGAAAGAAGCTGCAGAGCGATTGGTGTCACGCCGTAACGATGACTCTCAGGTGCAGAGTGCCATCGAACGATACCAGCAGAGAAAGCGACGAAGGCTAGAAGAAGCTCAAACGCTGACTACTGGGGGCATTCCGCAGTCGTAGCAGCGACCGTCGTGCGCTCCGATATTTATTTCACGGACATGGTTATGGCCGTAGTTGTATTCTACTTGTAATGATCATAACAGACTCACCAGCACGCGACGCTTGGATCTTGAACTCACAAATTAGCAACGAGACATCAGCAAGACGCAATTTTCATCATTGAAACCATTGTATCAAATGCCATTAGGGTATCTAGAGCGCACGGCCGTTCTTCTTGGTTTTCGCAAAGCATGGGCTTCACGAAGCGAATTAGCTGGTCTTTCAGGTAGCCAGTCATCTTAATCATCGACCGTCAGCCATTGTGAAGATCAACACCTGAGTGATCATACATACGTAGCTAGCTTTCAATATCAATATTCCTAAGGCCCAAACGTCCACTTTGAACGGATCACTCAACTCCCCACGTTCAAGTTCTGGAGGTAATTCCGTGGCTCGACCTGCTTGGACTTTGGGATTGAGCGCGCCATCAAAACGTCGGCTGAGTTCGTAGTCTATACAGGCGTAATGTCCCTTGTAGTCTGTGACAAGATTTCGGATTGAGATGTCAAGATGCGCAATTCTATGCAGGTGCATGAAAGCGACGTGCTATAAAATCAACAGTTTATCGTCAAATTGCAAGAAGCAATGGCTTGCTACGGACCTCTATCGTAGAGCGGATAGCGCGTACGAAAAGTCCTAAGCAGCAGGGTTTCTCGGGTATCAGCTCTGGAGACCATTCTTCCATGACGATGAATGCGATGCCATCTCCCCTATCCTCGATGAAGTCAAGTACAGCTAAGCATCGTCATATCAGGGCCTGGTCCAAAGCCTGTCATATTTGTGACTCACGTATGCAGTGATTTTTCGGATCCGTGCGGAGTGGAGGAGACGACAGAAAACGGGTTATATCAAACTCGCGGCTCCCAAGGTGAACGGCCTTGACAATTATAGGTGCATGGTCTTTCTTTCGACGGCCCCTGAAGAGATTATCATGCTTCACCTTGTCAGTAGACGTGCTGGTTGATAGGAGGATGAGCTTACAAGTCCTGGGTCTTTGCAAAGAGCTTTGTCGTCGCGAAATCCACAGGCTCTAGTGTAGCCTGCAGATTGACGATCGCTTCCGGGAGCGCAGCGTTCCCAGTAGGCCTCGTAGAATCGTTTCACATCGCCAACAGTATCCAGGTGGAAGCCATGGTCTTCGAACAAACCGCGATATCTCTCCCAGTTCGGTGAAACACGAATGTTCAAGCTGTCCTCGTCTTCCGACGAACTGCTTGACAGAACGGAGTCTGTATCGTCACCTATCGATTCAGACCGATTAGACATAGAGCGAATTGTGAGGGCTAGTGGAGTAATCACAGTCTCGGAAAGTGGTGCAGAGACCATTTAAGGCCCCAGGACGTACAGCTGCGGCAGTCGTTGGGAAAAGGGCTACTGAAAGCGGCGATTGATCCAGTTGCACGTCAGCAGCATCTACTTAATGGTTGCACCGAGTCGAGCCAAAACATCCGCGGCGTGCTCGGCAGGAATCCAGGGCGACTGCTGTCTTTAGGACATCAAAGCCACATGGGGCCGAACGCGGGACGGATTCCGGTCATCGCATGCATCGTAGCGCTGGATGGCCTGACAGATCTCCGTCGATAAGTAGCGAGGCAACAGCCAAGTACGCAGCGAGGTCGCATTTAGGTGGCTAGCTCTCAGGCGCAAGAGGTGCTAGGCAGGCCCTTGGAGCTGCCACCTAGAAGACCGTAGTAAACGGCTTACCGTAAATAGTTGCAGTCCCATGCGGACGTTTGTTAGCCGGTATCCACGTCAAAATGACGGTCAGCGCTGGTGTAGCTTGAGATAAATCGCCTTTTTCTGGAGAAACGAGCGTCTGCGCAGTGACGCTACATCGCTGTGGTTGCGCAAACACTGCACGGTTCGTTGTTTGGCTCACCCGCACGTGGCGGCGCTCGTTCCCGCGTCCGGCAGTTTCGGCAGTTTGGATCTCGATCCTCGCGTCCATGGAGGAGGGAACCAAGACCAAGAAAACCATCTTCGTCGGCGGCATTGGCGAGGATGTAGACGAGGCAGTCTTGCTGGAGAATTTCTCCACTTTTGGTTTGTAGCATTCGTGAATCCTAAACCCCTTCGCTGACCTGTTTTTCAAACTTTCCAGGCGACATTATTGACGTGCAGCTGCCTACGGCCGCTGCAAACCCCTCGCAGCCAAACGGTGAGTACAGCACAACACCTCTTTTCCAGATGCTGACCGTTCCTCAGAGACCAAGCATCGTGGCTTCGCATTCGTCACATTTGCGTCGAGCGGCGATGCACAGACTGCTATAGACAACATGGATCTCAATGAGCTTCGTGGCAAGGTGATCAAAGTCAGTCTCGCTCGCCCCAACAAGGGTGCACTACAACCCAGTGGCAACCGGCCAAGTTAGTCCTATAATTTTCTCATGTGTTGGGAAAATCAGCTTACACTGCGCGTCCTAGTCTGGGAATCGGAAGAATGGCTCAAACGCTATGCGAAGCCCCTCGCCGAAAGTGGCGGTATGTCCAACGTCCGTCTGTTCGGGAGCTATGAAACCTAACTCAATGGGCATTCCCACAGGACTCCAAGCCCGCAAAGGTGAGCATGACTCGAAATCACCGGAAGGGGATCAGGAGAACGCGGGCGAAGACGAGGCCATGGAAGAATGAAATGCTATACACTGTTCATACAGATTGGCAATTAAAATACTGGCGTAAGCTACGACGTATTCTACCCTTCGTGGTATCTGAGCTTGTGCAGTGCTGAAATGCTCTATAGGGACAGAGGTACGTGGCTGGAAGTAGTCCATAACGAAAGCGTGAAGCTAGCATTACGATTGCAACGCGCTCGACTGATTGATCTCCGAATCGTCGAACTGAGCGCGAGCACGCTTGATATCTTCCTGCATGAACAATAACTCTTCCATGCGAGCAAGCTTCTTTGCGTCTGCCGGCCGCGACAGTGCTCTTCGCAGATCCTCGATTGACAGACGTGATTTGCGTGTGGGAGCAAGAGCCGTTTGGCACTGGAAGCAACAGTTGACTCCCCAGTTGCATAATGCTAAGTAAGAGGACTCACGACATCGGCAATGTATTCGACCAAGATCTCCTCCATAACATTCACAGTGTCATTTGCTGGATTTCGGTCATCACCAAACCCATACATCAAGCTTCGTACTATTCAAACCGTCATGAAGGATCGAACAAATAGATTCTCGTGTAGAGATAGCGTACATTCTTTTGTAAAGAGCCCCTTGAAATTGGACTGTTTTCTGTAGCCTCTGGTTCCGCCACCTGCCGCAGCCGAAATCGTAGAGGTCGCATTTTCGCGGGTGTATGATGGAGTGTACACGCTGAACGTTGCTCGCTGGGGATTCGGGGCAGTGGGGGTGGCTGTATGGGCCTGCGTAGTTGCAGACGGCGTAGAGACAGTGGGCCTAGCTGCAGGAGTGGTAGGCTGGTGATGTTGGTAATAGTTGTATGGGTAGGCCCACGAAGCGCTATATCCAGTTGCTGAATATGCGCCTGATGTCGGATACGAGTAGGCTCCAGGGGTTTGTGGATGCCCATACATGCCGGGGTTGGGGGGTTGGTAAGGTGCTGCATAAGGATATGCACCAGGGGCTCCCGGCTGCTGCATGGCGTGTGGTGGATAGTAGGACATAGGGACGGACTTGCAGCTGGAACCAATGGAATCAACGTCAAAAGGCCCCGGAATGCCACGATGGAAGGAATGCCAGTTGCAAAGGAGTTGCAAAGACAAGGAGGTCGAGTGAGTAAGTCGAGTAGGCCTCCAGTCGCGGCGAGGTTGCTAACAGGACAAACAGAGACAAATAATACCATTCAAGATTCAAATATCCATGAAATGCAATCAGTTGATTCTAAGAAGATTAGTGATTACATGTCAAATAGTCATGAGATGCTCGGCTGTAATAATACATCGATATTACAAGCTGCATAGCCAGGATATGTGACAGTGGCATCCACTTCCTACAATCCGAATACAGTTACACATCGAGGTCTACGTCTTCAGCCTTGCTACTATTCGCCTGTGCTTCCAACTTCGTCGCATCGTCCATCATCTGCCTCACATTGTGCCACTCAAAATTGATGACGCCCCGTTCATCGAGCCAGTCCATGATAGCGTCGGCGTCCGACGCATCTTCGGGGGGAAGCAGGCCTTTCGCGTATCCTGTTCGGACAAATTGTCGTTTGCCACCGGTGTTTCGCAGACTGTCCACTTCAGCAAGAAGCGCCTCGAATAGCGAATACTATCATGCAATATCATTGAGTTCCGTTTGATACAATGCGGCTCGTGCAACTCACTTCCCAGTGGGAAAATTTGTGGTATGCTCTGGTCCTAGTGGCGCAAAAGCGCCCCAAGTGGAACTCTTTGCGCAGGGAAGAGCGCTCATCGGAATCAGAAGAGTCCGATGAGTCGTCATCATCTTCGGGCTTGGAAGGAATAATGAGCACGAAAAGGACCGAATAAGTTGGAACTTGGTTGTCGTACCTCAAATGAGAGCCTGCTGTAAGGATCCCCTGAGAGGCGACCTATCAGCGTCGAAACTCGCCCTCCAAGATGACAGGCGTCGCATTCGGGCACACTGAAGTCGAGGCGTGTCAAAGAGAACTGCGGAAACGTCTCAAGAGCCTTCTTGAATTGTGGTCGCCAGACAGAAGAGGCGATCAGGGAGTCGCGGACCTCGGATAATTTGCGACGAGCAATTTGTAAGGGGATAGAAAAGTACTCGTTATCTACAGCATGATATGAACAACACCCACTGGTTCTCGAGTTTCGGTGGACGTTACCTTTCAAGGTTTCCTCCATGAATGCTTCGCGCTCGTCAGCGGGTCTCACTGCCATATGGACAAACATCTGGCAAAGAATCTTGAAATGATGAGCGAGGTCTTGGTGGGAGCTCATGCTGAAAGCGAATGGTAACGCAGGTGCACTGGCTGATCCATCGTCTTCCACGATAAAGTCATCATCTTCATCCTTGTCTTCGTCGTCAACATCTTCATCATCGGTGCTCAGAGCACCAGCACCACTCGGTTTCGCGCCAAAGAATGGTCGGGACATCCGTTCTTCATCGTCCTCACTTGTATCATTTTCACTCTCCTCAGATGATGCAACCGCCATTCCCTTCTTGCCTAGAAGCCATGTGATCGTGCAGCATGATCCTAAGACGATGCGTACTCACGTTTAAGTCTGTCGAGATTCTTCTGAAATGCAGACTTCTTGTTGCGCGATCGAAGTCGGGTATCGATAATAGCTATACTTACAAAATCAGTGTTACTCTGTAAATCGCGAGGATGACTACGTGCCATCTTCGTTGACCTCTCCTAATACGTCTTCATCTTCATCTTCATCGTCCGGAGTAGGCGGTCTCTTGCCTTTAACTAGCTTACGCCGCACGGGCAGCTCGTCTTCATCACTTGAGTCCTGCTCATGGAGTACCCGAGCAACACCCTTTCCTTTCGTTATTGCAGGGGAAGGCTTCTCGACATGAGTCTGCTCATCGTTGTCTGATGCAGCCGCGGAGCTGGCCGAACGACTGTCACCAGATAGCTGACGCTGAGTCGGCTTGACCCTCTTAACGGCTGGCCTCCGGGGAGACGACGACTCATCTTCTTCATCGGATGATATGACGATAAGCTTACGGGGCTCAAATCGGATCGTGTCGACGTCGCTGCTGGAGTTTCCACCCTCTGGTTCCTCTTCATCGTTACGCGAACTCCGCTTCACCGTACTCGAAGACGCCGCGTGTTTGCGTTTCCGACCTCGAACCATTATTGGCTTCTGGGTCTGCGGAGAAGAAGGTTGTTGGGCGAAATAGCCAAACAGAGTCCGTTGAGTAAGGTCTGTAGGAGGACTGGCTTTCTTGGGCATGGTAAGAGTTTCTGGATGAGTACTGACAAGGCCAAACCTGGACGCGTTCCAAGGCTCCCACGAAGTCCCACGCGCTGAAACTACCGCAGCACGTGACACGTGTACCTAAGACGCGTCTGTCTCTTTAGTCGAGCATCCTTTGCTGCAGCATGCATGGTCCTCTGAAAGACGTACATGCAACGTGCTCGCAAGATACCGGAGTGACTCAATGGCGAGTACCTCAGCCAGTAATCAGAGTACAACTTCGTAGGCAACAGATACTACACTGGACTAAGTACGTGCTGATAGCTAAGAACTGGTCAATTGGGTGCCCGTATGATCAGTTGCCACCCAGACATTGAGCTATGCTTATCAGGAGCCGTAGACCTTGCGGTTGGAGTTGACTCTATAATCCTTGAGTATGGTGCAGCCGTTGTTACCTTACCTTCCTTATAGCGACACCACCATTGACCGACCTTGTGACACTGACTCTGTTCACCATTCAAATGATAAAATAGCTCGAAGCCACACGTTTTGTATCTTCCAAAGAAAGAGAAGCACCAGACTATAGACTGCCAGATGCGGGCCCTAGAAATTCCGTTCAGAAGGTTAATTGTACACTCACCTGGTTACACCAATCCCTGAGACGCAGCTAGAATCATCAGGGCCGTGAGTCTAGGAGAAGACAGACCACAGATAAGCAACGAGGAGAATCGGGAGAATCGCCTAATTTCTCATTAGGGTGTGGTATATATGTGATAATACTGTTGTCAGGAGTGATGAGCCCTGTCCAGCGCTGCTATGGGTAACTGCAGAACGCACCAATACAACCGTACACTACGCCGTTCTTAAACGTGCTTTCTCGGCTTTCTTCCTGTTCTCTTTTACAATGGTCGATCCCACAAATAAGCCAATAGCTGACAGCCCGACGACAAGGATGAAGGCGGGCAGGCGGACGGCCCACTCCCTCGGGGGGAACCAGTCGTGAAGCGAGCTTGAGGGGTCAAAGAAAGGCTGGATGTGTGGTGAGTAAGCCAACGACTTTACGAAGACGGGAAACACGCACAAGTAGGATTGCCCAGGTGGTATAATATATGAAGACCACAGACGCGGTCAGCATCATAGCGCCTCCTAAAGCTTGGTCCGAGACAGCCTGAAATCGGGTTAGTACAAGTTTTCGAAAGAGTGCAGAGGATAGTTACCATTGTGATTTGAGGGTTACGTGGAGTAAAGAAAGATAAAGGAGTTGGACGAACACTTGGACTTGGAAAGAGCTTGCTGGCTGGCTGTGCTGCTGCTATATGTGATCTCAGTTGCGTCGCGTCAGCAAGTTTACGAGGGCGATCTAGTAACTGGACTGCGAGCGCGTCCTTCATCTACTTACGCGTGCGGCTCAGTCCTCGTCCTCATGGACAACCATGCCTTTGCTTCTCTTGCCCATGTTCGCATTCTCCTCTTACCCGTTGGCTCTATCTCCAGGTCAATATTCGAAAAATGGGCGGCCGAGATCAGGACATTTGAGAATATGCGCTTAAGTGACATCCCTCCCGGTACCAAAGATGAGAAGGGTGCGCTCTATCTTATTCTCTCCATATACATGTACTCAGCTTGACCATGAAGCCCGCTTCATGCCTAGTCCAAAGTCCAAAGGACATCTGCACCTCAGTTTTCCCACTCATCCACCACCTCCGTCGCATCTACCGATGTCCTTATTCCGCCCCTCGCACTTTCCTATGGGCGTGATAGGAATTGCTTCATGTTCACACACCGACTCTCTTACGAATATCCTAGCTGAATTCAACGCCGCAGTTCATGACCTTTTCGGTCCCGAATCTATATATCCTCTAGCTAAGAACTGTTTTGTGTTCGAAGAAGGTGATGGCACCACGAACCTGAATCTAGGCGACCATCTTCCAGGCCTAGTGATTATACCCAGCATGATGGGGAACAAGAAAGAGAACATCGAGACGTTGCTGGCCGACCTATGCTCCAATATACTTGGCGAATTCTCCACAGTGGTCTGTCTTTCAGCATTGCCTCGGGATGCTCCCCGCTCATCTCAGTATGATAGCTCCAATTGCTCGAGAGCCCACTTGGAAATGAATACCTTAACGCGGCACTATTTCCCATCCCACCTTCTGCGACGGAGTTACCCAAACCCATTGTTGACGAACCCGAAGGGATGCTGGGCCTTCCGTCGTATAATAGCCAACCAGAGTTGAGCGCATCTGCCGCTTTACGGGGGAAAGCGGCATTGGCCATGAAGCGAACATCTTCCACTGGTCCAAGCCTGACGCCCTCACGCCAATCGACACTAGCTGCTCCAGTCTCGAAGAAGCGCCAAAGCGCCATTGGTGCTGTATCTTCTCATGGCCGCCTCTTCAAAGTTCTAGGAGACTTCTTTCTCTTAGCAGCAAGAACAGAAGACGCTTCGGTCTGGTACGCCTGCCTTAGTGACTGTATGGCTTTTGACTGACGGCGCCCTTTTTTCGAAAGGTATACCGAGGCTATCGCGTTATTCAAATCCCCAATTGACTCCATCTGGCATGCATCTGCTTTGGAAGGCTTAGCCACGGTAGCGCTCCTTGACGCATGGTCTCTGGGGCAGGGCTTAGTTCGTTCTCGATATTATCCTACTGTTGCATAGACTGATCATGAACTACAGCAAGCCTCGTTTAGCAACTCTCGAGAGCCCTGGGGAGATGTTCTAGAGAAGCTGAATCAGGCTGTCGCGATATACGCTCGAGCCGATCCGGCCTCAGATTCCGACCACCACTACGATCTGCTATCCTATCTATATATCACTGCCGTTCTTCGCCAAAGCTCTCTCATGTTCGCCACCTGGTCTTCAAAGGGGTGGGGCCCTCTGGCATTCACCGCTTTGTTACACCCGGGCCCGACTCCGTATCTCGCACCGACTCTGTCTCAGGCCGACGCCAACGCTATTAATCAGGACCGACTTTCGTCCATCTCAGGCATCTCGAGAAGTCAAATAGCTACACTTCTTGCCCAAGCACACGGCCCTTGGCTTCTGCACCTGGGGCACCGTGAACGTATAGGCCTTCTGGAAGCTATTGCGTCTATGTATTCCTCACTGGGGTATCATCGCAAGGAGGCCTACATCTTGCGAGAGGTCATTGGCTGTATCCTGGACTTGGTGGTATGCGGCAGAGACGAGTCTGCCTCTTCCATGGGCTTTGGTCTCCAGTCTGCTGGCCTCGGTTCGCATGGGGACATCGGCACTGTCGGAAGGAAAGGGAACGAGAGACCTGAAGGCAATGAAAGTCTATTGAAACTGGTCAAATATGTTTGCAAAGTCCATGGCATCAACCTGGAGGCCGTCAAAGTCATCGAGCCTGCGACAGGCGACCTCAAACGCGACTCTCAAACCTCTTCCGTAGACGGACAATCCGATGCTGGCGAGGAAGTCGACGATCCCTACGGATGGCCTGAGTTGCAAATAGGTATTGTTCGCGAAGCGCTAGCTGTAGCAGAAGCTTTGCCAGGTACGTTGATTGATATTCGAAGTTCCCGGCTACCGACAAATGTCCCCAGATTCTGTGGCTGCCGCGCAGTTTGCGCTGTCTGCTTTGAAGTCCTTGCATTCTGTGCTTGGTGAGGAGGACCAATACCATTTCTATTCTACGTCCTCTCGGGCACTGAACACCGCCCGTCGGAGGGGCGACAAGAGAAGAGTGGACTACTGGTCGGGTCAGCCCATCGTCAGCATTGAGCTCCTGCCGTAGGTGACGTCTAGTGAGAGCCGTGGCGGTCATTGACAATATATCACAGAATACCACCAGTAAGGATGCTAGCGGAGAATCCAATCTCTATTCTCAATCGACATCCATCGGCTGGCCCGAAAACGTTGCGATTGACCGACCCATTTCTCTACAACCCGCGGAGATCCTTAATGACACAGGTAAAGTGCACTTGTTGTAGAATAATTCTGGCCCTTTAACGCTTCGTGAAATTCTGTCTAGGGCCGCACGTTGGTCGTCAAGGACGAGGTCCTCGAGTTCGTCGTTACCCTCCGGAATCCCTACGTCTTTGACCTTGAAATAGAGAATTTGGAACTCAGGTTTGTGCACCTTACGTTTGTCGAGCACTCCGATTTACACACCCTCACAGCACTTCTGGAGTGCCGTTTGAAACCAAACCAACATCTCTCACAATCCCTGCCCAATCGTTCCATTCAGTCACAATGACCGGGAAACCTACCAGCACTGGCGAGCTGATCATTCGAGGCTGCTACGTTCAGGCTTCCGGTGGCGCATCGCGGGAGTTCATCTTGCCTCTCTCGACTGCAGAGGAAGAGGATAGGAAGTCTCGGCGGCGTAGCACAATAGCATGTGAGTCAGGTCGGTCCAAATATGCAGGGCTAGACTCTCGGCCTTGGGAGAAGGAAGGCAAGAGAAGAAGTCTTCAAAAAGCAAGCACTTCGAAGGCATCGTCGAAAACGTTGCATTTCATGGAATGCAAAGTGGTCCCCGAACAACCACTACTCCGTATACGATGGAGTTCCTTGACCCACGGCGCCCTTATGTTGTACAATGGCGAAACGTGGGTACTCTATTCGAGCTTATGTGCGTTTGCTGATGACCGTGGACAGGTCTACCATCCGCTTGACCTTAGAAAATATCTCGTCACTTCCTATTAATTTCCTACGCCTTACTTTCGATGACTCAACGATCGCACCTGCTCAGCAAGCGCTGTCAGAGGGCGAACTCTCCGTGTTCGACACGTATGAGACGGAGTACGATTTGATCAGACGACCGGCATTTTCGTGGGACGTTGAGGGGCACGTATGTACGATCCCACCGGGTAGAAAATTGGCTGTCACGATCTCTTGCCTAGGCAAGGTTGGCTGGTGAGTTCACCGCTGTGGCGCATGATTGCATGGGCTCACCTATGGGTGTAGCTCGAGTGGATCTGTCCACGTAGCGTACGGATACGCCCAACCCGAACAAGACGCCACAGAGGACCATTCAGGCGTTTTCCATACGCGCAGATTGACCTACCCCGTTCTCGTAACTGTTTACCATATGCTGGAATGCCACGGCATGGATATCCTGCCGTTCAGTGCCGAAGATGGAGAGTCTCCCGACGTCGAGGGCAGAACTGGAGGGCTAGGACAGGCGCGACGGGAACTTCTGAAAGTCGGCGACGAGGCCGGCTGGTGTCTTTTCTCTGTAGACGTGCGCAATACATACGGCCTGCCGTTTGAAGTCGAGTTTACGCGCATACACGAAGGTATAGTAACGTTTCTCGTTCTCACTCTGAATCTATTGGCACTCAACACTGCAATAGGTGTCCCGGAGGCTTCTGCAACCTGTCTAGTGGCTCCGGGTTCTACGTCACGGTAAAGTTTATCTTTTCTCGCTTGCTAAACCCTCTCACGTGGATACCACTACTAGGATTGTCATCCCGCTCAAGAAATTCCTGCTCCCTGAAGACGTCACGACACAACCAATACCGACCCTCTCTGACCGCCAATTTATCGTAACAAAATCGGCTCTCACAAGCGCAGAGGAAAAGGCCCAACGCGAATTGTTCTGGTATCGAGAAGAATTATTCAAATGCATCCGCGGGCGTTGGCGGGAGGTGCGTCTCACAGGCTCTCCATATCTGCGTCAGAACTAATTTCATGCATGTAGGCTGGCGGTTCCCGATCGGGTGATCTTCACCTTCGACAGCAGAGGATGACCCTGGTCATGCTGGAAACATTGCGCACTGAGACTGTGAGGGTGCACCTAACGTTGGTTCGTCGTGAAGGCGACGAGCAGTCAGAATGGGCAACAGTGGATAAGAAGCAAGGCAACTTTCTCCCAAAACCCTACGACTATGTCTACCTGCGGACGCGGGTAACGAACCTGTCACGTAGGTTCTCCGAAGTGATCATAATCTTCTATTGCTTTACTCACATCTTCTCTTTTCAGTGGCACCTTTGGTCTTGACCTTGGATTTCGGAATGGAACCGTCAGAGTACGTCATTCAAGAAGGCATTCTGTCAGATGTGCCAGTCGGGCGTCTCGCACAAGGAGAGTCCTATGAAACCGAGACGCCTCTCTGCTTCGTCGCTTGCGGTCGCTTCGAGCTGACTGCTGAAGCGAGGGTGTTGGGCGCGAGCGGCGACGACGCACGGGTAGGCTTCGGGCAGCTGCATGCTATTGTAGAGGAACCATGATCGTTGAATACCATACCGAAGTTATTATATTTATGTAGCCACTACAGATTGCAAGATCTCATACCCATCAAACAAAACAGCTTCAGATTCCAATGGTATGAGATATAGGCATCATGCTAGACATACACACGTTCGGCGTGTCCCAGATTACACCTCCTACAACACCTCGCAGCATATACCCTAGTCAAACTCAGACTCTTCCTCCTTGAACGCAGCTGTGTAAGCAAGAATGGTTCCGTAGACCAATCTGCACTCGCTTGAGAACCGGCACGCCGCATGACACACAATGGATGGACTCACCCTCCGCCCACTATCGACAAGAGAGACGCGCCAGGCTTGATGATTTCGGAGTGTGCCAGCACGAGCGGCAGCGCGAAGCCCGTCACAACGATGATCGACGTAATGAAGCGACCAAGATCAACTGGTCCCGAGCCCTCGTAGTCCGCAGAGAAGTCATCGCCGCCGCAATGAGAGAACAGCGCGTTCGGTAGTGGGGCGACAACAAAAGTCAAAGCTAATATGCGAGACGTAAGTTACCCATCTTGTCGGCAGATACAGATGCCTGCACTCACCGACGAGTAGTGGTAGCCAGTTTGCCCATAACGCACAAGACAAGATAATCATTAAGAAGCCCACGGCGAGCACGAACGAGAGGAGGATCACGGCTGTAACAGGGTTCATTAGTTCATAGCTTGGACGTTGGAGGCGTGAACGCACTCTTGAGACCCGCAGACATGTTGTGTCGCAAGCTAATTACAGGGGGATAGTCTCGCCGTTTGTTGGATCCCACAGTAGAGTAGGCGTAAGGGATGTTGAGGAGCAGGTCGCGGTGCCGCTGGGACTGCTGCGGCAGCTGGCTCTCTGTGGCAGTGCCGCGTCGGTTCCTGACAACACCCTCTCACGTCAGCGACAACTCTGAGCTCACTTCTACGAATCTATCCAACGCTTTGAACATCGATGTCCGTGCACAACTTTCGTACAATGTGGGTGCGAGACAGCGACAAAATACATACAACTTAAATATATAGTGCGTTCCACAGTGAAGAGAGTAAGGTATACAGCTACATGATCCACGCTAGAGGCAGTCCATCATCATCCGAAGCAACCTATCGCGCCCTTCTGGATCGTGTGTGGAGAAGATTCGTCGGTCTTTCGATGAGTGTGCCTCTTGGCATTAGAGAGGACTTCATATCCGTCTTGACCTTAATCACAGGGGGCTCGAAGGCAACGGTTGATGTGGATGAAGCAGAGGATGACAGTGACGGAGGAGGCATCGCTTCCGAAATTGGCGAGACCAGTTCCTCGTCAACTTCTGCGTCTTCAGCGAACATGGCGACCGAATCATCACCCGACGACTGGGGAGTGGGGTTCCTATTCTCCTCTGGGGCCGGTGGTAGGGGCTCAGGCTCCTTGCGTTCGGCAGGCAAGACCCAATTGGCATCGCTGTGACTACGCTGCCTCCACTTCTTCAAAATGCCATCCCGGGTCCCGGTGAGCTCCCAGTGGTTGATGAAGTGGCGCACTCGCTTCTCAGGCGTTCGTCCCGTCGGACTGTCCACTTGAGCACCTTGCTCCACGAGGACTTGGGCAGCCTGGCGCATCGTAGACAGTTGTCCATTTGCGGCAGTCTGGTACGTCGCTGCCGATTCCGTGAACTTGGTGGCCTGACATACGTGTCAGTGGTGAAGCGTGAAATATTGGACATGATCCTCACCTCGGCGACAACTTGACTCGTGCTTGCTTCAATATTCCGCGAAGTAGATGCTATCATCCGCTGGGTCTGTCGGGAACCAGTCTGTACCTCGACACCCATCGCGTTCGTGGCCTCCACGCGAGCCCTCTTGGCCCGAGTATGACGTTCGAGAGCTTCAGATAGAAATCAGTAGCCGTTCCGTACAGCACTGAGATCGGCTTACCTTCGGTCGAAGTGGCGTTGAGTGTATGCGTTTGACGCTGTAGATCCAAGGACTGAGAGGACAATGATGCTGATATTGAACTCTGCATGGTCGAAAGCCCGTCTTTGATCGTGTTGTTTGCGGTGGTCAAAGACTAGAAGGAAGTCGTGAGTCCGATGTTGACAATTGAAAATCGAAAGAATTACCTTCAACGCGCCGTCTCGCATCCGCTTATTCTCTCCACCCTTCTTCTCCAAAGTCATGTTCCACTCCTGGCCTTTTGTGACGGCCGAGTCCACTTTCTGCAGATGTTCATCTGCAAAGTGAGCCATGGCACCTTCAGCCTTCTCGTTGCTGTCCTTGATGTCGGACACGGCTTCCCGTAGACTGCGGTCCCGCTCCGTCACGAAGTCGCCTAGAAGGGATGAAATACGTTTGATAAGCTCATCCTTAGCCCGTTCCGACTTGGCCTTCTCGCTCTGCAGCAAGCGGACAAGGTAGGCATTTTGGTCTTGCAAGCGTCGGATCTCTTCGTTGGCTGCTGTTTCTGCGACAGCCTTCGCCTCGAGGACAAGCTTGTTCTCGACCTCGATGTGCTGCTGAGCTTCCCGAATGATGCCCTCCACCAGATGGGCCATGGACCGCAAGATTTTCTCGACCTGGTAGACGAGTCAGTGATGAGCCACTGGGAGGTTATTATACGAACTTACGGTTTGACAGCTACTGATGCTCGCTTTCTCCACCTCCTCACAAGTCGACGTACTGGTTGCCGACAACTTTTCGGACCAGGAAGAGAAACTCATTCGTATGCTGTCGTGAGCAGTGGTGATAGCAGCTTGCACTGCAGTGATTGCTTGAGAGGAAACTTCGTCCTTAGCCTGAATGAGCTGAAGCGACGTTTGCACCCGCTGTATTTGCTCGGTGATTCGCTCGGAGTGCGTGGTGAGGGTTTCGACCTCCCTGGCTTGGAACTGCTCAGCGCCCGCCCGAAGCCGTGTCATGTTCTGACTGGAGGACTTGATGAAGCCATCTAACTGTGACACAAAGCTACGCGTCTCTGTTGAAAGCGTCTTGCCTTGGCTCAGGACGACCTTCGTATTGGAGTTCAAGACGGCTGTTCTGCGGGCTGAAGAAGAGAATTAGTACCAACTATATAAGGAACAGATGCATAGAGACTTACAGAGTTTGCCGAACAATGCATCCAAGTCATGAATGCTCTCCTCGGTGACGATCTTCAAGTTTCGCGCAACTTCGTCCAGACTCAGCTCGCTCTCCTGATATGCCTTCCGCACCACAACTTCCTCCTCCAGCGCCTCCTTCGTTGCCTTGAGCTCACCCTCCTTGTACTCCAAAACACCCTCGGTCTCCGACAGCTTCTGTTGCGTCTCTTTCAACTCCCCATCCCGTGTCATGAGAAGCTTCATGCTCTCCTCGAACTCCTCCCTCACGCTCCGTAACTGACTGTCAACGATCTCCACCTGTCGTTTCGCTTCTTCCATCTCTGTCTTCGTCAGCTCCTGCTCTGCGCTCATTTGGTTCCATGTATCTTCGGAGAAGAAGATGCCGTTCTTCTCTCGTGCAGCAAGGACGTCGGCTTTGAGACGATCGATTTCGGCAATGTACTCCTTCAGCAGGGCATTGCGCGTTAATCGCTGGTTCACCTCAGGGCGGTTCCGTATTGACTTGGCCCGCATTGCATAGTCAAGAGTTGAGAGTGTCTCCTCCGTATTCGAGCGCGCTGGCGAGATGGTTGCAATGATGCACGTCTTGGTGCGACCACCGAGTGAGTCTTGAAGCAAGCGAGTGAGCTTGGACTCCCTGTCGCCCAGACGTGAGTATATATCCGCTGGTGACGCTGCGACATTCTTACCGATATGGTATATGAGAGGATTTCTCCACGAGTGCATTGATCACACGTCCAAGAGTTAGTAGACTCTGGTTGATCATGCCCGCTTCGCGAGCTCTCTTGTTCTCTGCGCCCGACCGGCCAATGTTCTCCGAACCGGCCAAGTCGACCAAGTTCATCTTGCCAACGCGAAGCAAGTCATCTCCCATAGTCGAGGTCTCCTTCGTGTGCACTGTGATAGAGAAGACAGAGTGCGATCGACTCGAGTGGTCGTTGAATTTCGTGGCGGCAATTTGTCGCCGGTCGCTTCCCTTGACGAGGAGGCGGAGCGCGTCTTGAGCATCCTTGACCGGTATCTCCTCAAGACCTTGGACGAAGACACCCTTCTTGTTGGAGTCGTCGAAGATCTTGAGGCCAGCTTGGTTTCCGGCGTCGCGCGAACTTCCGGCACCCATACCCATCGGTTGCGTAGAACCAGAAGGGGCGGACATATCCGGTGCGAGAAGATCACGGAGCTCCTCGTTGTAGAGCTCCATGTACGAGATCTTCACGCTGTAATCTGAGCCAGAGGATTCGAGATGGTTGAACAGGCGGAACAGAACACGAGGGATCATGCCAGCTTGAGCCGTCGGGTTTCCCAATGGCGTAGTACCCAGGTCACCTTGCATAGTATGCCTTCATCCAAGTGTCAGTTACATTTTGTTAAACAAAAGAGGCTACTCACGTCTTTCCGGTGCCTGTTTGGCCGTATGCAAACAGCGTACAATTATACCCCATTAACACTTCGTCGAGCATCGGGCTAACAACATCCTGATAGATCATGGCCTGGTCCGCTTCCGGGCCAAACACAAGGTCAAATGGATACGTTTTCGTTGGTGCAAGGCTAATGACACCGAGACTCGATGCAGGCGCAGCGGTTTCGATGGTGATGGCCTGGCTCTTCGCGCCCTCGGAGCTGACGATAATCGGAGAGTTTTCTTGTATTTCGCGCTCCGAACGTCGCCTGCAGCGAATTGCAACCCGAATATTTATCTCGTTGTCGTCGGATGAGTTAGATTGTGGAGGCGGTTGCTTTGCGATGCGTGTGGTCGGTAAGGGGGGTGGGGTAAATCTATCGTCGACGGGGGTAGATAGACCGGAGCGTTGAGAAACGCTCGACTTCGCCATCGCTGACCTTGGCCTTGACGAGACGGGAGGTGGTGGCATTGTCGTCTGCGAGCGACTGCGGGTCATTCCCGTCTTGCGGGAGGCCATGGCGGGGAGAAGGTGAGAGTCGAGGTTGCGGTGGCTGGCTGCTCGACCAAATCAACCGCTCGACGCGTCGCATCACGTGGCGGCGTCATTGTGGCCGGCGCGTGACCTCTTATTAGCCCGCCTCCGCGCACCTTTCTGAGTCTCCGCGCCGCCTGCATCTCGCCGCCATGGGTAAACGGAAAAAGTCTTCGCGCAAGCCAGCTCCCTCTCGAAAGAAGGACCCACTAGGTGCGTACGCTCGCCATTCATCCCGCGGTTGCTTACAGCCTATGTCTCGCAGATACGACGTTCACTTGTTTGTTCTGCCATCATGACAACTCCGTCTCGGTGAAAGTAGATCGGAAGGAAGGTATCGCCCAGCTCGTATGCAAAATCTGCGACCAGAGGTACCAAAGCAAAGTCAACCGTGAGTGACAGAGAATTCCCTTTGTCAGTCAAGCTGATCTCCGGGTTAGATTTGACTGAACCGATTGACATATACTCGGAGTGGATAGATGCTGCCGACGCCGCCGAAAAGGAGCGGGTTGTCCAGCGCCGTCCTGCTGCCGCTTCGTCTAGCAGACCTCGACCAGCAGCACCACCTTCTGTTCCCAGCGACGACGAGGATGATGACTGATGTGTATACTTAGCTTCTGTTAGTGTCGGACTGTCTTTCTACTTGTACTGCGCCCAGCATCCATTCACAATGTGCCATATAATCCAAGCCAATTCTTTGTTCCCAGTCGTGGCGCGTGCCGGCGCATGAGAGTCGATTACATGTAGCGAATTGAAGCTCAGAGGCATGCCTGAGCCTCGAGATGCGGGTGTGGCGACAACAGCGCCAAACAGGGTGAGAACGCTTGTGTCCGACCACGTCGCGACAATACAGTCGCGACGCCGCTCATCTCCTCCATCTGCTCCGGACACGCGTATATACCGATAGAGCTTTCGCGTCCGTTCGTCCGCCTCGCTTCCCAGCGCGCCGTTCTATATACCCCCCTCTCCCTATAGACTTTCCTTGACAACGCCATGTCTTCCACTAACAACATCAAGGTCGTTTGTCGGTTAGTCTCGCGATCGCCACCCATTGCACGCGCCGCTACACGATGCTTACATGCTGCGATAAATCAGATTTCGACCACCAAATGCAATTGAGCAGAGAGAGAAGAGTGAAATAGTGGTGGCATTCGATGACAACCTCTCGACCGTTCAGCTGCGCTCGGCACAACTCAGTTCGGGCCCGGAGAAGGATGGATTCACGTTTGATAGGGTATTCCCTATGGGCACGAAGCAGCAGGAAGTCTTTGACTACGGTGTGAAGGAGTGCGTCGCATATATCTTGTGGTACATTCCGCTACTAACGCGTGCTCGCGATCCTCCTCCAGTATCGTAAAGGGTAAGGACCATTCAGGCTGTCGAGCCTGTTGCTACGTCGCTAACACTGCTACTAGATGTTTTGGATGGTTACAATGGAACTGTCTTCGCGTACGGTCAAACTGGTAGTGGAAAGACCTTCACCATGATGGTTCGGGACCTGAAAGCTTTCACTTCCCTCCCTTCACTGACGCTTGTCTCGTAGGGTGCAGACATCGATTCCGAAGAACTGAAGGGTATTATCCCTCGTATCACTGAGCAGATCTTCCAGTCCATCGTAGAGTCGGACGCACATCTAGAGTACTTTGTCAAAGTGTCCTACATGGAGATTTACCTCGAGCGCATTCGAGATTTGCTTCAACGTGAGCAGCCTGTTCCTGATTCTATTGTCGATGGTGAACCAAATGTGTCATGCTGTTTATAGCCCAGAACGACAACCTTCAGGTACATGAAGAGAAGTCAAAGGGTGTCTACGTGAAGAATCTGTCCGACTACTATGTCAGCAGTGCGCGGGAAGTGTACGAGATCATGAGACAGGGAGGTGCTGCTCGGGTGGTCACGTCTACTAGTATGTCACATCTTCGTCTCCATTCCTTCATATCCGATTAATTCATGTATGCAGACATGAACGCCGAGAGTTCTCGGTCGCATTCCATCTTCCTTATCACAATCAGCCAACGAAACACGGAGACGGGCGCGCAGAAGACCGGAAACCTGTACCTGGTGGATCTCGCAGGTTCCGAGAAAGTCGGAAAGACGGGAGCATCTGGACAGACATTGGAGGAGGCGAAGAAGATCAACAAGTCACTGTCTGCACTCGGTATGGTCATCAATGCGCTGACTGACAGCAAGGTCCGTGGCTATAGGCGCATATACGATGATGCAGCGTACTGACTTTTGCGAATAGGCGAAGCACATTCCATATCGTGACTCGAAATTGACCCGTATCCTGCAGGAGTCGTTGGGTGGTAACTCCCGCACGACTCTCATCATCAACTGCTCTCCTGCATCCTACAATGAGTCAGAAACGCTTTCAACCCTTCGTTTCGGTATCCGTGCCAAGTCGATCAAGAACAGCGCCCGCGTCAATGCCGAGCTTTCTCCCCTCGAACTCAAGACACTGTTACAGAAAGCCCAGGTGGCAAATGCTTCGTACCAGAAGACTATCGCTGCTCTCGAGGCAGAACTCGCTGTCTGGCGATCTGGAGGCCATGTCGAGCCTGCCGACTATGCCGTTGCTGGTAGCGACAAGGCCGGCGCCACCGCACCCAAGAAGCCCCCCACATCGCCTACACCGTCGACGCCTTCTACACGCCCTATGACGCCTGTGAACCCTGCTATCGAGGGTCTGAAGGAGCTGGACAGCAGACCGCAGACGCCTACTGTGATCGGCCTCGACAAGGACGAGCGTGAAGAGTTCTTGAAGAGGGAGAACGAACTCAGCGACCAGTTGGCTGAGCGTGAGAGGGCTCTCAACGCGGCCCAGAAGCTCGTGGAGGAACTCAAGGAGGAGCTTGCGTTCTTAAAGGAGCAGGAGGGCACGACATCCAAGGTTTGGATTTTCTTTGTGTATATATTCTTAGCTCACCTGATTCGGCCATGATGCAGGAGAACAAGGCGATGTCGGCGCAACTGAACGAGCTCCGGCTGCAAGTCGAGCGTCTGGACTACGACAACAAAGAGGGTGTCATCACCATTGACATCCTGAAGGAGCAGAACCTCGACTCCAAGAACGAACTCGAGGAGCTCAAGAAGACCATCGCGGACCTCAAGAGCTCGCAGAAGGACGTCTCCACCGAGGACAAGGAGAAGCGCAAGCAGGAGAAGATGGCGCTCATGATGGCGCAGTTCGATACGGTATGTCGAGAAGGCTATTTTCTTGTCGAGATGCCCAGCTGAGCCATCTGTCCCTCGCAGCAAGGCACGTTTTCTGAGAAAGACGAGCAGCTTCGCCAGATCTTGGCGAAGCTTGATACCATTGACTCGGACACTGCTGTTTCTACTCTCTCTGTTGATGACATCACTCAAGTTCGCCGACAACTCGCCGAGGGCCAGTCCCTTATTCGGGATACCGTTGATCGCTTGCGCCAGAGGCAGGAGGAGAACGAGATGATCACGAGGCGGAAGGACGAGCTGGAGAGCCGTCTTGCTGCTCTTGAGGCCGAGTACGAGGAGCTTTTGGGTTGGTGTTGTTCCGTCGCACGTCGGTGATGTTGTCTAACAATTTCCTACAGAGAAGACGATTCATGACGAGGAGACGAGCAATGTCGATCTTGCCGAATCCATGGCTGAGCTCAAGGTATGAGACTTTCCGTGCTGTTGGTCGCCAATAACTCATCTTCTTGTAGAACAAACTCGAGGCGCAGTACGCCGCCAAGCGCGACGCACATGTCAACGAGGTTGCCGATCTTAAGCAGCAGCTTGAGATGAAGGGCAACGAGCTCCGCAGCTTGAACGCGTCAATCGACAGCCTGAAGGGTGTCAACGAGGAGCTGAAGGTGAGTATCTCGAAATACAGCCGCTACTCTTCTGTTGACGGTCCTCCAGCGTGCCTTTGCGGTCACGTCGGCGGGTATCGAGGGTGGCAAGAACCTGGCGGAGAGCGCCCAGGACCTCGAGCGGACTCGCAAGGCCATCAACGTTCAGTTGGCCGAGTTCGACGGTGTCAAGAAGTCGCTCATGCGTGACCTTCAGAACCGCTGCGAGAAGGCTCGTTTTGAGAGTTCCTGTATTCGACATATTCTCACCGTTCTTCTATAGGTTGTTGAGCTCGAGATCCAGCTCGATGAGATCAAGGAGCAGTACAACAATGTCATCCGCAACAGCAACTCGAAGGCTCAGCAGAAGAAGATGGCCTTCTTGGAGCGTAACCTGGAGCAGCTGACCCTGGTGCAGAAGCAGGTACGCCACCGTGCTAGATCCGGGGTTTGTTTCAACTGACAATCGCGGTTCATCAGCTCGTCGACCAAAACTCCGCGCTCAAGAAGGAAGCTGGCATCGCGGAGCGCAAACTGCTGGCCCGCAACGAGCGGATACAGAACCTAGAAGCGCTTTTGCAGGATGCTGATCGCCGGCTCGCTATGCAGAACCAGCGATTCGAAGCACAGCTGCAAGCGGTGAAAGACCGGCTGGATCAGGCGCGAGGTGCGGACGCTTCTACGCGATCTGGGCCGTGGCTGACTTGTTTTGCGATTTTCAGCCCAGAAGGCGGCTACAACATCATCCCTGAGCTTTGGGCGGATTGCGAAGCCCCTCCGTGGAGGAGGTGGCGCCGCCCCAAGCGCCGCATCCGGGCCGACGCCCGTGTCTGGAGGAGGGATGTCTGCGAACCCGCTGTCTCGCTTGCAGAACGAGGAAGGGTGCGTCGGGCTCATTATGTCTCCGCGTAAACGTAGCTGATGATCCGTTCTTTCATTTTCGTGCGGCCTCGGGGTTACACCTACAGGAGCGGTAAGCAGCTCTTCGGATGTGGTGTACCGGAGACGATCGCTGACGTCGTTCTGCAGGCAAGCGTGCTTCGTGGTTCTTCCAGTCCCGATGAGCGTGTGTGCGGGTTGTGTTTCTGCGCTTTCATTGTTGTCTGCTATCCAATACCCTTGTTGGTTGTACCTCTCTACACTACATCTACCCATTGTCACCGCATTTACAAGAACGCAATACAGCTGTCGGAATCCGGGTCTGGGGTGAGGACTAAGAATTGGCAGTGGTTTCATAAAGGACCGGAAAGGGCAAGCTCTCCGAGTGACAGGCTAAATTTTTCGTGATATGTACGGCAAGAGTTCATTTGGCGGGCCTGGTTGATAGGATGAAGGCCGTTACGGAAGGGGCAGTTGTGTCCCACGAGGACGGCGTGGTTGTGGAGATCTCCAGGAGATCGGGGAGCGGTCAGACTGACGTGGTGCAGCGGGCGGGGGCGCGGAGAGAGACTCGTGCCGGAGACGACGAAGGAGAGTGAAGAGGATGGCGGGGGTGATGTGAAGGGGCGGGCGGGGCGGGAAGGGGAAGGGCGGAGTTGTTGACGCAAGAAGCAGGGTGCTTCTCGGGGGTTCTTTTGAGATTGAAGTGGTTGCAAGCGACGCGGCGAGGTGCGGCAGCTGCTGGCCAGTGACAAGGCTGTGCGCAACATATGTGACAACCAAAGGTCGATCCCTCCTCACACATCCTTTTGGGGCTCGACGCTTTCGTCACTTTCTCCCGAATTTCTTTTTGCTTCCGACGCAACCCCTTCGTTGCCGTCTCCCTCCCTTCCCTCTCTTTCCCTCTCTTTCCTCTCAGCGACCCCTTGCTCTGGTCGTCGCTGTCTTTACCCTTTTCTTAGAGGATTTTCTTTCGCTTTTCGTACTAATCCCGTACGTCCGTCCCTTTGTCCGATCTACTTTCGGCTCTGCTATCCTGCCAGCGCGTGTCCGGCACTGCTCCATCCCGCATTTGTTTACCGTCCCCGACGCGTGTCTGACCATTCTGTCTGCAGCGTAATTGAGTAACAAAGGCTCGGGTCTCTGTCCGTCCTCTTAATACCACCTTCGTCCTTACCCTGTGAGTCATATCACACCTATATTGCTCATGGCCCTCGTAATCCAACATTCCCCCTCGCCCTTTCCAGCGTCACCCATGGCTGCCAATAGCCACGACGTCTCGTCTCGCAAGCCCTCAGGCTCCTCTACTCGTTCCAGCGCCCACTCGCCGTCGGGCTCTCCAGGCAACGTTCGCATCTCGAGTTATATGACGCGTCCTTTCCAGCTCACGACGCGTTTCCTTCCCCGCAGCCTCAAAACCAACGCAAACTTACACCTCATAGTACCGGCAACATGTTTGGAGTCGGAATGGGTCCTGCAGGAGGTTTAAAGGGCCTCAACTCTGGTTGGCAGGTGAGTAACGCGTTGCTTTCGTGTCACTTGTATATTGACGCGTCATAGGTTTGGGGGAACGGCACACAGTCGTCCAAACGCAACCCATCAATATCGTCTGCCGCCAGCGTTGCGGAACTCGCGTCTGCACAGGGTGATTCCAGTTTCAGAACTAATCTTTCAGAAGGTTGGAATTCGGGGCGACCTCCAAGCGGTGCATGGGAGGACGTGAATGGGAGCCCGCAGAAGAAAGAGCTGTTGCAGCTCGTCAGTACTCTATGTCATTCCGAGATTGCGCCAGCGCACTTATCATCATCGTTATCACCCGCGCAGGACTCTTTGGCGCTGCATCATGCGCGGCAACGCCAGCCTGCTTCCGCATCTTTTGCCACGCCACGCATGGTGGGCACCATCTCTCGGCTATAACGGCTTTTTCAATGACATAATTCTTGACTCACGCAGGACGACCGATCTCCGGGAGTGGGGAAGACAGGTCAATTCTCTCCTCAACGTTTTGATAATTCTCTCAATAAAGACCCTGCCCCGTCGCAACGTTATGCGCCCGCGGCATCTCCCCAACCTTCAGGCTTCGGTTCTTCGTCATCCCCTTTCGCCAATCAGCAAGTCCTCCAAAACACGAACATGGGTTACGACACGATGCAAACATCCAATGTCGTCGAGAACGAGCTCGCAATGGGCCTCCGTGGCATGGCCGTAGAGGACGACTCGTATGGTGTCCCTCAACAGGGCTCTCCATATCGCCAGCAAGGCTCCGGCAACCAACAGTCCGCAGGGGGTGCTGGCGGCCACCCATCAGTTCCGCAGATCCGTGGTCCTCCCATGCCGCAGCCTCGAGGCCCGTACAATGCCTACCCGCAAACCGATTATGGGACGTACTACACGGGGCCCCCTTCCAGGCGCGACAATTACGTAGATTACTCATACCCTTATGATGCCTATCGGGCGACCCCGGACCCGACCTTATATCCGTCTTCTTCAGTGAGTGCGAGTACCTCCCCGGCAAACGCATATCCTTCGGTATCCACGCGCCGTGCATCCCCCACTCAGTATGCTGACGTATATTCCACAGCAGCCGGGGGTGTTTTATGACTATACTGGACCAGCTCGCCCTCCTGGTTCCCAATTTTACTACGCCGCTCAGCCCATGGTATACCCAGGCCCGCCCTCGCACTCGCCCATGCTGACCCCTCAACTTGCTTCCGCTGTCCCGGCGTCACTGTCGGACAAGAAGCGTGAGCTTCAGGTAAGTTCATCTGCTATGAGGCCTGCGTGTATATGTCTGAATCTCTACGCACAGTACAACCTGCAGCAACACCAGCAATTGGCGTCACAAGGCCTCATGTACCCTTCCCTCCGCTCCTCGCCGTCACCGCACCAGGCGTATCCTGGCATGGATTACAACGCGCAACTACCCGGCTTGCCTCTATATGGCGGCCTTGGCATGCAGACTATGCCTATGTACCCTGGACACGGTGGGCGTCGGAGAGAGGGTGATGTTGCGATCCGCAGCCCCTTGCTTGACGAGTTCCGCGCTAACAAGGCAAGGAAGTGGGAACTGAGGGTGCGTGATTCTTTCTTTCGTCGGCTCCACTGACGCATGCTCACTGTCCTTTCAGGATATCTTCGGGTACATTGTGGAGTTCAGTGGCGATCAGCACGGGTCGCGCTTTATTCAGCAGAGGCTAGAGAACGCGACCAGTGAGGAGAAACAGATGGTGTTCGACGAGATCGTGCCGAACAACGCTCTACAACTCATCCAAGACGTGTTTGGTAACTATGTAAGTGTGTTTAAGTGCTCTACTAAGCCCCGCTTCTGACGCTTCTTTTCGTCGTGTAGGTCATCCAGAAGCTGTTTGAGCATGGTACGCAAGTGCAGAAAACTCTTCTGGCGAATGCTATGGAGGGGCATATTCTTCCGCTGTCTTTACAGATGTATGGCTGCCGTGTAGTTCAAAAGGTAACTTTCCTCGCCGCAAGCACGCGTATGATGATGTACTGACCTTTCTGATAGGCTGTAGAATACATTCTGCCTGATCAGCAAGCCGTGTTCGTCAAGGAACTTGAGCCTCACGTACTTAAGTGTGTCAAGGACGCCAACGGCAACCACGTAAGTTTCCGCCGTCATCGCGACGGCTTCCATTGACGTTCTCGCTCTAGGTCGTTCAAAAGCTGATTGAGCGCGTCGCTCCTGAGCGTCTTGCGTTTGTCACTGCATTCAAAGGCAGCGTGTTCGAGCTGTCGACGCATCCATACGGCTGTCGTGTTCTTCAGAGATGCTTCGAGCATCTAGGAGAGGAACAGGTCAGGCCGCTTTTGGACGAGCTTCACAAGTATGCAATCAACTTGATGCAAGATCAGTTCGGGGTACGTGAACATGCGCCCACTGTCCACCACACGCAGAACATCGCTGATCTTTACGTTTGTGGCAGAACTACGTCATTCAGTTTGTGCTCGAGCACGGGCAGCCGCACGACAGGGCCCTGATCATCTCCAAGCTCCGGGGACAGATGCTGCACATGTCACGTCACAAGTTTGCTTCCAACGTCTGCGAGAAGGCACTTGTGACGGCCGACAGCGAGAGTCGCAGACAGCTGATTGACGAGATCATGACCCCCAAGGGCGACGGTGTCAGTCCGATCGTGACGATGATGAAGGACCAGTTCGCAAGTGCGTGGAATGCCGCTGATGCTGATTGTTCTGATCGCTGACTTGTCGGGCGCAGACTACGTTCTCCAACGCGCCCTGACTGTCGTCGAAGGAGATCAAAAAGAAGAGCTGATCAACAAAGTTCGACCGCAGTTGGTCAGCATGCGCAGGTACTCGAGTGCCTACAGCAAGCATCTTATTTCAAGTACGTACCTTATGTTGGTATTCCGCAGGCAGGAAGTCACGGCGCTCACATTTATAGCAGTCGAACGCTTGCTTGAGCGCATCTCCAACCTGAAGGCTGGAGAATCCATCCAGGCGCTCGACGGCGCGAACGCGCCCTCAGACAAGCTCTAAGCCCCCAGTGTCTGTCTGTCCGTACTATTGTCCTCACATCACATCCATATAATTGCCATCAGCCAGTTCTGTCTTTTCATTTCGCATGCTACACTAGTTCATTCCCTTTAGCATCTCACTCGCAATCTCGCTCTGCAGCATCACATCTCATAGTAATACTCTGCGTCATTCACTGTTGGATACCATTGCCCCTTCGTGTTGCTGAACAATGTCTCCCGTCTCTCCATACGTTCATTGTTTTTGCAACTTGCTATCATACATAGGGACCCCTTTTAGTTACCCGTTCATCATCATCTGGCTGCATTCCTACAGTACCCCCCATGCTACATACCTCGCTGGAGCAAAGATATCTAATGATCAGACATTCTGGGATTTACCCGTTCCTTCCTTTCTGATTTTACTTTGCGGTTCGTGGCGTGTGTTTGAACCGTACTTCAGTCTCTATCACAACGAAGTCTCGCAAGATGCAGAATTTGAATGCACGAGGCTTTTGATACAAAAGTAGCGATGGGAAGCTTCGGTAAAATATCAAACAGGCTACACGTACAATGGCTAGAGATACAATGCCGCAAGGGCAAGAACAGTTGAAAACTTCAATTCACAACGGTAGGATCAAGGAGCTGAAATCGGAACGACCATCCCTGACCATCCTGCTCTTGTAGCTCTCGCAAAACTCCATAAATCCCTCCGGGTTCATCCGCTGCTGAGGCTGCCTACCGTCACTGAAGTCCTCCAAAAGGCTGTCGCAAAACATCCAGATGGTTTCGATGGCCTCAGGGGTCAGCGGCTTGCCGTCCTCGCGCATCACAGTAACCTGAAGTATAGTCAGCACAGGTCCTTCAATGCAAGCGTTAGAGATTTATCCTACCGTTCCGACGTTCTGCTGCCATCTGACGCGTTCATCCGTTCAGCGATAAAGCCGGCGGTCGTCGTTGGGCGTACTTACGAGGGAGGCGCGAACCCGGTGACTGGGTCGATCATCAGGTAGGTGGTGATTTGGTTGTCCAGAGCGGCCGAATGCCGAATTGCGAACGGGCTCTCTTGGAGGTGACGCCAGACGGCGATGGGCACGCCTGTGAGCGCAGAGACGGGGCTGATGGTGCCCTCTTGGTAGATCTCGTGCGAGGGGGGAAGCTCCACGGGGCTGAAGACGCCGAATTGCCCTCTCTCACCATCGCAGGCGACGACAACGCCCTGAACGGCCTGGGCAGAATCGTTCAGCTCTGTGGTAGGGATAATTACTAACTTCTCCTGAGAGGTAGACATGGTGCTGATGGTTGAGAGGAAGAGGAGGCGTTGACGTATAGGGGCTGGGGGCGGAAGTCCCAAGACATGCGGATATATTCTGCATAGTGGTATTTCAATGCACGTACAAAACTCACGCCAGGCCTGTAAATAGGTGTGCACGAGAGCGACCCAGAGTGAAGCTGCATAAAGAACAACAAGTCGGTGAAGCAAGGACGATGATAGCATTCTGTATCAAATAGGGATGGAGAGAGACTTGAAACGAGTCTTGCCATCTCTGATCATACGTTGCTTGTACTTCTGACAAAATTCTCCGAATCCTTCTGGAGTCATCCGTTCCGTAGGGACTTGGAGGCCGTCGCTATCGCTTATGATACTACTGCAGAACTGCCACAAGGCTTCGATGGCCTCGAGAGTTAGTGGCTTACGGTCCTGGCGTACAACGGTAACCTGATTTGAAATGAGCGTCGTGAACGGCACGAATCTGCAAGACGTCGCACCGTCCCAACATTGAGCTGCCACCTAAAGTATACCGATGTCAGTTGGGCAAATGAAGGTGGTATTATGTGGTGGGTTTTCACATCATATCCGCTAATCCATTGTGGGGCTGGATCATGAGGTAGGTGACGATTTGGTTGTCCAATCCCGACGACCTCTCTATTGTAAATGGATCCTGCTCGATGTGTCGCCAGACTAGAATCGGCACACCAACGAGCGCGGTGAGTGGGGCAAGGATGCCCTGTTGGTGAATTTGGTGCGATGGAGGCACCTGCACGGAGCTGAAGATACCGCGAGATGCTCTCTCGTCGTTGCAGGCGATAATGACCCCTTCGACGGGCTCATTTGGGCCTGCAGCAGGAAGCGTGATTGGAGGCTCATGCATCGGAGAAATGTGCGCGTGGGGAAAAGCACTTCTAAGAACCTTGTAACCGCTTACAAGACCCACAATCGCTGAAAGGCTCACAATCGCTTACAGCGCTGAGTGATGCATATAAGGTGCAAAAAGGCTGCTTGTATTCGGTATATAGCGGCTGGCAAGTTGAGAATAGATTTTGACACATAACAAGATTTTGAGAGCTTCGGAAGATATGCCATATATTAGCAGACAGTTGTAGCCCTCGCTGCATTGCTCAATTTTCTATTTGCCACGTTTCACACATTGGGATTAAACATCACTATATTGCACAATTACACCTAGGGAAACTATAGCAGCCGCAAGGCCCCAAAAGCAAAGATTATATCAGAATATACTAGATGCGAGGAAACTGTGAGCGAGAGCAGGTGTGGGGCACGCGATCGACCAGAGTCGGCGTGCGATCGAGGACTCGGGGCGCAGATACCTGTCGCAGCACGAGAAAGTAAGAAAGGCTCGTGAAGGCGAGTGTCAGATTGAGCAAAGAGGTGCCAGCGAGAGTAAGCACGAGGAATCCAGGGCATGTAGATGAGGAGTACGAGCGCGCGCGCACGAGAAGCCAGAGGCAAGCGTGCGAGGACAGCTGAGAACAGCTAAGAGTACAAACATGGAAGAGAGAGAGACAGAGATCGCGAAGAGTGTTCCCAGAGGTCTCACGAGAGGGTTAGCGGGAGGGCGAGATAATAGCCGAGCAGGCGAGAGGTCGAGAGCGCGAGTATATGAGAACACGTAGGAGGGTGTGCGGACGGAAGAAGATAATAGGCCAGAAAACCAAGGAATGAGTGCGACTCGAGACTTGATGCTTGAAGCTTCAAGACAAGTAATGATCAGTGGAGGGACTATTCGTAGGAGATATAAAAGAGGTGAGAGCTGCGGGGGATTCGAAGGCCACCGACTGTCCTGGACGATGCTGAGTTGGAAAACGGAGCTTGAAAACTGTTCGAGACTCACGAGGTGAAGAGCCGAAATCACGAGAATGAGAGGGGCGCAAGAATTTGAGGGTACGGAGAGGTTGTTTGGGATTGCACGATGCCTATGAGCATGTTGCGAGATTGTCTACGACTTACCTGCGATTGCAAGAGTCTCACAAGAATGTTCGGGCTCGTAAGGTCTAAAATTCAAGCGCCGCTGATACAAGCTGCTTGGCATTGGCTCGGCATCTTCTGCCGCATTACAAGCCCCACAATTGGATACAAGCCAGACGCGAATTCTCCGATGTGGTGGCATATCGTCTTGTGACTTTTCCAGTGAGCGACTTGACATTCTTTGGACTAGGAAGACGTGAGGAGGCGAGGAAAAATTCAACGTAATACCCACACAGTACGCAACGGACTTGCAACGGGAACAGCGGGGAAAGGGGGTGGAATCGTTGGGAAAGGCTGAGCAGCGAGCGCACTGGAGCATGTTTTCCGAATGGACTTGGATGGTGGGCGTGAGAGGAGGGAGCTGACGTAATGGGACACGTCGGGAGAGTCCACGTCTGCTCGGCGTGAGTGCAGAGCTCGTCCGCGCCAGCTCGTCCGTCGTCGCCATGACCAGCCTCGAAGCGGCCGCCTCCCTCTTTGGCTCAGATGACCCCGCCTCAGACCCCTTTGGCGCCATCGTGGGCCCCGACGAGCAGCAACCATCCACCGCCCAGCAGGCCTACCCCCTTCATGCTCCCGACACGGCTAGCTTTCCCGTGGACTCTTCCGTAAATCACCAGGGAGCCAACGCCTCAGCGCACCATGCTGCCGAATATTCTTCGTGGTCGAACCCTTCTGCGAACGCTAGCGCGTACGGCGCAAATGCCCAGCATCATTACCAGGCGGCCGATGCGAGTTCTGCATATTATCCCCCACAGGACGGGCAGGACCCCAACTCGCAGTGGTCGAGTTCTCAGTACGGTGGTGCGTAAATCGTTGTGGTGGATGCGGTTAATTTCTCATTCCAACCAGGCGGGCATTCGCAAGCGGACTACCAACCGAGCGTTACCGCGTCTCAGGTGCCAATTTATTCCCAATCCCCTTACCAGCCGTATGCACCTCCGCCTGCCCAACACTCGACCCCCGCTCAGCCGTATGATGCTTATGCGCCCACCGGAGCGTACACTCAGCCTGCTCAGCCGTCTAGCTATGATCCGTACACACCGGCAGCTGGTAACTCTTCTCAGGCAACGGCTCCTTCAGCTGCCAGCGCATCGTACGATCCATACACGCCTTATGCTCCTGCGATTTCCCAATATGACCCAACACCCAACGGCAATGTCAGTCCATCTTACGCGTATCCGAGCACCACGACCACGGCTACTCCAGTCACGGAACCTCCCCCTAAACCGGCTTTGAACCGACCCAAGACTTACGATGCGTATGATCCTCCCCTTCCGCCCCCGAAACAGCCAAAGCGTCATACGACTAATCCGGGCCTACGTGCCATATCCCCTGCTGTCGGGCAACACGCCTATTCCACCTACAACGCCGAAATCCGTGCGCAAGCCGGGTCACCTTACGCTCCCCCCGTTAATGCCCACATACCCAATGGTCATCCACCCCCGCCGCCTCGCTCGGAGTCGCTCTCTCATTTGGAGCCATATTCGAATGCACAAGGACATAATTCGCACGCGCCTGCCCCGTATGCACCCCCACAAGCACCGGCCATCGCTGAATATTCGTCGCCGGCGAGCTATGCTACCTCTTTACCTCCACCCCCGCAAGTTCAGCCGGTTCCTTACGCGCCGCCGGTCGAACAGGACAACACGTTCCCTGGGTATGCTCCTGCTCATGAGGAAGCTGCCCATTCACAGCATGAATCGTGGAATGGAAGCCATGTCGCTGAGGCTAGGAACCCTTACGCAGTGGAGTCTTTGGAAGAGACTCATGTCGCAGAGGCCGTCGTTCACGCTCAGACGCACGTGCCAACGAACGCGGAAGTAGAACATCCGTACTCGAGCGACTTTCCAGTCGAAAGTGAAGCCGCGCCTGTGCACGTCAACGGGTATGAACCCTATAGCTCAAGTGACAATTGGTCTGGCTTCGCTGGAGACGACGCTGCTCCCAGTCACGAGGACACGTTGGAAGACCCAGAGGGTGCGTTATGGGGTAGGGAAGCCGGGACTGCCACGCCACGCACGACCAAAGCCGCGGACTTTGCGCATACCTCACCGCCCCTGCCTGCTGCCGACGTAGCAGCGACTTCATCCTCAATGCCCATACCCATAACCCAGGGTACGACAGTCCCTGTAGCCTCTCCGCCTCGAGCCTTTGCGATAGCTAAGTCTCCTCCTCGGGCAATGTCTCCGGCTCGCGCGATGTCGCCTGGTGCGGCTTCAATCAGTAGCCACACATCGAAGCTGTCGCACGTTTCTTCACCCCAGGCCCCTTATGATCCTTATAACCCTGCCGCGGCACAATCCAACTCTCCTGCATCAAGGGTATCATCCCCGAGCTCGATGCGCTCATGGAAGTCGCCTAGGGTATCTGCTTACGATCCTTACGCTCCATCCCCCAATGGAACGGACGCGTCTGCCCCTCGCGAACGATCGATGTCTAATGGTTCAGCGTACTCAATCTCTTCAGCGTTGCAGGATCCTTACGCACCCGGACAACGCCCGCGACAGGGTTCTGACCTCGCCCCGAATAAACGGTTTAGCTATCAGAGTACTCCTTTGAAGAGCAGCGCCGTAGATCAAGGCCCGTCTCAAGTGCTGCTGGTCGCTGGGCAGACGCAAGCGCCTTATGCGCCGTCGCCATCTCTTCTCGGCACCAACGATCCGCTGGGCCGTACTTCGGGCCGTGCACCTATCATTAGCTTCGGTTTCGGTGGCAAATTCGTGACCTGCAATCACGGGTCGTCGACGTTGAGCACCGGCTTTGACGTGGCGCTCTCGTCACGGCAGACAACGAGCATAGAAATTCGCTTGTTGCACACTGTCGTCCCGGAGTCGGCCCTGGATTCGTCCATCACATCGTATCCCGGTCCCCTGTTTTGTGACCCAGGAGCGAGCACGAGTCTTGTTCGCACTAGCCCTGCGGCGCAGGCCAAGACGAATAAAACTCGTGTAATCAAGTATCTTGAAGACCGGGCGGATGAGATCTCAAGGGGCGTTGGGTACCTGCATGAAGGGACGCCGGAGCGCAGACGTGCTGAGGGCAAACTTGTTTTGGTGAAGCTGTTGAAGGTCATGGTAGAAAACGATGGCCATCTGACAGGAAGGTAAGTCGCTTCAATAGCCTTTTCAGTAGCATATACTAACGCAAAGGGACACGAACATAGTCCTCAAGCTGAAGCTGCTGCTCGTGCCGCCTTGGTTTCTCGTACAAGTGACTCGCCCGCTGGAACGGCGACCGATCCTCTTCCTGTGGTATCTGACTTCGCATACCCGTCGCTCAGCCTGCCGGTGGCAGACCCCAATGACACGATTGTATCGACGGTGAATGTCAAGTCATCGGCGCTCGACAAGATTCAGGAGTTTCTGGTCCGTGGAGATAGGCGTAACGCCTATCACTACGCTCTCGACGAGAGGTTGTATGCGCACGCGATGATCATCGCCAGCAGTGTGGACAAGGAGGCGTGGAAGGAGGTTGTGAGCGAGTTCATCAAAGCGGAACTGACGACCAAGGATGAACCGAATGGCAAGACTTTAAAGGCAAAGGAAGCCGCACCAGCTGCGACTAATGGGAGAGAGAGTCTGCGGGTTGCATATAGCCTGTTCTCTGGACAAGGAGCAGCTTCTGGTCAGTACTCATCTTGAACCAATATTGTTCATGTCTAATCCTCGTCTAGTCCACGAGCTTATACCAGTGAAGTCGCTTCAGAAGGCTCCGGATACCCTGCAAGTGCCTCAAGCACCACATATAACACCACTATCGCCGAATTTCCCCGCACCCTCTGTTACGGCGGCTATTCCAAGCGAATCGCTGTCGAAGTGGTGTGAGACTGCGGCAATGATCATGTCCGGACCTTCACAAGCAGAGTCGACCTCAGCTTTGATGGCACTTGGTGACTGCCTGCTGGCTAACCAATGGATCGAGGCAGCACATTCATGGCAAGTCATATCATATCTCTTTACGAATACGTATTTATGCATATAAACGCGTAGTTACCTGCTCGCTGGTCAAGCTCCGGTACTTGCTGGCATTGGCTCTTCGTCTGCCCGAGTCATACTCGTCGGTGCTAGCCGCAATGCGGCAACGAGCGTGCACGTTGATCACGACCCGATTATCTTTTCGGAGATTGTCGAGTTCGCGATGTCGCTAGCGACTCCGCCGAAGGGACAAGAAGCGTTCTCTGGTCTTCCCAACCTGCAGGCATACAAGCTCGTTCGTGCAGCTAATTTGGCTGAGTTTGGGCACGTCCAGATCGCGAATAGGTACCGCACATACGTTCGATCGTATGGTCTATACTTTCTGACCTCACTTCAGGTACTGCGAGGCTATTGCGGCTTCGATCAGTCGCGGGAATGCCTTCGTCAACCCGATATTCATTGAACAGTTGAAGGAGCTTTCAGAGCGTCTGGTGGGAGCACCGTCGCAAGACAAGAACGGGTCCTGGATGACCGGGAAGATGCCTCGCCCCAGCTTGGACAGCATCGGCAACTGGCTTGAAGGTCGCCTCACGAAGTTTATCGCCGGTGATGGGGAATCACCAGGCCCCAAGGACGAGACGTTCGCTGAGCAGAAAGGTTACATCGGGCCGTTCTCACATTATAGCACCATCTCGTCTACCACGTCGTCGACGGCTCCATCGCCACAGCCGACACAGATGAACCACAACGTCCTACCCTCACAACCAAATGTCCCGCACAGGACAGGGTCTGCGCAGGCTGTGCGCGCAATCGGGAATCCCCAGTTCCAGATTGATCGTGCGTCTTCGGCAATGGAGTACCGGCCCTTCCCGCGCAACTCGTCGCCCGTGCCTCGAATTGCGTCCGCGAATGCTGCCACGTCAACTTTCGCACAGGCAGGCTATGGGTATACTCCTTACGGCCACTCTGGTTCCTACGGTCAATCCAACGGCTTGCATCCCATGTCCAGTATCCCAGACATGTCCGCGAACCCCTCTCCAGATGGTACCAAGACCGCGCATGATACGGGTGCCAGTGACGCTGGCAATGCGAACACGACCTCATCGTGGTGGGGGTCTTCGTATCCCGAGGAGTCGGTCGCGTCTACACCGACGGCTACCACGTTCTATCAGGTCGACCAGAGTTCGTCCCCTTCGAGCTCTGGCTTCATCTCGTTGATGGATGACCCTGCGCTTTCGGGCCCGTCGTCTGCCACAACGCCTTCGGCTACGTCGTCCACGCTCGCGACGCACCAGGAGCAGGACGATGAAGAGGACTTGGGCTTTGGGAATAATTCGAGTAAGCGCGCGACGCCTCAGGGAGATAAGACGGAAGAGGCAAAGCCGGCTCCGCAAAAGGAGACTTCTGCGTCTCTGGACAAGCCAGCAGGTACGTGTTATTCGTCTCGGACGCTAGCGGTATGCTAAACGGTGGGTGTTTGTAGCTCCGCCATCGTCATCTTGGTTTAGCAAGTGGTGGAGGAAGGAGGGAACACCTGGGCCTGTGAAGGCGACACTGGGAGAAGAGAACAGCTTCTATTATGATAAGGAGCTCAAACGCTGGGTGAACAAAAAGGTACGCCGTGTAGTTCTATATGATGCGCTTACATTCTGACAAAGGCGGGTTTCTTAGGCTGGCGCGGAAGCATCTTCGCCCGTCTCACCCCCTCCACCTCCGTCTCGTGCGCAGACGGCGTCGCCAGGCAGGTCAGCACCGAGGATGCCCAACGGTACCTCGCCCGTGCCGCCCCCGGCCCGAGCTGCGTCGGCAATGGATATGACTGCGATTCCGCCGAGACGGTCACTCAACCAACCCCGTAATCGGTCTAACCTGGTGCCAAATGGCGGATCTCCCAATTCACCGACCTCCTCGAGCACACCACCGCCGATGTCTCACACGCCGCCCCCACCTGGCGCGACCCCTCCCCCTCCCGGACTCAGCGCACCACCAATCGGCCGGCCGAAGTCGCAGGCGTCGAAGCGGAACGTGCGTAGCCGCTACGTAGACGTCTTTCAGCAACCCACTGGGGCGTAAATGCATGTTGGATCATAGAGGACATTAACCATCGCCTTGCCAAAGAGGCTGCCTTTTCAATTACTTATGTATCACATCTTCGTATTTGGACCACTTGATTGCTTTTCTCATCTGCATATATGGTTGGCTGCACGCATTTCTTCTCACTTTCACACACGTGGGTTTCACGTCCGATAGGGACGGTGCCCGCGGTTATAATAGCACGTTTTCGTTGTCTCAGCAAAGTGTCCATGGAGCAAATGTTACTACGTATTACAGGAAGAGCTTGAACGGGTAGCCTTGGTAAAACCGTCAGTGCGAAGCACGAGACCCGATGCTTAAGAAACATACCTCTGTTCTTGACCCTGAAGAACGAGACAAGGACGGAGAAGAGGATCATGATGACCACGGTCCAGATGTAGATCTGAGTCCTTTGCCGACCTGGGGAGGACTGAAGGGGCGCAACCACTGCGAGCATGAGGAACGAAGCGGACAGAAGGCCATCTGCAACTATGTTAAATGCTAGAGTACTAAAAATAGAATGTAGTCTTCAACGCACAGATTGACGCGACGACGATGGTCTCTTGGCCGAACTGCGTTTGGAAGCCGGGCGCGATCCACTGGCCGTTGGCAGCCGTCATTGGGGTGCCGCGGATACGAGTGAACATGTAGCCAGAGGTCATGATGAGGGTGGTGACGGTGACAACGGTAGCCCAGAACCAGCGGTTCCTGAGGACGGGGGCGACGAAGCGGATTAGCAGCACAAGGGAGAGGGCAAAGGTGCCAACCGTTCCCCAGAGAGCCCAATTGATGGGTGCGCGGTAAGGAATGGGGACCGGTGTCTGGGAGGACAGCTGCTCGGCCAAGGGAAGCGCGTCGAAACCTCTGCAATATAACATATGTCAGATGTTGACTGAGAGTAGGTATGCACCGACGCACGATGAGAAGTCATAGGCGATGGGTGTGGACCTGGCTGAAGCCGGCTTCCGAGGTCCTTCCGTTGCGGCATAGTTCCAAACCACTGGTGCGGAGGCAATGCCAAGCTATAGAGCAAGTTGAGGACAGGTAGCCGAAATGACAAAATAGAACTCACCTTTTGGAATACAGTAGTACCATCGTCAAAGTCTAGAGTCGCGAAGAAGTGCTGGTCGCGCTCTGCCGGCGGCACAGTTGTCCATGCCTTGGCTACAGCCTTCCACGACGGGTCGAACTCCCTAGTGTTCACGGTGAGGTCAATGGGCAGGTATTATGACGCTTAATATAACACACCTGCAAGGATTGCACCTGCGCCTCTTGTCGAGCGCAGTGAAATGGATAGAGGCGGACCAGTCACGCTTGGGGCTGGTCAGAAGATCGAACGTGTCAGCATTGAGATGGATGACGCCGTTGCCTTCTTTGGCGAGTTTTACGAGTTGGTCGTGGACGCCCGCCTTTGCGGCGAGGATAGAGGCTGGAAGGGCGGCAAGGAGAAGGAGTGGGAGGAGCATGGCGGGGAGGAGGAGGAGGAAGTGAGTATGCGCGACTGGACGTGACGCGCGCGACGTGGCGGACCAAATTAGGCGATGGCGGGGATAGCTTGAGCAACACCGTCTCCGTCCTCCTCAGGCCTCCGCCGCCATGTCTCATGCTCTCCTCCTCAGGTTGTTCCTCTCCCCGTCTTTCTTCTCCGTCCATGTCGCCCTCAGATATCTTATGCTCTATCATGACAATATCGGCATCACCTACTACCTGACTCGCCGGCTTAGGGAGTTTACCATCGACGAATTACGCGACGTATGGGGCTTTGTATGGTGAACATTACCTTTCGGCACCATACCCATAACCTACTGATATCTTCTTCCCCGTCCAGTTATCTTTTAGTTTCGAGACCGTCCAAGTCGCGTGCCCTCGAGTGCTTCGTGACCGAAATTGCACGTAAATCGACGCATATAGCCATGCATGTTCGTGTCCAGCGACTCTTGCGCGTCCGCGAGCTCAACGAGCCATTGCCTTGCAGACCCTGTGGTTTATGCAAGCATCACTGAAGGACCTCTCCGACCCGTCGCGCAATCCAGAGTCATTTCACATATGCCAACGTACCCTGCTCATGTGCCATGAACTCATATTCGGCGACCTCCCTCCGCCCGCGACAACCCCATACCCAAGCTTGATGCCGTCGTCGCAGCCACGCTTCTTTCGCAAAAAGGTCAAGCCGAACGCGTTCCCTGCACTGGTAGGGATGGGTTCTGTCCTCGCAGGGGTTCCTGGCCTACCTGTCGTCACAGAGATCATGGGGGAGATTGCCGTCGAGCAGGGACGAGTGGATGATCAGGATAACGACCTGAAGAGCTTGGAGCGCTCAGAAGACAATGCAGAGGGTAGCAGTAATGCTCTCCCGCACGCCCAGCAAGCCGTTGACGAAGAGGACGGCGACTCTGACGATTACAGCGAATCAGAGAAATCACCAAACGCCGAGGACAGTGCTTTACAGAGGCAGGCGGTCTTCCCAGGTGGCCTCGATGCAAATGGGCAACCCATCGTTCCTCGCAAGTCGCGCCGTCGAACCATTGGCGCGGCACAAACCAGCCCTGCGCTTCCTCTTCATCTGCGGAAGTCTCGGCAGCCCAGATTCTCTGATGACCCCCTCGGTCAGCTTGACCCTCCACGCCCTGCGCCATCCCCGGCGGCGTTCCAATCCTCCCCCTCTCTTTCTTCCTCCTACCAACCACACCGAACCAATTCAGCGAATGCCGCAGACGTTCTCCTTAGCAGGTATGATCTTCAATCACAAGTACATCTACTACGTAGCCATTTCTGTCGATCAGAGGTCTGTAATTATGACACAGATTCATATGCGACCTTCCTAAACCCACCCACAGATACAGTTCCTGCTTAATTTGGAGAGCATAGCTCAAAGGCTTCTGGTCGTCCCTAGGCCGGCTCGCGTAAGTGCCCTCAGAGCTGAGTTGACCGTCTTGAACCACAAGCTACCTGCTGAAGTAAGTTCTGTTATGTAAACGTGTTTGCTCGGGACGCCAACGTATATGCTAGATCTGCATGCCCATGTGGTGTACCTCCACAGATGCTCTCCAACCTCCGCACGATATTCCTACACCGCACCACAAAATCGTCCGAGTACCCCCAGGAGAATGTGTCGTTCTCAACTCTGCCCAACATGCGCCGTATCTCCTGTTGATCGAGATCTTAAATGGAGAACTCGACTTCGACCCATCAAAGCGCTCCAACAAGGCTATCTTGCAGAAGATTGTAGCTAAGGAGAACGAGCGAAAAGGCGCCTCGCGCGACCTTATACCATTCACGACATCTTCCTCCCATAACAGACACAGGCCTCCGGAGCTAGTCAATGGAACTGACGCGGCATTCGGGAAGGAAGCAACGGAAGACAGCCCAGAATTGCAGTCACCATCGGATACCGATTTGCAATCTGCCCAGCCTCCTGCCGAGGAAGAAGAGATCGACCTCGTCGAGCAGTTGTATGGCACGGAAGAATCCTTGCGTACCATCGACATCTCTGATTCTATCGTCCTACCACCCGCTCCCAAGAACAAGGACCTTGATATGGCGACTTGGTCTCGGGCCTCTTCGATACCTCCATCACCAGCCATCGACCAGCTGAACACCTCAATCAACCCCTTCGCCAACTCTTCACCCGCCATGCACCGCTCTTCGTCCTCACATTCTCAGTCACAATTCTCGACACCTCAGCTAGGCACCAACTCCCCCTCATTAGCTGGGAAGGCTCTTTCTCTGGAGGACTACTCCGAGCGCATGCGGACTGCAGCCGTCATGCTTGCTCAGCTCAACGCAAATCTAGTCTGGGAACCCACCGCTGGACCCTCTTCGGAGCCTTCTGGTCCGCTCGGCTGGCTCCCAGGAAGCAATTGGTTCTCTATAGGCCCACCGCCAGCCACTCCTCATGGCGGCCCTCTTCATCCCTCTCTAACTGGCCCTTCCCACGACAACTCTGGCTCCTCCTCAGCAAACCAGCCGGCGCGGATGAAGCTGCAGCCTTCAGAAGCCGCCGCCATTCGGGATCGGATCATGAAAGAGATGCTCGCGCTGGAGGAAGAGCGGATGGAGCGGATGCGTGAGAACCGGGAGAGCGAGGCGGTGATCAAGATGGGCATCGGTGTGGGCGACGCTAGTTTAATGGAGGACGAAGGGATTATTCGGCGTGAACTGAATAAGGAAGATCCGTCTGCCGTTGTGTTCAGTGAGTCGTGGGCGGCGAAGAAGAGTCGAGTACGCCAGGGCTCGCCATACGGCCATCTAGGTATGTTGTCAGAAAGCAGTTTCTGCACCGTTGCTCATGACCGTTTCAGCCAGCTGGGATTGTTTGTCTGTGATCGTCAAGACTGGGGACGATCTTCGGCAGGAACAACTTGCCGTGCAGCTCATCCAAGAGTTCAAGCGGATCTTCCAGGAGGAGAATTGCCAGTGCTGGGTGCGATAGTAAGTTGATGAGTGCAGCCACGACCTGATGGAGTCATTCGCTGATCGTTTTGCCCACTTTAAGTTTCCGTATCCTGATAACCGGGGGATCTTCTGGCTTGGTGGAGACGATCACAGACGCAGTCTCGATACACTCCATCAAGAAGGCTGAGTACGCGCGACGTCTGGCGGAGGGTCGGCTCGGGCATGTCTCTCTCATGGACCACTTCAAAAATGTTTGTCTCGGGCATGCTCTGTCGCTGCTATCCAGCTCACTCGTAATTCATAGACCTATGGTAGTCCATCGTCAGCAAGGTTTGCACGTGCGCAGAGGAACTTCGCAAAATCCCTAGCAGGTCTGGTTGCCATTCACTGCCATCCACCCGGATCCGTGTACTGATACGCATATTAGGCTACTCCATTGTAACTTATCTATTGCAGATCAAGGATCGGCACAATGGAAACATCCTGTTGGATCGCGAAGGGCATCTGATTCACATCGACTTTGGCTTCATGCTGTCCAACTCCCCGGGCAACATCGGCTTCGAAGCATCGCCATTCAAGCTACCCCTTGAGTACGTTGAAGTCCTCGGCGGTGTGAATGGCGAGCCATTACGGGAATTCCGGCGGCTCTTCCGTGAGGGCTTCGAGGCTGCGAGAAAGCATTGCGACCGTATCATCACCATGGTCGAGCTGATGCAGAAGGGTCCGTGTGATGGTCTCGCTATGATCGTCACTACGGCATACTAACCGTTTGCGTGCAGACTCCACCCTGCCATGCTTCGCTGCGTTCGGAGAGCAGACTGCCGTGCAGCTGCGGGAGCGCTTCCAGCAGGCGCTCACGCACTCCCTGGTCGCGGAGCACGTCGACAAGCTGATCGACACGTCCCTTGGTTCGCATTGGACGCGCCTGTACGATTCAGTAAGCCCTGCATTCTCTTTTCCCATGCAACAGGTACTTACGACCCCCTCGTAGTATCAATACTATTCCCAGTCCATCCTATCATAGCATCCTGTTTATTCGTATATCACTTAGGGACTCTCTCATCGCACATATCTTTACCATTGCAAATGTCAGGTTGCCTGCACGAGCTTATTGCGCCCGCTATTATTTAGGTCTTTGGGTCACGGCACGGCACAGTCTATCATTATCGTCTCTGCTATTAATCGTCCACGGGCGTATATACTGAGAGATATCTGGGCGGTCGCGCACTGCGCCTAGCGCCGCGGTACAGGGTAAATCCAAGCAGCAGGCTTATGTGAATATCCGGTCGAACTTGGGGAGACACGAATACCACTCGTAATCTAATTCACGCCAAGATCAAAGGTCAGTGGGGCGCGTGCAAGGGTAAGCGGCGATTGGGCTCACCGAAGTTGTCAGCGGCATCGCACCAGCACTTTCCGCGTCGGTGCTCATCGCTCTGGGGGCAGCGCTGGAAGGGCTCGTGGCGGTAGCCGATATCGTGGAAGAAGTGCAGCTTGTCTTTCGGCGCGAGCAGGGCGGCGCCGATGCTGTGTACTGGCGCGTCGCCCCAACGCTCGTAGTAGAAACCACCTGCGCGGTCGAGGTGGTCGAAGAATTTGCCGTACGCTTCGCCGCGCCAGAAATCGAGGTCGCCGATCTCAAAGTTACTCCAGACTGGTAGGGCAAAGGCACGTTTGAGCAATGAAGAGGCAGTAAAATGATGAAGACCTACAGTGGCAGCGGTTGTATGTCTCGCCTCCGTCGTCCGAAAGGAAGCCCATGCCGTTGTCGGCAGGGATGAGTTCGGGGTTCTGCTTGATGAAGTCTACGCAAGGCGAACTGAGCTACGAGCAAGACGCATTGCAGAGATGCATACCTTTTACGGTGTCCCAGAGAGTGGTGATCGTTTCACCATACTCAGGCAAAGCAATGGTGAATCCTGGTACATTACTTGAAAACCTGTCACCCATCGATCGGAGGCGCATGTGACGTACCATAGACCTTTTCTTGATCTTGCATAACGAGGAAAGGATCGTAATCAAGGTCACAAAAGAAAGTGACATCGGGCCTGGAGAAGGTTGAGTATACATCAAGTGCAGAGATATGTGCACGCTTACTCGACCCTCCAATAGTACTTGTACTTCTTGAGGAGTTCTTGCCGGTAGAAGAACTGTGCAGGGTATGTTAAGAAGTCGTATTGATACCTGATCCGAAGAGAACTCACCCCTGAATTGAACCTGCACATGTTGCGGTACCTAATTATAGAGTGCACATGTGAGCGCGGATCGGAGTGGGCAAGGACGCGTCTACGTACGGAACACTGCCTAGGATGCCGAGAGGTGATCAGCTTAATGCGTCGCCCGCATCAACGAACTAAGACGTACCGCCATAGATGACATTGTTCTTGACCATATCCTCACGGGCTGCAGATGCCTTCGATTCATCAATCCACTTCGGCTGATACCAATCGTCGTGCGGAATAAGCCCAAACTCCACGGGCGCGTCTGTCAACGCCGTGACGCTCCTGCACAAGCAGTGAGATAATGATCATTTGTTGCCGAAAGACAACGCACTCCTTAAACTTGTCGTTGAACGGCTCCTCGTTGAGGAAGGTATAGGGGTAACGGAACTTCTTGTTGAAGCGGTCCTCCATCTGCTTCATGCTCTTGACGATGCCCCGAAGGTCACCATTGCGAGCGAGCATGACAATCGTCGCATTCGCGCGACGGCCCTGAATTGACGTGGCATTGTCGAACCAGTGGTACTCTGGCGGCACCGAGCTGTGTCCCTTCCCGCTGGAACTCGGGCTGTTCATCAAGCGAGATATTGAGGTAGCATTTCCGTAGGCTTCATGCGAGAAGGTCAGGATGAAATGCAAGCTGAGCTGCGCGCAAAGTCAGTTTGGCCGAGATACGGACGAAGAGTAAATTAGACACACGATGATTGTAAGGACGAGGACCACATAGCGCATAGGGGTCATCATCTTGGCGGATGTGAACGTCCTTTACAGGACAATAAAAATAAAGAGAAGACAGCAACTACTGGAAGGTAAAAGAGAAGATGGGAGGAAGGAGAAGGGGAGGGAGGTCGAGGTAAAGGTGAAGACTGGTAGACGCCAGCCACCTGCTGCGCCCGCCCGCCTGTGATCGAATCATGGCGCCAGCCCTTCGGCACTTCCGGTTTCAGGCACGTGTAATACCAACTGCGGAGCCTCGCCATGGCACCCAGCTCGGGAGCCGGGTCACTGCTTGCATCATTCGAACATCTCGGAGAAATGTCTAAACTCCTGCATATGGACATAACGATATGGTAGGATATTTCTACGACCGGCCTCTGAACAGACCATGCGTCGCCAGGCCTGTGCCAGAAGCTGTGCTAAATATGTTTCAAATGCCTCTCCTGCCCGCACTTCACCCGGATGTTTCTGAGGGCCGCCTATGCCCACCAAATAGAGCCTTCCACCGAGGTAAGCATGACACGGAAGATTCATCTGGTATACAAACATGGATCAGTCAATTTTAGCGAGGACAAGGATGAGACAAACTTGCCAAAGTTGTCTGCAGGGTCGCAGCTACACTGGCCTTTCATCCACGCCTCCCCTTGTGGACAGCGCTGGAATGGCTCGTGGCGATAGCCTATGTCCTCAAAAAAGTGCGTCTGCTCCTTCCGCAGGAAGATGGACGTGGCTATAGAATGTACTGGTGCGTCGCCCCATCGCTCGTAGTAAAACCCGCCTTCTCGGTCGAGGTAATTAATTGAAGAACTTGGTATACGCTTCACTTCGCCAGAAGTCCATGTCTGCGATCTCAAAATTGCTCCAGTCTGTCGCTATCAGATGAGTCGTTATTAAGAAAGCTTTGAGACCAGTCACTCACAATGGCACATATTATATGACTCTCCACCATCGTCTGAGATAAAGTCGATCATGTTGTCTGATGGTATAAGATCAGGGTGCGTCTTCATGAAGTCTGATGTCAGCAGTCAGTAATGGCACAAGTCGTGATTGAGAATCAATTGACCCTTGACTGTGTCCCACAGAGAAAGAATGGTCCATTTATATTCATATAGGCCCACAGTGAATCCTAGGTCAGGCATCATCTGAGCCGGAGATTCCTAAGAAATCGAGAGGTTCAGAACGTACCGTAGGTCTTGTTGTGCTCTTGCATGAACAAGAACGGATCGTATTCAAGATTGCAGAAATACTTCACGTCAGGTCTTTGAAGTGAATTAGAGAAAAGGAGATGTAGATGTTCGAAAGGCACCTACTCAACCCGCCAGTAATACTTATAGGGCTGTAGCAGCTCATGCTGGAAGAAGAACTGAGGCTGCCCGTTAGCCGAATAAGCTGCCAATAGCATTGCATCTGCTTACCCCAGAATTGAAACGGCACATATTGCGGTACCTATGGCTATATGAGAATGCATACTAGATCTGACAAGTATCACGCACGAGAGGCTTCCTGCGAAAGCGATTCAGACCCTCAGCTATGTACGGTGCACGAGGCATCAGCATGGAACGGACCTCCATATGGGATGAGATGCATCTGGTCCATGGCCATCTTCTTCCGTGCAGTTGCGGCTTTATCCTCGTCAATCCATTCAGGCTGGTTCCAGTGGTCTTTCGGAATGAGGCCGAAAGAAACCGGCGCATCCGTCAAGGAGCTGATACGTCTAATGCGATGGTTTGCGTCATTTTGCACTTCAAAGACCTAACAACGAGAAGACGTACAGTTTGAACTCGTCCGAAAACGGCAGGTCATTCAAGAACACCCAAGGATACCCATACCGCTTATTGAACCTGTCCTCGACCTGTTGCATGCTGTCCATGATATCTCTCATATCCGAATTTCGACATAGCACCACGAATGTTGCATTGGCGAGGGGTTCGCCCGAAGGAGAGAATCTCGGTGGGGCATGCGGGCGTGACGTTCGGAAACCTGGTAAGGGTATAGCGCGGAGAGCAGATGGGGAGAAGATGAGACAGATGAGAGCGTAGAACGAGATCTGTCTCGTTATATATGTCAGCTTCGCGTGCAATGGCGTGCACTTAGCTTGATGCTCACACCGAGTAATAGTATGTAGGCAGCAGCGCGTCCGAGAGTTGGTCGCGTGGAAGGCATAGCTACTAGGTCGCCGACCTGCAAACTTTCGTACCTGGTGTTGAAGCAAGTGTCTATGACACGTCAATGTCTAAGTGGGAAGCATGTCCACGGTGGGTATCTGCCACGGTGGGATAACGCGTTGGTGTAGATGACCTGTTTGCATGCCGCATCGTGACGCTCGCGAAATAGCCGGTCTACACCATCGTGTGAATACTAGTGGAGCGCTAGTCTCGTTCCCGTCGTTCTAGGAGAAGGATCCCTTGCGCTCTGTATCCGAGGGTAGGTGGATTATCGAGATCTCGGATGATACCGAGTCGGAGTTGAAGTCGGAGGCAAAAAAACAGTAAGGTTCACGCGCAGGATCCTCTCCTAGAACGTCTGGTGTACTTCGTATAGAGGGGTGCACGTCGTGACATTACATAAATTGTACAGGCCGTCATGTGATCGAAACGCGTCGCAGACGCGTCGATTTCTTACGCATCCAGGATGACAAAATGAGACTAGTAAGGGACAGCCCCACAATTTTAAGTCGTGTCCACCAACCATGGCCTCCGACGTCGAGCCTGCCCCGGACGACGACCCAGCACCGTCAAGCAGTGCAGTCGAGGAGGGTGAAAATCCCCTGGCAGCAAGTGCCCCTTCACAGGACAGGCAGGCTCGAGCAGATGCTCATGAAAAACAGCGGCAAAGGTCGGAAGCTTTGCTCGAAGCTGCTCGAAAGCGGGCCAAAGCAGGTTCAAACTACAACTCTTTTGAAGCTCGAAGGAAAATGCTTGAGCAATGCAAGACTCGATCTGAAGGTCGCATAGTCCCTCGTGACTGGCAGTTAGACATTGCCGAAAGTCTCGTCCTCGGCATGGACTGCGAGCTCATTGCCCCGACTGGTGCAGGCAAAACTATACCATTCATTCTGCCACTCTTTTATCAACCCGACAAGATCATTATTATTATATCCCCCTTAAATGCACTTGAAGAAGATCAGGTTAGTTGTCTCGGAGTCGGGTGTCTCATGTAGGGCTGAAACTGACCGAATGGAATATAGGCTCGTCGCTTTCGTGCCTTGGGAGTCTCTGCACAGGCCGTGAATGGAACAACATACACAGACACGTTGCAAAAGGTACGGTTCGTGCGTGTATCTTGTATGCGTTCCTCATCCCCGCGCAACAGGAGATCGAGAAGGGCAAATATCAGATCCTTGTCACCTCACCAAACATGTGCTTGCAGCACGACAGGTTTCGCGCGCTCCTGAGCAGCCCTGGTTTCTCGGAGAAGATCAGCGCGTTCATTATCGACGAGGCGCATTGTATCACGCAATGGGGTGAGAAGTTTCACACCAAATATCTGCAGCTTGGTACGCTGCGCGCATTTGTGTCCGCGCAGGTGCCGTTCCTCGTCACGTCTGCCACTTTGACGCCAGCAGACCTCGTCACCATACGCAAATCTGTGCAGATGGACAAGACAAACATGTACCATCTCAACCTAGGTAACGACCGTCCGAACATCGCTTGGCGAGTCATTCACATGAAAGCTGGTAAATCAGACCTGGAGAGTCTCGATTTTTTGCTTCCGACGGAAGCAGAGCCAACCCTTCAACGCACCATCGTATTTTTCGATGATATTCAGGTTTCGATGGAAGCTTGTCGCTGGTTTCGAGAACATCTTCCCGAGCATTTGCGCCACCGCGTCGGGTGCTACAACTTGCGTCGCAGTCCTCAATCGAAACATCATTGTTACGACCAATTTTGCAACGAGGATATGGACATATGGTTCGCGTCCGAAGCGGCGGGTATTGTATGTGAGTCCTGCATTCAAGTGAATTTGTTACTGAATCTCGGCACTTACAGGGATGTGACATACCAAGGATCAAGATTGTTGCTCAATTCATGGTGCCGGGCTCGCTCTCGATCTGGCTCCAGCGTGCTGGGCGTGCGGCGCGACAGCAGGACATGCAAGGTGAGGCTTACCTTCTTGTCCAACCCTCTGTTTTTCGAGAGAAAGGAAAAAAGAGCCGTCAAGAGGGAGATGATGTTGTATACGTGAAAACTATCGAGGAAGGATTGCGCACTTGGCTGGAGGGAGAGCAGTGTTGACGCAACATCGCGGACGACTATTTTTTCAATCCGCCCACACGACAACGTGCGTAACTCCATTCGGTAGGACTACTGCATGCGGCTCATTACATCACCATCATGATAGCACCTCTCGGCATGTGCTGCGATGTCTGTCAAACGAACGTGCCCGTTGACGCACGCCCTCACACCCCCACTCGAGCTCGCTTCAAACGCCGCGGCGGCGGCGGCGACGACGACGACGACGCAGCCACTGTCATTTCCCATCCGACTCCCAGCAAGACCCGAAACACGTTCGGGAAGCGCACAATGCACGATCCTGATCAAGGTCCGGCGACTCGACAGAGGGAGCACCTTGCCGAGGCGAGGAAAGCTCTCGAATGCTGGCGTCTTGACACCTGGTTCAACCGCTATTCGACAGCGCCGTATGGCATCGAGGGCGTCATGCCCGACACGGTGCTCACCGCCTTTGCATCGAACAGGCACTGGCGTTCGGTCGAAGACGTCGACAGTCCGGCGGCGAACTGGGTATGGCTCGAGAGGCATGGGGGTGAGGTGCTGAAATTGATGTGGGACATTGACGAGAAGGTGAGGAGACGGAGAGAAGACGAGCATCAAGCAAAGATGGACGCGAAGAAGGCGGAAACCGCGAGACGGAATGCGGAGAAAAAGCACACGAAAAAAGACGAGCAAGAGCGGGCACGCGAAGAGCGCAAACGCCAGCCGCCAAAGCCGCGCGCTTCGCGGGCTCGCAAAGCTCGAATCGAGCCTGTTCAAACTGCGAACATAGCCAATGTAAGTCCTCACGCCTTGCGTGCACGCATAGCTCAGTACTTACTGGGAAGCAGGTTCAACCCGCACCCGCCATCCCATTCCCCGATTCGCCAACACCCAGACCTCGCGTGTTTCGACCTCCTGCGCAGCACGGGGCCGTATTGCAGGCCGTCACCCCTCCTCAAACTACTGTCAACATGCGAGCGATGGGCCAGCCCAGCAATCCGCACGCATCAAGCAGCTCGCATGACCATGGCGCGTATGCTCTAGGATCACATGGGGCGATATCTACTCCGATACCTCCTCTGGCCACTCTGCAGAGTACTTTAGGCACGCCGATGGTTTCTGCATCTGGCCCTTTTGACGGACTCTACCGACACGCTGGACATGTGGACCCGATCGCGTACGCACAGGCACTCGCGAACACGAGCTGCACCACACACGGCATGTATCATTTGTATGCGTGCGCGCGCTCCAACGCACACGATCATGCTGCACCTTGTCGGGTCGCTCAACAACACGATGCACCCCGCAACCCATCCGAGCCATTGTACGGCCTTGCATTTCCTAGTCTCGGTACGCATCAAGGACTCGCATCAACGCCTCCGGACCCATCAGCCCCGCACACTCCTTCGCCCTATCTTCCAAACTCTGCGCGATATATACCTGCTCTCATGGTGTACACACCCCCGCCATACTACACGCCACCCGCATTGCTGCCGCTGGCACATGGTGACGCAGCAGCGCCTCTTCAACATTCTTATCAACCACCTTTCTGCGACGCTCCACCATCGCGCTCTCCTGAATCTCGGTTCTCTGGCTGCGTTGGGAGCAGTCGGGTAGATTGCAACATGCCGGCCGTCCCTCGACTTCGCGTTTCCGTGCAGAGTGCCTCGGCGTCGTCTGCGAGCGTAGGAGATGTGTTCCCTTTCGGCGGCGGACACCGACAACGCCAAGCAGGTAAATAAAATAGTACTTTATGAGAGACTTCTATTGACCTTCGTGCATACCAGCTCCGTAGGCATGCGCGACACCGAGCGTGGGTGTGTAGTACACTGTAAACTCAGTCGATAACCTATCATAATATGTTATACCTCATCGAGCCACTTCTCCCGAGTGGAGCGCACAAACGACCGTCCTTTCCACCACCGCTCGATGGCTTTATCTTGGTAAAGGGCTGTTGCACCCTCAGTAATGAAGTCCTTTGCGCGGTCTCCTGGCTTCTTCAGCCGGCGGTTCTTTTCATAGGTGAACCACCGCTCGCTCAGTACGATATCAGCATATTTTTCAATATCTTTTTCCTTCTTGGGAGATGAGTGGCGGTCTCCACGAGTAAGTAGCATCTCTAACTGCCACTTGATGTGCTTTTTGACTTCACGCAGGACAGGCACGGCAGGCGAGATTTTTGTCAAGTATGCAAGGGTTGCACCAGGTCCGAACAAGTGGTACGTAACTTTCAGGTCTTTGATGTTTTGCTCCTGCGCACGATCAGTCGGAACAAAGCCGTCGCGCTTCCCGGTTCTGTTGACTAGCCAACAGTGTGTTCGTATTATGTCTCTGGGGGCCCGAAGTAAGTGCACATTCTTGTTGCAGATGATGCGTGACTCACTTCACTGATTCGGGCCATTCGCAGCGCAGTCCTTGCACGAGCTCAAGCATTTCGATCATGTACTTGCTGTTCCCGCCGCCAGCGAATCGCAATAATAGGGTTGGGACCAAATCTTCCATGCAGCCAACATTGCCAGTACGTGTTGCGTCGCGCAAGTCCAGGTACGAGAGTACATCCGAGTTGAAGAGGATCGACTGATATTTGACCTCATCTTGTTCATGATGAAGTTGCATCTTCAGAAGTGCATGACGACATGCATATTGATCATAGATATCCTCCGCCAGCAAGAGAAGTTCTGCGGGTGTCTTCTGTGCAAGATCTCCAATGGTTTTGGTCTTGCTGAGGAGAACCCACAGCGCTCGAAAATGAGCCTCTGCAACATGGGTGAGTGCTTCATCAAGATGGTGCCAGAAGGGGCCCTTGACTTGTGTTGACATGAGTCCCTTGCACTGCAGTACATCAAATGCTTTGTGGAGTCCAACGCCCCCGGAAGTCCCAAGATGCTGCTTATGCAGAGAACTTGCAAAGGCCATTTCAATATGAAACCAACCATTAACAGTGACAATCCAATCAAGCCTTTCGTAGCTGTTGATATCATCATGACAGTACTTTGCTAGACCACGGAGGCAGTCGACGGTGAGCTGGTCTCCGACGATGGGTATTAGATGACCTGTTGATGTCTTCTTCATCTCGGCCAATGAGTCGATCTTCAGCTGTCGTTGCCACTCTACCAGAACCTTCTCGTTTCCTCCGTAGCTTGCTTCATCAATGTCTGCAGTGCGTAGAATAAACTGCTTGATGACGTGTTCTGGTCCACATGGCAAGAGGTGTACTGGTGGGGGAGGAGATAGGATGGGATCATTGCGGTGTTGATAAGTAGCAAATGCTGGGCAGTCAAGTAGAAAACAGAGAATCCGATAAACACCTTGATTGCGAAGACGTCCATAGACCATCGGATCAGTGTCAAGAAGTTGGGAGAAATCGAATGGGGCCTTGCTGCCTTGAATACGAGACTCCTGCATCTCCCGGTTGAGGGTGGCAGGGAATACAATCTCCTTGGGTAGAACCCATAATGTACCTGCACATGCGCTATGAAAATGACTTTGATTTTCCAACCGCATCGAGAAGACACGTTTCGGGATGTTCAGGTTGTCATGAGAAAGGAAGGTGGCTCGACCATTGATTGCAGATTGTGCTGCCTCCTCAGCACGACTTGCAATGCTTGCAAAAGCTGTCGTGGTCCACTTGTGACTCATAAGAAGCCCAACAGCATGAAGGGCATCAAATGCACGAGCCGAAAGGCCACACGATTTGAGATATATGGACCAAAGCATTGGGAGGCGATTGCAATGATGGGATCGAGTAAATGAAAGCATGGACAGTATATTCATGATGACCTAAAACTTTGTGTTAGGTAGGCTGTTAACAAAAAAATGAAGAAACATACATTGTCGGGTGTTTTGTGTGTATTGCGGGTGGCTTGTTCTTCGCTCCATCCTGCTCTCTGAAGAATTGACCATAGTATTGGACATCCTTGAGGGGATTTCAGGTGCATGGATAAGGCATGGAAATCCAGAGATGTGAGGGACTCCACCGATAGAGGATCAGGAGACGACTTCATTGCAGGTGCAATGCGGGCAATCTCCGCTTCAACCAGTTCTGCAGTGCAAGCCACTGCAAATTCTGTCAGTAATCCTCGCCCCTGTTTTGCTCGTCCACCTGGCGGATGCCACCAGCGACGCAAGATGATGGGAAGTATGTTGCTTGATAAGAGCGCAGTACGTTCATAGAGGAGTCTTGGATCGGAGATGCAGTCTTCATCACCCCAGCTGAGATAATCCAGGAACAAAACAATGTCCAGGCCTTCATCCTCCATACAGGAAAATACCCGTTTCAATTTTGCTGCAATGTTGCCCTGCATTTGTGAGCGAAGAGAGGTAGTCCGAGCATGCTGAATTGGTGGTGCAGACTCAACAACAGGTTCAATATCTGAGATATCATCAGATCCGTCAAGATCTCCAATAGACAGATTATCAACATCATCAAGATCATCAGAAGAAGAGATATTGTCGAAGAATTCATGGAGAGAGAAAGCAGAATCAGGGCCAGAAGGTGCAGATGTCGGCATGGTGTTGAGGTGAAAAGACTTCTTGCACGAGATGCCGTATTTAGATGATGACGTAAGCATTCAGCGAAGCGACACCTCATGTATTGTGAAGCCACGAAGATTCTCAACGCTGAGTAGTGCAGTGGTCATATGGGTTGTAGATCCATTGCGCATCGCTTCGCGCGATCTGTGTTCGAGGCTGACCGGTGGCATTACTTTTTTGCCGGCCGTTGCTTCCCGCCGTCGTCGCTGAAAATTTCTGCACATACATGCCTTCATGCTGTCTATATCTTCAATGTTTCCTTCTGTTTGACTCTGACAGTCCCTCCGAAAGCTTTATTGCTCATTTTGCGTGTCATGTGGGACATGTCACATATGTTACATCCGTTACTTATGCACCACGTGCCGTGACTGATTGTCACCGAGGTGCGTTTCTCTATCGAAATGCACCAGACGTTCGAGGGGAGGACCCCCCACATGAACCTTACGACTTTTTTGACTCCGATTTGCATCTCCGCTACGGTCACCGGGCCGGAATCAGTCCTTCCCTCGAACGTCTGGAACCGAGACTAGTGGAGCGCCGAATAATGGGCTCTCGCTAATTTCTCGACTTTCAAAGTAGCTTTTATAAAAATAAAGCCCGGGCCTGCTTCTATTGAGCTCCCCACGGTGTCACGCATCAATGTATTTTAGAGCAAGGCAGTCTTAAATACGCAGAGGCTCATTGGCGGACGCAAGAGCACATGAACAAGAACTCTACAGGTGAGCAGCTTCAATCTCGCTTCTCTGCATCCTATTCTCACAAGCGCTCCCAATGAGCCAAACAGGAATTCTCGTGGGTATCTGGTCGGTACAATACGGTGAGCGGACGGCCACTCAACGTGTGCGAAAGGACTCACCAAAGTTATCCGTGGGATCGCACCAGCACCTCCCGCGGGTCCATGCCTCGCCTTGTGGACAATGTTGATGTGGCTCATGTCGGTATCCGATGTTGTCGAAGAAGTGCATTTGGGATTTGGGTGCGAACAGCGATAACGCAATACTCTGGATCGCAGATGCGCTCCAACGCTAGACAGGTGTTTCAGTGTTGTCCTCTCAGCAAGAGAAACACGGAGGAGCGCGTACCTCGTAGTAGATCCCGCCTTTTCTGTCGAGATAGTCAAAGAATCGTCTATATGCGTCGCTCCGCCAAAAATCCATGTCTGCCATCTCGAAATTATTCCAATCTGGAGGCAAATTGTTAGATCGTTTCTCAACGTCGGATCCGGGGCAAACATACATTGACATAGATTATAGCTGTCGCCAGCATCATCGGATACAAACCTAAGGAAGTTATCCTTCGGCACTAGGTGAGAGTTCTCTTGGGTGAAATCTATGAAACTGTAGTTATAGATGAACGGTTCGAGGCTGCCCGAAAGGCCTACCATAAACTGCCTCCCAGAGTGTGTATGCTGCCTGCAGGACTCCGCGATTCGCCATAGAAAAGCCTAAGGTCAAGTTAATGGGTGTCGACGCCAAAAAGTCGAGCTAAACTCACCATACGACTTCCGGTTGTTCTCCATGAACAATAAAGGATCCTCTACTATATTGCAGAAATACTTGACGCCAGGCCTTGATAATGCATCTTCAGAGAAGCAGAAAAATTGGAGCGATAGCGCTCACTCTACACGCCAGTAATATCTATAATCCTTCAGCAGCTCGTGATCGAAGAGAAACTGATCGGATGTCCATTAAATCCCGCATAAAGGAGAGAAAGTCTGCTTACTCCCGCATTGAAACGATTCATGTTCCGCCATCTATCACCGGTTTTCAGCTGATCATATCATCACCGAGGTAGAGACCCAAGTGATCCATACGTACGAGAGGCTCTCTGAAGAACCTGGCTTAACAAAGAATAACTCCATATTCAAACTCGAGGTGATAATTTACCTCCGTGGGGGACTCGAGACAGCGCCATGCTTTTGCGCACGCGTTCTGCGAGGCTGGCATTTATCCAGTGTGGCTGTTCCCATGCTGCTGGAGGAATGGATCCAAAAGTGACAGATGCATCGGTCATTCTGCTCACTCGCCTTCGCACATCACCCCGATTTCAGCAAGAGCGAATGAAGCATCAAAGTCGCTCGCCCGTACAATTTGAACTCATCTGTAAAGGGCTCATCGTTGAGGAACAGCCACGGATAACCGTAGCGGCCATTGAAGCGATCCTCAAGCTGCTGCATGGTCAGCAGCAAGGCGCCCAGATCACTGTTACGACATAGGACGAGCAGCGTAGCATTGGCACGGAGCTGCAGCGGAACTGCAAGAGGCGAGTTTACGTCCAGGCTGTCATTCGGCGGCGTGGGCGCAGCAGGACGGACATTCCTTGCCCTTGGTGGTGGTGTCCTGGTTGTGAGGTAATGCAGCAAGATCTGCGATGCAATGGTTAAATGATTCCTGAATCCTGTGCATCAGCGGAACACTTACGAGGAACACCAATATGCCCGTCACAGCGCGAAGAGGGTGCGATGAGGTCCAGGTTGTGGGCATTGTTGGGATCCGAGATCACGCAGATGGCCTTGGCCGTGGTATAAGTACAGGCGAGAGATTGATACGTGTGAGCATAGCCGAACCGTCGCCGGGCGCTGTGTGAGAAGGCTTTATGTAGAGCAGTATATCTAGATTACACCACTCCCGGTCGCTGAGCAGGAGTACTTAGTTTGGGGATGGACCGGAGGCACGCAAGGGAGGAGTGGCGTGCGTGCGCAGTGGAGATTCAGAGTGCAGGGCAGCATGCGCACTGCACGAGACCTGCAGCAATCAGTCTCTTCGATTCCTTTATCTCCCTGCCGTGTCTTGACCATCTTCCTCGACTTTTTATCCCGCCGCGTTTGCGTGGATATTCGGTCAAACGACATGGCAAAGCGTAAAATTACGCGCTGTCATGTAAGTCCTTCACATTAATTGTGATTTCGGCAAGATCTAACCTTGCTCCAGTTCTATAACCACGATGGGACGCCCATACGGCACGCACGCGGATTGGGATGTACTCGAGGGATAGACGTCTGTTTCTTCGCGCATCCAAGCGAAGCAGACTGGGCCACTGCAAGCCCACCCGCACTATTGTATCAAGACAACCGGGGTCCCAGCAATAGAGGACGACGAAGCCCCTCCCCTCGCCGTCAATATTCTCCTGTACCCCGACCTCGGCGCGATTCAAGCCTCGAACGACGGCGAGAACCAATTCGCGATAGTCGCAGCCCGCCGCGATACCGACGCGATAGTTTTGGGCAACCCCCTCGCGACCGCTCTCCACAGCCGAGCGCTCCTTTTGACTCCCGCTATCGCGACCGCTCGCCGCGTCCGCGAAACAACTCTCCTCGTCCCAATCGCGTCCCTCCTGCCGACATAAACATGCCGCCCCCACCACCCACCGGCCCTAGGCCTCTTAAAGACGCGCCAGGCTCCTTAAGATCTCCTATTCCATTTTCAAAGCCACCTCATGTTAGACCTACGGAATCGACGTCGCCTTCGACGCCCTTTCCACCTCCTCCGTCTACGCGCCCTCCACTTGTTCCGCCCCCGCCGGCCTGGCCTCCTGTCTTTGATGCTAGTACGTCTCAATCGGCCGATCCCATTGCAGAAGAGATGACTGCGGAGGAGAAACGGCAGAAATGGACTGAGCGCGTCAGGTGCGTCCAAAACTAGATCCCTTACTTACAACTGTTCTGATGATGTGATCCAGCCTGCTGTCGCAAGTCATCAAGGAACGAGGCAATTACTCGCAGCTCGAGACCAATGCCCACACCCTTCGGCGGTTGGTGGCGTCACAACGATTCGAATCCTTCAGCAATGAAGACAAAGCGGATACTCGAGTGCAGCTTCAACACGCGGAGGCAAGGAGCCGAGAGAAAAAGCAGACAGTAGATGCGCTCATCACGCGTCTGGCAGAGGCTGGATTCTGGCCTATCGTTGCGCCTTACGATACTCAGGCATTCGAGACCAAGTACAACGATATGAAGGAGACTATGCTTGGCTTGCGCGATGGCGTTGCAGAGCTCCAGAACAGTATCATGGCGGTCACCATGCAGTATATACAACGACAGCAGCCGCAATTGGCAGCAGGCCTCTCAACGCAGCCAGAAGCCGGCACCTCCGATCGGCCCAGGAAGAGACCGCGCTTGTTTGAGACGGTTGACATGTCTGTCGATATACAACCCAGCGAGCCTGTCGATGCGAACCTCCAACAAGTTATCACGCAAATGCAGGACCGCCTTTCCATTATCGATGCGTCGCTCGCAGACATACACAACGACCTGACGCAGCACGTGCAAAATGTCATGGATGAGTTTGACTCCAAACTCGATGGCAAGGTGGACGAACTTATAGAAAGACCAATATCAGCTGAGGCTGGGGGAGAGTCGTTGCAGCGGCTAGAGAAGGCTGAAGAAGAGGTCAAGACCGTTGGCTCGGAAATGGATGAAATATCTCAGGAACTCGTGTCTTTGATCACCGACTTCGGAAGTGGGTCTCGAGAACGAGATCGACTAGAAGCTGAAAACCGGGCCCTACAAGACAAAGTTGCGAAGGTATATCACGTCTCTTTCGTCTCGATCTCCGTCTTCATCATGACGTTCTTTGTCAGTTGGAACAAGACGGGCGATCAAACCGAGAGGCGTTGCAGCAGATTAGCAAGGAGAATGCGGCCTTGTCCAAAGCTCTAGCTATCCGTCTCGCAGGACCTACCCACCAAGATCCACCAGCGGCCGAGGCACTCTTCCAACGCATAGAGCAACCGGTCAGATTAAGGATCCGGGAAGAGGTCGCACCACTGTTAAAGGAGTTGCAAGAGAACATCAACCAGACACTCTCGAAATGCATGCAAGAAGTGCAAGGGCCTCTGTTTGACAGGCTCTCTCAGAGTTTGCACGCTGCGAAGACGATCAGCGAATGGATAGAAAGGGATGGGCAAGGTGCACTTTCTACCATGCCGCCTCCGAATAACCCACATCGGTGATGAAGTACGCTACTGTTACGCATCACGTCTACCTTCATCTCCTACATTGACTTTGCGCCTGTATCCATAGTCCGTCTTCCGTTATTTACGTTCTTTATTGTCATACGCGTACATATGCACCACCTGTGACTTATTGTATCCTTCACTATCTGCTTCATCAACTATGTTAGCCCGAGGACGACCCATTTTTAGCGTGTACAGTATAGTATTAATATTCTGTCCGCGCAAAAAAGTGGACCTTCCGAGAATCGAACTCGGGACCCTTGCATTAAGCCACGTGATGACCAGGTCAAGTTAACCTCATAAGTACAAAGCTCTACCGATTGAGCTAAAGGTCCTACACTTCATCCATCGAAAGATGAGACCATACGCAGCTGTCCTAGACGCTCCCTCAGACGCGTGAAATAAGTGAAATATTCAAAATCGATTCATCAGACCTGCGCAACGCACACTGGGTGGCTCAAGCGGTGCACAATTCCACCAAAATATTTTTGCAGCTGGGTGGCCTGCTTTGAGTTGCTTGCCATAGTTACCTACGATATGACGACGTCTAAAAATTGGACCCTCCGAGGATCGAACTCGGGACCGTTGCATTTGAAGTCACTAACGACCAGATAATACGTAATTTATCCCTATAAGTACAAAGCTCTAACCGGCTGAGCTAAGGGTCCTGAGTGAAGGGGTCGCCGTCTGCGACACATAACCTAAGGTCGCCGACACAAAAGTGCTCCAAGCTGATTTTGAACGCTTCGAAGACTGCTGGTGTCTGATACAGGGCTCTAATAATATATGTTACAGTATACATCCATCGTATCCACGCTAATTGCAGAATGTCCCAGAAGAGAATAGACAAAAGAATTACTTGCAAGTTCGTCTACGCGCGATCGCATATGCGTGTCCCCTCTTCGACTCCTTTCGGGGAGAGATGAAGGAACCGCGTCCCTACTCGCGCGGCTTGTTCTTCAGAGTGAGTGATCCACACGATAGCCTTCAGGCTAGATTCGGGTGACTTGATCTCCTGTAAGAGGGTGTTCTCGACAGTGATCGAACAGTCCGCATCGAGAGCCGATGTAGGTTCTAGGATAGAAGCGCATGAACAAACGGGTCGTGGCTCAATAGATAGATGAGCGTACCGTCAAGAAGTAAGATCTCTGCAGTGTTCAACCCAAAGCCGATCGCTAAAGCGAGGCGCTGCGCCTCGCCTCCGCTGAGGGTGTTCCATGCACGGTCCCATAGGTCTTCATCTATCCCCCAAGAGCTCGCGACATCTATAGCATGCTGCATATCGATCTTCCCTTGTTTCCGGCGCGCATGATAACCCGACAGTGTCTCGAGGAAGTCACGCGGTGTACTCGGAAGAAGGGAAGGGCGTTGGGGAACGTATTGCACGTGTGTTCGGTACGTCGGCACACCTGAGAAGACTGTTGGTCCACGCCTTGACTTGTCTATGCCGAAGCTACAAGTATATTTAGAGCTTACCGTACTGCTTTGGAAGTCTACATGTCGTATTAAATGGATGATCTGTCATAGAAATATAACAAAAAATGCAGTACCTGCCTCTGTACTCAACTGAGCCCTGGTAAAGATTCAGGTGAGCCAGGCATTTGAGAAGAGTTGTTTTGCTTGAATCCAGTCAGTATATCTGTCGGAGAACATATGTCCGTGAGAAAAGCATGTACTTACCCAGCGCCACTGCGAGCACGTAGCACGACAACATCTCCCTCGTGGACCGAGAAAGATACGTTGCTGAAGATCGGCCCGCCTTCTGGTCGCGAGCAAGACACGTTCTGAACTTCGAGCAAGGCTTTGTTCATCTGGAAATCCTGGGGGCTGTATGCGTCAGCTGGAAGGTGCTGAGCAGCCTCTTGTGTTCGAGGCCCCTCTTCGTTACTTCCCACGGTCACTCCCAGCGCTCTCCAAGTACTTCCGTCCGGGCCCGCCGCAACGCAAAAGTACGACGATCCCGCACGAGGTCAGCAAAATAGTCGAATTTAATGTTGTGCCCCCAAGTAGGAGCTGGATTGCTTGTTGTCGTTATGTTGTGCCGACAATCGCATAGGCACGGCTCTTACGGGCGGCGGAGATAAGCAAGGATCCCTGGCGACTCCTTTCTGACCAGGACGGGGTCAGGAGACGATCTACGAGTCATAGCAGCATTGATATTACCGACAAAAAGGCTGGTAAGAAAGCATTTAAAATTCTGAGAAATTGTGCCAGAGACACATGCAGCTGTATGTGATGGTGGTGGCAAGCTCGTAATATTTGTACGTACACAACGCCTCGAAACTCTTCGTGCATACGACTGCCGTTACCGTCTGCTTCGTCTCTCTACACGACCGAATGCGACAGATCTGCGTACGTATGCACTGCGGATGCTATTTGGCTCCGTGGGAGGTGTATCCACCTGCTGCGTACACTTCATCAACATTCAGTAACGCTTGCGCCGGATGAGACACGCGGACTACAGGTTGGGCAATAAAGCTCGGAGGAGAGCTCGGACTTCGTAGAGGAGATCTTTTAGCCCTCCTGGCACATTAGCTGCGCTCGGACATCGTCGCCCATCGATCGCTAGCACCTATCGAGTTTCCAGAATATCGGTGAGTGTTATATACCGGCTCCTATGCTAGTGATCTCATGCTAGGATGTTTAGATCTGCAGCTACCGCCCAACCGATTAAAGTCACACCATCCGTCCTCTGGCGTCTTTTCTGCCATCTCTTCATATGACGGCCAATTTCCGCACCCTGCACGGAAAGGATTCAGCGACATTCGCATATCCCCCACTCGATGGCTCTCTGACTATTCCGGAACTTTACGAGTTCCATGCGGATCATAGCCCTGAGCACCCACTCTTCGTTTACACGGACGAGAACGGCAAAGACGTCACTATCAATTACAGACATGCATGGGTTAGTATCAAGAGAGCATCGCAGATTGTATGGGACCTCTCCCAACGTTCTCAAATAAACGCGCGTGAGGATAAGCGAGTTATCGGTATTCTAGCAACTGCAGGTACTGTCTGCACAATTACGCGTCTGACGCAATGTCATTTGAAGTATTGATCCGTACGTGTCTAGATACCGTCACATATGTCTCGCTATTCTTGGGCATTATGCGACTTGGCTTCGTGCCCTTCCTAATATCCGTCCGCAACTCACCCGCAGCTATTGCACACCTCGTGAAGAGCGAGGGTGTTCAAGATATTATTGTCAGCTCTGACACCTCCATGCACCATCTCTATCATGAGGCGACGCAGCTGTTGGCACAAGATGGAACTACAGTCCGCATGCTGCCTATGGTAACGTTCGAAGATCTCTATGGCCCAAGAGAAGAACAAGCGCAACAAGCGTCTGATTTCCCCCTGCGAAAACTGCAGCTTGATGAAGTAGCATTGATCATGCACTCGTCTGGTAAGGTGCTTGAGACATATCGAAGCGACGCGAGCCCTGACTGCTGTTCATCAGGATCTACTGCGTTCCCTAAGGCCGTCAAGATGACGCACAGAGCTTACCTGCAGTGGGGTAATTACGTTGGTAAGTACGATACCGAGTCGCCGAATGTACGTCTTCAGAGTTCTTACATGTGACTGCAAGCCTACGGTGAGGTCGATATGTGTGGACGCAGAATTTCCACCCAAGCTCTACCAATCTTCCGTAAGTACTGTCGTAGCGCTTCCCTACTCCCCTCTCACCAACGCCCGTTGGCAGACGCGCTGGGAATCAATATTGTTGCATTTGCCGTACGTGTCTGAGACTGTCTCACCCTCACTTGACCCTGACTTCATGCAGTCGTGCTCGGGGATTGTGCTGGCATGCTACAGACCATCGCTACCGCCTGTAGTACCCACCGCTGAGAACTTGCTGGAATCAATCGTGTCGTTGCGATGCGATGTAGGCTTATGTGTCCCATTGTATGTCGAGGTAAATACGCGATAGGGACATTCCCTCGAGCGCACACTGAAGAACCGGTCTATAGATATGGGCTTGCAATCATCACAATGTCTCGATTCTGAAAAATTTGAAGGCTCTGGTCCGTGATCTTCGCTTAGTCCCTCGTTACTTACGAGCTCAGGGTTTGCCCAGATTTATGCTGGCGCTTCTCTAAACCAAGATACTGGCAACAAATTGGTGAGTGCTGGGGTGAATCTCATGCCCTTTTATGGATGGTACGTCCGGGAAAATATGGACTTGCGCTCACGATAAGTAACTCGATTGTCCTTCAGCACCGAGTCCGGCGGATTTGGAGTGATCATACCTGAGGAAAAGTCGGCGTTGGATACATGGGAGTATTTCACCTGCTCTCCGCACATAGAAACGAGGCTACTAGCTCAGGCCGGATTGGATGACATCTTTGAAATGGTCGTCGTAGTAGGTGCTACCCATACCTGATATTCGATCAACACTGATAGCTTGCAATCAAGGAATCGTCCATACATACGCTAAACACATCCAACACCCTGATCAACGGGCGAAAGGCCTTCCGGACCAGCGATCTTGTGCAGCGTCACCCCACGCTTCCCAATCTCTGGAGAGTCTATGGGCGTGTCGATGACCAGATCGCACTTTCTACGGGCGAGAAGGTATGGGCATGCTTTCTCTATCGATGACATGCCTGACTTTCGTTTAGACCAACCCCAGCCCCCTTGGTACATTGCTCCGGTGCTGGGAAGTATATGTTTATTGACTGCCTCGCTTGCAGAGGCCATCATCACGCAAGATTCGCTTGTCCAGGCAGCGATCATGTTTGGACGAATGCGGTTCCAGAACGGCATCCTCATACAGCCTGCAAAGGGTCACGAGTTCGATCCACAAGATCACCTCAAACTCGAGGCGTTCCGAAACAAGATATGGTTAGAGGATCCCGCTGAGCCTTTCTTCTGGCTGAGATAACACTGCATACCTAGGCCCAGTATTGAGAAGGCTAATGAGTTCGCTCCATCCCACTCGAGAATATTCAAGGAAGTGAGTAACGACATACAACTAGTTGTATAGGACCTCACTGACCCATGTGCCGCAGATGATCCTTGTGACCCACCCATCTAAACCTTTGGAATATACAGCTAAAGGCACTCCAAGGCGGCAGCATAGCTTGAAGCTTTACGGCCAAGAAATCAACGCCCTGTACGACGCAGTAGCAGAGGCGTCACAAACCGACCTCGTTCCTCCCTCTGTATGGACAGCCGATGCTACAGAGAAATTCGTGAGGACGGTAGTGGGCCGGGTCATGAAGGTGCCTGTCAACGAGGAGGATGACCTGTTCCAGTCAGGCTGTGATAGGTGCGATACTACTCTCAGGTAGTGCGAAGGCGCTAATACCCTTCTAGTTTGCAAGCCACGTGGATCAGAAACAGCCTCTCTCGCGCCATTCGCGTGACCGCGAATGTCCCTCGACATCTCATCCCCTTCAACTTCGTCTACACTTACCCCAACATCAAGGCGCTTTCGCAGTTCATCCATCAATTATGCAACACCAAGATCGGGTACATGGATACAGAAGAGGAGGCCAGGGAGAAGATCCGCATCATGGAGGAGCTTGTTGAGAAGTACTCCTGTGACTTCCCGTCTCGACCTCCCTCGGCTTCTTCCAGCGATAGTGCAAACTCGGGCTCGGGGGAATATATCCTGCTGACAGGAACAACGGGACGTTTTGGGTCTTGCCTCCTTGCGCAGCTGCTTGCTAGGCCAGATGTGTCGCGGATCTACGCGCTCAACCGTGGTCCGCAGGAGACCATCCGTGAGCGCCAGCATCGGTCTTTCGAGGAAATGGGACTCGAGCCCGACCTCCTCAACTCGCAGAAGGTAGTGCTTCTGGGGGGCTACGCCCCATCGGCGCACCTTGGACTTCAGAAGGATTTGTACGAAGAGGTCTGTCTTTTGTTGGAGCTGGGTCTCCTTGCACTAATATATCCCGTCATTAGATCAGGACCTCTCTTACAAGCATCATCATGAATGGTGAGCTCCTGAATATCGTATGCCTTGTATGAAACCTGGCTCACAGCCTGCTTGCACGTCTAGCATGGAGAGTCGACTTCAATGTCTCCCTCCGATCAAACGAGCCCATTCTCGCAGGCGTCAGACACATCATCGACCTTGCACTATCTTCCCCTCACCCAACACTCCCACACATATTGTTCACCAGTTCCATCTCCGTCGTACGAAGCAAGTACCCCAAACCCCTTCCTCCTACACGCGACTAACCTATCGCCGCAGACCTCCCGTCAGACTATCTCGCGCCCGAGCATCCATTGCCAAACGCCATCGTAGCACTCGGGAACGGCTACAGCGAGAGCAAGTGGGTGGCCGAGCAGATCCTCGAGCGCGCAGCGCGCGAGACGGGCCTGCCCGTCACGATCGTGCGCGTGGGACAGCTCAGCGGCGACTCAACACATGGGCACTGGAACGTCAAGGAGTGGGTGCCCGCGCTCGTGCGCGGCGGCCAAATTCTGGGATCTTTGCCCATGAGAAACGAGGTGCGGCTTCGGTTTCTCAGTAACCCAGCTTCATAGCAGTGCTGATCGTCATGCTCACTGCAATACAGAGGGTAACATGGCTCCCGATCGACGTCGCCGCCACTGCGCTCCTCGACATGCTCCATTCGACAGAGCCCATACTGCACCTCGTCCATCCCCAGCCGACGCACTGGGAGAGCATCTTCCGCCGAGTCTCGACAAGGCTAGGAGGCCTGCCGCTGATCCGGTACGGCGAATGGGTCGAGCGCCTGCGGGACGCGGCGTCGAAGGACATATACGCGACGGACGGCGAGTCCGACGACGCGCGTCCGAACCCGGCGGCGGTGCTCATGGAGTTCTTCGAGCGCGGCGAGTATGGCGAGGACGTGCCGCTGGCGACGGAGAAGGCTGTCAAGGTGTCCAAGACACTGAGAGAGGCCAAGCCCATCGACGACGAGGATGTGGACCGGTTCATGGAGCATTGGAAGAAGCTTGGCTTTTTGGACTAATCATGTTGTTCATCTACTGTTTCAACGTGTTTGAATATGCTGTATTGTAAGAACAACAACAACGACAATGCCGAACTACTTATTGCATGGACACGGAGACTCGCTTCGGGTTGAGACAGCGGAGAATGTCGGAATGATCACAAGGGGTCCACGAGGGCAATATGGCGTGCACAGCGCACTTGCATTTTATGTATTGAGCGGTACCGAATGTATTAATGCCAATGTTCTATAGGCAGGTCTGCAAAGCAAAGCATACCCTCGTAAGGCGTGACTCCATAATATAACAAAATGGTAGATCAGCAACAAGCTGCGTCAAGGTCATGGGTAGCCGGGCGGCGGCGGCATCACCATACCCATCTCCTCGGGCGTCAAGCTCGTGCTCTCGATCATCACACCTACGCCGACCTTGGCAGCGTTCTAAGGAAAAAGGTCGGATGAGCATTAGGACGGGAAAAAGAGGAGGAAGGCGCGTACCTTGAAGTGATCGATCTCACCCGAAACCGTGAACACGAAGGACGGCGCGAAGCGCTGCTCGAGAAGAGCAGCCACCTTGCCCTGGGAGTCGACCTGCGCCCGGAACGTCGACATGCGGAGGTCCCATTTCGCGCCCAACGTAGCGACGGCGTCTCTCCGCATCGGGCCGTTGAGAACCATCAGGTCCGCAGCAACATCGACCTTGTCGCTGAGCTTCTGCCAGTACGTCGCCTGCAGACCGCCAATGGGCTGGATGTGCGCGGACGCAATCCAGTCCTTGTTCGAGCCGGTGTATTTCGCGAGATACGAGGTCGACAGGTCCGACATATCTGCTTGGCGCTGGTACACGGACTCGAAGCCAAGAGCGAGGTTCGAGGTGATGGACTGGAGGTAGCTGCCGATGTAGATGCCGCTGCCGTCAGTGGGCGAGGGGTTGACGGCCTTGACGTTCAGGCTGTAATCCTGGCCCTGGTAGTCCTCCTCCACTTGGATCATGTTGTGGCCGACTTGTTGAGACAGCTGCGCATATTGAGTCAGCACAAACACGACTATGCCAGGCAGCAACATCGTAGCACTTACAGAGCCCTGGACCTTCGTGGAGTGGGTGGGAGACCAGCCCTGGTTGAACCGGCCATTGAGGTTGCCTTCGTGGTCAACGCTTCCTTGCATGAAGACCTGAGGCGCCCGTGTTAGTCCGAATGCGGGTAATAATATAAGCTACACGTACGTTCTGGTTGGCAAAGACGGCGCCGAACGAGTACGACGGCGGTGCAGTCTGCGAAGCCAGCGAGAAGGAGTGGGTGACCTGGAACGCGGGATCGAGCGACAGCCCCTTCATGAGGTCCGCCCGGGCACCATCGAAGAAGAAGTTCGTCAGATGGGTGTCTGCCGTGCCAGCGCATCATCGCCATGGTCAGTGTCTGTATACACGGCGAACGCGGGGGAAACGAGGCGCACTTTTGACCTCTTTCCCGAGACCCTCTACCGTGCCCGGGTTGGGGAGCCCGAGCGATGTTCGCCAGTCTGCGAAGCGGCGGTAGACGTTGGCGAGGGGCGACAAAGGCGCGAAGCCGGAGGATTTTGAGGACGAGGGCACCGACGGCGCCACGAGGGCGTCGGGGAAGGGGCCCTTTTCTGGAGCGAGGGAGGCCATGGTGGGTGGGACGGGGGAGAGAGACGAGTGACGCCGCCGCGAGAAGCTGGACGGACGCGTCCGAACGCTGCCTTCTGAAAATATCAAAGTCCGCACAAACAACCGCAAAGTGCGCATGCCGCGTTGCCCCTCGCTTGCAATTGCTCACTCTGATGTCTTTGCACACAACTTTCTTCCGATCCATGCATAGATATATAGCAAAATATTCTAACACTACCACAGTACCCGTCAGTCGTAAGCAAGCCGTAACCGTATCAATATCCGTCACTCATCGTCAGGGTTCGTAAGAGTCAGGAGGAAGGGGGGAATCCAGGTATCGCCGGATGAGGGTAAGTAGAGAGGAACAACGGTACTGAAAGTGCAGGTCGGGGCTTGGCAGCGGAAAAGTAGACAAATACCAGGGGCCGCGCAGAGAAGAGCAAGAAGTAAAGCAACGGCAGGAGCAGAAGGAAAAGGAGTAGGTAAATAGAAGCAAGAATAGACGTCATTTTCGTGTCAAAGTACAACCACACCACACAATAGTCATCACATCGCCGTCCTCACAACTTACCACCCGCCACCGAGCCAGCGGTCCTGGGGCCTGTAAGCAGCCGGCGGTGGAGGTGGAGGCGCGCGACGGATCTTCCTACGCCTGGGAGGCTCGGGTATCTCTTCCTCTTCCTCCTCTTCGATAGGTTCCTCGTGTATGATCTCTTCACGCTCCTCCACAAGAACCTCGACCGAGGTAGTCCTGGGGAGGGTGGAAGTGAACGAGGAAGTAACCGGCGAGGGGGTAGGAGATGCAGCACGCCGAGTGTTGGCAGGCGGGGGGATAGACAAGGTCTCGATCGGGGTTTGCGTCTCAATCTGAACATGGGTAACGGTACGGGTGGCAGTCGCGATTTCGGTTTCCGTGAGGACTAAAGGTGGTAATTCCTGCAAAGGAAACAGCACGCGAAGGTCAGCACAAATTCATGAAAGCGTGGGAGGGAATGTAATCTGAGCATCGGTCTGCAACGCCGCGGACCACAAGAACGTGCCAAAGGAGGCAACCAGAAACCCAATATCTCCTCTAACACGAGCGTCACTGTCACGGCGTGCTCGAGGGGCAGGCAGATCACCCGCCGGCGCGTTCATGGAGGAACGGCACATCACGTGTGGGACGCGTCGCGTCGCCCGATACGATGATCGACAATCTGCTTCCGTCTCATGAAACGTGTCGTGGCAGGCCGGTGCTCAGACTACAGAGGACAAGGGGGACAAGAAGAGAAGAAAAACCGTTGTCCCCCAAGCCCGGACGAAGGAGGGGGGGAGGGGTGATGACAGCAGAGACGCAAACTGACTCAAAATAAAATGGAAAGAAGCAAGAAAAGTGGCGGATCGGAAACCCCCTTCGTCTCAGAGCTCGGAACGGCGGTGGGGAGGCGGCGGTACCTTGTTGGGTCTACGCTTCGGAGGAATCGGGGCTCCAACAGGTTCGTACACGTATTCTTCTTCGACTTGAGGCTCATTGCCAAGAGCACTATAAAAAGAAAGCCGTTAAGTCCGTTATCCAAACACGGGGTTGAATAACAGATACATACACGAGCTGCTCCATGATCCAGGCTTCCCGCCTAGACGCGTCGTGTTCTCTACGGTTGACTGTCTCTTCGCGACGGCTGATCTCACGTTCGCGCTCGGCGATCTTGAGCTCGCGGTCAAGGATGTCATCGAAACGAACGTTGCCCTCCTTCCACCATCCAGGCGGGGTGAGTGCCTCCTCCTTCACGACCTCCTTGATGACCGTCTGTGCCGGAGGGGGGTCGTAGGTCGCCTGCGCGAGCACGGGGCACGGAGGGCAAGGAGTGGGAGGGGAGTTGATGACGCCGCCAGGGGCGCCAGCGAGGATCTCGGCCTCACGACGTGCAACCTCTGCCTCGCGCTGAGCGACGTTGCTCTCGCGAGCGATGAGCGCGCCCGAACGCTTGGGCGTGAGGTAGTTCCAAACACCGGTGGCATTGGGGTCGGCAGGGGTTCCGCTGGCGCTTTGGCTGGGGAGAGAGAGCATGACCGCGAGGACCGCGAGGATGAGGGAGAGCACGAGGAGGAGGGTGGTGGATGAAATCGTTCTATGGTGATGGTGGGAGGAGCGACCAGAGCGATGCGAGTCATGCTCGCGTTCGCCGCGCTCGCGGTGATGTGATGATGAGGGTTGGGCCATCCTGACGCTAATCGAGTTCGAAGGCGACAGGGAGGTGGAGGTGTGTGCCCGCAGGGTGGAAGTAATGGTTGGAGATGTAGTACAAGGGGAACGGGAGTGGAAAAAAGAAGGTCGTGGTGCACGACTGACGAGTTTTATGAAGGTATGTTACGCGGGAGGAATAGAGGTGGGAGGGAGAAGAAGGTGGATGGGGGAAGACAAGGGGACAAGTTCAACTTTGAACGTCGGGGCGGACCTGAAAAACCCTGATTTCCGATTGTTCGATTTTCTTTATTGATCGTTTATTTGTATTACATAAAGGCGTACAAACAAAAACTGTGACACGTGTAGGGACCCCGGAGCAGCCTCGAGGCGGCGCGTGGCATCATTTCCCTGCCCCAAATTTCGAAAAGGAAGGGTTTTGGCGCGATTCCAAGGCGATTCTGCTGATAGACCCGGAGAAAAGGAAATAAAGACAGGGGAGCGGTGGAAAGACAGATAAATGCAACAATGAGGGTGCCACGTTTCGCCATGGGTCACGGAACGCGTGCAGCGTGACACAGGCGCGTTTTTCGCGAGGCGCCCAACGCAAGCCCGAGCGCCTCAGAGTCACTGTCTCTCTAATCGAGCACAAGGACTGCCACCACCATGGACCTCCGCCGCATCGCACAGACGAACAACATGTCCTCCCCGCGCCCCTCGAGCACGCATTCGCGAGACAGCAGCGCCGGGCCCAGCTCGCCCGCATTCCCGAGCACACCCCGCCCGCGCCTCTCCCACCCAGTCACAATTGTGAGGTCCCCGCTGACCACCCCTTCGCTGTCTGCAAGTGTGCCATTCGACTGGGATGCAGCGCGGTCGAGACGGAATCCGCCTTACCCCTCGCCAGCCAGCGCGAAGGCGCCTGGCAGGGGGCGGAAGAGCGAGCTTGGTGGCCTGCAGGGTACACCAGCGAAGAAGCGCGTAGTGCGCAAGAAGAGTTTCTTCGAGAAGTGCGTATCTATGAGCATTGTATATCTTCTATCCATGAACATTGGGCCTCAGGATCACTTCTATCCCGTCTCGCATCGCGTTTGAGATGTCTATATTCCCCCATAACCTGCCACTCCCCGAGTCCAAGACCTCCGCCTACATCATCGGCGGGCTCATGCATCTCATCAACTTCTACGTCCGAGTCACCCAAGTCAGTGGCGTCCCTGAGTCAGATACGGGCTGGGAGGACATGTACCGCGAAGACAACAATGTCTCGTGGTTCGACTGGGTGAGCTATCGTGCCCTTCGCCACATTGACAGCATGTGCTAACGCCTCACAGACCGTCCCAATGACGGCCCTCCTTATCCTCGCCGCCTGCGCGAACGCCCTCTACCTCTTCACGCGCACGCGCCTTTACCACCTCTACACCCAACCCGACCCTGTCGCGTCCCCACACGCGCGCTTCGTCAACACCCCCTCCACGCCCCCTTCTCTCCCCAAACAAGTACGATCGTACCTCTGGCGCGGATTCATCGGATTCTGGCGCTTCCTGTTCGGCATCGGCACGTCCGCATCGACTGGAGGCGCAGTGGGCGCAGGCGAGCGCGTGCAGGAGCTCTCAGTGTGGGCACCAGGCGACTTTGAGCTCATGCTCTTCTCCGTGTACTCGCCCGTGCACGCGCTGCTGTGGATGTGCTGGAACTCGGGGAACTGGATCAAGATGGTTCTCGTGATGACCGGTGTGGGTATCCAGGTACGCATGGTATTTACTTGTGGACGTTGCTTGCCGCTGACTGGAGTCTGCAGTTGAGGATCATGATGCGGACGTACGAGGCGTTGCTGAAAGACCGCGGGATTATCGCTGCGGAGGTCATGCACGAGTACGACCACAAGGTATGTTCGTATTTGACATAATGGCATGCAATCTCTGACAGAGTTGCGTCTAGTTCGTGTACCCGCGCGTGAACCCAATCCGCAGCGATGCCTCAGTACAAACTCACGAAGGCGAAGTCGTCAACGTCTGGGAAGACTAGCCATCTGATACGATTAGCCAACGCATTTCTTGACGACTGATACGCCCAGAACATTTACCCTCCAACATTATTTCACCTGGGACTCCACGCATTAGGATCGCATACTGTACATACCATCCATCCGTCCGTCTACATACACAGCAAAGTGCAATCCATTCCGCTACGAGCACATGATATCACAAACATCGGGATAGTGCGTCGAATGATACAACATTGGTTGGTGCCTTCTTCCTATCGTATACTGCTAATCTGTCCTTCCTCCATGCACGTGCAGACGATGTTACGACTTGGCCTCGGGCTCCTGGTAGAACTTCATGAGGTCCTGCACGTCGTCCTTGCTGCCCAGGAACACGGGGCACCGCTCGTGGATGTTCGTGGGCACGATGTCCAAGATCCGCTTCGTCCCCGTCGTCGCGATACCTCCCGCCTGCAGATGCAATGAGACGCCATCTCGGCTGCGAGAACGCCGCACACGTACCTGTTCCGTCAAGAACGCCATCGGGAACGCCTCGTACAGCAACCGCAGCTTCCCGCTCTTGCTCTTCTTGTCATCCGGGTACCCGAATATGCCACCGTACAGCAGCGTGCGGTGCACGTCGGCGACCATACTGCCGATGTAACGCGCCGAGTACGGCGACTTGCCGGCAGGGGGGTACTTGATGCTCTTGAGGTAGTTCACTACGGGCGGGTGGAAGTACATCGAGTTGCCCTCGTTGAACGAGTAGATCTTGCCGCGCGGGGGGATGCGGATGTTCGGGTGGGTGAGCACGAACTCTCCGAGGGCGGCGTCGAGCGTGTAGCCGTTCACGCCGTGGCCGGTCGAGAGCACGAGGTTCGCCGAGGAGCCGTACATGGTGTACCCGGCCGCGACCATCTCGCTGCCGGGCCTGAGCACGTCCTGGACCGTGCCCTTGGAGTCGTCCGCCTGCGATCGCACGGCTGTCAGCGGCGGCGCGCATCCGATGGGGCTCGGGCACTCACGATCTTGTAGATCCCGAAGATCGTGCCGATGTTGACACCAGCATCGATGTTGCTGCTGCCGTCGAGCGGGTCGAAGACGACGCAGTACTTGCCCTTGTAGCGGTCCTCGATGATGACCGCGTCCTCGAGCTCCTCCGAGACGAGCACGGCGGTCTTGCCGGACGCGCGGAGGGCGTTGACCATGATGTCGTTGGAGAGCACATCGAGCTTCTTCTGCTCCTCGCCCTGCACGTTCGTGTCGCCTGCGAGCCCGACACTGTGGGGATTATCAGTGATTGCCGATATGGAAGGAGGTGAAGACGGCACACAGGTTAATGAGACGCGCTTTGCGGACATTGGTCGCGATGAATTTGGAGGTAAGCTGGATCGCAGTTAGGAGGAGCGTAAGGTCGCCCGACGCGGTGGCGCCGAGGTTGAACTGGTCGTTCAAGACATGGCTATTTCACGGGGTTGGTCGGCGCGTTTTTGCGGGTTTAAGGAAGGCAAACACATACCGGGTAAGGGTAATGACATCGGAATTGGGGTGCTCTTCGCTGGACATTATGGTATAGAGGTAGCAAGCTGGAAGGTGGGGTAGAGATAGGGTGCGGGGAGAGTAAGTATAACAGGACGCGGGGGTGGGGGAGCGGAGCAAGTCGGAATGGGAGAAGATAAGTGAAAAGACTTGAAGAGAGGACGAGCGGAGGCCGTCTCCTCCTTCCCCCTTTTCACGTGACAGAGCCTATGACTTCATCCGGCCGTTGGCTCATCCCTCTCACGCGCCGCGACGCGTCCCGAGGCTCTTCGTCCTGCGCTTGACCACACCTTGGCCACGGACTGTATTCATCCTCGGAGCAGCAACTAGTCCTCTCGGTCTCACACTGTGCGCATTCCCAGCGGCACCACCCGGCCCGCGCCCGCCATGCCCGATGCAGGAAGACATTCGCAAGAACAACGCCCGGCCTGTCGACGTACACCGAGGAATCTACTCAGCCGACCGTCATTTCCCTCCCCCGCCGTGTTCGCAGCGGCACCGGGAACGCATCGCTCTCCTCCCCGTCGTCCGCGTCCCACAGTAAGCTCAATCCTCTCCCCAAGTCGTCCCTGATGTCCACCCCTGCCTCCGCCTTGCCCACGCTCGTCCCGCGGCTAACGCTCCTCGCGCCCGCACCCTCTTCGTCTTCCAACTCGTCAAGCTCGTCCTCGCCCTCGTCGTCATGCTCGTACTGCCTGCCCGCCGCCTGTGCGAGGGCGCTTGTAATCTCGGCGTTCAAGTTCATCACCGTGCTCTCCAGTTCCTCTCCATCCTGCTCGTCCTCCGGCCCGCCCTCACCCTCCGTGTGTTCGCCCATATCTGGCCCGCTCGTGCTGCCAGCGCCAGAGTCATAGTTCAGGCTGATGGTGTGTGGCGTGACCGCGCCGCTTCCGCCCTGCTGTAACAGGACAGAGATCGTCCGTACCGACTCCTCCAGATCGTCCGAGGATCCTGAGTTCGGATCATCGCCGCTCGCTTTCCGTTTCTTCGCTTTGAAGTCGTATTTACTGTATCAAATAATCATCAGCACACTGAACGGAGTAGCCAAGGTGAAGCCGGTAAAAAACGCACATATTGGGATCAGGCTCCCAGTTCGGGTCGTGACTCCGCATGTGCGTCGTCAGCGTCGTCCGCCGCGTAAACGTCTTCTCGCAGAGCGGGTCTTCGCATTTGTACGGCCGCTTGCCCGTGTGCGTGCGCCGATGCCGCGCGAGCGAGCTTGAGTCACCAAAGGTCTTGCCACACCCGGGGTACTCGCAGCAATGCGGCTTCTCGCCCGTGTGCACCCGCGAGTGGACGTGCAGAGCCGAGCGCTGTGGGCCGTATAGATTAGTACCGGTATGGTCCATGTAGGCGTATATAACCGCACCTGAATAAACGTCTTGCCACACCCGCTGTGCGCGCAGACGAACGGCCGCTCGCCAGTGTGTATTCGATTGTGCCGCAGCAAATCGCTCTTCCTCGTGAAGCTCTTGCCGCACTGGTCGCATGAATGTACGTTTTTGTCCTTCTTGTCCTCGTCCCCCGAATTCCTCCTGGCGGACTCCTGCAGATGGGCTGTCGAGGTCGATGCATGTGCTTGGCTGGAAGTCCGAGAGATGCTCGGATGGGGGAGGAGAAGGGGCTGTGAGCTGTATTGTGGGATGGCGGTGAGAGGCGCAGTGCGAGGGTGTGGGCCGATCGCGAGTGGAGGATGTCGTGGCGGCTGCCGATGTGGCGGGTCCGATGTTGGGGCCTCAAACGGAACTGTTGATGTTGGAGTGCTCGCTAAGGACCCTGCAACCGCCGTCGGCGTGTGCGCAACAGCGACCGCTTCATCAGCCAGGCTTGGATCTTGATGTTCTTCATGTTGTGGCAACTCCTCTTCAACCGGGACTTCCTCCTGCTCGAAGTGCCCGAAATGATGGAGGATGTCCGAGATGTCGCTAAAGTCTGAGGGCCCGGCGACGTCCACGCTGCCGCTCTGGCTCAGCCGCCGGCGCTTTCGTCGGCCATGTGTTTCTTCGTCTGCATCACAATCGCCTGCCGCGCCGCCTTCGCCTCTGGCGACGCCATAGAGATAATCAGAGTCGTTGGATAGCCTCCGGCCGCCGGCCACACTCCGCGGGCCGCCCAACTCGGGCGACGAGCCTCTGAGGGCATCGTCGGCGGTCAGCGAGTGGAATGCCGGCGCGGCGCGTGTCCGCTCCTGCTCCTTCGCCTCCATCTCGCGGTCTTGCTCACCCGCGGCCTGTAGCATGGCGGCGAGGTTGTTCAGGTCGAGGTCGAGGCCATCGAGAGCGTAGCCCTGTTGCGGGCCGTCCGCGTCGTGTGCTGGCCGTTCCTGGCCCTGGTCATGGAGATCCTGGACGTCAGGCGACGAGACGGGCGTGTGCAGCTCGCGGTCCGCGAGGGCCTGGCGCTGCTGGGCGGCGGCGCTGACGAGTGCAGCGCTCGCGGCAGACGCGTTCTGATTGAGCAGGGAGACGAGGAGGGCAGCGTCGAAGGCGCAGTCCGTGGTGGTATCGGCGAAGGAGACGGTGCTGCCCAGATCCTCGTGTTTGGGCGTGTGGAACGCGAAGGGCGGGCTGTAGGGCGTGTGGGGGTGTGGCGGCGTGTGTGCGGAAGGAGATGAGGGATATGCGATGTGCGGAGAGTCGTACGGCAGTGGAGAATCGTGTACGACATCCGAGAGCGCGAGGGCGGAGGGGGAGTGCGGGGGCGTCGTCTGAGAGGGATCCATGGGGTGTACTGCAGAGATTAGGTGAGTATACGGGTAAAAGGTGGCAAAGACGGCGACAAGAGAGACAGCGCAGGCAGGGAAAGGGCGGGGTCAGCGCCGTGGAGGGCGACAAGGAGAGTTGGCGGGAGTGAGACGGTGTCGATCAGCGGGCCACGTGCTCCCGGAGCCGTGGGACAAAAGGCAGGTTGTTCACTGAGCCAGGCAGTCACTCGCCTCTCTCCGTCTTCTCTCTTCGCCGCGACCGCTGCGCAGCCTGCAGCTCCCGATGCAGTCCTACGACTTTTCAAAGGTCGACCTCAAACCCAAACGCCATCATGGCTTCTCCGTCCTTCTCTTTATCCTTGGCACTCTCTTTCCTCCCCTCGGTAAGCACCCATCGATCTCCGCGTCTTTCGACCCACTCAACCCGTCTTATCTAGCTGTCGCTGCTCGCTTCGGCATTGGTAGCGACTTCTGGCTCAACCTTCTCTTGACCATCTGTGGTTATATCCCAGGTATGCTGCACCTTTACGAGCCCCGGGTGGCCACTGCTGACACCTGTGCCCAGGACACCTTCACAATTTCTATATCCAGGTACGCCGTGCCCATTCCGTGCAATCAGTGCCTATCTCACCCTCTCCCCTAGAACATCCGCAACAACAAGAATAATAACCGCACTCCCAAGTGGGCGCAACGCTACGGCCTCGTTAACACTTCCGAGATCAAACGCAAGCAGAAGCGCTCCCAATGGGCCGGGCGCTACTCCGAACGCAATCCCCACTCCGCCCTCGAGGGCCAGCCCTACGCCGAGGGTGAGCTACCGGACCCCGAGGGTGCATCCCTCGAGAACGGCAGCACCTCCGGCATCCGTCGCTCTGCTACTTCTGCCAGCGGGAACGAGCTTTGGAGCCCCGCAGAAGAGCACTATTACGGCAGAAATGGCGACGGCTCCAGCACTAACTCGGGCGGCCGCTGGCACTACCCTGCTAACTTTGAGGACACCGTCCCTGCGTCCGGCACGCTCAAGAAGAAGAAGAAGGTCAAGAAGGATCGCTGGGCGCGCACAGAGGACGCGTACTCGCTCAGCGAGGAGCAATCGCACAAGAAGAAAAAGAAGAAGCGTGTCAACCACTCGACCGTCGGCGGTGGGTATGACGAGGCGGACGGCCGTTCGACTCGCAGCGACTCGACGAACGGCTTCCCGGAGGATCCAGAGGGCGGGCTGTACGGCGACCGCAGGACCAACGGCCGCAGCGCAAACGGAAACGGGAACGCGAACGGCAACACCGCACCGACAGACGACGACGCAATTTTCGACCACCAATTCTAATGCGCGCTGTCGTCATCGCTTTCCTTTCTTGCTAGGGTGGAGGGGCGTGCCGGGGCGAGGCTGGAGACAGATATCACGCGTCATACCGTCATACACACCTGTTGGCGCACACGCGCGCGCCGACAGTCCGACTCTGACCATGCTCGCGCTGGGACACGGGCGTTGTTTTCGAGCGGGAATGTACGTTTAGTTTTGAGGTTACCTTATGCCATAATTCCACTTACTGCGGGCAGGGGATCGTAATCCTTGCGCTTACCTATCTATATATTACATGCTTTCCGTTGCGGGCCCGTATGTGCTCAGGTGAGCGTCGCGCCCACCGTGCCTGCGATCAGTCTGATAACGGACCATTGCTCCCCAGGGTGGATGGATCATAGATTTCCTGTGCGCCGTCGCCGCTGGCATCGCGCGCACAGCGGAGCTTGCGCCCGTACTCATGACAATATCAGTGTTACGTCCGTTACTGTACTACAGGGCATCGGTTTGCAGTGCTCCGACACGAGATACCAGCGGATATATGCGCCCAACGTCCGCACGACAGACGGCATCTGCCCAGAGGCCCATGGCGTACTCACAGCAGATACTGCGAATAATCAAACGCGGCCTGCGCCTTCGACGCCTCCTGCGCGACCGCCGACAGCGCCGTGAACCCAGACTCGCCCACGCCGACCTCATAGTCCGATCCGTACTACAAAGGTTAGGACGCGCAGCCCCATGCCCCATCTTAGATCAGCAGGCGGCACCGAGGCGGGGCGGGAACTCACGTGGGGGTCGTCGTTGGGGAGCACCTGCCAGTACATCCAGGGCACGCCCGCCGCCGTGATCTGGCGCGCGAACGCCTGGATGTTGCCGTTGCGCGTCGCCTCGGGCAGCGCGCTGCCCGTGCTGCAGTTATTGTTCGGCGTCGTGAAGTAGCACGCCCCCCTGCGTCGCGCGTCACCAGCAGCTGTGTCAGATGGTGCACGTACGTATGCGCGCGGGCGCGGGACCGCAACGCACCATTCTTGGAACAGGAGCTTCTTGCCTGCGGCCTGCGCACGGCTGATGTATGGCTGGATCGCGGACGTCGTGAGGTCGCCCGTGCCGTAGGCGTGGATCGCGACGACGTCGAGCGCGGCACAGTCGAGCCAGCCGTCCTGCACGGACTCGTCCAGCCAGGACTCGCCGCCGGTCGTCACTAGGATCTGTCGGGGCTCGTCAGCTGCAGATGGGGTCGTGGTGCGGGAAGTGAAGCGTACCCCGCTGTTAGCACCGAGCGCGTTCTTGATCGTCGTCGCGCGGTCGCATTGCCAGCTCTGGTGCGCCTCGATGTAAGATTGGCCCTGCGGTCAACGCGTCCTCATCAGTTCTGGGTTCATGACGTCGAATCGCAGGAGGGGCAAACCCAACGCGCAGGGGGACATACTTTCCCGATCATCGACTCGTTCTCCGCCTCGAACGCGAAGATGTAGTCGCTGAGCTCCTTCCACGGCTTGCCGAGCGTCGAGTGCTGGTGGTTGAGGATGTACCTGAGCCGGTTGTCGAACTGCGATGTCGCGTTCGCCCACTCGTAGAAGTAGCCCGTGCCGTAAAGCTTGCCGTAGACGTCGCCCCCGCTCAGGGCGTTCCAGCTGTGCATGCTGATCAGGACCTGCACGGGCGGAGGTGCGTCAATACTGAATAGGTCGAGCGCTGCAGGATGGGAGACTTAAATTGATCGTCACGTACCTTGATGCCATGCGCGTGAGCATCGACCATGAATGTATCGAGCAGGTTGAGGACGGTGGGGTCGTAAGTTCCAATTGAATTGGGCTCGAGGGCTGGGTAGGACGTGATGGGTGTGTTCTTAGTACTGGACGTCGACTCGGCGTCCATCCAAACACGGATAACTTTCATGCCTGCATTTTGCATGGCTCTGTAAATCGGAAGATTATCAAAATGGTTCGATCCGGACTAGTAATAACGATGCTGGTGTTGACGTACCCGAGCAAGGTCGACCTCTGCGATGCGGACAGGCCTGCGGCATAGTAGAGGTTGGAGCCGGCGAAGGAATTTGCGGCCGAAGCTGCATACGCCAAGGAGAGGGCGCAGGTTAAGCTCTGGAGCAACCGCATCCTGTGTTACCTGCCGCGTGATTCACTACCTCAGATCCTTTCTGCAGGTATTTTATACCTCCTGCTGTCAGACACCTGCTGACCTTCACAACTCTAGAGCGTGTGGTTTCACACAGCATTAGGGGGGAGGAAGATGCCGAAGCGATAAGAAGTATACAAAGTGGGCGCGAAGTTCTGAATTCTGATGATGATACTGAAGGCTGTTTGGCTGAGCCCATTGGCGTCCATCTTCGGGGAGTCAGACATAGCGGTTGCAACCACAAGAAAGGTCGATTCCTGCGGTTCCTGTAAAAATAAGCGCAACTTGGCCTTGTGATACCCGACATTTGGTTTGCTTCAGTGATCATGAACTACCTGATGAATCGAGCAGCATCAGTTGGAATGATTCCGGTGAAGTACTTGCGGCACAAATATTTTTTCACCATGGTCATAGGAGAAGCCTGAGATTCATTCCCTTCAAGTCGAGTATCGGTTACGATGTTACCTTCGAGGCATATGGCAGAAATAGATGGATATGTTCCTTGTAATTATAGAGACCGCCATGCCGATGGTGAAAACAAACCCCAAACAAGCTGCAGTACTATGTACGCGCTGGTAAAGCCTTGAACTCTGGAGGGAGAATGACGTTGTTGACCATAACGGCAAACTGGCGCCGGCGGCACTGAATTTAGGTGCCGCCGGAGTTTCCCGAAGTATTGACACGCGGCGGGCCGAGCCTCTTCCGTTCCCGCCTGGCCTCCATTTCAATTTCGTTCAATGGATGGTCAGCGTTCTTGCAATCCCACCTTCTCTTCATCTTATACACCTCGTCGCGCCAAAGATAACAGCACGATTAGGTTCTTGCGAAGAAGCGAGGTCTTATATCGGAGCATGTGCATCGTGCATTGCAATGCATGCGCCCCTTCTTCCGCTGTCGCCCAGAGCATGCGTTATACAGGTCATGCACGAAGCCTCATCGGCGCCAGGTGCGTCTTACACGATATGCTCGGACAGCAGAGCTTCGACTCTCGGCTGTCTCTGTCTATCTTGGCTATTCTGAGCCATGCTTCCTTGTGTCGCGTGGGCACATGCTGAGAAGTATCATCAAGAAGCTGCGTCTCAGCTGATATTGGGGTCCTGTAGCAATGCTCTGGTTGTGGTGCTGATACCAGCACTCCTGACTCTACTCAGCATTCTCTGTTGAGACGTACCGAAAGCGACCGTACTGCTCGTCCACCGTCGTCTTCAACTGCTTGACAGTGCGATATACATACGAAAAGTAAGTCCGAAGACTCCCTCTCATATGCCTGGCAGCTTATCATCACGAGCTAGAACGTTGACGTGGGCTTGTCTAGTTCGTCGGCTCGTCACCACATGGAGGATTATCGTCCGTGCTTCGGAGCCGGCCCCGTTTGTCGATGGATGCCTTGCACTCCTCCAATCTCTGGACGCTGGTCAGCGTCTAAGAATGCAACGTACCTGGTTGGCATGCTGTACCGTACCAATAGGGTAACCTGCCACTCTGCTCCTTCGCCTCGCCGCCCTGGCCTATCTCAATTTTGTCCACTTGAAGGCTTGTCTCGTTCGCCAAGGGGCACTGTCGGCGCACAATCGCGTGCACGATGATCACATTGTGATGCTCAGCGGTTCTGTGCGGTCCTAGATCGAAGCGATGTCCTAGGGCAAGTGACTGCGTTATCGACCATCCGGTCGCTCTGAGCGTGTGCGCTATATTGAAGAAGCCTGATTCTCATTTTGGAATGAGAACGTCATCCGCCGGAGGATCTCTGCGGGATGCAGGCGTCGTCTTGAGCTGGCGGGATAAAAAGGGACCCGTGCTAATGCAAATCTTCAGCTACCCTTAGCTTCTCACTGGTCACTATGCTGGGTCGTCTGCGGAACGCGGTGCAACTCTCCCTTGTCGTAGCTTCTTTCTATACTTCGAAGGCCCTTGCCTTCGATAACTCGCGCAATGACAACGTACGTCACCTTCATTCATTCATTAACCACTTTCATTAACACCACATACAGGTTGCCGTGTAAGACTCTGCGTCTACATTTTCTTTTGCGTGGCAGTTTCCTGACCGTGTCATAGCTATTGGGGCCAAAACTCCTACGGTGCCACGCACACAAGCGACCAGGCAAACTGGCAGAAGACTCTTTCATTCTACTGCCAGGTCGGCTACAAACACATCTAGTCACTTTAATGCTGACAGGCTTGGTTACGGTGACAATAGGACAACAGCATTGATGCCTTCCCCCTGGCGTTCTTGAATGTTGCTTTCGACACCGGAGGACTTCCCTCCATCGATCTCGCTAACGTAGGAGCTCTCCTCCACTTCAGCGTCGCCGTACTCACAGCCGATGCAGATTTGCAGCACTAGCGGCGACCCGGTCTTCCCTGGCACCGATCTGCCGAACTGCTCTTTCCTCGCATCGGACATCCAGACGTGCCAGTCGAAGGGGAAGATCGTCACCATCAGTATCGGCGGTGCGACCGGCGCTGTCAGCTTCACGTCCGACAGCCAGGCTCAACAGTTCGCCGACACCATCTGGAACATATTCCTCGGTGGATCCAGCAGCACGAGGCCTTTCGGGAGCGCAGTCCTTGACGGGTATGCTTGCGCTTCTTGATATGGCACGCGTTCTTATAGTTGAATTACACTTTTCAGTGTCGACCTCGATCTCGAGGGCGGTTCCGCTTCCCACTGGCCCGCTTTCATCAATCAGATTCGGTCACACGCCAATGGCGCCAGTAAACAGTACGTTTCTCGGGTTTGATTTAGTTGAGCCTTCCCTGAGCTTTGCACAGATACTATATCACTGGCGCACCTCAGTGCCCTTACCCTGACGCCTACATGGGCGCAATCTTGAACGCCGTTGGATTTGATGCGGTCTACGTGCAATTCTGTATGCACCCCCGACATCCTTTCCCATCTGATTTATTGACGGCTACTATTTCACTGGTGTCAGACAACAACTATTGCGGCTTGCAGGCGTTCAACAACCCTAATGTTCGTAAATTCAGCTGATTTCTTCATACACAGTATCTAACTTCCTTATGAACAGGACTGGAACTTTGGCCAATGGTTCGTCCACAGTGTGATTTGTGAACGGGAGCATACATCAACATTATTGACAGGGACACGTGGGCAAAGACCGTTTCTCCCAACAAGAACGTCAAGATCTACATCGGCGCCCCCGCATCCAGCACTGCTGCCGGATCCGGCTACGTTGATGCAGGCACCCTGGCATCCATCGCTCAGCAGACTCGCAGCCAGTACTCGTCCTTCGGAGGTGTGATGCTGTGGGATGCATCTCAGGCGTATAGTACGTATAGAATTTCTTGGATGAACATCATCCAAGCTCATGCACTCGCAGACAACGGCCGCTTCGATGCTGCGATCAAGTCGGCACTTTCCAACGGCGGAGGTGCCCCCGCTCCTCCCCCTTCCTCAACTCCGCCTTCTTCGACCCCAAGCAAGCCCTCTTCGACGAGCAGTGCTCCAACTTCGGCCCCAACTGGCGGAAGCTGTGGTGTTGTTTCGCCCTGGCAGAGTAACATCGCGGTATGCAGCCCTACCTCTAGGTATCAGCATTGAAGCCTCAATGTTTTTCTTTGTCTAACAGTACCAGGGTGGCGATCAAGTGACTTACAAGTGAGTTGTCGATAATGAGCATCGGGCCTTATATGGAGATGTTGACACGGTATTTTTAGCGGCCACTTGTGGACTGCAAAGTGGTGGAGCGAGGCCGATGTGCCTGGAGGTGTGTCTCTTTCTCACGAGCTCACGAATGTCTCATAAATTATATCGTGCATTACCAGGTTCCGCTGGCGACTGGACCGATGACGGCCCTTGCACGGCGGCGAGAGTTGCGAAGACGAACTACCGCACCACTGTTGCCCATGCATCTATTCCCGCTGGTGCACAGACTGGCCCGGCTGGTCCGAAGGCTACGAAGGATCCTAGGTCCGTTTCGTTCGGCCGTGATCGCGACTGAGGAGGGTCGTTGTCAGACGCTTCAGCAACGGAAGATTCAATTATGGGAATACGTTGGTTCGCTTGTACATATTCACTCAGGGTTCAGGAAAGCTTTTCGACTGAACTTTGCGAGGGTGACAAGTGTCTAGATTCACGTAAGAGCGTGTTGGTCATGGATACGCTACTCGGCGCTAGTACTGGTGCTGTCATTTGCTTCAAGAAGATGCAAATCATCACACTTTCATCAAAGGTTCACTGCAGCTTCTGCCTACTGGTATGTCTACTGCTCTTTTGCCAAGGCTCACGTCGCAGCGAAGCTTCGGTTTATATCTTTCTCATATATGGGGATACAGCGCTGATCGCGAGCACATGGCTACGGAATTCAGAACGAGCGGATTTAGAAGGTCGCACGGGTACAGTGTGGTTTCCTCACTTCCTGTTGGAATCAATATATGCGATTTGTCCAACTCCCACATGCATGTCGACATCGCTCTCACACTAAAATATCCGGACTATGAGGATGCTTCGCGTCGAGCTCACACCTCCCTCCCTCCAGTGACCAGACCATCGCGCAGCAGCACTAGCAGCTATGCGTCTCACGCGAAGCTCTCGTGGTTGCTTTACAGCATTTGGCAGTCTTTCGGTCGCAATTCTGTTATGCCTTGCTGCTGTTCAAGTTCATGCGGCAAGACTAGTTGACTTCCAGGTTGCACAACCTCCACCATTGCCGCAAGACGCCAAGCAATGCACCATTCAGATATTGCAGTCAGTGATTTCTAGCCTAGGCAACGATGTCTACTCAATGATATCTGGTTCTAGACGTACATTCGCCAACTCTTTCGGGGAGTACGTAAAAACATCACACCCGCAGCATCAGAGGCATAGCTGATTGAACTCCACAAAAAAGTGCTGAGGTCGTCCAATTCACGTAAGTGATGCACGCGAATATTGATATTTTAAAGGGCATAGCATGATCATTCCCCAGTCCCCCTACAGATTGCGGTGAACCGGGAAGCTGGGCAGGCATAAGTCTCAATTTCACCGTCACGTCGAACGGCACGCAGTTCGATCGTCTTGGCATCTTCACCTTCCAGAACGTAGAAAGTAAGAGTTCATGGAGTATCACCAATTCTACAACTAACGGACATGTTATCAGTATGGCGCACGTCGACTCCAGAGCCAACGATAGGTGACGGGATTATCTGGACCTTCGTCAAGGATGTCACGCGTTATCTCCCACTCTTCGCGAAATCTGGGACGTTCATTTTGCAGCTGGACAATCTGATTGAGACAGGCCTCAACGGCGAGTACGCGAGTAGGTTCAATAGTTCCAACGAGCGAGGGTGTATTTCCAACTGTTTCGTTTATTAGCAACCCTCGAGGCCACGTTCTTTGCATCTTCAGCAAGGAATCCCCCGGCCCCTCGCGCAGACTTGATCATCCCGATATCTACCTTGGCGAACGACACTGGGAATGATGCATCCGTCCCTCCAGGCTTTTCAGTAAGGTCTCTTCCGCGGTATAATTAGTGCCATTCACTGACACTCGATATTTGGCTGATCATATAGCTCAATGTGACCTTGCCCCGGAATGCTGTTACTGCTTATGCCGAGTTGTATGCATCGGGTAATGGGAATGAGGAGTTCTGGGTATGTCGTCCCTGCAGTGAGATCGCTATTCATATTTATCGCCTCCAACATCTTCCAAGTATTTCAATGTCGCCAACCAGTTCTTGAACTCTTTGCCTGCTGGTACCACCTTCGGGCAAGGTCCTTTCCGTGAAGTGCGAGTGCTTGTGGATGGAAAAGTTGCAGGTGCCGCGTTCCCATACGCCGTGATATTTACTGGTGGCATCGTTCCCACTGCGTGGAGGTTTGTCATGCCTTAAATCGAGAATCCTCCGTTCCTCTCCCAGTCTCTCAACTCAGTCGCAGGCCTATCACGTCGTACGGGGCCATTGACCTCCCCACCTATTTCTTAGACCTTACGCCCTTCATACCCGTGCTCACGGATGGCTCGCCGCACAACATCACCCTCGACGTTGCCTCCGCCGAAAGTGACCACACGATCAATCAGAACTGGTTCGTCTCGGGCTTATTGCAAGTCCAAGTCGACTCCTCCAACAAACCTACGACCGGGAACATCACCGTCCATGAAGTGTCAGACTTCGCGAATTCGACAACCACGGGCAGTGTGGGCGATAATGGCGATGTCAATGTTACGGTGGCAGCAACGAGGAGCATCAGAATTGAGTCCGATATTGTAGCGGGAAGCGGCAAGAGAACACATGTTGTGTTTACTCAAGAGCTGCAATACGTGAACTTGCAGAACTATCTGGACAATACGTTCATCCAGGTTCTGTCCAATTTACCTACAGCAAGTTTGATGGATACTGACCACAAGTGACAGCTTGTCTCCCAGAATGCATCTGGGAAAGTTTCGTCGACTCACAACGGCGTCCAAGTCTTGCAGGACGACTTTTCGTTCCCGCTCAACATCAACTTCACTATAACGAGTCCTGACGGAACCAATTGTCAGTCAACCCTCCCGTATAGATATTCGTAGAGTGAGCTGACCAAGAATTCAGTTACGGCGACATTTGACCACTCATATGAACGGACATTGTTACCGAGTCCATTCATCCTTGGCTCGACTATACACGAGCGGCAGTTAGCTGGTACGTGTATAGGCATTACCTATATAAACTTGCCATAGTGACATTGCACACCAGGTGGTTCATTCCACACCGCTCCCACCGGAAACTCGGGCACGAATGGCACGAGCAACAACACCCTTACCTACGTAGACCTCAAGGGCAACACCTTCGACCGAGAGGTGAATGCATTCCTGAACAACATCACCTTTGATCACCAGGGTGGCAGCCTCGCACGCAGTCCTGCGGTCAAGGAGCCAGCATCGCTGTCTCCAGCTCAAGCAGTCATGAAAGTGAGGCTGCCAGGCGGCAGGACTGTCGGAGGGTGACGCACGAAGTTTCCGTCGTAGTAACCCCGCGAATGCAATACAATCAACGTTACAGCTTCTCTTTTATGCTACGCTCCTACCACCCCGCACCTGTCCAGTCCCCCGCCCGAGAAACACCTGCGCCGCCGCGGCGCGCCCACGCCCCATAATAGATAGAAGCCCAGCGCGTTCCGTGTTGAACGGCATGCGTTCATCCGTGTTGAGACGGTGGTCCCGAAAGCACTGCGAGCAATCTGATGAAGATCGCTATGGTGTTAAACCGCTTGAGGGATTAGAACAGGCCGACGACCCGTCCGGTGTCGGGGTCGAGGCCGACCTCCCAGAATCCTGGGCGTGTCCCGAGGCCGGGCATGGTCTGCATGTCGCCGAGGAGGGGGTACAGGAAGCCAGCTCCTGCAGACAGCCTCACAGAGCGGATGGGGACAGTGAAGCCTGCGAGAAAAGGTTGAATTCATTGACAACGGGCAAAGTGAAAGTGTCACTTACCAGTCGGCACACCCTTCAGCTTAGGGTCGTGCGAGAATGAATACTGAGTCTTGGCCATGCAAACTAGAAGCAGCCATTAGATATGCCCATGATGAACAGACACGATGTCAAACTTACTCGGCAGGCCATCGTATCCCTGGCGAGTGTAAGTCTCAATCTGAGTCTTAGCAAGTTCACTGAGCTCGATGCCATCTGCGCCATAGATCTCCTTGCAGATGATCTCAATCTTCTTCTCAATAGGAAGGTTGAGGTCGTAGAGGAACTTGAACTCGGACTCGCTCTCGCATGCAGTGATCAGAGCCTCCGCCAAGGCACGGGCACCAGCACCACCTTCGGCCCAGTGGTTGCTGATGACGGCGGCGTCGGCGCCGCCAGCTAAAGCCTCCTCGCGGACGAGCTCAAGCTCAGCCGGGGTATCAGTTCTACGGTCCATGGTCAGTGTTCTGTAAAAAAAAAAACTCTGTGATTGAAATACGTACGCAAACTGGTTGATAGCAACGATGACCTTGAGGCCGAACTTCTTGGAGTTCTGGATGTGCTTCACCAGGTTCTTCGTGCCTTCCTTGAGCGTCACCAAGTCCTCCTTGGTGTAGGTATCGGCAAGCGGCTTCCCAGGGGTAACATCGGGTCCACCGCCGTGCATCTTCAGCGCGCGGGTGGTAGCCACGATGACAGTTGCATCGGGAGTGAGACCGCTGACTCTGCACTTGATGTTACAGAACTTCTCCATACCCATGTCCGCGCCGAAGCCACCCTCGGTGAGGACGTAGCCAACCCGGTCACTCGCATCACCCTCCTCGGTACCCGCAAGCTTGAGAGCGATGCGGTCGGCGAGGATAGACGAGTTGCCGTGGGCGATGTTGGCGAAGGGCCCGGCATGCACGAAGACGGGGGTGCCCTCGAGAGTCTGCATCAGGTTGGGCTTGATGGCGTCCTTCATGAGGACGGCAAGAGCACCTCCGACACCAATGTCGTCGGCCGTAATGGGGTCACCGCCCTTGCTTGTCGCGACTACCATCGCACCCAAGCGTTCCCGCATGTCCACCAGGCCAGTCGTGAGGGCGAGCACGGCCATACACTCACTGGCGACAGCAATGTCGAAGCCGGTGACACGCTCATGTCCCTTCTCGGTGGGAGCCTGGCCGATGGTGATCTGACGGAGGAAGCGGTCGTTGGTGTCGAGGACACGGTTCCATGTGATCGTGGCGGGGTCGACGTCAAGGCGAGCGAAGCGAGTAATTTCCTCGGGCGTAAGGTCGTTAGGATCCGTCTTGTCAATGCCGAGCTTCTCCAATCGCTTGAACATGAGCGGCGCAAACTCGCGCTTGCCCTTCTTGGTAGGCACAAGTCGGCTGTACAATGCCTTGTCAGACTGAGTGGCCTCATGGAACATGCGAGCATCGAGAGCCGCCGCTAGGGTTCATGAATCAGATAATGACAGGCTTCGCAAGCTAACTGCATACGCACCCAGTAAATTGTTAGCAGCAGTGACGGCATGGATATCGCCAGTCAGATGGAGATTGAACTAAAGAAGTGTGAGAGTTCGTTGCGGGATTACAATGAGGAATAACGTACTTCGTCCATGGGAATGACTTGGCTGTAGCCTCCGCCGGCAGCGCCACCCTTGATACCGAAAGTCGGACCTTGACTGGGCTGCCGTACACAAGCAAATGCAGGGCGGCCGAGATGTGCTCCGAGCGCCTGAGCGAGACCAATGGTGGTTGTCGATTTGCCCTCGCCGAGGGGCGTGGGAGTGATACCAGAGATAACGACATACTTGCCGTCCTTCCTGTGTTTCAAACGTTCCAGGACGCTCAGTTCGACCTTAGCCTTGTACTTTCCGTAACTCTCCAGTTCGTCGGGCAAGAGGCCGATCTCGTGAGCAAGGTGCGTAACGGGCTTGGGAACCTGGGCCATCGCGATCTCGATATCACTGGGAACCTTCTCCTGGATGTTCAGCTTGAGTGGCTTGATTTTACGCTGACGCGTCTCGTCCCACATGCGCTCAGCGGACTTCAAAGTGTTGGCCATGAGCTGCGCAACAGTCATAGGGCCGACACCTCCAGGAACGGGGGTGATGTGGGACGCTACGTTGCTGGCAGAGGCAAAATCGACATCGCCGACAAGTCGTTGACCAGATTTCTTGGAGGCATCTGTGGAAGCAACCATAAGAGGGAATTTCCTGGAGTGCAAAACGCGCAGCACAAACCAGGGACGTAGTTGGTACCGACATCAATGACGACCGCACCAGGCTTGATCCACAATCCTTGCACAAACTGAGCTTTGCCGATCGCAGAAACAACGATATCCGCGCGTTTGACCTGATAGTGAGGACGTTGAGAATTGATTTCAAGATACAGAATATGTAAGGACTTACAATTTCCTCGAGATTCTTAGTACGGCTGTGACACTGAGTAACGGTAGCATCCTTGTTCCTAAGCATGGCTGCCACGGGGCTGCCAACAATGTCACTGCGACCCAAAACGACTGCATGGGCACCACGAATAGGAACACCAGTAGACTCGAGGAGGCGGATTACGCCTGCAGGAGTGCAGGGCTCAAACAGAGGTTCAGAGGCACGCGACGACAAATGACCGATGTTGTATGCATGGAACCTGAGCACTAGGGCATGAGATCTCGGACGGGATCACGAGAAATATGCAATCACACACCCATCCACGTCTTTCTCAGGGCTAACGGCCTCAGTAACCTTGCGCTCGCCGTCAGCGTTGACATGCTCGCCAAGGGGCAGCTGTACGAGGATGCCGCTGACGGAATCGTCATCGTTGAGCTTCTTCACCACCTCCGTGACCTCCTCCACGGTCGCCTCCGCAGGTAGTGTGACATGATTGAACGTGATGCCGACTTCATCTGCGGCCTTGGCCTTCATGCGCACATACACGACAGAGTCGGGGCGTGCGCCAGCCTGGATGATCGCGAGCTGCGGCTGGAAGCGAGGGTATTGAGACTTGATAGTCTTGATGCGTTCTGCTACGCCATCCCTAACTGATCTGCAACGCCCAAGTCAGAAATTCCCATCTGCAAAATTGTGCTCGGACACAGAAAGGCCTAGAAATGACGACTGACTTTGCGATGGCAGTGCCGTCAATCAACTTAGCACTGCCAGAATAACCCGCAGCAGCAGAAGCCATGGACCGCAGATATGAGGGAGAGAGGAAAGGCCTGATAGGCGTACAGACGCGCATGAAGCGCATGACCGCCGCGCGTGTTTACGTCGGTTTGTAGTAAGATCGACAACGGAAAGCCGCCAGCCTCCGTCAGGCCCCGACAACGAGCACGCTATCTGGGAGTCGGGAGGGTCTGTGAAAACGCAAAGGCGGGCGTCGTCGGGAGAATTTAACGGTTGGCCGTTGACTCACCCAGCGCGTAGAGTCTGCCAGCGCGTCGCCTCGGATGACACCGACACTCGAGAAAATACGCCGCCGCGCACGTGCCCCCCACCCGCCGAGCTCCGAAAGTTTTTAGCCGAGCCCGCCGCGTCTTCCTCTTTGGTGTCGTGTCTCTTGCACACCCACAAAACATCTTCGTCCCTATCTCCCCCTTCCTACCCATCATGAGCCGTGCGCAAGCCATGCAGATCTTCCGTTCGGCGACCGCGTCGCTGTCGTCGTCGCGCGCAGCAGGTCGTTCCTCCGTGGGCGTCATGCAACGGAGGGCTGCGTTAGGAGCGCGCTATTACTCCGACAAGCAAGCGTCATCTTCCGAGGAGGGCGAGAAGAAGGAGGAGGCTAAGGTGGAGGCGAAGAAGGAGGATGACCCGCTGGCAGAGGTCAATGCCAAGTTGAAGGCGAAAGAGGACGAAGTCGTGGACCTGACGGTGCGTTTCATGCCAGTTCCGCTCCAAGCGTAGGTCTCGTGCTCACAAGTGCTTCTTGTCACACAGGGCCGACTACGATATCTTCAGGCCGACTTCCTGAACCTCCAGCGCAATGCTGCACGGGAGAAGGAGCAGACCCGTGACTTCGCGATCCAGCGTTTCGCTGGCGACCTCCTCGAGACGGTCGACGTGCTTGCGCTTGCCCTCAAATCTGTCCCCGATTCCGCTCTTTCAACAGCAGAGAACGTCGCCGACGCTGCATCATCATCACCCGACGCAAAAACGCCCGCAGTTCACCTGCGGGAACTGCATACGGGTGTCGAGATGACACATCGGCTGCTCCTGCAAACGCTCTTCAAATACCATGTCAAGCCTTACGACCCGACCGGCGACCGCTTCGATCCCAACAAGCACGAGGCCCTGTACCAAGCACCCATACCTGGAAAGGAGCCTGGGACCGTCATCGACTGCCAGAAGACCGGCTTCACGATCAAGGATAGGATACTACGTGCGGCGCAAGTTGGCGTTGTTCAGGACACGTCATGATTGTCGCTATGATAGTTCCCGGCTTCACGGTTGTTCAGGAGTGGACTTATACGGGATTTTACCATTAGAGGATGGACGCTGGTATCCATCCCATTCCATAGTATAGCATTATCGCATTATTAATTCACCGAATCTCAACTCTCAACTGCTCACGTAGACGTCCTATGACTTGCTCTTGCAATGCATTGACTTCGTCATTGACCAGAGATCTGCCACAGTGTTAGAACACCCAGGTGAGTCGGAAGCAAGCTCACCTGTCCATAGAGCGGTATGTAACGCGGAACGCCATACTCTCGCGTCCGGTTTTGGGGTGTGTGAATTGGTCAATCTAATCTGTCTCAGCGGAATGTGCAGGACCAACAATCATTTCTCTCACCATTTTGACATCCTCAACGAGATCGCCTGCGATGTCACGGACGACATCGTAGACGTCATTCTCATGCAGACCCTCTTGCGGCTTCCAGAAGCTGACGTCGCGGTAGGACTCGGGATACTTCGAGTACGGCTTGAAAGTAGTGATGTCGCCAGCAGTAAATTGCGAGATAAAGCGCGGGTCTTCAGACCAGAAGAGTCGGATGTCCGGGATAGAGTACAGAATCATAGCGATGCGCTCCAGCCCGAGACCAAAGGCCCAGCCCATCTTGCTGGCCACGTCTGCAAACATGACTCAGTACGCGAATTATTGTAAGTAGGCGCTGAGGAGAAAACATACTTGCCCGGTCGAGGGTTGACTGCAGCACGACACCGCACCCAAGAATTTCCAGCCATTTACCACGGAAGAATACCTCGACCTCGAAGCTGGGGCTCGTGAACGGGAAGTAGGCCTCGATCCAGCGTACGCGAAGGGGGTCCTCCTTCGTCGCACCTGCGACGCCAGCAAAGAGCTTGTACATCAGGCTGTTCAGAGAGAGCTTCAGATTCTTGGCCATGATTTCCGAGTGCCGAGGGTCGTGCTCAGGCTGAGCGGGGTTGGTACCAGATACGTGGGGGACATCTTCGATGACGATGTTAGACTGTGACAGTTCATGCTCCAGCCTGCGGCTGTCTTCTTCCATGGCCTGCACGCCCGCCTCATCGGCACTGACAATCTTTGCGCCCTCCATTTGGTGGAACACGGGGTAGTGCGACGCGTCGATCTCGTCGCGTCGGTAGACGTCAGCAGTCAGCAGCCAGCGCTCCTTGCCTTCGCTGAAGACTTCCACTTCATGTGCGGACGTGTGTGTCCGGAGCATCATGTCCTGGTTGAGGTAGTACGAGTCCGTCTTGGAGCGGCCGGGGTGGTCCTTCGGGAAGGACAGCGAGTCGAAATTCTGGTAGGGCGTGACGAGGGGCGAGACGGAACGCAGATGGGCAAAGTCGCCGAAGTGGTCCTCGACGAGCGTGCGGAGGGTGCATATTGGGTGTCCGTCCTGCAGATGCAATTGTCGGGAGAGCTTGGACACGATGGCGGGTGTAATATTGGTATAGGCGTCCGTAGGGTAGGTCTTGCCGAGGACCGGGATTGCTGCGGGAGTGGGGGCTGGGGCGGGTGTGGAGTAGAATCTGAGGAAGGTTGTGAGAGTGCGCGAGGCGCGAGGCCTGGGGAGGGCCTGCGCACAGAGGACCCGAGCCGCCATCGTGCACGCGAAATTGGACAAACGCGTCTTCCGAATCGGGAGGCGCGTCGGCCCTTATTTGCACGTGTTGTCTTGGGTCGCCCGCGCTAGCGCTCAAGTACCCGCCACTGCCAGTGAGCAAGTACTCGACCCCTCACTCGGCCTCCCTTTCCACTTACCGACCATGCCATTGACTATCAAGATTTCGAGAAACTCATCACAGCAGGTGCTTACACCAGAATCTCACAGACATTTCTTTGTACTGTGCGACTTACCTGCTGTGCCGCTCTAGCCTACCGAATCCACTCCGCCTCGTAAAGCCAGCAAGAGGCGTGCAAATTCCGCCTATGCCGACGATGACTTCTCCCTCGGAGACGAATCAGCTCAACGTCCAAAGTCCAAACGAGCTCGGACCGTAGACTCGACGGAGGAAATGGACGTGGACATTGACGGCGACGGTGACTTTCAGGAGGACGACACTCGTTTCCTTTCGGGGTCTGAGTCGCCGAAGCGGACCAGAAAGTCCACCCCCGCGTCTTCATCAAGCGCGAGGAAGGAAAGGGAGAGGAGCAAGTCGAAAGGCTCTGCGCCTCCCTCGAGGAAGAAGAGACAGCAAGTTGTGTGGTCAGACGATGAAGACCAGGGCGGCTCGGATGTCGACTACGCCGGGGAGGGTGACGCGGATGCTCAACTCATTGGCTCGGACGATGACTTCGCCCCTTCACCCAAGCGTCCGGGACCAAAGGCCAAAGGGAAGGCAGCTACTAAAGGACGGACGCGTTCGTCCAAGGAGAAGGATGATAAACCCATCATAATGAAGGATGAACGCAAGGCGGTACCGTCAAGCTCTAAAGGAGAGCGCAGCGAAGCTGCTGCAGGGACTAAATGGGCGTCCGCCGACGCTGGAGATGTGCCGTCTGAAGTGACCAGTCCTGCGCCTTCAGTTGCAGCACCCAGTGCAGTAGAGGCGCTCAAGGAAGAGTCGGCTTCCACGACCCCTCTCCCGTCCTTCAAGAAACGCAAACTACCCCAAATTAAGAAGAACAAACCCGCTCCAGGCTCGTCTGCAGGTGGCACTCCCCAGACACCGGCAACAAGGCCCAAACTGCGGCCTACGGATCCTGCAGCGGTGTTGAAAGACCAGAAGGAGCCTGACGACGGGCTGCCGGTGCTGAAGAAGACCGCGAAGAACGCTACGAACATGGAAGTTGACCTGAGCAACAAGGATGTGTATGCGTCGCTGTTCAAGTCGGTGCGTGCATTGATTGTATGTCGGTAGAGTATACATTGATGGCGCTTCTTCAGACTGGTACGTCGGTGCCACGATCCGGAGTCGCTCAGAAGGAGAAGGAAGAGCGGCGGAAGGAGTTCGACAAACTCAGAGAAGCAGACCGTGCACGCCGCGCAGCAGCCTTAGTCCGTCTCCTTGTACACTTCTCTGACTTTCTGCTGATATCTTTTTCGACAGGAGCACGTCTTCGATTTGCGCGCCCAGTACGACAAGATCATGTCATTCGAGGACCAGATGGTCAAGCGGAAGAGCCACGCTATATACCCCAACATCCTCGCTGCTGCATTCCGACACGAGAAGGAGATCGCCGACAAGCAAAGGAAACGGGAGCAGGCGGAGCGGGATCGGGAAAAGGGAGAACTGCTCGAGGATTAGTTCGGTTCTGTCTTACCTCGTTTCTATGTCATGCTTCGCCCCCGGTGTATTTTTACCTGTACAACACCTATCACCCTTCCCAGTGCTAACTACGTTCTACGCACGAATCTTTGCATAATTGCCGCATTCTCGATCAGTACAAGTCGGCAAGACGACAGCTGGGCAGCCAATCTGCCGGCGCCGCCCGATCTGCCTGAATCACGTGGCAGACGACAGAGACGCGTTTGTCACGCAGTGGCGGTGCCGTCTTCGCGTCCGCCTCTTGCCTCCGCCGCTCACGTTCATGAAGTTCTACATTGATGACCTGCCCGTATGCGTTCTCCTTATACCCAGTGAATTGACGAGGCTCATAGGCTAACGACCGGCGAACCAGATTATCTTCCCTTATGACCGAATATATCCCGGTCAGCACGGCGCGCGTACCTTCTGCATGTCTCGTGAAGGCTAACAGGGGGCTGCAGAGCAATATGCTTACATGTGCGATCTTAAGCGCACGCTGGACGCAACAGTGAGTACAACACTACAAGAATCTGCATGAGGAAACTGACTGTGTGGCGTGTAGGGCCACTGCGTGCTCGAGATGCCTTCCGGGACGGGCAAAACGGTGTCCCTCCTCTCCCTGATTGTCTCCTACCAGCAGGTGCGCCTTTCTCATCTCCTTTATGGCGTGAAACTGGCTTATGCTTTTAGCAGTTTTTCCCGACGAAGCGCAAGCTCATCTACTGCTCGCGAACGGTGCCCGAGATCGAAAAGGCGCTCGCTGAGCTGAAGCGGCTGATGGAGTACCGCATCTCGATGGCGGAGACGGACGAGCAGCGGGAGAAGGAGAAGAGCTTCATGGGCGTGGGCTTGACGAGTCGAAAGAATCTCTGTATACACCCCGAGGTGCGTCTCGTCTCTCTTTCTTTCTCTGGTGCGACGTGGATTTTGATGCTGAGGCTCAACGTGCGGGCTGCAGGTGTCGAAGGAGAAGAAGGGCAAGATTGTCGATGCGCGGTGTCGCGATTTGACGAATTCTGCTGTGTGTAATAAGAATAGGGAGGACCCCGGCTCGGTGGAGGTGTGCGACTTCCATGAGGTGCGTGCAGCCTGCTCCGTGTTCCTGCAATACATGAATCATGGACTGACTTTGTCTCAGAATCTCAACGCGAAAGACCCTGGGGCCCTCATCCCGCCGGGCGTTTGGACACTGGCGGACGTCCTTGACTACGGGAAAGAGCACGGAACATGTCCATATTTCACTGTGCGCAGGATGGTAAGCAAATGTCTGCAGATGCGCCGTTTATCACGCTAAACGCGTCTTTTCCAGATGGCCTTCGTTGATGTCGTCATCTACTCCTTTCACTACCTCCTAGACCCCAAGGTCGCAGAGCAGGTGTCGAAGGAGATGTCAAAGGATTCAATCGTAGTCTTTGACGAGGCCCACAACATCGGTACGCTCGCCAATACTTCATCCCGACATGGTCTTATTCTGATTATAATACAGACAACGTCTGCATTGAATCGCTCAGCATAGACCTCAGTCGTCCTATGCTCGATTCGGCATCGCGCAGCGTCAACAAGCTGGCTGACAAGATCGACGAGTAAGTGTCGCGCCTTGCGCCGTACACCCGCGCTAAATCACCTATTCCAGAATCAAAAAGACCGACGCATCGAAACTGCAAGACGAGTACGCCAAGCTCGTCGAAGGGCTGCAAGAGGCGTCGACCGACGAAGACACCTTCATGAGCAACCCAGGTGAGCAATTCCCCTAATGTTTCACGAGGATAGCTGCTTACTGCGCAGCAGTCCTGTCGGAGGACCTCTTGACTGAGGCTATCCCCGGCAATATCCGCAAAGCGGAGCACTTCGTCGCGTTCTTGAAGCGCTTCGTGGAATACCTCAAGGTTGTCACCCTTACGTCCTTCTGTAAGCAGTCAATTGACGCCGTGTGACGTTAGACGCGCATGAGGGTGCTGCATGTTGTTGCAGAAACGCCACTTTCGTTTTTACAGCATCTCAAGGATATCACGTATATTGAACGAAGACCACTACGGTTTGTCTCTTGCCTGACTCTTCCGCACTGGCACTCACCGTATACCCCAGATTCTGTGCCGAACGTCTACAGTCGCTAGTGAAGACCCTAGAGCTGAGTCGAATAGACGAGTATGCGTCATTGCAAAAAGTCGCCAGCTTCGCGACGCTGGTGGCCACATACGAGAAAGGTGCGCGCCCCTGCCTTCCTCCATCTGCGAATCTGACCATCAGCAGGCTTCTTGCTGATCCTCGAACCATTCGAGACCGACAACGCGACCGTCCCTAATCCCATATTTCACTTTACGTACGACGCTAACACACACCATCTCACGCTGCCGCTCATCCGTTACAACAGATGTCTTGACCCCGCTATTGCAATCAAGCCCGTGTTCGAGCGATTTAGCAGCGTGGTGATCACCTCGGGGACTATCTCACCGCTAGACATGTACCCAAAGATGCTGCAATTCACCCCCGTCGTGCAAGAGACATACGCCATGACGCTCACGCGCAACGCGTTCCTCCCACTCGTGCGTGCCTGTCCTTCTCCCTTCTCCCTTCCCCCCTTCCTTCTCGCCTCGTTCCTTCTGCCCGATGCATATTCCGATGGCGATCTCTACTCGCAGATTATCACGCGGGGAAGCGATCAGGTGGCGATCAGCTCCCGATTCGAGGTACGCAATGATCCGGCGGTGGTGCGGAACTTTGGGAGCATCCTGGTCGAGTACAGCAAGATCGTGCCTGACGGCGTCGTCGCGTTCTTCCCGAGCTACCTCTACATGGAGTCCATCGTCGCCGCGTGGAACGACATGGTGGGCAGCCTCTCCCCTTGACCAGCAGCCTACGCTGATCATCGACGGCCGCGCAGGGCATCCTGAACGAGGTGTGGAAGCACAAGCTCATCTTCGTGGAGACGCCCGACGCGAACGAGACGAGCATCGCGCTGGAGAACTACCGCAGGGTACGTGCGCTCGCGCCTTCGGTTCCTCCCCGATTCACAATTTCCAATCGCGACGCCTCAGGCATGTGACAACGGGCGCGGCGCGGTGCTGCTCTCCGTCGCGCGAGGCAAGGTCTCGGAGGGGATCGATTTCGACCACAACTACGGGCGCGCGGTCATCATGTTCGGGTGGGTCTGCACTGTCACCCGCGCGCACGATGTATACTTCATATTTGGCTGCTGCGCAGAGTGCCGTACCAGTACACGGAGAGCAGGATCCTCAAGGCGCGGCTGGAGTACCTGCGCGACGCGTACCGGATACGCGAGTCCGAATTCCTGGGCTTCGACGCGATCCGCAACGCCGCCCAGTGCGTCGGGCGCGCGCTGCGGGGCAAGACGGACTGGGGCCTGATGGTGTTCGCGGACAAGGTGCGTGCCGCGCGCATCGCGATTCGCAGGCGCCACTGACGACAGCGCATCGGCGGCGCGATCTGGCGATCGTGCAGCGGTTCGCGCGCGCGGACAAGCGGGCGAAGCTGCCGCGGTGGATCAACCAGTACATCACCGAGACGGCGGCGAACCTGTCGACGGACATGGCGCTGACGCTGTCGAAGCTGTTCATGCGCACGATCTCGCAGAGCGCGGGCGACGGGCAGACGGGCGTGTCGCTGTGGACGCTGGAGGACATCGAGCGCGTGCAGGCTCAGCAGCGCGAGGCGGCAGCCGAGGCGGAGGCCAAGGCGGCGGAGGAGCGGCGGCGCGCGGAGGAGGCGGGGATGGAGATGGGGGAGGCGATGGACGAGGACGAGGAGTATGGGGATGGGGGGTTCTCGGATCGGATGCTCGCGGAGGTGAATCTGGACGTGACGATCAGAGGGTGATGGTGTGTATCCTATTTCGTGCGGGAATGACGATGGTAGTGTCTACATGGGGGTTCTACTGACAACGGGGACATTTTACACCCTCTTCACGAGCGACGACGCGCTCTGATGCTCTGGACAAGGGTGAGCGGCCGGGGGGAGGGGAGGGGGGAGGGGGCGTACGTGAAGTATCCCCGGCAGCGGCAGGGATTATGGGATGGGGGGTGGGTGCTGCTGAGGCGGCACTCGAGTTGGTGGCAATCAACGACCGTTTCGTCAATAAAAGTGACGGCGCTCCTCCGGAGGTAGAGTTGCTTGTGGCACATCGTGAGGATCAGAGGGTGACGGGGAGTATCATATATCGTGCAGAGATGGATGTGTACATGGGATGTGCTACGGGCAATACGGACACTTGTCGGGGACTTCTGCGGTGACGAGACGTTGTGGCTGGCTGGGAGGGGGTGAGCAGAGGTCACGGGGCGAGGCTGGGACATACGTGTAGTATCTACGACAGCGGCAGGGATTTCGCTGGTCTCCGCAAGACGGGGGGTGGGCGGAGCTGATGTGGCAGGTGGGATCGCGGCAATCGATGAAAGTTTCGCCCGTGAATATCAAGTGACCGCACGCGATGCTCTTGGAGAAGCGGAGCTGCCTGTGGCACATCTGTGTCGCTGGATTAGGACGGAAACGTGAATGCGGCGGGACGGGACGTGCAGTGCAGCGCGATGTTTATAGCCTCGGCGGAGGTAAGCGTCTGCGCGGTCCAGTGCGCGACTCCGAGTCCCAGTCCGAACTTTCCCTGATCGCCGAATCCAGATTCCCTGCCTGGGCTGCTGCCTCCCGTCGTCGTCATCCTCTGCACACGCCCAACAACAGCGACAGCACTCACCGGAGACGGTATCGGTATCAGTCGCGCGGCCTCTGGCAGGACGCAGCAGCGCAGACGGGTGGCGGGGACGAGGTGGGGGCCGACTGCGACGCGCGGGGCGACTTATAGGGGCCATACCACTGCTCTACCCGCGCCTGTGTCCCGGGCCGATATCTATCTAGATCGTGGGTTCCGCCGTCCATTCCGGGACTCACGCATGCCTTGTGTTTGTTGACGTATCGACCGCGCATCTGCTGACCCGACCACAACGCCTGCTCTCCGTTCTCCTTCCGCGGCCCCAATCTCCCCGTTGACACCTCCATCACAACAATATCAGCCCGCCAGTCTAACTCGAAGCACACGCCCTACCTGCGGCTTTAATTATCCCCCCATCATATGACGCCGCCCACACAAGCGCCTACTGCAATATGCACGCCACCATCAGCGAACTGACACCACCGCTCCCGTCTCGCAGCCTGCATTAAAAATAAAAGCCCACTCAAAGACACCGGCCGGGCGAAGCGCGTCCTGAAACGCACAGACACTAGGACACCCCTTGCATCCTAACATACGATCACGACAGCACCGGGCCCGTATCCCGCACACCCTGTTATCCAGCACGGATTGAATCAGGGAGCGCGAGTGCTTGCTCGCGCAGAACAAACGCGGCGCGTGGCCGCACAAAGCCAGCGGCCGCCGTACGTGCGAACGCCGACTCCGACTCCCGCAGATCACATACGTCAGTCCACGGCCAGCCTCTCGCACACGCACGCACGCCGCTCACCATATGTCTGCCGTCCGCAAGTCTCGCCACTCCCCACGCACGAAGCAGGAAGCGCAGGCGCCTTGCCCGACGCATCGAAGCACACACCGCACGCCGCACGCCCGATTGCTATCGCGCCTTCTCAGCCTCGCTTCCAGAAGCGACGTCGACGGCGGGCCGTAACGCCACCACCGTAATAGCCTCCAGCCTCCGCCCAAATGCTAACTTAACCCGCCCGGGCAAGGCCACCCAACTGCCCAATCCGCACCGGCCTTTGTTCCGCATCCGTGCGTCCGTGCGCCCGCTCCGCAGGCGCATGACCCAGCGATCGTCGGCCACCTCGCACACGAGGCCGCAGCACACACAGGGCATACTGTACATACCCGAGTCGCAGAACCGCAGAACGCTTCGGCGCCGGAAAGGAAGAGCAGCGGGGTACTTTGTTCTAAAAAATGCATGTACAGTACTTTAATAACACTCACAGCGGCCGCGTCCACCCCCACGCCTACGCTCCCACCCGCCCGCGCGGGAAATCCAAGATACAGCAGTTAATTAGGATAGGCGCAGGCGCGTCTGCGCGCGCCAAGATACGTCGGGATGCACCGCGCGCATTCCATACTCCGCCTGCCCGACTATGGCGTGGCGGGCGCCGCGTGCGCAGCTCCGGGTGCAGGGGATGCGGGCGCGGGTGCGGGCATCTGCGCGAGGTCCTCGCGGATGACCTCGTTGATGTTGCGGATCGGCTCGCCCTTGATGACCTTCTTCACCTCCTCCATGTCGAGCGTCTCATGTTCGAGCAGTGCCTCCGCGAGCTGCAGCATGATAATCACGACGACGGCAATATGCGAAATGATTGAATGGATGGGCATGGCCGGGTGCGGAGAGAACAGCGTCAGTAAGCAGCGGACGGCAGGCGCCAGACACGACGAGTACGTACCCGGTGGAGCTCGCCCAGCTTCGACTTGAGAAGAGCAGCCACGCGCACCTGGCCCGCTTGAAGCAGACTAATGCGCCCCACGGCGAACCCAGCAGCCAAACCCCGACACAGGCATCGACATCAACACAAGCACAAACACAAACACAGACGCACAATACGTGAGCACGGCGCTACGCGGCAGGGCACGAACGGAACATCGCTACGCACTTTCGCACCTCGGTCTCGATTTCCTCGCGCTTGTGCGCGCTCACGGGTTCCTCGCGCTCGTTCAGGAACACGGGCCCAATCTTGTCCGAGTAGCCCCAGTACTGTCATTATGGAATGCCCGGCGTCAGCACCGTGTCCTGGGACAGCCGAGCGCGGGGCACGACACGGACCTTGACCATCTTTGTCGCGACAGACGTCGCTGCCCTGAGGTCGGACGAGGCGCCGCTCGTCACGTTCTCCGGCCCGAAGACTGGGCGGGCAGGCATGATAAGCACAAGCACGCCCAACGCGGGCATATGAGACGGCACGCACTCAGTTCCTCGGCAACGCGTCCGCCCAAGGACACATCGATGGACGCCAGGTATTCCTTCAATGACACACTCAGCCGATCGTCCTTCGGAAGCATCGATGTCTGCAGCGGCAGCGGCATCCGCCGCGGGACGTCAGCGTGTAACTGCAGTCAAGGTTAAGGGGGCACACGTACCACGCCGAGCGCGTGCCCGCGTGGGACACATGTCACTTTGTGCAGCGGCATCGCGCCCTCGGTGTACAGCGCCGCCAGGGCATGCCCGCCTTCGTGGTATGCCGTCAGCTTCTTCACCTTTTCATCGATGAACTGGCTCTTGCGCTCCGCGCCCATGACGATGCGGTCCTGCGCGTTGGTCAGCTGCCGTCACCGGGGAGAGAAAGGACAATAGGATGCCCCACCTTGGCCCATTCCAGGTGCTTGAGGTTCACCTCCTTGGCTTTCTCTTTCGAGGCCTGGATCGCGGCTTGGCTGTGATGGACGGCATGTGAATGGGGCAGAGAGATGAGAATGCAGATGCGGACGCACTTCACCATATTCTGCAGGTCGGCGCCCGAGAAGCCAGGCGTGCCGCGCGCCAAAACCATAGGATCGACCTCTGCAGTGCCACGTTAGCCATCGCACGGTCCCGCAGCGCGAGCAAACTCCACCGACCCTTGCTCACGACGATGTCCCGCATGTGGTGCTGCAAGATCTGGGCGCGGCCCCGGATGTCGGGGAGGGGAACGGCAATGTGTCTGTCGAACCGTCCTGGTCGGACCAACGCCCTGTGCGCGCGGCGATCAATGCAATATCCAGACAATTTGAACAAAGCAAAGGCGTACTCGTCGAGGCTTTCCGGGAAGTTAGTGGCCGCAATGACGATGACGCCCTCGGTCTGCAGGAAACCGTCCATCTCGACGAGAAGCTGGTTCAGCGTCTGCTTCATGTACTGCTGGTCGCGCGCGTTACGCTTGCCACCAATGGCGTCCAATTCGTCGATGAAGATGATTGCAGGCTGCTTGGCGCGTGCCGCAGCGAACAAGTCACGAACGCGCTTCGCGCCGACACCGACAAACATTTCCTCGAATTCGGATCTGATGACAGCCAAGGTGAGTCTGATACACTAAAATAATGATCAAAGTACGCACCCAGATGCGAACAAGAACGGCACACCAGCTTCACCTGCAACCGCGCGCGCCAACATCGTCTTACCAGTTCCGGGCGATCCAGTCAACAAGACACCCTTTGGCAGCTTACCACCGAGGGCCGCGAAGACAGTCGGGTCCTTCAAGAATTCGACAACGTCCTTCAGTTCTTCCTTGGCCTCGTCCACACCGTGTACGTCGCTGAACTTGACCGGGTTTCCGCCCTGGTGCGGTTCAAACTCGGCTTGGCGGGGACCCGCTTTCACGAGACCCGTGTTTTCGAGCATGTAGGCAAGCAGGGAAAGAACGACTGAAAAAATAACAGGTTGGTCTAATGAATTCAAGCGAGTATTTGGATGACGCACGGAAGCCTCCGATGACCATGAACACGACGAAGCGGGCAAATCTAGGGATCCATGCGCCCTTCGCTATGGAGAAATCAGTATGCATGCATAATTATCGAAAAACTCAGAAACGCACGCTCATTAATAGTAACGTGAATCGGGTTGCCGCTAACACCAGCACCGCTCGCTAGAGCGGACGCCAACCGTGCCATGTCCGGACTGAGTGGCTGCGCACCGACAGGTTCGACGGAGCGACCCGCAAGCACGGCCTGTGCGACTTCCTGGCTCCGCGAGACGGGGGGCTCAGAAGGCTGGGGCGCGGGCGTGGGTTCCGCAGACGAGGCTTGTGCCGATGCAGACGATGTTTCTGAGGACGCAGAGGCGGTTTCCGATGTTGCCGAAGACGTGGTTTCCGATGTTGCCGAAGACGTGGTTTCCGATGCATGTGCTGCCGGGATAGCTGACGCGGCCGCCGCGGCAGGATGCTGCGCGAGGAGCGACTCGCGCTGGCGCACGGCGGGGTTAATCGAGGGCTCAGCACCAGTGCTGATGAGCGCGTTCAGATAGTACTCGAAGGCCTTGTCCGATTTGAGCAGGGGGGATGCCGGGTCCTGTGGTGCGTGTGCGACGCGTTAGTGACGGACACGGATCGAATCGCGGGGGTGTGGCGCGTACGAATTCACACATGCGCTCCCAGCGGGCGATGATCACACCGTAGCCAGCCTTGTGCTTCGAATCCGCAAGGGCCGCGAAGAGCTCGAGCTGCTTGGAGACGTCATTCGGGTTCTCGTCGGCTTCGGCTTCGAGACGCGCGATGCTGGCGACAGCATGCGGGGGCGGAGTCGGAGGCGTCGGGGATGCGAAAAATAGCGAGCGGAGAGAAAAGAAGCGGTTATGACATGAAGGGAGTGCAGGGATGGGGCGCAGAGGTGTGCGGAAGAGAAGGGACGAGGGAGTGGTGGGAGGAAGACGGGAGAAGGAGCGGGCGAGGCGGGGAATGAGAGCGGAGGGGCGGGACACGTGCGCCTGGTGGCGAACGATGCCGAAGACCTGCGGGACGGTGAGCAGCGAGCACAGAGACAAGGCCACGGCACTTACGGGGAGCATCGACCACGACTGTCGACGGAAGAGCGGCGGGCGGCTCTTCGGGTTAGGGTCCCGCTCATTTGCCCCTCGACCCTAACCCCACTGCGCCCTGCTCTGAGCTCTCCCCATGTCCGCTCTCCGGAAAGGTCTGCCGTCTGCTCGCCCACCAGCCCTCGCTGACCGTCCCCCACAGCCTCCGTCGCCCTCTCGCTCGTCGCAGAGACCTCCAAGTCTGCGTCCGCCGCCGTCGATCGCGCTTCCCCGCCCTCCCCACCGCTCCCCGTCGCGTCTCTCCATGCCGATCTCCTTTCGCTGCTCACCCTCCTCTACTCGGATACCAACAAGCTCTCCATCGCACTCAACCCCGCGTCACCAACATACTCTGCTGCGCTAACGCCCGCGAAGGACATCGCGAAACGCGTCGGCACACTCGCCTCTAATGCCGCTTCCTTTGACCCTCAGGCTCACGGGCGCACTCTCACCAAGGAAGTCCACCAGGTTGTCAAAGATATCCTATCCGCCATCCGCGAACTCGCGCAGGCACACCTGAACCTCACGAAAGATAACGCGCAGAAAGCCAAGGCCGGGAAGGGCGCTGCCGGCGAAGAATATCTCGTCAAAACCGCCGCCGTACACAGTCTCATTCAGCGCGCAAAGTCGAGTGGGGACGATGGCTTATCAAAATCTAATCTTCAGGCGGTGAAGAAGGTTTGGAATGAGCATGGCGAGACCATTGATGATTCCGTCTTGGAGTTCAAGGAGATGGCAGAAGAGGGCGGAGAGGGTGAGGAAGAAGAGGACGGATGGGACGAGGCCGGCTTTGATTTCGGCTCGATCAAGATCAATGTACCTCAACGGAAGCTGGCAGAGACGGTATGTTGTTCTCTCGCTTAGCTAGGTCATCACTCATGTGCTCGATTTCTAGCTCGAAGGCCTGTATAAACGGACATTCGAATTGCACGAAGAGGTCTCAAAATCACTACTATCGTCGCCTTCTCGCATATCGCTAGACGCGCCACAAGTCACTCTTGACTCGTTAACAGAGAAGGCTTCGACATTATCATATGCAGCCGACGAGCTCGCATCGCGCGTTTACTGCCAGCCCGAGGATCCATCCGTTATGGAACTTCACGAAGTTCGAGACGAATTCGCTGATGCTCTCGAAGACATCGCAAAGGCTGTGGATTCCCTCTGGAACAACGAAGATAAAAAGGATGCGAAAGAGAAGGGTAGCAGGACATGGTTCGAGAAACAGTACGCAGAGCTCGCGAAGAGCATCAAGTCAATAGAATGGTCTCCCGAGGATACCAAAACCTAAACATCGCACCTTCCCGGGCCCATCATCTCGCCATCCTCGAGCCCGATTCGTAATGAAAGCAAGCCAAAACAGTACGATAAATTGTCAAGGTGCGTAGACACGCTGTAAATTGTATGCCCAGTGAAATAGAACGCCAACGGTAATAATGGTAGGTCACTAATCGTAAGTATGGGTAGATTGTGTAGCAAGCAGCAGTAACTAGTGTCCGTTTGAACGCGAATGGTATCGACTCCATCCAGATCCAAACCAAATCAGTTCCAGTCATAATAATTAAGACGCTGGGAGCCGCCCCCAGGAGAGCGAGCGAGCCTGCAGCGCCAAAAGCAGTCGTGCGTACGTTGCATGCGTGCGTGCGTGAGGAGTATCAGAAGAGGTCCGAACAAAGTCAGAGGTCCACAACAGGTCCTTTTCCAACAACCCAATGTCATATGTGCCTATACCTCGGCCACGTTCATGAGATGTTCTGGCTGGCGGTCTGCAGCACACCCTGCTCGTTGTTCTGGTCCTGGCCGAGCGTGGCGTACCCATCGTTGGGCGACTGGCCGAGCGTGCCACCAGCGGTCGTGCCCTGGACGAACGTGCCGGGCGCGGTAGCGAGGCCGTTGGACGACCACTGGTATTGGAGCAGACCGGAGACACCAGCCTGAATGCCGGCGTTCAACCACGCAGTGTAAGCAGAGTCACGTTGGGTGTCCGTGATGCCGACGCCGAGGGTAGCTTGCTGGCCTGCAAGACACAACGTGCATCAATACAACGGCATTCAAACAAATGGCCAAAATTGCACGTACGTTTGCGCGTGCTCGGGGCGGTGCCCAGCGCGGGCGTCGAGCTGTTGAAAGGCACGAACTGCTGAGCATTGCCTTGGGTGACAAGACCAAACCCGGTAAGCGCAAGGGGCTTGCCGACACTAGATGAAATGAACAAGTGAAAATCAGCGCTCCGATCGCAACGACCGATCAATCAACACGCCATCTCGGGTTATGCGGCGACTTGCTGCAGAGTCGAGGAGAAAAGAACACTCACGCTTGCGCAGAGGCGGCCTGCTGCTGGATCCAGTTGACACCCTCCTGCACGGTCTGGTTGAACGTGTCCTGGGTGGTGATCTGGCCCTGCGAGTTGTCGTCGCCGGCGGTGCCGAGGGTGTAGCTGTTCTGGTCGGGGAAGAGCTGGAAGGAGCCGAAGCCGATGTCAGGGATGTTGAGGATATCCTGGCTGTCCACGCCCTGGGAGCCATCAAACGCGGTCCCAACGCTGCTCTGCCTCTTGGTCTCCCCTGCAGGCCACAACACCGCACTATTAGCAATCTGTATTCCGCAGTTCCGAACGTGTGCTTACCGGACGCCCAACGGCCACGAATCTTGACACCTTCACGCTTCTCGGCCGGGACAGCAGCACGCGCCTTGCGGCGCTTGTCAGCGATGTCACGGAGCAGGCGCGCCTTGGTCATGACACCGACGACAGAGCGGCGCTGGCCAGGAGCAGGCGAAGGCCTGGCCGCAGGAGTAATAGGGAAGAGCTTGGGGCAGTCCGGGCAAAGGAAGCCGTGGTTACTGAATAGGAACGTCAGCTTCCACGTTCCGCAAGACGTCATGGGACCGACTTACCCAGAGGAGACAAGGTGGTTGGGGTCAACGGAGCGAACGAACTTCGAAACATCAGCGTGCCACGATGTAACGGTGTTGGTGTTGCAGGAGCTGCTGGCGGCAATACTCGAGTTGCAGCGAGCGTCGTTGGCAAGTTCCCACGAGAACACGCGGGAGTTGTTCGCATAACGCGAGACGATCTGCTTCGTGTAGTTCTTGAAGATGTCCTTGATGGTCTCGTTGGTGTAGAACTCGTCGTGCTGCTTGGTGACACCAAACTCGCGGACGTATGCATCCATACCACCGTAGTCGTTGGAGAGGAAGTTGCGGGGAAGAGGCGTGGTCGTGGCATTGTCGTTGCGACGGGTGAAGGTGGCCGCAGTGGTGGTAGGGTTCCAGTTGTTGGTCAGGGAGAAGAGGACGTAGATGTTGTGCTGCTCGGCGAGCTCAATGAGCTTGTCGAGACGCTGGATGCCGTTGGGACCCTCGTTGACTTGGGTCGTGCCGTTGGCAATGAGCTGCAGCCACGTTCCGTTCTCGGGAATGGACGTGACGTCTAGAAAGAATGATAGGTAAGCATGCACGCAGAGATGCTGTCGAGGAGGCGCTTACCATTGAATGCCCATGTCCTCACGACAGTAATGCCCGCGGCGGACATGTTGGCAAGGGTGTTTGAGATGTCCTCATCCGAGTTGAGGAACGGCAACCAGTAGGCATTGGTGCCGACGAACCGGAACTCGCTGGAAACATGACGGTGAGGATGGACGCAAGCGCGTAGAGTGTGGCGCCACAAACCTTCCGTTGACGGAGAACTGGCCGTTCGCTACAGAAGCGAAAGGAGACGATTGGCGTTTGACCGTTCGTGAGGGAGTCGTTGCAGCATAAGCCGTCAGAACGTTCAGGGCGGCAGTCAACCAAAAGGAGGAACGCATGGTGACTATGTCCTCTCAGTGAACGGGGAGGGAACAAGGAAGCTTGGGCCAAAAGACGCAAGAAACGGAACACACGTTCCCGAGACTTATATAGCTCGCCTCGTTGGTCCGGAGAGTGCCTGGCCAGTGATTCGCTTGAGCGCCCGTCTTTCAGGGTCCTACGATTGCCGCAGGCTGTGAACGCCGTTCTCTGTGCTCATCATGATGGTTCTCGGCATATAATTTAGGGATGACTACTGAATCCAGTAATTCTGGGGTACGCTGCAGCGCATCTGCAGGTGGCCCGGTGCATGCCATTTTGCGAAGCGGCAGGTTTTTGGCATCGCCAAGGCAGAATCTATCAATTGTTATGTCAATTGTACGGGGGTATGATGCACAGATTGTGCCAGACCCTTGTGGGCGCGAAGCATGCAGTGATTTACGCACAAACACAATAAAGACCGCTATCGATGGGGAAGGGTGAAGTGAGAAATTGCAGCACTACAGGGCCGAGTGAGGAACAAGCGGGGCGCGCTCTGGCGCGATGTGCACATCGTGGAACGGTGAGCTCGGACGACCATCAGCGGCAGTAAATTCTTGCCGTTTGCTGGAGAGCTGATCGCTACGGAACAGCCACAGGATCGCCCTCCAACCGCCGTCGCCGCCCGAATTTCCGCCCGCCGCCCCATTGGCCACCACTGAGTACTGCACCTGTCTCCAGCTCAGCCTCACATGCTTCCAAGACCCATCGTCCGGACGCGCTTTCCGACGCGTCCTCATCGCATCCTCCGCGCCCCCGCCCCCGGGCTTACCGCTCGCTGCTATGCCTCCACCGGCCCAAAGCCCCCTACCCGCTGGCCGGAAGACCATACCACCGACCCGTCGGTCCTCGCAGAGGGGAACTACGCGCGACATGCACTGTTCACACTTGATTTCTTCAGGCGCCTCATCCAGTTTTCGCTGATCGGTGTCTTTGGCACCGGTCTCGTGGCCTTCTCACTCTTCGAAGGCGCGCACATGTACGTAGAGAAGGTGGAACTAGCGCCAGAACAAGATGGCGAGACGCAGCGGTGGGAGTGGGATCTGGAAGCAGAGAGATGGACAGGTGGACGCGATGGTGGGACGGACTCTGGCCTAGGTTTCAAGGGACGGCACGCCGTCCGTGCCGCCTTCATGTCACTCAACTGGGGCGTCGGCTCGTCGAAAGTCGTCGAAAAGCACGGAGGATCTGGAACCGTGAACACCATTGACGCACCACTGGAGTACGCGCAGGAGTACTTGAACATCGCGTACAACATTGCTCAGAGCAAAGAGGCTTCGGGCTCCAGACTGCGACCAGAGACCGTGGCAGAGATTCTGGCACGACGAGCGGACGCCATTGAACGCATGGGGACACCAGAAACTCTGTTTGAAGCCCGTGCCGAATACCAGCATGTTTGGGCGCGTCTATCTGCCAATACCCCTGATGCTGCTCGTATTGCTCTCAAGCTGGGCGATCTCAATAACAGGCTGGGCAACACACAAGATGCCTTGCTATGGTGGTCTCGGTCAATCCATCTTATCGACGGTCATAGCGACAACCATCCTCCGGTTCCTGTCATCCCTGCATCACCTCCCGCATCCCCATATCTGCAGCGCACCCTTGCATCCGCCCTGGTCTCGTTATCCGCCTTCTACGCAACGTCCGGGCAGTTGCACCAAGCGGAAATTGTCCAGAATTCGGCTCTTGGTCTGTTACGTGAAGCTCCTGTTAAGCCATTGTCGGGGGGGTCCGCACCCGAGAGACTCCATGGACTATACCTATTGCACCGTTCTTCTCTTCTATCGATTCATCACGCCGAAGTCCTCTATGCTCTGCGTAAACCCCTCGATTCTTCAATCGGCTGGTTGACCAAAGCTGCAAAGTCCTCGGAACAAGTTGCCCTGGCATTGACAGGACTCCCACCAACTCATCCAGATGCTCCTCAGTCGAAGATTCCCCATCCGCCCGCGTCGGAGGCGCCCCTTCTGACCGCGTACTCAAAGTCGCAGTCCATGAAGAAGCCTGCGCGGAACCTGCTTCGCGATGCACGACGCTCTGCGGCGGAGGCTTGGAACCTTGTTGGTATCCTGACAGAAAAGAAGGGAGACATCGGCGCGATAAACGATGCCCTCGAATGCTACGAGCGTGCCTTGGGCTGGGCAGGTGTCGCCGCAGACAAGGCCGGTGGGATTGGCCGCGCAGGGGAAGGTGTGTTAGACGCCGAATGGGCCGCACTATGGGGGAACTATGTCCGTGTGAAGGAAGCAGTACACAAACCGCACAAGGCATAACTGCCTTCCATGTTTCGAGCGTGAGTCTCCATCATGTTTTTCCGCTCTTTGTAGAGGGAGAGTAGCGCTGAAGCGGACGTAGGTCGTCGATGCCCATGGATGACAGCCTTCTCGGCACGGATGGACCCGCCGATTCTATATGTGCCGGGCGCTAGGGTGCTTTTGCATGTAGAATTTGCGGCGTTATATGGAAATCTTCCAGATTCTCGTCGACTATTCGACGGGTGCTCTTTACCGTGTTGAAGAGCGCCCTGCCTATATTTGCTATCGTGTTATGTCTTAGAAGGAGGTTTTGCTGACTATTTGGCAAGAGGCATGCGAGATACACACGAGCTACTACATACACGCCATGAGGTTACTCTTCGCAGTCCCTGTCGGGGTTGTGTAACATGTCGGCATGTGCTTCAGCATCAGATAACACCGACTACGAGTCCGAGACATGGGATGATGTTATGCTTGTGAGAATAGAAGGGTGTTCGGGAAGTGCATCTCGTACATGTGAAGCAGTCGAAAAGCACAGTACAGAACGTTGCATGAGGCAGGGAAGCCCGAGCTTGTAATTACGAGACGCGACGCGTCGCTCACGTGCGGGTGAGTAGGAGATGGAAGACGCCGATCGGTGTCTGGCCGTGTCCTGTCCATGTTTGTGCTCCGAAGGGCCGCTCAAAGGCACAGCAGCAGGCAGCTCTTGCGTGACCAGCTGTCCAGATCCCACCCTTGGCAGAACAACCGAGTATTCACCAAGCCCCAATCCTTCAAGTTCGCGACTGCCGCCAACATGTCTGAACGCTTCCTTGCCGATCGCGACGCGCCCGTCAGCGGCCTGCAGGTGGGCAAGTCGTTCCAGCAGCTCAGGTGCGGCTCTCAATCAGGATCAGTGCATGATCCATAGATATCTCATCCCCGCGCGCCGCGGAGCACTCACGAATCTATGAACCTCTTTACAGCTCCAAGGAGAAGAAGTATGCACACTATCTGGGTGAAGCTTCGTGGGCCGGCGCCCGCATTATAATGGGACAATCGACTCCCTATGCCGAGAAACTGCATGATCTCCTGATCTTGACATTCAGCTCCAACGGCAAGCTTGCCGACTTGGAGAGCCTGAAGAAGGCCGCTGGTCTGTCAGATGAGGAGTGGCAGGATGTCCTCCAGTATTCCAGTCAAGTGAATATTTGTCCCACAACCGGCTGTCCTCCACGAAATATCATGCTTAGCAGTTATCCATGTTAGGTGTTCTCCAACCTGGTAAACTATAAGACGTTCGGGTTCACCAAGTTCGTGCCTCGCGTCCCGCAAGCCAAGTTCGCAGCAGTCGTTGAGAACTCGCCGAATGCTGCCAATGCGGTCCCTCTCTGGAACGAAGTAAGCGCTGAATAAGACTGGTGTAAGTAGGCCGCTCTGAACACGAGCTGCGCTCAGTTGAAGGACCAAATCTATGCTACGGCCCCCGACGCGAGCCTGTTCATTGGCAAGCCTCGTCTGGGCCACGTCTCCAATTACTACCTCGGACAAACCATCACAGACGACGAGGTCGCCGCTGTACAGGCAGCTGCGGAGAAGATTGGTATTGACGTTCTGAACACCCGGTCTGTCTTCTATTTCACGCGAGTCTACCTCGGTCTCTCATGTATCGTTGGCTGAACAGAGTACGCAAGAATGGCCCCAATGACTTCGACCTGCTCGTCGCGTCGGTCAACCCGCAGTCTAGCGTAGCCCATGACATCCAAGTTCAGGGCGCCACGGCGAAGTTAAACGTCATCTACGGCGATTTCTCTCAGTCGTTGAAGAAGGCCGTCGATGCACTGACAGAGGCAAGGGTTATCCGACCCAAATGACTCTGCCTTCTTACATTATTCTGTAGGCGAAGAAGTACGCAGCGAACAAGAACCAGGAAGATATGATCGATGGATACATCAAGTCGTGCGTGCTGTTCTGATACGATGTCCAGGGAATCCTGGGTGACAGAATACTGATTGCACTGTAGGTTCTCAAGCGGCTCCATCGAGGAACACAAAGAGGCATCGAAGTCCTGGGTCAAAGACGTCGGACCCGTCGTCGAGAGCTACATCGGCTTCATCGAGACTTACACCGACCCGTACGGCGGCAGGGCGGAGTGGGAAGGTGACCCATCCCGCTGCCTTCGGAGGTAACTGCTAATGTCAAGTACTGTTGTCCATCCATCAGGCTTTACCGCGATTGTGGACAAGGAGCTCAGCGCTAAGTACGAGACGCTGGTGAATGGCGCCCCGGAGCTCATCAAGGACTTGCCATGGGGCAAGGACTACGAAGTCGACACGTTCCGGAAGCCTGATTTTACGGCTCTTGAAGTCCTGACCTTCGCTACTGGAGGTGTGTCTACCGTGACGATAGGTTATCACATTGACTGACATTGTCGTTTATAGGCATCCCTGCGGGCATTAACGTATGTATTTGTTGACGCAGCTATACTGTGTGCTGATGTTTACGTTTATGCACTGTTGGGCAGATCCCGGTAAGGATGATTAGTCCGGATACCTGCATGAGTCTGACAGAGCTGTTCTAGAACTACTACGACATCCGAGAGTCAACTGGGTTCAAGAACGTCTCCCTCGCGGTAAGTGCTTCAAAACACCACGGCATCATGGTATGGGCTAATCTATGTTGTGTAGAACATTCTTGCTGCCAAGTCTCCCAGTACGACTACCGTTCATCGCTACTGATCACACACCTCTAAATATATTTCCCAGATGAGGTGGTGACATTCGTCCATCCCGACGATTTGGAATTGTACAACGCATGGGACACTCGTGCATTTGATGTCCAAGTAGCAAATCACGAGCTCCTCGGCCATGGATCCGGGAAGCTCTTCAAGGAGGACGAGCAGGGCAAGAAGAACTTCGACCCCGAGAAGGTACGCTACATCCAGTAAGCGCATGAGCCATATATCTGACATTGTAGGATAGGTCATCAACCCCCTCACCGGAAAGCCTGTGTCAGTCTTGTCCTTGAATTTTGTATAGCATCGCAGCCTGATCGCAGGACCACCGTGTAGCACGTCGTGGTATAAGCCCGGACAAACCCCCGGCTCCGTCCTTGGCGAGGTATCTTCCTCTATGGAAGAATGCAGAGCCGAGACTGTCGCCATGTATCGTAAGTGCCCCAAAGTCCTACCGTCAACAGCATACCACTTACCTGATGGTGGCTGAAGTGGCCAGCAACCGCTCCATCCTCAAGATTTTCGGTGTAAGGCCATCTGCTCTACTTTAACGTCATTCTGCGCTCACCAGTCTCTCCCTCTAGTATACCACCCAAAAGGACGTCGAAGACATCACCTACATCACCTTCCTGCTCATGGCGCGCGCCGGCCTGCGCGCGCTGGAGTTCTACGACCCTGCCACGCAGAAGCATGGCCAGGCACATATGCAGGCCCGGTATGTCATCCGCCGTGCTGCACCGTGTCTGAGAGCAGTCCTGATAGACCCTTGATAGGCTGGGCATCACACAGCATCTCATCCGGGGAGGCATCGTCCGTCTCGAGGAGATCCGCGACAAGAGTGGCAAATTGGAAGACATCTACGTTCGGGTCAGTGTGTTTGCAGACACGACGTTCGATTGGATTTGCTGATAGCGTTGCTCGATAGGTCGACCGGGAGAAAGTGTACACGCATGGCAAGGAGGTCGTAGGCAAGCTTCTTGTGGACTTGCAAGTCCGCAAGAGCACCGCAGACGGCGCGGGTGCCCGCGAGTTCTACGCGCAGCTGACGAAGCCGCTGCCCGGCTGGGAAGGCGAGATCCGTGACCTTGTGCTGAAGAAGAAACAAGTACGTGTGCATCATCTTCGGCTTGAGGGACTGATACCGACAAACAACTTTTGTAGCCCCGTAAGCTCTTCTGCCAGCCGAACACCGTCATCGAGAACGGCGAGGTGGTGCTGAAGGAGTACCCTCTGACGGCTGCGGGAGTGATCGAAAGCTTCATTGAGAGGAGACTGTAGACTGAATGTCTCACAATATATCTACAGGAATCCATCCGAGAGAGAAAAAAAGGAACCACATGTATCAATATGACAATATGCCTGCAGCCTGAGGGCCAGAGGCGGTAGCTATTTAAACGAAGGATAATAAGAAATGAAGTCCTGGTATCTCAAATGCAGTAGATCAAATTTAAGGTAATGCTGCACATCTAAGGAGGGTGGACTCGGGAGAGTCTATGGGCAATCCGGAAATTGCACGGGTGCCAGAACCGGTTCGATTAGAGCACCTCACGCACGAGCGCGACGACGACTGTGACGCTGCAGGACGGGTCAGTGACGAAGCGGGTAATAACGGTCGATTACGATACATACTCATCCATTTTCTGTAAGAGACGCGTTAGTAATGGCCCATGTAAAGACGATTGGACAAACTTACCCCGCCGCGGTAGAACAGTCCCTCGCGGGCTGCAGCCTCTGTGTACGCCGATACTGCGTGAGCTGTGTTACGAGCCCTAGGGACAGGATGACAAGAGCTTACTTTCGAACGGCGTGACGCGCACTTTGCTCGACATGCATGCCCGGGCGTACTCCACCGTGCGGTCTGCCATGGTCTGCACCTGCATGTCCTCCGGCCCGCCTGCGCGCGAGACGAGGCTGCATAGCGAGAGAATCTCGTTGTTGAACACGTTATCGGACAATCCATCAGTCTGCAAAGTAAGCGGATTAGTGTAGTTGATGGAGAAATGTCGGGGGCGTAAGCATACATATGCTATTACAATATCTCCATCCCGCAACTTTGTCTCGTACAAGTCAGCGTCTGACGGCATGTCTACCGCCATGTCTTCGTGATCGACATGCGAAGGGAGCTTTGCGAGCTGTCTGCTCCGGGAGGTCAGCGTCATTACCTGTCGGAGCGCGTCCGGCTTACAGTGGGCAGTTGAAAAAGTGAGTTTGTGAAGGTTGTCGGTAAAAGACCGCAGATGACCGAATGATCATGAAGCCACTATCTCCTAGGCTAAACGGGATGGGGCTCAAAAAGGGGCTGTTCTATGGGCGATGGATTTGGTCTTACTTTGCGGCTCGTAGAACCCCATTCGAAGCGTTCAGATTGATGATACACGCTGTACTAGAGCCTGTCGTGCAGAAGCATCGTGTTTGTAATCGCGCGTTATGGCAGCCGGAGTGCGACGTACCAGCAAGGACCGCCCTTTCCCTCATGACACCGTCGTGGGCCAGCGCGAGGCATTCGCCCGGAGACAGCTCCCAACCCTCCACCTCCTCGCGATCTTCGTAATCCTGGGTTGGGTCGATCTCCGGCTCTCCTGGCCATGCATTCTTCGCGTATCGATGTGCATGGTACATGAGGGCCTGCGAGAATAGTGACGGGTCTACGCCGCTTTCAACCCATCCGCCTACTCCGTCGGCTACACCGAAGGATACGCCCTTACGAACCAAATAACGAGCTTAAGCCCGGACTGCGATTTCATAACGTGAAAGCTTACCCACCGATTGATTTCGCATCTTGGGTGCGCAAAGAGGGCATCAGTCCCGGTTCTCAGTGTCGTCTGGAAATAGACCGGCGAAAAACCAAGCTCACATCTTCGATGTAAAAGAAGTCCTCTCCCGCGCTCTTACTCGAGCCCGCTTTCGGACGCGACAGTGTTTTCTCCCTCCATTTGCCAATCGGGCTATCTGGCGGGAACGGCTGGGTGGTGTTGGCCATGGTGTGCCGCTTGCTAGGCGGGTCGGGGGGCTTCGCCTGCCAACTGGCTCCGATATGGAACCGGTACGGACGAGGCATATTTGACGCGAAGCGGACACATGTTCGGGCTGCGTGGCTATTTCGCGGGGAGACGGTCGCGGTTAGCACGAAGGATGCGTGGGGGAGCTTGGGCAGGCGGATGGTCATGGTGGAATGAAGGTTTACAAAATGCGAGGAGGTAGGATAAGTACAAGAAGAGATATTGTGGAAGAACTCTAGCGCAAGTTGCACAGCTGCACCACACGTCACAATCTTCAGACGCGTACCGTGCCGCGCTCACGTAATGCTCCTTCGCGTTCGAACCAGATCTAAAAACAGCCCCGACCACTCCGGCTCGACGATCTACAGCACAAGAGCAATCGTAGCAACGGTACATGCGCACTGCTACGACTTCGATGTCCATGTGCCCCAGTCAAATCCACCTTTTCCTCCCTTCCGAGTCGAGACATGTCCGTCCGGGTCCGACTTCATCTTCTTCGTAGTCGATGGGGTGTCACTTATCGATGCAGACGTCTTCGCCTTTTTCACGGGCCCGGGCATCGTTGCGTTTCTCTTCCGAAGCGCTGCAGGATCTGCGGGTCTCAGTCCGACCTTACCGTCATTCATTGTACTAGGCTGCAGGCGATTGGACGACGAGGTATGGAGGTCCGGGAGCGAAAGCTTCCGCGAAGTCGACAGATCCTTGTCCGGCCGGGGCATCTTCACGCCCTTCGTCGGAGGCAAGGACTTCTTCGGACCTCTGATTTTCTTCTTTATCTCTTCGGGAAGAAGAGGAGCGGGTATAGCGGATATTGGCCGAAGACTCTTCAGCTCCCCAGGGGGTGGCAGAGCAGACTTTCCCTTGGCTTCAACAGATGCCGACGCGCTGTCACGAGTTTTGGGCATGTCAGGCCGTGGCGCGGTCGACGCGTTCGCAAATCGCTGCGCAAGGAAGGGATTTTTGGGCCCCGTCGGTTTCGCCGCGGAAGGCGTAGTTGGCGGCGCTTGAAAGCCGTCAGCCTGCCATGATGCGGTGCGAGAGCGTTTGGCCAGCATCGCCTTCGCATCTGCTACATTCTTGCGGGTCCGCTCATCCGATCGCTTCACAGCGATGAGCTGGTCCGCCTTTTGCTTTGTTTCATCAGGAGGGCGCATAGAAGGGGGCGGCATTTGCATGACGGACCACGGGGGAGGATCACGGTACAGTTTGAGGATGTCTTCGCCTCGAGGCCTTCCGACATCTTCATCCAGTTGAAGATGTCTTCTAGGAAGCTCTGTCTCTGCTGTGCGTGACGGACGGCTGCGCTTGAGGGTCGGACGCGCTACTTCACGGGTCAGGGCTTCTCGGCGTTCAGCATAGAATGCTTCAGCACGATGTCGAGATGAAGTTTCTTGCGTCTCCTCTGCCGCTACCATGTCCATGTAATTTGGCGTGCGGATCGCAGGGGCAACAGTGGCTGCGCTTTGAATTCCTCGCGCGCTGGACTGATCGGACTGAGCACCGGGATTGGATGAGGAGGCAATGGGTGCAGCGGTGTTGTGCATGACCCCGGGCTGTCTTGGTGGATCTACAGGGCCCGAATGATGCGCCGGCGTATTCAGGGTCCTCGGTAGTGTTGTTGAAGTAATGCCAGAAGGGGCTCTGGTCTGCGGCCCAGTTGCATCGCGTGGTCGTGAATTCGAGCCCGAGCTCTCCGCGCGTGCCTGCGAGGCAATGTTGGCTGGTCGTGCAGCTACCCGACGAGGCACCGTGACGACGCTGTTGGGTCTGGCGGCGGGACGCGACCTTCGCATGACACCAGAGGGACCGGCATGCCTCCGTTGTGGCCTGGATGTCGACACATTTGGCTGCTGAGCTATGGCTGACTTCATGGTAGCCATCCGAGAGCTACCCTCCATGACATTGTTTGACTGCTAGCAAATGGATCAGCACTTCATAGTAATATAGCTTTGTTGACTGACCGGTTGTACTCGTTGGACACTCTGCGGCTGTTCCGGAGGCCGGGTTGCGGATGGTCCCCGAGAAGAAGGTTCAATTCGGGGTAGCGCAGACGGTTCGTTCTGTGCCTGCGGCAGACGGCTAGTTGATGCTTCGGCCAGTAGGTCACTAGATACTCCTGCAGGTGGAGGCGTGAGGCGTGAGGTGCCCCCAGAGCCTATGCCGCTTTCGGATTCTGAATCCGTGAGATTACTGCAGTAAGGGAAATCTCCCATCAAGTGGTCCGAGTCAGAATCTCCGTACGGGTGGTCGGCCAAGTCGAACCATCTGTCCATGAAGGGGCCATGGTCAGAATCTGCATCTGTGGTATGGTCGCAGTCACTGTGGGAGTCCCTAGGGCACTCGCTTCTCGGTATTGGGCGACCGTCATAGTCCCTGGGGGGTGATTCCCCAAGTCTTTCCTGTCGTTCGATATATGCCATAGTGTTGAGTGCATGCCGATGCTCTTCTTCCTGCTTTGCCTTTTCGATGGCTAACACTTCAGCGTTGCCGGTGACGAGCTTGGTGCGTTTGGAGGGAACAAAAGAGTCGGCAGATGCAGGCGCGATCGAAGACGTGACGCCAGAGGAAGGGGGAAGAACGACGTATGAGTCCTCGGGCGCGACTGTGGGTATGGGCCTTGTAGATACGGGGTAGGAAGTAATTGACGTTCTCCCCTGAGCGGACGCTCCATAGTCACGGCGGGGAATATGGATGGCGTAATAATTATCAGAGGAAAACAAGGTCGGACTCGAGGCCAGATGAGAAAGAGACTCGAGGAGAGAAGTGGGGTGGAACAGATCCTGGTCTGTAGAGGAGCGGAAAAATGGCGGGAAGCGCGACGCGTTGCGGCTGCAATTTGTGCCTCGAAGATCTTGGGATAGTCGATAAGTATGCCCAAGGAACACGTAAACGCGTAGAGATTCTAGGTGCAAGCACTTACCTATGACGCTGAGTAACGGAAAGGTGGCAAGGGCATCGAAGACACGGTTGCCAATAAGCCTGCAATTTCTTAGTCGGAGTATACGAAGCTGCCACGGGCCGCGTCGCTTGCTGGCGTTGGTTTCTCCTTCGGCCCAAGTCATTGTCCTAGATAGACGCAACAAGCCCTGCGCCGTCAGCTGTGTCGCAGTAGCATCGAAAGCCGACAGGCCATGGAGGGCTTTCAGCTCAAAGATGGTATCATCTGTGAGATCAGGGCAGCCGGGAAGTTCAAGGACAGTAAGAAGGGAGAAGTCTGTCCTCTGAGGGATGAGCTCGAGGAGAGGGAGATGCTTGTCGGAGAGCGCTAGGGAATAGACTCGGAACTCATCTGGCAGTTCAGTGAATACTTGGACGATGGAAGCCCACAGTCGTGGGTCCACTTCCGAAAGCCTCAGGCCCTCCTCTTCGCAGTGATCGGGCCATGGGCAATACGAAGGGATGAGAGCGCGAAGGATATCGTACGTGAACGGAAGAGATGGAGGTTCGTAACGAAGTCGCGGTGGGCCAAAGTGGTGGATATCTTCGGGATATGGAAGCAGGGTTTTCAGGCAGAAATACGCGAGAGAAGGGACATAGCGTAGAGACGTGTTTAAGTCAGCCTGTCCACGCTCGACGCGTCGCGACAATTCGTATGGGCCCGGGTCGAAGAGAGCAGGTGGGGGTAGGGTAGACTTTAGAATAGTGACGCCTGCATCGTCGGTCGTGTTTTCCTGACGGGTTCGCCAGAGGATTATGGGGCCTCTGGAGGACATGATGAAGGAGGAGAGACGCGACACGCTCACGTGTGGGTGGAGAAAGATCGAACCGGTGTGGTGATGTGAACGGTTTGGTTTGGCTGGAGCAACGGTTGCCGCTTATGTGGACGGACCAAATAAGCATAACCGTCGTCGTTCCCTCGAGTCCTTCACAGCTCGCATCAAGCTATCCTCTCTATTTCACTCTGCTTTCCTTCCCGTTCATCATTCGTTCTTTTAATCCACACAGCTCGACGCCCCCTTCTTTCTTTCCTTAACGCCCACCATGGCCGCTCGTCCTGGCTATGGCCAGCCGGACCCTAGAAATCCCTTCGCCAACCCCCCCGCCCCTGCTTTCCCTCAGGCTCGCCGCGACTACGACGCGGAATCCGACAGCGACCATTATTCTGCCATGAACGAGAGCAGCACCCGCCTCACTGGTGCTTCTCCTGCTTACTCTGAGGGTGGCCAGTACAGCTCGTATGGTGAGTATCCTACGTAAATGCGTCTCCACTCACACCACTCGCTCTGTCATACTCCCTGAACGCTCGCGCGATGCTTGTCGTTGCCGTGTCCCGCGAGGCTCTGGCTTTCTGAACGGTCTCGCTGTTTGTGAAGGCCATGCCATACGTGCTTCTCACACTATCCCATTCTGGCCGTGCTACACTGCCTCTTGCCTTCTCTCCCCTTCGTTACATGCTGACCCTCTACTTCTACACCTCTAGGCCGCGACTCCGAAGACGGTCACAGCCGTCGTTACGCTCCTTCAATTGACTCTGCTGTCAGCGGGGCTCCTATGGGCCCTGCTGGCTCTTCGGACCCGTATCCTGCTTGGGGCGCAGACAAGCAGATCCCTATCTCGTATGAAGAAATTGAGGATATCTTCCTCGACCTCACTCAGAAGTTTGGCTTCCAGAGGGACTCCATGCGTAACCAGGTGTGTTGGTTTCATGATTCTATATCTGTTGCTGGTCTCATAGCATGACAGTTCGACTTTTTGATGCACCTGCTTGACTCTCGTGCCTCACGCATGTCACCGAACCAAGCGCTCCTCACGCTACACGCCGACTACATTGGTGGCCAACACGCCAACTATCGCAAGTGGTACTTCGCTGCGCAACTCAACCTCGACGATGCGGTCGGTCAATCGCAGAACCCTGGTCTGCAGCGCCTTCGAAGTGTTCGTGGGCAGGTGAAGACCGCAGGGACCAAGTCTTTGGATAATGCCCTGAACCGGTGGCGCAACGCCATGAACAACATGAGCCAGTACGACCGACTGCGGCAACTGGCTCTGTATCTGCTGTGTTGGGGAGAAGCCGGCAATGTACGCTTCGTTCCCGAGTGTCTTTGCTTCATCTTCAAGTGCGCAGACGACTACTACCGGAGCCCCGAGTGCCAGAACCGCGTCGATCCTGTACCAGAAGGTGTCTATCTGGAAACCGTCATCAAGCCCCTCTACAACTTCATGCGCGATCAGGGCTACGAAGTTGCGGACGGCAAGTTTGTCAGGAAGGAGAAAGACCATGACCAGATCATCGGTTATGATGACATAAACCAGTTATTCTGGTATCCAGAAGGCCTGGCGAGAATTGTGCTCCGCGACAACGTAAGCATATCACAATTGTGATCGTGCATTGTGCTGACTGGTAGTACCTTTCAGTCTCGACTTGTCGATGTTCCTCCGGCGCAGCGTTTCATGAAATTCAGCCGGATTGACTGGAACCGCGTTTTCTTCAAGACGTACTTGGAGAAGCGTTCTTCTGCCCATCTTCTCGTCAACTTCAACCGTGTCTGGGTTCTCCACATTGCGGTTTACTGGTTCTACACGGCTTTCAACTCGCCCAAGGTCTACGCTCCTCATGGCAAGCAGTTCCCGTCGGCGCCGATGACGTGGTCCGCTACCGCTCTCGGTGGTGCCGTGGCTACGAGCATCATGCTTCTCGCAACAATCGCAGAGTGGCTCTACATTCCTACGACATGGCACAATGCAGGGCATCTCACAACTCGGTTTGTCTTCCTTTTGGTGATCCTCGCAATCACGGCTGGTCCGACTGTGTATATCGCCAAAGTCGATGGAACCGGCAATACCCAAATCCCATTGATCATCGGCATCGTCCAATTTTTTGTCTCTGTGGTCGTCACAATCGTCTTCGGTATCGTCCCGTCCGGTCGTATGTTTGGCGACCGTGTCGCTGGGAAAGCTCGCAAGTACATGGCATCGCAGACTTTCACTGCGTCATACCCTGAAATGCCCCGGACCGCTCGCTTGGCGTCTATCGGTCTTTGGGTTTTGACTTTCGGCTGCAAGTTCACTGAGTCTTACTTCTTCTTGACTCAGTCCTTCAGTAGTCCGATCGCTGTGATGGCCCGCACGAAGGTTCAAGGGTGCCATGATAAGATTTTCGGCTCTGCCCTGTGTTCCAACCAAGTTCCGTTCACCCTGGCGATCATGTATGTCATGGATTTGATTCTGTTCTTCTTGGACACGTATCTCTGGTACATCATCTGGGTGGTCGTCTTCTCGATTGGACGTTCGTTCGGTTTGGGATTATCCATCTGGACACCATGGAAGGATGTCTACACCCGTCTGCCCAAGCGCATCTACGCGAAGCTTCTGGCGACCGGCGAAATGGAGGTCAAATACAAGCCCAAGGTTTTGGTTTCACAGATCTGGAATGCAATCATTATTTCTATGTATCGCGAACATCTCCTCTCGATTGACAACGTGCAACGACTTTTGTACCACCAGACCGACGGCCCCGACGGCCGCCGTACTCTCCGTGCTCCGCCTTTCTTCACGAACAACGACGGTGCCGGTTTCAAGGGCAATTTCTTCCCTGCAGGAGGAGAGGCCGAGCGTCGTATCTCTTTCTTCGCGTCTTCCCTCACCACTGCCCTCCCTGAGCCGCTGCCCGTTGATGCCATGCCCACCTACACCGTCCTCGTGCCCCATTATTCGGAGAAGATTCTCTTGAGTTTGAGGGAGATTATCCGGGAGGAAGATCACAACACTCGTGTCACCCAATTGGAGTACCTCAAGCAGCTTCATCCTATCGAATGGGACAACTTCGTCAAGGACACCAAGATCTTAGCCGAAGAGACTCCCATGGACGACGAGAAGACGCCTGCGAAGACGGACGACCTTCCCTTCTACTGCATCGGGTTCAAGACTGCTTCTCCCGAGTATACCCTCCGTACGCGTATCTGGGCGTCGCTCCGTGCTCAGACCCTGTACCGCACGGTCTCTGGCATGATGAACTACTCGAAGGCCATCAAGCTCCTGTACCGCGTCGAGAACCCGGACGTTGTTCAGCTGTTCGGCGGCAACACGGATCGCCTTGAGCGCGAGCTCGAGCGGATGTCCAGGCGCAAGTTCAAGTTCGTCATCTCCATGCAGCGTTACTCCAAGTTCAACAAGGAAGAGAAGGAGAACGCTGAGTTCTTGCTGCGCGCGTACCCTGACCTTCAAATCGCGTATCTCGACGAGGAGCCTGGTCAGAAGGGTGGCGAATCGCGCTTGTTCTCGGTGCTCATCGACGGTCACTCGGAGTTGGACGAGTCTGGCAAGCGGAGGCCCAAGTTCCGCATCGAGCTTCCTGGCAACCCCATTCTTGGAGACGGCAAGTCCGACAACCAGAACCACGCAATCGTCTTCTACCGTGGCGAATACTTGCAGCTTATTGACGCCAACCAGGACAACTACCTCGAGGAGTGCCTCAAGATCCGGAACATCCTTGGTGAATTTGAAGAGTACTCGATCTCTAGCCAGAGCCCCTACGCACAGTGGGGCCACAAGGAGTTCAAGAAGTCCCCGGTCGCCATCATCGGTACGCGCGAGTACATTTTTTCAGAGAACATCGGTGTCTTGGGTGATATTGCTGCCGGAAAGGAACAGACGTTCGGTACCATGACCGCTCGTGCTCTTGCCTGGATCGGCGGGAAGCTGCATTACGGTCACCCCGATTTCCTCAACGCGACGTTCATGACGACTCGTGGAGGTGTGTCCAAGGCGCAGAAAGGTCTCCACCTCAACGAGGATATTTTCGCCGGTATGAATGCCTTCGGTCGCGGTGGTCGCATCAAGCACTCGGAGTACTACCAGTGCGGTAAAGGTCGTGATCTTGGTTTCGGTACTATCCTGAACTTCCAGACGAAGATCGGTACTGGTATGGGTGAACAGATGCTGAGCAGAGAATACTACTACCTCGGAACGCAGTTGCCGATTGACCGCTTCTTGACGTTCTACTATGGTCATCCTGGTTTCCACATCAACAACATCCTCGTCATTTACTCCATCCAGGTGTTCATGGTGACTAGTGAGTTATACATCTTCTATCCATTTGTGACGAAATATTGACTGGGTGTACAGTCATGTTTATCGGTACCCTGAATAAGCAATTGGCGATCTGTCGGGTAGATTCTCAGGGCAACGTGAAGCCGGGTCAGCCAGGATGTTACAACCTGATTCCTGTGTTCGACTGGGTGAAGCGCTGCGTTGAGTCTATTTTCCTCGTGTTCTTCATCGCTTTCTTGCCACTGTTCTTGCAAGGTTCGTCACATCCTTCTCTATTGGGAGTAACTCCTGACTGATGACTTTCCAGAACTGATGGAGAAGGGAACGGGCAAGGCGATCATCCGATTGGCCAAACATTTCTTGTCGCTGTCTCCCATCTTCGAAGTGTTCTCGACACAGATCTACTCCCAAGCCATCTTGAGTAACTTGACGTTCGGTGGTGCCCGTTACATCGCCACTGGACGTGGTTTCGCAACGACTCGTCTTTCCTTCACTATCCTGTACTCTCGTTTCGCCGGCCCTAGTATCTACATGGGTATGCGGAACCTGTTGCTTCTGCTCTACGCCTCCCTGTCGATCTGGATCCCGTACCTGATCTACTTCTGGTTCTCCGTCCTGTCACTTTGCATCGCGCCATTCGTCTTCAACCCGCATCAATTCTCGTTCGCCGACTTCGTTATCGACTATCGTGAATTCCTGCGGTGGATGTCGCGCGGCAACTCTAGGACCAAGGCAAGCAGTTGGTACGGGTACTGCCGTCTCTCGCGTACCATGATCACAGGTTACAAGAAGAAGAAACTTGGTCACCCGTCCGAGAAGCTGTCTGGGGACGTGCCTCGTGCGACCTGGCGTATGGTCATCTTTTCGGAAATCGTCTGGCCCATCTGCGTGGCGACCGTCTTCACCATCGCGTACATGTTCGTGAAGTCATTCCCTGACAGGAACGGTAATCAGCCCCCTAGCCCGCTCGTCCGTATCGCCATTATCGCCATTGGTCCTGTTGTTTGGAACGCCGCCGTGCTGCTGATGCTGTTCTTCATCTCGCTGTTCCTTGGTCCCATGATGAGCTCGTTCGCCAAATTCGGTTCGATCATTGCTGCCATCGCACATTTCCTCGCGCTGGTCGGCATTGTTGCGTTCTTCGAGTTCTTCGTAAGTAACCTCCTCTTCTTCACTCGGTCTTTGGGCTCACTGCGTCGTGTATAGTGGTTCCTCGAGCTTTGGGACGCATCTCATGCAGTTCTTGGAGTGATTACCATCATCGCCATTCAACGTGCCACTCAGAAGTTCCTCATCGCCGTGTTCCTGTCGCGTGAGTTCAAGCACGACGAGACGAACAGGGCATGGTGGACAGGTAAATGGTATGGGAGAGGCCTTGGCACTGCTGCCATGTCCCAGCCCGCCCGTGAATTCATCGTCAAGATCGTGGAGATGTCTTTGTGGACGTCCGACTTCTTGCTGGGACATATCCTCCTTGTCGTCATGACCCCTCCCATCCTCATTCCCTTCTTCGACCGTCTGCACTCGACGATGCTGTGTAAGTGTGCTACCTCTAGGGTAACTGCATTGATTTGCTGACCACGTCTACAGTCTGGCTTCGTCCCTCCAAGCAGATTCGTCCTCCGCTCTTCTCTACGAAGCAGAAACGGCAGCGGCGCTGGATTGTATGTTCATTTTCTAATCTAAATTCAGCCTTCCACTGACATGTATCCGCAGGTCTTCAAATATACCATCCTGTATGTCCTCGTGGTCGCCCTTCTGGCTGCATTAATCGTGTTGCGTGAGTGTCTTCGTAATCTTCAGATCTGTCGTGAAGTGAAGCTAATGCATGTTCACAGCTGCGATTTTCCGAAATGAGATCACGTTCAACTGCACCATCTGTCAAAATATCTAACCTATTTCGCATTGCTTTGCTTCCCGCCAACCGGACTCGGGCCATCCTCGCATATTCCATACCATTCGATATCCAGATTTCCTTCGGCGACTTGCAGCAGGTTATCTCTGTACAGCATAGACAACACAGCTACGGGCCTGTCGTCTACTATTCATGTAATGATACCTACACTAGAGAAGGATCCTTTTACTGATGACCCAGTGAAGCGGGGCCTGAGGATGCCTTGCAGGGCGTTCGATGTATATAACCACTTCAAACTTCTTTCATCTACTGGGTTTTAGGGGAAAATATGCGTGAATATACATCTTTCTTCTACGGTCGCTACGGTCACGTGAGATCTAGTACTCACGATCATGCTGTATGAGTTCGGTTAGACAGTTGCGAAAGCTGGCTATGCCAGTACACTTGGACCGTATCCATGGACTACTTCTCTAAATTTCTACGGTCCAATCCTCAGCCGGCTCCCAAACCTGTCCAAGACCATTCATTGGAATTTCACAGATCATGGGTCCTCGTCAAAGTGCGTCGATCTTCTATCGTTACTTGAAGTTGTCTAACACGGCTGGCCCTTGAAATCAGAATACGCTGCTGCACCCTGACGAACGACAATTGACACGAGGAATCAAGTCTACTGATGTCCCGGCTCATCTCAAGAACATGGTGGACCTCCTGGTGCTGGAATCCACGCGGGCGGAAGAGGGGTATGCTGCTAGTAATATTCTAGCCCTTCCACCATTGACTGGTGTTACGGCAGCGCTACAGGAGTTTGTCTAGAGTATCTGCTCAAGAATGGTGCGTCTTCTTCCTCCTAATAATGCACTGCGTCTCATATTTTGTTAGACGTCCTGGGCACACTCGTTCGACTAAGCGAAACGGATCGGCCGTCCGGAATCCAGGCTGAAGTTCTGCGCGCGGTGCAGAACATGGTGGTTCTGCTTGACGAACAGTTTCTCGTCCACTCAGCTGTGCACCGTGCCGTGCTGAGGCTGCTCCGCAACTGTGTTGGCGATGACCTACAGGAACAACTTGACAACCGCAGCAAGAAGGCCATGGGTGCGGCGGGGAATGCTGTCCGTAGCTCACCATCGGAGTACGAGGAGGATCGTGAGTCATTGCCATCCTCGCCAATATATCTACATCGGTTGACGGATGATGCAGTTGTGAACCTTCTGTGTATCCTTTGCAGTCGAATCCGGACATACCGTGAACTGCTCATGATCTTCTTCCATGATAAGCATTGGTATCGTTCAGAACCTCTGTTTGCGGTGGAAGAAGAGGACGAAGAGGATGACGAAGAAGAGGACAGCGCTGAGAAAAAAGAGCCAGAACCTAGCGAAAAGGAGCAAGACCCGGCCACCGAAGTTCCTCCAACATCTCCTACACCTTCTCAGCAGACAGTGACATCTGCACCAGCGTCCTCGCACACGAAGAAGCCTGAATACGAGTTCCTGCTCTTCAACTACCTTCTACGGTTCGTCCACCGAGAAGGGCAGATTGGAGATTTCGCCCGTGCGGGTCTGCTTTTCCTCATGGATGTAGCTATGTCTCCAGGGGAGCCCGTTCATCGCCTCGTAGGCGACGAATCCGAATCTTCGTCTACGACTGTCGGTCCTTCGGATCCAATCACGGACGCTGCTCTTTCTCTCGCCGAATACATCCTAGACGGCGATTTCTCAGAAGTCCTCGGAGCTGGCCTCGGGGCCGTGTATTCGCTACTCCCATCGAAGCTCGAGATACGCCCACCCGTATCTACGGAAGGAAGCCAAGGAACCAGTATGGTTTTGGGTAGCAACCCCATTGACCTGGAAAAGGACTCTCTTCGCGAGGAGCGGGATCGGACGCCTGGGATCGGGATGGAGGACTCTACGAATCCCGATTTCCGGTCCCGCCTGGACCACTTCCTGAAGCTGCTTGAGTTCTTGGAAGACGTGTTCCGCAGGAACACTGGAACTGACGCGGACGGACATGATACTTCGACTTTCGTTGGGTCAGCAATCGTCCAGTCTATCTTGGACGCAGTGCGACGGATTTTCCTCGAAAACGTCCTATATCCATCCATCCTGGAGTGTTCGGATACAGATGGGAGTGCTGTGGCCGTTATGTCTTATATCGAGGTCACGCTTAGGACGCTTGAGGATGGGCAGCTGGCCGACTTGCTCGTCAAATATTTGATGAGTGAAGATAACGACGAGGTCATTCCAACCCGACGCACCACTCTCAACCTTAGCCAACCTGCTCCTCCCCAAGCGAAGCGTGCGGACAAAGCGACCAAGTTGCATCGACGAAAGAGTAGTGCAATGGTGCTGTTGGAGATGGAAGCTCCGGATTCTCGCCGCCCCACGGAGTATTTCACCTCAATGGGCCGATTTACTCTGAAGGACCTACTGCTTTCAAATCTCAGGTCGAAGAATCAAGCCACTGCGACGTCTGCGTTGCAGTTGCTACAATCGCTATTGTCACAATACAACCACCTCTGTGTAGACAACCTAATCATCGTCACTCACGACCCGAAGGCGACCAGCTTCCCAGAACCCGCGTTCCTAGCACCTCCGCTCCTAGATCCACCTCACACAGCCGCCTTGGACGATGACGACGACGTCTTCATATATCCTGGAGCCGAACCAACCCCTCCGCCAGCTCCTATCTATTCAGGACCTCTTTACTCGCAACCCGAAACCACATACTCAACCCATGAACGTGAGATGGGCTTGTATCTAAACTTGGTGTCTCGGGTCGATCCTCTTCATACCAGTGATACCTTCAGCACCGGCTATGATCGTTATCTCCAGGACGCACTCTTTGGTATCCAGGACCACAGTTCTTTCCGGCTAGACATGGATGAATCTGTCCGGTCAAAACTCAAACACCAACTGAACCCCAATGACCCGATGCTCACCATAATATTGGATTCGCTACGGAAGTTCCTGTCCAACACTCCCGAATTCAACATCGCTCTTACCGGGGTTTTAGCGACGCTGGCTTACGATACCAATCGCTCATTGGCCGGCTGGCTGACATTCGGCTATAAAGAGACTCAAGCTCCTGTCCGAATGAGCGGCGAAGAAACGCTCGACCAGGTGGACGACGGAGATGATCGCTCGGTCGACTACGGTGTCGAAGAGAAACTTGCCTCCGAGTTTGGAACATTGCCTGCCTCGAGTCTCGACGACCAATCGCGGCCCGTCGTACACACCATCTTCCAAGGCCTCGTTGCCCAGCTCGAGCGGTATCGACAGCTGGTCGACAATTTCGACAAATATCTTCTCGAGCGTCGCCAGGGGTTGCTTTTCAACGAGAACCTCACCGATGCACTGACTCTTGCCTTGGATCTCGACGATCCGAGCGCCACTCCGAAGCTTCGCCAGTCCGGATCCATCTCTGTGGTACCAGAAACACCCCAGAAGCCTAAACCTGTGCCAAAGAAGTCGACTTCGTTTGTGTCATTCCTGACGCCCAAGAAGAGCAAGAGTTCTCCCTCCAAGGCCGCGTCCGCCGTCCTTACGCCAGACCCGAATACGCCGTCGAAGACAGTGGCCGCGAGTCCATTTGGCCCGCACTACCAGCACACAGGTTCCATCGTCGTGGAACCGTTTGAGGCGCCCGTGCCCTTAGCTGGGCCTTGGACACCCGCCAAGCCACGCAAGTTCAATGCGGAAGAGGAAGATGTATTTTCGTCGGGATGGAATGCTGGCAAGTCCCGGGACGAGTACGCGTCAGACGAGGAGGAGCGGTCAGAGAAGATAAAGACGATCACCCTGTCACAGTTGCTGGACAACGTCGTCATCCTGGAGGAGTCCATGAAGGAGCTGGTGGCGATTATCCAGGCGCGCCGGAGTTTGGGCATCGATGCCGTCCGATACCTGTAGTCTAAGCTTTGGTTTGTTGCCCCTCTATACCTTGCTTTCTTCAGACCTTGGGACAATTGTATACCACTCGCGATCTATCTGCTATTAAATTAATGTCTCGCAAATCATATACACCAGAGAGAAGTAGAGTGGAAGTATGGGTACAACAGCTAGAATACACACAGCGTCAAAGAAGTCAGGTCGAGTTATATCTATGTCTTGGTCCTTTTGCCCCTTCCGCCCTTTGCTCCTTTGGACGAACCGCTTCCACTGCTCGATGGTTTCGCCTTGTCCCCGAATAGCTTCTTTTGCAGCTTCTCGAACTCGGCGTCGTCGATTTCCGGCGGGTCTGCTGCAGTCGCTGCCCCTCGCTTCCTCTTCTTCGGGGGCTCCTCTGCCTCCTCTACCTCCTCGTCCTTGCTCTTGCGCTTGCCTTTGCCGCGCGGCTTGGGCTCAGCATACTTGGCGGCAAGGCTGTCCAGGAAACCTCCTGCCTTCTTCTGCTTCTTGAGGATGAGAGCTTGCAGCGCCGAGACATCACCTTCGTCCTCCTCATCCTTCTTCGCCTTGCCTTTGCCTTTGCCCTTGCGAGGCCCCGCCTTCCCACTCCCATAAAATTCGTCCCAGACTCCCAGCTCGCGCGCCAGGTCCTCTGCTTCCTTTGCCTCCTTGTCTGCCTGTTTCTTCCGGACGAGCTTCGCTTTCTCGTCCTTGATGCTTGATTCCCATGTTGGACGAGATGGCAGCTCGCCGTCACGGATGAGTTTGGATATGAGCACGATAAAGCGGGCTTCGTCGTCATGGGTAGAGTGGGGTATATGTTTCATGATCTCGTCTATGGAACCATCCGTGTTGGTATAGGCCTGCTTCAGGTCGTCTACTTCCTCGTCTGAACCTACAGAAACATTAGTCGCATGTTTCGAAGAGCAGAGGCAGTAATTTACCCTGGTATTCCTTCTTCATTTCATCCAGCTTCTCTTTCGTGACCCTGTCGAATAAGTCCTCGAAGTATGCCTCCCATCCGCCCTCCTCCTCTCCCATGTCCAGACCTTCGTCCGTCTTCCCCGTCTTGTCGTACCTCTCCCTCCTCTTTTCATCTCCGAGAATAGTGAAAGCAAAACTGATCTGCTGAAACTTGTGAGATGCCTCCGCCTTGGCTGCGTCGTCAGACGTAGCATGTTTATCAGGGTGATATACGAGAGCGAGCTTGCGATACGCCTTCTTGATATCCTCAGTCTTTGCACTAGATTCCAGCTTCAAGACTGCATAGAGGTCTACATCCTCTTTTCCAAAGAAGAGAACACTTGGGTCGTCTCTGTCGTCCATGGTGGAATAGGGCAGGTTGTTGATTGAGTCAACAGTTGACGCGTCTCCGCGACGCGCCTGGTGTGACCGGCATCTGACGCGTCGCACGCTGTCTGTGACCAAGCGTCACGCTTGCGTCCTGGGCCTCCGAGTCCGACTCGTCCTCCGAGTTTCAGCAAGTTATCCCCGGTCAGATGTCGTCGATTGCATTGGAGAGCACATACGCAGTAAGTTCCGATTTTTCCGTCGACGTCGCTGCGGATAATGAGAGATCCGGGTAGCAGTTTAGCCTCCGACACCTCCCCGACTGGCAACGCTCGCTCTCCAATTCCGGGATGTTCATACGGACGATCACCCACGCTGGGTGGTTCTTTTCCCTCCATTTACCGTCGGACTGAACCGGACGCCGTTTATGCCCAGGCGGGAGTCTGAATAAGGCATGCTGTATTCATGAACTCGGGAGAGCGCGGGTCAGCGCACACCGGATCGCGGTGGCCCGCTGGGCGGACTCGGCTTCGCGTCACGTGTGGACGCGCTCATGATCTTGTCCTCGGGCGCGTTTGGGTGCTACGCGCCTGCCAGGGGGCGCGCGTGCGCACCCGGGTTAGCCACGGAGGCTCTTCCCATGACAATCTGACGAAGACGGTGGAAACCATGTCTCTTCCCATGGGACTCCCTCAGCATGTCGCGAATATAAAAGGTTCAGGTCCAATCCGCTCCAAACCATCCACATCCTCCTCCTCTACTCAGCAGCTCCTCGCCCCCTCTAATTCTCTTCCGTCCTCACCTTTAGCTCACATCAGATATGAAGGTGGGGCAGTCGTGCTGCGCTCAGCGGAAAGAACTGTGCTTATGCAACCGCATCTCAGGTTCTCGCAGTTCTCTACAACGGCTTTAAGGCTGCCAAGGCTGAGCCCCGTCTTCTCGGCACCGTCGAGAACGAGGTATGTCTCTGACTCGACTTGCATCTATTTCGCATGTTCTGACGGTCGAGTAGCTCGGTCTCCGCTCCTTCCTCGAGTCCCGAGGCCACGAATACATCGTAAGCACACCCTATTGGCGATCACTTGCATTCCGGTTTCTCAGGCTCCGTCTCTCAGGTGACCAGCTCCAAGGACGGTCCCAACAGCGACTTCCAGAAGCACATCGAGGATGTATGTCTCAACGCTGCTCACAGGGTCGTGTCAGGTGGCTAACAAATGGGCTTAGGCCGATATCCTGATCACTACGCCTTTCCACCCCGGGTACCTCACTCGGGACCTTATTAACAAGGTACGGAGCGCTAAGAATACTGCACATTGTGATAACGAGCTCAGATTTTCGTCATCAGGCCAAGAACCTCAAACTCTGTGTGACTGCTGGTGTCGGTTCGGATCACATCGACCTCAACGCTGCCGTTGACAACAAGCTGCAAGTCTTGGAGGTACGCAAACCTTTATCCGACCTTCTTCACCTCGTGCTCACGCATCCCTCTCCTTAGGTGACTGGATCCAATGTCGTATCTGTCGCCGAGCAGGTCCTCATGTCCATGCTCGTGCTCGTGCGCAACTTCGTGCCAGCCAACGAGATGGTGCGCCGCGGCGACTGGAACGTCGCTGACATCGCCCAGAACGCGTTCGACCTCGAGGGGAAGACAATCGGTACTATCGGTGCGGGCCGCATTGGCCAGCGTGTCCTCGCGCGTCTGCAGCCCTTCAATCCCAAGGAGCTCCTGTACTACGACTACAACGCTCTGGCTCCTGGTAAGCTTCTCTTTCCTGGCGGTGCAAATTCATACTCATCCGCGTCATGACTTTCCTCAGAGACCGAGAGGGCGCTGACGGCTCGCCGCGTCGGGGATGTCAAGGACCTTGTCTCTCAGTGTGATGTTGTCACCATCAACGCCCCCCTCCACGAGGGTACCCGCGGCCTCATCAACAAGGAGATGCTCAGCCACTTCAAGCCCGTAAGTCGCACTCGCCCGCACTTTCCCTGACGCCCGCCCACTCACTGTACATCGCACTCTAGGGATCCTGGCTCGTCAACACCGCGCGCGGCGCCATCTGTGAGGCCGATGATGTCGCGGCCGCCGTGAAGAGCGGGCAGCTGCGCGGCTACGCCGGCGACGTGTGGAACGTGCAGCCCGCGCCCAAGGACCACCCGTGGCGCAGCATGCTCAACCCGCTCGGCGGCGGCAACGGCATGACGCCGCACTACTCGGGCACGACGCTCGACGCGCAGATCCGCTACGCCCAGGGCACGAAGGATATCCTCGAGAACTTCTTCGACGGCAAGCCCCAGGAGCCGGCCAATGTCATCGTTGGCGTCGGCAAGTACGAGACCAAGGCTTGTGAGTACTCTGCTCTGTTCTGGTCTATCCGGATGTGGGCTGGATGTTGATTGTTTTCTGTAGACGGTCAGCGCTAAGCGCTTCTCTGAGCCGCTCTTGGCTCCTCAATTTGTTTGTACTGCTAGGACAATGTTGTAGATACTTAGTCTTGTGTAATGCTGTTTCTTGCAATCATCATCATCATCATCCATCTATCTATTCATCTCTACGCGTATGCGGCGTCTGGTGCGACTTTGAGCTTGAGTCTGATTTCTGTCACGTTGGGAGAAGACGGTACTTCATTCAGTCCCACAAGTCTCGAAGCTTCGTCTCATCGACCAGGCTAAGCGCCCTTTTGTTTTCATTACAACGTCCAGATTAATTAGCTCCGAAGCTACAAAACAAACAAGCCAGAGGCCAAGAACGCGATCCGAACCGCATCTCGAGCCCATCCTGGACCAGACGCAAATCATCAATCGTCAAGTATCAAGTATCCAATACCATAGACTGTAAATGTCCAAGCAAGATATTATAAATACCGCACCATAACCCGCACCGCTCGTTCCACCCGAGCCCCAGCCCCAGCCTATATTACTGTATACAGCGCGCGCAGGCCGCGCCTATGGATATCATGGCTCAAGACACCGGTATAAGATAACAGCAGCCGCCGTCTACTCGATGGACAATCTGGTCTCGGTCTGGTCGACCTCGTCCTTGTACTCGCCCGGATGCGCGGTCGCGCTGGCCTTGCGCCTGAACAGCGGCGCGTCTGCAACAAAAAATCAGCGAACGATATGAGACTGGCAGCGAGTAGGCACGGACATATGGGTAGAGACTGACCGTGCGTCTTTGATTTGTAGAGACCCTTGTCGAAGTCCGAGAAACACCGCAGGCCGATGGCGAAGGTGGTCAGCAGCAGAATGAACGCAACGATCGCTGGGGAAATACGGAAACGGAGGTTAGATTGATAAGCAAGGAGCGATGCGGGTGCCGGGAGGATACGCACTGAAGACCGTGAGAGTCGCCCGTGTTGTGATGTACTGCTGTTCCGAGCTGGGCTGGTAGAACCGAACAAGCTTGTAGACTGGCCACGGAATACCCTGAGCTATTTGCGGTCATCCATGCACACGGACGTGCTTACCAACTACGGATGAGACAGACCGTGTCAGTCATGTACGGTGACAATTATCTCAGAATGGAATGGAGCTCACAGTATGTCTCAGCAGCCAACATGAGAATGAGCGACACGGTCATAAGCCTATGGAACCTGATCAGAACAGCCCACATATCGTCACCAACTCACAGCACATACCATTTGATCTCGCGCTGCACAGCCAAACCCGCTCCGATGAGAAGGAATAGGACAACGGGGATAGCTGCAATCGTGAGGCCGAACTCAGCAGAAGAGTCGGAAAGTACAACAATGAGCAGCTATGCAGTTATTCGTAGGTGAGAAAGGCAACATGAAGCTGAGATGGAGTGCCCACCTGTATTGTGACACCGGTGAAACAGAAGAAGTCGAACTTCAACAAGCAGATCATGACCTGGTAGAACTGATACATCGCTATTATTGGACGGTCAGCAGGCCTATGACTACCGATCCAATGTTCAACTTACTCTTCATTGCTGGGTTGGCACCAACAACGCGGAAGATGGCCCAACTGCGGGCGGGTCAGAAAGCGTGAGGCCGCAGCGATGAGATCAACGTACCCAAATTCCGCATACAGTGTCCTGACGAACCACATCATGACGAGCCATGAAGCACCGATGATACACGGCGTGACAATTAAAAAGGGCTCCACTTTGCGGAAGAGTGTATGTGCCCCGCCGCAGTTCTGCGACACCGTTATTGTCATGCTACAGACTGCGGTATCGGAGCGGAAGCACTTACGATGAAGCTGACAGTTCCATCACAGTCCGGCAGAGTGACCAAGGCCGTTTTCGTTTCGTGCACTTGGATCGCGGCAAACACGATGAGGGCCATATGGAACACTGAGCCACTGCTTCAGCATGGCGAGAGGCAGAACAAAGAAAGTTACGCACGGAGAATGCCTGCTAATTGGATGACATTTCTCATCCGCAGGGCATCAAAAGCCATGACGACCTCGAACAGTCTGGTAGCGTTTGCTCAACGCCGAACCTCATAGAAAAGCGATAAGGTGCTCACTCGGCAAAGATGAAAAGGGCGAGATAACATGGCAAGGTCTGGTATTCACATCAGCACATGGAAGCTTCTGCGCCAATCTCTATCACCCTACCTTGTAATTTGACCTGTCAAAGTCTACATGTTCCGCGACCTAGGCAGCGACATGAGAAAAGCTCTATGTGACCTGGGAGGTGAGCCACTTACGAAATGAAACGTTAATGAGATCATAACAAGCACAACGATGCCCTCTGAAAATATGTATGGGTCAAAGGTGATAAGATTAGGCGGGTTCATAGATCCTTACGAACGACGACTGGCAACGCGGTTCGCATGAGTCTAAGGGACCACAAGAGATGAACAAAGAACGCACGGGTAGCAATGAAGGACTTCTGCGCCCTGCTGCCGATGAACGGCTCCACGTTGGCCATGGCGGGAAGTCAGAAGAGGGATGGAATGAAGGAGAGGACTCCGGGAAGGAGGAAGGGGAAGGGAGGATGCAAGGCAGAGCGTGCCACCAAGTACTTGCGCGTGGTTGAGAAAGCGTGACCATAAGGGCTGTGCGCGCTTGAGGACATGCAGTGCCCAACGATCGTGCGTCCCTGCCATTCTTACCTCACCCATCGTACCAGCCCTGTACACTTCTCTCCGCCATAGCGTCCTTCTAAATATTCCGTCTCGCACTACTGTACCCATCCAGCCAGCCTGAACTCGTTGCTCTGACAATTTGCTGCACCGGACGTATTTCGTACATCCGCTGACACGATAGCTACACAGTTCACTCGTAGTAACGACCGGCATTTCCTTGGCAGCGAGAGATCTTGACAAGTCTCGACTAAATTACCCCTGCCGATGCAATCACTCCGCGGCACGGAATGCGAACTAGTGACCGGTGAGCATCGCTACATTCGCGTCAAGCAAGTCAACCACCATGGCTTGACTATTCCTAATAATGCCAGCCTAAAATTCCTCGCCTGCTTCGACACTGCGGGCGACTTCCCTTGAAACAAGCATTTCTTCCATCCATAAACGCCTCACGTTGTCTAGCGCCCAGCCCAACCATGCTTCAGAGGCCTCACCCGTCACAGCCTGCTGCGAATCTATCCTCTCCACAGATGATTGTGCTCTCTCCTCTATGCCGCGGCAGATCTGCAGGAGCGTCTTCCTCCAGGCGGCTTCGTTCACGCCAGATATGACGTCTGTCTGTCCATAAACTGTGCTTCGCCAGATCTGCACTGAGCTATCCGATAACACTCCATGATCGGGCACGTCGGGGCAGATGTGGTATAGCCGCAGAGCGGTGATGAGGCGATACGAGGGGTACGCTGGCCGCGGCGATGAGTGGAGTGTCCAATCTCTGCAAGGACGTGAGTCTTCGGGGAAATGCCCAGATAAGTAGGACACACCCCCAGTACGACTCGGCTTCTAGGATTCCCTTCATTTCGGCGCCGAGCTGACCGCGTTTCGCAAACAGCTCTTCAACGATATCTTGTACGTTTACTTCTCCCGGATAGACGCCAGTGGATATGGCCTCTTCTGATACGTTGTTGATGAATCCATACTCGGCGAAGAGGAAGCAGTTCGAGTGAGCGCCGTATGTGATGCACAACTCTTCACCTTTTGCAATAGCCGTCTTACCCGAGGTGCAGGTTAGGTCGGACATTCTTCGTCCAAATCCTTCGTTTCGGTTTTTCGGTTCCATGGTAGGGTTTTGCCATGCATGATTTGCTAAGTCAAAGACGGGACACATGCTGAGGTTGTCCCCTCTGCTTTTACCGAGGTCGTCATAAAGACAACGGGTGTTTACTGTTGGATGATTCAACGGTTAAATGCATTGCTGCGGAGACTAAGAAAAAAGAGAACCGTTGAGCCATGCCCACAGAAAGTTCAGAGTGCTAGAACGCTCCAGGTCATCGCGACTCAGCTGCTCCCAGGCAGCGTACTCGATTGGCAATTCTTGACGGAAGTCTAGCTAGTTGAGTCGCGTAAAAAAACTCACAACAAATATGGTAATTTTTGACATACGATATACTCACGCACGATGCGCCAATCTTCTAGGAACCGGGTCTCTATTCGAAACAGCATCGAACACGCCGATGGAGGGAGGAAGGATAAAAGGCTGTTCTCTGCAGGAGAGGATCCTTCAAGACGCCTTTTGACAAGCCATGTGAGAGGGTGACTGTCGAACTCCTGCGGCAGCACAGATATATATGGCCTGAATATGGGATCCGGAGACTCATCGCCTTCAGATGGCCGGCTGAGCAGTAGATGCAGAGATATAAGCTGTGTCGCCGTGAGGATAGGTGCTCGGGCACTAGAAGGGTAGCGCGGCGACAGCGTTACGATGTTCATCTTCGCTCGGGCGGGGAGCGTGAACAACGCCCTCGACGGCTGCGATACACATTTTTTTAAGGAACTATTATACGGGTAGATTTTGAGGCGAACCCTACCGGGACATCTGCAGTTGCGAACAAGGCGTTCCCCGCGCCTGCGAACGCGTGATAGTAGGATGAACAGCAGGATCACACTACAGACGGTCTGATGCCTTACCTTGCCTATACCTCGACTCGACCAGAAAATGCTGGTCATCAACATTCATGCCGAGCGCTTGGAGCCATTGGACGAGATTTTCCCATCGCTGGATGGGAGTAGACATCAACCTGCAATTGATTGGAGAAGTCAGCATCTCTGCAATCTTATCAGAAACAAGTCACCGGACAGCTGCCGTAACGGACCTCCGAGTGCGGTTGCGTGAGACGCACGAATCCTGCCCGCAACCCGGCCGATATCGATAAGTCAGTCCGCTGGCAGCCTGAGCACGCCTCAGCTGGACGACGAATGATTGCGGTTGGAAGAGGCAGGATCCCTCCACGGCTGTCCGCGAGGCGCCGCCCGTCCCAACTCGAGCTCGTCATTCCGGCGGTCCCTTGCAAATCGGATAAATACCGCCTGCTCTCGACTTCCACGGCTCTGACCGTGACCGCGAAGCAGCCGCTAGTTCCCTCTCTTCTTCTGTCCACCAGACCCATACGCGTGTTTCCACCACACCTCGCTCACTCCCGCAGCATGTCCGTGTTCAATGCATCCCGCCTCGTCGGCAAGACCGTCCTCATTACCGGTGCGAGTGCTGGAATTGGCGCGGTAAGAATATTACAGACCTGAATGTGTCTACGTGATTTTCATAACGAGCCCGCCGCGTGTTTTTGACTTTGACAGGCGACAGCCATCCTGTTCGCCAAAGTGCGTACAGTATCCTTACCTGACGGCGAAGCACTAAGCGCTAACAGTCACGACTATAGGGCGGATCTAACCTCATCCTTCTTGCACGCCGTGCCGAGGCGCTGAGCAAGGTCGCGGAGGCTGCAGCTGCGGCACACAAGGCTTCTGGCCTGACGGAGGGCGGGAAGATCGCGACCATCCAGCTGGATGTCGCCGATAAGGCGCAAGTCGCCTCCCTTCTGGACAAGATCCCCCAGGATCTGCGCAATGTCGACGTTCTCGGTGCGGTCCTTCGTCAGCTTGACTGACCGTTGTCCTCATCTCTCCCGCATCAGTGAACAACGCCGGCTTCGTGCATGGCGTGGACCGCGTCGGCAGCATCGCGGACGCGGACATCGACGCGATGTTCGCGACCAACGTCCTCGGTCTCATCTCCATCACGCAGCTCTTCGTCAGAGGTGCGATCTCTTTCTTAGACTACTTCTTCACGTATGACATACTCACCGGACTTTTGCAGAGTTCAAGGCACGGAACAACGGCCATATCATCAACCTCGGCTCTGTTGCTGGTCGCGAGCCGTACGCAGGAGGCAGCATCTACTGTGCTACCAAGCACGCTGTCCGCGCGTTCACCGAGGCACTTAGGAAGGAGCTGGTCGATACCAAGCTTCGTGTCACAGAGATTCAGCCTGGTATGCTCTGACCTATCGCTCTTTTCCTTATTGGACTACCTAACAAGACTCCACAGGCATGGTCGAGACTGAGTTCTCCATCGTCCGCTTCCGCGGGGACAAGACTGCAGCCGACAAGGTCTACGAAGGCCTCCAGCCCCGTATGTCCATCTTTCACTCACTGTAATATCAAGTGCTAATTATCCGACCTTTTCTTAGTGACCGCCGAGGACATCGCGGAAGAGATCGTCTGGGCAGCTGCCCGCCCACCACACGTGAACCTCGCCGAGATCTTCATCCTGCCTGTCAACCAGGCCAGCGCCGGCATCGCACACAGGGAAAGCAAGTAAACGGGGCGAATCCAAACAAAACAGCATGTATCATAGCAATCAAAGGGGGGTGGATACTGTTGTACTAATTCATACAAAATGCGATAAATGTGCGAGGTATATCTAAGTGGCGAGCGGCGAGATCCCACTCGCACTCCGGCTCTTTCTGGTAAGCTACGTCCTGGCTTTCTTTTTTCCCTTTGATTTCGGAGGCGGAGGTGGTGGCGGAAGTGGTTGTGCTTCTTCATCGTTGTCGTAGACAAACTTTTTGATGATGATGCTCTCGTGGTATACCCCCTTCACGGGTGAGTTCACGTCCAGCATGTTCCCAAGGTTGTCAAGCCGTACCGTCTATGATGAGGGATCAATACAAGAGGAATGGAGCTGGCACGGAAATACGTACCCTCGCGGAGCCGGCCAGAGCGCCCTTCTGAACCACGACTTCCGGCCTGTTGCGTGGTTGCGGCTTGACATCCTCCAGATTAATAGTATCGAACAGTCCTCGGTCCCACTTCACCCGCTTGGAAGACTCGCTTTCCGAGATATCGTCAAACCTCGCCTTCTTCTGCGCCCGTTCTGGCTTCTCGGGAGTTTCGTAGTCTCCCTCATCGCCTGCCCCACGCCGATGCTTCACGGGTTTCCCGTCAGACCCCATAACCAGGCTAGGCCCATCGCCCTCCCAGGTACTTCCTGCATCTTCCTCTGCACCTCCCGTGTCGCTTCGTCTCGCCCTCCGCGCCGCCCGTTCACGCCTTCCCTTCTCTTTCTCCTCTTTCTGTCGCTCCGAGACTGTCTTGATCTTCGTCGTTGGGCTTTCAGGCCTCTCGCCTGGTTTCCGGATGACCTCGGTCTCTAGATGTGCTACGAGATACTCCTGGTTCTTCTTCGTGTTGGCAGACGTTATCGCCCTCAACGCCGTCACGCTCAGTGTTGGGAAGTTGCCAAGATCGAGCTTGCTCTGTTGATTCCGACGTCGGGGCTGCGAAGACTTGGAACCAAACACGTCCATATCTGGGGGCTGTGGTGTCTTGCTGACGCGTGCCGAGCGTCGGGTGCCCGTCAACACTCCGTCTAGGAGAGGGCTTGGAGGGGGAAGAGGGAGGGATATGGGATCTGGCGATGAGCGAATGTCGGGAGGTGTGGACGGCAGAGGAATATCGGATGGAGAAGGGGCAGGCGGGGTGACGAGCCTCGAGCTCGAGGGTAACACGGGGGTGGTTGTGCCGAGAGGACTTGTTACTTGAACTTGGGGCTCTGCAGCCACAGGACTGGGCTCTTTGGATGTGGCTCTGCCTGCTTCGAATGATTCGGAACCGCTAGAGGATGACGACGCGAGAGGTCGTTTTCTGACGTTGGCCTCTACTTTCCGCATTGGCACGATCCCTCGTGGTCTGCTGACGGGACTTGATCTCGAAGGGCTAAGGACGACCGAGGATTTTGAAGATCCAAAGCTTGATTTCAGCGCCGTTTTCGGTCTCTGTGCTGATGGAGGTACTTGTCGCATAAGGACATACGGACGGGTACCAGGCGGTGAAGCACGTGAAGACTTCTCTGGCTCTCGCTTTCGCTTGAGAGGGGACGCTATGAAAGAAGTAGTGTTTCCGACTACCCGTGAAGGAGTATCTGGCGCGGCTGTGCTGCTCCCTTCGACAAAGTTGCTACTACCAGCTGGTACGATGCGCATTGGATGAACCTAGTCAAGCTGTCAATTACCGTCCGATGCCCATGCTCAAGGTCACACCCACCATACTGCTCGAACTCCCGGCCTTCAATTTTGGTTGCAGCAGCTTGTGAGGCTCCTTCCCCTTGTCCACGGGCCTGGCATATGGTTTGTTGCCAATGCGAGGTATCCTGCTAGAGACGCTGGACGGTTGTCGCAATACAGATTTCTCTGTCCTAGGCACGACGGGCACCTTGGCGGGAGAAGGCTGCGGCTCCCCTTCTTCTGCAATGCGTTCCGGCAGTTGGCTTCGCTTGTGGCCTCGGATAGGGAAGGGCAGCGTGGACCTTGGTTTGGAAGGCGTGGATAGTTCTGAGTCGGATTGCGCTCTGGAAGGAGGCTTGTTAGGAAAGCTTGGTCGTGTTGATTGAGGTTCGGCAGAGCCACTGCGCATCAATCTGCTGGGAGACCCTATCCTAGAAGTTGTCATAGTCGGTGTTGCTGCCGGAACAGGTATTCTCCTCGCTGGGCTGCGATTCGCATCATCGGATGGTGGCCGAGAGAAGACAGCCCGTCCAAAAATGCTTCCTGGTGGCGGCTGGTTGGAAGGGCCAGCGATGGAGCTGCCGTTGACACTCGAAAGTTTGGCGGGGGATATTGACTTTTCAGCGATGGCCTGCTGCATTGGAATGCGCCTGGCTGGTGTGGCAGGAACTTCTCCCATGGCGGCGAATTGTTTCGAAGGAGAGGAAGCGATATTCTTGAGGATATTAGGCATTGGGCTTCTTGAAGGAGGGCGTTGCACGCTATGAATGGTGAGACGTGAAGGAGGCGGTGAAGGAGAGGTCACGGCTTTCTTGGGAGTTGATGGTAGCTCGCCTAAGGGAAAGAGGTTTGGCGGTAGCCCCGGTATAGGATGAGGAGATCTGCTAGCCTCTCGAATAGTCTCCATAGGAGGTGCAAGGAGATTAGAAAGAACGTCAGTAGATGTTGGTGACAGAGATCCAAGCTCCCTCTTATTATTGTCGATATCCGTCTTTGAAGCTTTGCGGCGCGGTGTCTTCGCACTACCAGGTGTCACAGGAATATTTCGTGCGGCTGGAGTTGGAGTGGCAGGAGCAGCAGGAGCCAAGTGATTTGAACCCTCAGGGTGTGGTGATCGTCGAGGTGATCGTCGGAGGATCTGAGGATCTGCCTGCAGCGACGGACCTGCACCATCCAACAATTTCTCATTCACAGAGTCAATTGGCTTCGTGACCTCAACTTCGTCCGTCGCATCTGGCAGAGGAACACGGTCAACAGATGGCGAGCCCCGTGTTCTTTCGATGCCCTCCAGCATGGCGGTCAGTTCTCTCGCTTTCCCTCTTGTCGGACGCACGGGAGAGGGGGAGAGTAGATTATTATGAGGCACTGTATGTGGCGTTCCGGAAGGCCCATCAAGCTGAGAATTTATGTCCCCTGCATGAACACCGGCTGGGACGGGCGGTGATGCTATGGGTTCAAATGAGATCAGATCGACGTCTCCGCTGGATACTTGAGATGTTGGCTGGTCCTGACTCTTCATGGGACTCCGAACCTCAGCTTCCACACGTGAGGAACGTAGCGGACTATGCCTAGGGGACCAGGGCGCGGGATTGGGGGGTGTATCAGAGTCTTCTGGGGTAGCGGAAGTAGTCTCTGTGGGTAAATTGACTATGGGAGGGGTAGGAAGGTTGCCGTCCTGCAGTAACGCCATCTGAGGCGGCGGCGATGGATTGTCGTGTGCGCGAGCAATCTTGCTTGCCAAGGCAGACGACGGCTCGGCTTATATGGCAGTAAAGAGTCAGAGAGATGTGCATGGAAAGATGGAAAGTATAACTCACCTTCCGGGTCAATTATTGGCGTCTCGCGATCGTCTGTTGAAACTGGATCGTTTCCATCAACAATTTCCTCTACATCCTCTACATCCTCAGCATCCTCGGACGTAGCCTCTTGATTAATGATAGAAGCTGTCGATAGCCTTCCAGAGCGACGGAATGGGCGATTGGTGGGACTTGACCGACGCGACCGGCGACGAGCATTCTCGGAAGCGTACTTCTTCTCTGGAGACTGCAACGGACCGAAGTATACACGGGCAGCAGCGGTGTTGACGGCATCTTCGATACTGCTCGATGAAGAAGGAGATGACTCCCTTTGGTCGCCTTCGTCATAAGATTCCGGCTGGGGGTCGAGGGGCATGGTAGCCGAGGATGGTGTGGCACTAGTAACACGAGATGGCCGTCCGCCGCCTGTGGCGTTCTGTTCAACGCGTCGCATCACGTGCAGCTGCTCTCTGGCTCGGCCTTGGTCGGCCCGCTCAGTACATAGGATAGGACCCTGAATGATTGTAGAGGTGTGCAGGAACCACAACATTATATACGAAGAGTCACGACAAAATTTCAAGCAGAACATAAGCATGTTCCTTCAGAGGTGGGTATGACATAGGAGAACGAGCTATAGCCGACTCATGTGCTATCATCCTCCATCTCGGCAGAAGAAGCCCATGATGCAGAATAATTCGAACCAGGCAGCATTGCCGATTGGTCTCTGATGACAGCTTTGAGCTGACCACGTAATCCTTTTCAGTAACTTCCCCGAGCACATCAAATTATTGCACGCACCCTTTCGTTCTCCTCCGTCAGTTGCTGTAAAGTACCACCGTAAGGTTCGGTCGACCTTGTCTCGCCTTCCCGACCATCACCTGGAGGATATGTGCCTCCGAGCGGGGTGGTCTGAAGCGACTGAGCGAGCCGGCGCCGTTTGTGAGCGAAATCACCATCGGCACTGCTTCGCGACACATTAGAATTGCTCATGGCGACGTCGTCGTCACTCAATTTCCGCTTGCTCGAGGAAGCGTAAAGCGAGTTTGACGCTGTAGCTGAGAAGACTTCTTCAACATAGGCCCCGAGTTCTTTCTTCATCTCGTCCATTTGTGCCTTCAACTTTGCCTCTATACTCTGAACAGTACCTGTAACAAACAACTGGAAGACGTCCTCCCAGACGTGACCAAGGTGCTTGAAATCAACTTGGACTCGCTCCTGATACTTGGCACGATTCGTGATTATCTCTTCTAGTGTAGGGCGGACAGCCATCGTGGCCGAGGAAGATATCTGGGAAAGTGTGTTGGAAAGCTCCGTATAGGTCTTTAGTTTCACTTCTTCGGCGTCATAAGCGGCTGTATCCTGTGTCGCTCGGTTGCTCAATCTATCCAACGCCAGATTTTAAATCGAGGGCTCAGGATTCAACATTTTGCACCTACTTCGCAATGCGTCTGAACAGGTCCACCATTCTTTCGGCGAAGTTGTCACTGTCTATGGGTTTCCCCGCAGGGCTAGACGTAATCGATTCGGAAAGGGACGTATCGCTGGCAAAATCACTCATGGGCTCCGAGGCTTTATCAGAAGCACCTGTTACGCACGGGGAATGCCTTGAATGACGCCCTATGGAAGGGCCACGGCAAACGCTTACCAACGGCATTCCTGTCGTAAATTGGCGGGTCTTGTTGAGCACGTTCGATGTCGATCTGGAATAAATGTCAACATAAGAAAACGATGTAGCAGGTAGTTATTCATGCGCATACATAGGGTGATTTGGATTCTGTCGCAGGCTCTGGGAGCCCTGGAGAACTCTCCCGTCGGCCGAAGCTTGGTCGACCATGATGCTCCCTCGAATCGATGTTCTGGCTGTATGCATCTCGTTGCGACGTACGTGTGTTTCCCTTCCCCTTGTTCTCAAAAGAGTCTCGCCTACTGAATTTGTCGGCTCGGCTGCTTCTGCTAAAAACGTCCGACTGAGGTGCAAGTGGAGACACGCGACGACGGTCCTTCTGCTCCGACGTAGAGGTACCTTTCGCTAAGACTTGGCTCCTCTCTAGATACGAGGGCGGCCTTCTGGGGTTTGATGGTGAATCTTGCCACTGACGATCGTTAGGATGGATGAAGCTGAGTATTTAGATCATCATGAGTAGAAGCTTGAGTTCATATGAAGAATAACAGACCTGCAACGACTTCCTTGGGGACAAAACGGCTTTACGGGCCTCCCATCATCGTCAAAGTACTGAAAGACAATGTCAACAGCAATGAATGCTACGCGTGACGCTAGATCTGACCCTGCATTTGACACTCTTGTAGCGCGACATGGTCTGTGAAACGATGACAGATGCGATATCTGCCATGGCGATATCGCCTCCAGGTTATATACATGTTACCTCGCACCTTCGTTCCCAGCAAACAGAAGCCCGGCGGATGTGGAAGTGCAGTTGCCTAAAATGAGCACGCCCACACCTCGACAAGGAGTTACAGTCGACACATCCTCTCCAGCTGCATTTGACTGAACTGAAACCCCACTAATCAGCATGTCATACTTCAGCAGCTCCAATGCTACTATGGAGCAATGTTTTCAAAAGGTACGAGCAAACGAGAATATCAACCGTTCACGTTTCAAATTTAGGGTACCATTTGCGATCGGGTGGTACGTCGGTGAGTTGATATTGAGGAATCATTGATCGGTGTTTTCTCTACTGTCCAAGACATTGCTTTGCCAGTGAGTGTCGACGGGACCACCGTACGAGACCGAGACCGACTCTCAGGGTGACTGAGGAATATATTCCGGGCAGCGGTCCGGTCGACCAAAGCGTCGTCCGGCAAGAAGGATAGCCGTGCCGACGAGCGCTTAGCTGCATGCATGGTATGGCACTTCTCATACGGTTGATCAGTCGTTGCGGTGTCGTACGCATGCACCCACTCGGTTCAATACACGTCTCGCGGTTTCCTCGGGGGTGACCAGCCTTCCGACGTCGACTCTAAAAACCCTGGATACTTCCATTTCCCGCCCTTACCGTATCCCAATTTTGAAGAACAAAGGCTACGACTGCGAAGAAGCTTCGCGTGGTAGGATAGAAGCACGGCTTGCTGATTTCCACCGGAAGCCATGGGTTCTGTCTTGAGCTTCGGCGTCCTTATGTTCGTGGCTCAAACGCCCCGGACCTATTTCACTGCGAGTCCCGCTTCCCTCAGGCTGAAGAAAGGCCGTCAAGCTACAAACATTCGTGCCTTCGTGGAATCCAGCTGTCCGAGTCTATTCGCCAAATTCCGATCTGCTTGGTGGTTAACTGGGTGAGAGACATGCTGAATCCACGTTGAGTGAGCACTGACACAAACGCGCTTTGAAGGGGTCATTTACAAACTTTATACTCTGTCGTCGGTGATTTCTCTAAGGTCGATCAAGTCGTTTATGACAGGTAGGCGTCTGAGAAGATCTAGAAAGAAGGGAGCTTATCTGGAACACCTCAGGAAGCTATTGAAATTGAAGGACGGGGGCACATTGTAAGCACTTCTCCCGCACGTGGATAGCCTGCATCTTTTCTGACGTTTCGCAAGAGGGCTGGATTTCACGCCTCCTGCAAGCGAACGCAGCGTTGATGACGACACGCCCATCGTTGTCGTTTTACACGGCTTGAGTGGAGGTGATTCAAATTCTAGTAAATAACAATGCGCACGTCTATCTTACAAGATCGTAGGGTCCCACGAATCATACGTACGGGCAATCTTAGCGCCGGCTATTACTCCAGTAAATGAAGGCGGTCTAGGATATCGTGCTGTTGTTGTGAATTTCCGCGGCTGTAAGCCTACAGCATATTTGGCAGGCACTTCGAACTCACCACTCTTCTCGCAGGCGCCGGCGTTCCATTGACCTCGCCTCAATTGTATTCTGCAGGACACACCGACGACATCCGACAAGCCGTCTGGTATATATCCCATCTATACCCCAAAGCGCCTTTGCTTGGAGTAGGCTTTTCGCTTGGAGCAAATGTGTTGGCAAGATACCTTGCTCAGGAGGGCGAAAATTCTCGGTTAGTTGCTGGCTGCGTGTTGGGTTGCGTGAGTGTCTTGTTGCGCTAGTTGCAACTTCGCTAATGTGATTCGACAGCCATGGAATCTAGTCAAAAACAGCGAGGCGTAGGTGTACTCCAGTCCTTGAGGGAGCTTCGGCACTGATTACGGGTAACAGACTGGAATCAGGCTGGTTGTCGAGACATGTCTACTCGCGAGGCATGGCATCCAACCTCAAACGGCTAATCAGCCGCCATGTCTCTGCTATCTCACAGTTCCCCGATTCCTCGCTGGGGCAACAGACGCCGAAAGTTCTCTCGACCAAGAGCATGACCCTAGTTGACTTTGACAACGCGATCACCAGAGTCGCGGGTGGTTCATCTCCCCCGTTCCCATTCCCGAGTGCATGGGATTACTACAAATGGGCGTCCAGTGATCAATTGCTGGCCAAAGTCAGGGTCCCATTATTGTCGATCAATGCCGATGACGACCCCATCGTCAACGAAGTGCCCGTAGATGCTGCCGACAATGGGTGGGTGGTCATGGTCATGACAAGAGGAGGCGGACATCTGGGCTGGTTCGAACTACGGGACTCGGCTCGCCACCCAAGAAGGTGGGTCAGCAAGCCGGTGATAGAATGGCTCAAGGCGTGCGGGGAGAACCTTTACGTCGATACTGAGAAAGCTGTACCTTTCCGTGACGCAGACGGGTGGTTAGTCGGGGCTGGAAATGAGCATCTTGGCTGCCGAGAGGCCGGAAGCGGGGGCATGGTAGAAGGTGCAGAGAGCGAGGAAGGGATGCTCGCTGGGCTGTAGTAGCCTGAGGAGACATACATCTTAGATTGATTATAATTAGAGCTAGAGGAGGCAACCGGCCTACATTGGATACTCATCTAGCAACATCTAGCGGTTGGATCGTACAATGCCCTTCGATATATAGGCTGTTAGCAAGGCTACACGACGTCGGCAGGTGCAACGCGTCAAATACAAAACTTATTACTACAGATGTAGAGGGCGCCTAGTCACTGTCACTGAAGTGTATGCGATCTTCTTCATCTTCATCTTCGTCGGCTCTTGTCCTCTCATACTGACTCACGTCCACCGAAACCGTACCCTCTTCGACCAGAGCATCGTCCTCGAGGTCCTTGTCCCGCTCGAACAGCTGTCGACCTGTATATAGGGAAGTCAAATGATGAACCAAGCATGTATCGGAACACGCACCCGACAAACGCAAGTTGGACTTTTTGTATTCTTCTCTTTCCTTCGGCGTAAGAGCTTTGAGCTTCTCCTCCTCTTCACGCTGTTTTCGCAAAGCCGTCTCCTTGTCGAATTTGACTTTCCATGCCAGGAAAGATTCAGGCGTGACTGGTGTGCCTCTAGTACGAGCCTCCTCGGCCTGGAGCGCAGAAATAAGATGAAGTTCACGAGACGATCGGCCATCGTACCTCCAAGGCCTTCTTCTCCTTCTCCATGGCCTCTTGCTTTCTGTGCTCCTCCCTCGCGCGTATGAGATCGGAAAGTTGCTCCCGCAGATGGGAGACGATAGTAAAGGTCATGGCCATGCCAAGATTCTCTTCGCCCTAGCCCAACGAACACTCAATAAGGTTAACATTGGATAGTAGGGCGGAAGACGACCTACAACAACGCGCATGCCATCCAGGAGCCCAGAAGCTTCATTATCCTCTAGCTCGCCCTCAATTGCCTCCAGCTCCATGGACGGAAGGGCGTCCGGGTATTCATCCGGGTACTGCACAGTTAATTCCAGTTTCACTGGTCGGCAATGCGTAAGTGGAAAGCCGCGATGGTTGACAACGGGGAACACACGTGTGTCGCCATCATCTGGTGGATCCTCCGGCTCTACATAGATCTTGATATCCCTTTCGGATAACTCTTAGTATGAGCCTCAGTTTCAGGAAAGCATGAAAGGTGCCCATAGTATTACGGACTGGTAAATTCATCGGAGTAAATCGATTCCAAGACCTGGGGCAAATAAGTGAAAATTCGGAGATCCAAGTGTGCGCCGCTTACCTCGAATTCCTCTAATAGGACGTCGGAGGACATGGCTGCGGCAAGGGGAGGGGAGTGGCGTCCAAGGTCGGAGCCAGTAAGACGCGAGGCGTAGCGGGCGCTGGGCGCGGCAGTCGGCGGGCGGCATTCCCACCCTCGTTCACCTCCTTCCTCTCACTCGGTTCAGACACCATGCAGGCACTCGTTGCTCGTGCAGCTGGCGCACTTGGCAGCTCTGCTACCGCTGCATTCGCGTCCTCTTCGTTCCGTGCCTCGGCTTCTTTCTCTCTGAACCGCTTGTTTGCCACGAAGCCAGGCAGTCCTCAGGATTCCGTCAACTGGAGTGTCCTTGATACCACCTATGACGCCCAGCGGACCGAAAGAACCACTCAATACGTGAAGAGTGCTGAGGAGCGATGGGAACAGAGGAGCAAGAATGTCGTCGCCAGTTTACTGCCTCCCGGCAACGCCTACGCAGGTATGGTGCAAACTTCATTCGGCGCGCATACGCGACTCAAATGAATGTTCAGGGCGGAGCGTGGAGGTCAAGAATGGCGCCGTGACGGATGCTCTGAGAAGACTCCAAGCTACTTTGATGCGCAACCGGGTACACCAAGAACTCAGGATGACTGCTCGTCATGAAAAGAAAGGAGTCAAGAGGAGGAGGTTGCGGAGCCAGCGCTGGAGGCGGCGCTTCGCTCATGAGGTAAAGGCCCATGTACCTTCGTACTCATCTCACATTAACCGAGTGTCACAGGTTCGCAAAAAGGTGCAGCTGGTGAACGCGATCCGTGCTCGCGGTGCATGACAGTGTCGGTTATACTCACCTTAATACTATTTTACACTCCTCTTGCGGTCCGTCTCTCCTGAGTGGATCGGCCTGGCGGCGTCGGAGACGCGCACAGCCCGACGGTACCCTTGTGATGTGTGTGCGAAGGAGAAGAGAACGGCTGAGGTGAGTCTTGAAATGCCATCCGTCTACCTGTACGCTTTACAGATACCTTGGCAGCAATCATTGCCCTAGTGTGGGTAAACTTTAAGCTTTGCTTGACCACCAGGCAGTTCGCATGGAGTTTGCTCGTTGGATGTTGGCTTCAACCTCCTGGCATTCTGAAATCTCTTAACGCCGGTGTGCCTGCTTCCACGCTCAGAAATCTCGATGTACCTGCGCGTTGGCTTTTATCGCTCCATCCATCAGGTTCCAGAGGCACGTTGGCCTTGGTCCGGCGCCTCATGCGCTACACGATGTAGGCCTACACCACGATGCATGCCGTACCCCATCGCTGTCAGACAAGTTTCGCCTCATAATAACTCGGTGTGCGCATGTCCGGACGACGTCGGGTGCCAGGGAGGTCCTTCGGTGCCCTCTTCCATGCCTCGCAATGCTTGATCGACCCTCACTTGAGCCGTCTAGGCGCATTCGACGGCCAGACGTCGCACTGTGGGTGGAAATAGGGGTTTGTCGTTGAGGCAAAATTTGATCGACTTGGTCAGACGGGAGAATTTTGGATGCCTGCAGTCGTGTGTTCTTCGTGCGCCTCCCCCCTCTTTTCATCAGAGGGCTCAATGGGCGGTCGGCTGCGACCCCGCGAGGCGGCACGATACGGCAGCCGGTTGCAAGATGCCTCGAAAAGGTAAGAGATTATCCCAGATTATATTGTCCCCAGCGTGCCATGGATTTAAGCGTGGATCCACTCCGCTGGAAATGGTCTGGACACTGTAGGCGTGTCTGCAATCGAAGAACGACTCGCGCGACCGGCGTTGCACCTTAGCGTTCTTGGAGATGGAAGACGGCACTATAAGAAAGTCGTCCGGGGTAACAAATTTTCGGTAAGCTGTTCGACTTCTATCTCCCCGTCTCTGGGCTTCTACGACGAGCGCAACATGTGTCATAATGTGAGCCTTGAGCCGGCCTCAGACGACATCGAGTTCTAATTTTTGTCCCAGATTATCGACGGGCGTTTCCATACCCACTGTGGTCATTTCGTATCAATGTCCACGCGCCTTCAAGATTGTCTTCGGCCGAATTGTATATTCAGCAGAAGGCATGCTCATCCAACTGGTCAGTTGATTCTAGACGCTCTTCGCTATATTTCTCGTTTGACCGGGGATGTAGGATGCAAACCGGGAGAGTGTATCAGGATGATGGCTTTGCCCGTCCGTAATCCGATACGAATCAGCGAAACCAAATGCGGAGATTGCCTCCGTGAAGTACGAGAGGCCATTCGCGGGATGCCATGACATCGGTCATTGCGTTGAGGCGGCAGGTTGCGACGTTATTTAAGGGTGCTGGTGTCGGCGTTTGAGCTGGGCATTTGACTGCTACGGACATCATTACTTATACCTACCTATGCTATAGTATACAGCTAGTTTCCTAACTCTGGTTTCCTATCATTATTCCCCACTGTTCTATGACTTCTGGCCCTGACGTCGACTAGGATACAAAATAATGCTTGGCAGCCCGTTGTCAGTCCCGGAGTCTCTCTACGATTGTCGGCTATGTCGACTACCCTACCCGGTGAGCGACGAGATTCCTTCAGTGCTCTGCGTATTTTTGTGCTAACCATACAGTCTTTTGAGAAGTTGCTATTGACCAGGGCCACGGGCCGCTGTTGTTCACGTACGTAATCCAAACCCATCGGCGCAACCGTGTCTCGCAGCGTCTTTACACCCAGCGCTCTTCCAACTTCAATTGCAATTGTCATCGTACCGTCTGCTTCACACGTCTCCTATACCCTCCCAACAGCTTATTGTGGACCCATCGGCCACTTTAGGCTGTGTTTGCAACGGACTGATATCAGTCCGCTTTGGGAACAAGGTGCGTCGATTATGAAGGTTTGCAGAACAATAGACCAGGTCAGAAGAGGAATGTGTTGTGCGTTGCCTCTCTGCAGTGGCTGTGGGATGTGAAAGGGGTATAAAGAATCATGGGCCCACGCAGGTACGTTTGACCGTTCACGTTTACCTGCCTCACTCTCTGCTTTCTGGAAAAGCCCGCCAACCTGATCATGGACCACCAATTTCCTGGCGCACTCGGAGAACCCGCAACTGCGAATCTGAGAACATATATCTCGCAAGCAACGCTTCCTGCTTTGAAACTGGCTGCATGCGCACCTCCAGTACCACCTCCGGGCCACAAGAGCCATGCGAACGTCCTGTCCCCGCGTTTAAACAAGGATAGACGGTTACACACGATGTTCCAGTTAGATATGAAAGAGGACGAAATCCTGGCGTGTAGGTCTCCTACGCTTTACTCGTGTCAGTAGAATGGCCTTGACACTCTGCAGTTCTCGACGGTATAGTGCCTAAGGAACCCGTTGACGAAGACGATGAAGACCCTCACACCGGAGAAAGGCTGTCAGTCCCGTGTAATCCTGGGTTTTCTATTCCATATCCGACTCTGCCCGCCGCCAGGACTCTAGACAGGTGAGTGATTGCTGCTGCGTACAGTTGGGGCTTTCGTATGACGACATCGCTTCCGCAGGATTGTTTCTTGGTTTGATTATCTACCGTTTGAGACAGTACAACGCGTCCTTCACCTCATATATCCTCCTTCTCGATCATGGTCATTGCTTTTACACGATGGAGATGAAGATAAAGACTTGCTCCGATATTTCACTTGGACAGAAAACATGCCGAAGCACGAAAACTACTTTGGTCGCCCAAAGGTTGCCGCCGTCGTCATTGTGCAGCCTCCCTGGATACTCTCTGAGCTTGACCTCGACCATTTCGCAAGCTGTATGTCGGTATGTGGCCATCTTGCCGTTCACGAGTTCTAGTCGGCTGAAGCCTAACAGTTCCCCTCGCAAAATGCATATGGCACGGCAACCTTGCACGGCAAAGAACGGCTGTGGGCGAAGGTATTTGACCTTTGCAGAGCCAATAACTGTCGTTATTTTATCGTCTCAAACTATTCGGGATGGGTCATAGGTGCATTCACTAAAGGTGTGTGCTCCATATACCGTTACTCGACCGAATCCTAAGTCGAAGGTACAGCATGGAGCAGAGCCTTCCAGTCGCGGATATACTTCTTCGATGAGACGAAACCAAGTGTTTTGGAATGCCTCACATACTGGCTGACTTCTTCGATCGGAATAGCTGGCGGGTTTGCAATTCCCACTGTAAGTATCACTTCCTCAATCCTCTGCTCGCACGTCGGTCTACAAAGCTCACACTTCGTTGACAGGCTCCAGAACCTTATATCAGTGTCCAACCGCCTCAGGTTGTGCAAGATCTAGATGACATGACGGAGCACGCCTCTGAATCGACTTGGGCAGGAAAGAGTGACGGTAAGTACATAATACGAAGATGCTCGTCAAACGATCTCACCAAAAATCTACCAGAAGCACCATCTTCTGCCGGTGTGTACGGCGGTGCTGTTTCTACTGATGGCTTACCACCTCCATGGGCACCCATATATCGGAAACCTAGCATAGCGCAAATGCAACAGAAGGACTTCTTTATACACGACTGGAACAACTCGGTTCCCAGCAACGAGCCATTCGCGGTGCAAAGCAATGCTGGTGGGAGTATGACACTGTCTCACTGGTCTTCCGATACGACGGTGCAAAAAGCTTCTACAGTGCACGCATACGGTGGCTCGTGGCTCACTCCGTGACCGGGCATGGCTCTATCCAACTCTCCGCGATGACATGTTTCAATTTATCCAGTATTATATCGACCTAGTGTACACTACAGGCGGCAATGCCAATCTGACGAGTCAGTCACTGTTTTCCAAGTAGATGGGAGACTGCTATGAGTCCGTCTGCCGCTGTTCCTCGGCTGTACGATCGTCAGTGGTAGTATGAGAGAGCGCTTTCGCAGGCGTACTGCCTCCGCGCGTGGAGTCGGGCGTACGGCCGTTGACGTCTGGCTCTGCAGGTGGGTGATGAGTTGGAGCTTCGTTAGATGGTGCATGAACTGCCTCCGGAAGACGATATAGCGAGAACGGTAACGTCGACATGACAGGAGAAGCCACCTGAGAACATTATAAGACCTTGAGTACGCAATCAAACTGGCATGACTTACAGATGCTAGCTTCCCGAGATGATCCACAAGGTGCTGAGCGTCCTGGAAGCGGTAGAACTCGAGAAGTATCGTGAGGGAATCTAGATAGGCGATCAATGAGTCCGCTTCGTCCGCTTCGAGAAAAGTATTGATGATTACCTCTGACGCAGGCAAGCTCTTCTTGGCTCAATCCGAAGAACTCGATCGCAAAGCGCGTCCTATCAGGAGACGCGGGTTTGTGTGTAGGCGGGGTGGGCAATGAGGCGGAGGGAGGTGAAAGGGAGGTGCGTGCTTCCAGCGACAATGAATGCGGTCCATCGGCGATATGTTGAGCGAGGATGTAACAAGCACTGGCGATCACTTTTGGTGGATACAGAACGCATAAAGGCGTGCGAAAGCTAGACAGATCCTTTAGTGTGCGGGCAGGTGAATAGCAGTGATAACGCCACTGACGAATCATGGGCTATGCTCCAGGCATAATCTTCAATAGTCGGATCAGATTCCTGCGCCTCAAAGAGATCGACGAGGTCGGCATGAGGGCTATCGACGACGAAGTCAAAGCACAGCGCCTCGAGTAACACCTCTTCTGTCAGTAAAATTGCATGAGCGGCGTCGTCTATACGCTGCCATCGACGTCTTCAGTAGCTGCGGCTTTCAAGACACATATGTTTGCTTACTTGACCTGTCTCTGGTATGTCTCGAACGTTCGTGTTCGCGACCTTGGCGCAATATACTCTCGCAACATCCCGTAGTTTTCGTCCGCATTCTTCTGTCTTAGTAGCAAGAAAGATGCAAGAAGCTGCAACATCCTGGGCTCTTTGTCAGTGTAAGGATGAGCCCACTGTTTGCTTCTGCTCGAACCTGACGGTGGTAATCCTCCATGGAATAGCGCATAAAGAAGCGGTGGAACCAGGTTGCAGCTGTGAAGATACCGGGGATATGTCTAGACCAACAGTTGGACACATAGCGAAGCGATCATGAAGAAAGGATAATTACAGTCCGATGGATCCACCCAAACGAAACAAGAATTCAATTCCTCTCGCTCGGTCGTACATTTCGTCTTCAAGTGATCTTTCCAGCGCGGTGGGTGTTTTCCGGAGGTCGCCGATAGGGAAGAGCCATTGAGACGACATATTAGGGACCATGATACGGCGTAGTATAGGAAATGCAGCAAGATGCAGAGTTGGGAGACGAGGAAAGTACCATTGGTCGTAACACCAGCTGAGGACACCGCCCGGCGCCAATGCGACGAGACACCCGAAAGGGATCACGTGGAGTGATATGCTATATTTGGTAAGTATGTTTGCAGCCAGGCGCTTCCCCGCAGTTTCTTCGCAGTCGTGTGTCCTCACGCCCACTCCGTCAGTCGGCTCTTGCACGATGGCTGACTTCCACCGAAGGAGCATGCCGACATCTTCGCTCAAACACTCATGATGATAAGTAGCGCTTATTGCATTGAACCATTGTGCATTTTTACAGATCCTTCCCGATTCTTCTGAGCTCGAGGACCTGGCCAACTGATAGTAACCCACCTGCTCATCCTGGAGGGTACAGGAACGGGAGACGGAGATGCCGTCACGATATGGTCATAGTTCTGATTTGTCCTTGGTATCATCTGCCCTCCAAAATATAGCAAGCTTGCCTCCTGCCGCCGATGATGGCACCTTGCGGCTTCTCCGTGGTCTACCCGATGCGTAGTGGTGCTTGCTGCTATCTTTCCTTGGTATGCTTGTATTTTTTCTCATAGCGTCCGGAGCGCTTAGAGATAACCCCGATTATTTTTTGGTTCCGCTATTCTATGGAAGGCCGTGAGCGGCTGAATGCAAAGCAGTATGCAGGGCAACTTTCACCGCTGCATGTCCGGTATGACATTGTGCTATTGTCGGTACGTGCGAAGGTCATATTTTTGCAAGGGACAGCAGACCTGACGAGATATCGGCGTCGGACCAAGTTCGGTTATTTGCGAGCTTTTGGGAACTCCGCTCTCGTTGACGCACGTCGAAAGGCAACGGCTTGCTATCGGCAAGACCACGATGTAGAACCGGCCCCTGACTTTGCCTTGACTGGTGACGCGCAGCGACTGGCAGCAAATCTCACCGCTCATCGTGGGATTCATTTGACACAGCGCTTATCCCGGAACCTATGCCGTTCGAAAGAAGATCGTCACATCTATCGCGCTGCAACGAAGTGGCCGCTGGTACTGATACCGCGACCGTCACAGTCGAGCGACTAATGTGTCCTTCAAGAACAGACTTTGCGTGCGCGCGGCTCGATTGAGCAACCATGTTTTGCTTCCCGCCTGAGATGCAGCTTCTTAACATGTGTTTGCGTTAATCCCCGCTCGAGCTCGCTATGTCCGAGAACGACGTATGACCATAGAACATATACAGAAGCCGCAGCTATCATCCACCGTCTACATGTTGTACAAATTATGGATATAGTCATCCCAATCTAAGCCGTCTTCAAACCCCGTCGACACAAGCATACATACTCTACATCTCCTGACGTGGCGGTGTGAAAGGTGTGCTTAGCGAGCTAAGCCATTCTGAATGCACGCAGGGCAATAGCTATCAATCTGGGGATCTAGCCCGACAATTTCAAGATCAGCGTGGGAACGTCTGGAGGAGGATAGCTTACTATAGTTCTGAGGATGGTGGCGGCTGCGGCGAGGCAGAGCGGTACCGCAATGAGTATGGCAGCGGGACCCACAAATATATGGCGTACAATTGGAAACACGTCTGCGTGCACTGCGGCGGGACGCAGTCAGGAGGGTGGCTGGGGCTGAACTTGCACCAGCGACTATCACAGGTGATCTGAAAGACAGTCAGCACGACGGGCATACAGGTACAAGCTCCCCGAGCTAACCAATTCTTCGGGCTGAGCAGAAAATGAGTCAGATGCGTCGGTTAGTGTACTAACAAACGTACGAGGTCATATTCGTGACCGCAGCGACGATAAGTGTTGAGGACGCTGTATGGGAGGTGGTTGAGTGGGAGCAATGACTACGGCGAGAGGTGCACAAACCGGCGCCAGTGACACATTGTAGATGATTGGGGGGAGTGATGATTTTGACGACGGAACACGCATCCTTTTAAACCCTGGAAGCAACAGCCGAACAAACCGATAGCTCTGCTGAGGATGCCGCCTGCGGTCGGAGGTTGCTGATAACATCATCATAGCAGAGCGCACAACGCGTGGATGTCCTGGTTTCGCAAGGAGGCCACGATGAAAGGAAAAACAGGACCTCCTCGATGGCGGAAAAATAATCCCGAAAAAAAGAAAGAACGTGCGGCTGGTTTTCAGGACGACCATACAGGTCGCATCGGATCCGGTCTCTGTCCCGGCATTGCAATGTGACGGCAAATCGCCAAAAGGCTAAAAGTTCAATGTTTATCCGTCCCTGAGAGCACGTCAGAGGATATGAGCCAACTGGTGGGTGTCGGTATTCACGAGGTGAAGATCGATGTATATGACCGTCAGGTCTTCCGGGGTCGGCACGATGCTCCGATGCCCTCGCCGTTCCGATAAAGCATGCCGAGCACACCTGGCAAAGCGTAAAGCGCTGGGCGTCACAGTCTTCGGATATACATGGCAGGGCGGAAGCTGCAATTCAGAAGATACTGCTCCTCTGAGAAACAAATGTAATCTTTACCGTGTGGAATATTGCCTCGCCTTGCCCATTATACTTATCGCGGAGGCTCGTTCCGTCCTAAAGTGATACTCCCGCCCCACATCGCCTCCTGACATCAGTGGTCCAGTGCGCTATTGCGTGTTTGCACCGAGGACTGGGCCCGGTAGTGCGGCGAATGAACATTGAATCCGGGAAAGATCTGCTCATTGATTCAATCCTCCGTCCGGAATGACGCGTGCAGTGCACGAAATGGATCGCTGCAACACGAAGGGCCAGCTGCCACGTTCTTATGGGCGCATGCAATACATAGTGAGATACAGTACCGATGATACAGCCGCATTTGCCTACGGCATTGAATGCAAAAATACATCTGATTGAGCGGTCAATTAGATATCCACATCCGTCGCAGGGAATTTCAAAATTGATCACACGCACTGAGATGTAAGCTCCTGGGCAGCCGCATGAGGGGCAAAAAAATCCCTCATCCAGCAAACATCCCGACAAGGTACTGACTGACACCCTCCGGTGTGAGGATCCCAACGTCAGAGAAGACGAGAGAAATGAGGTCAGGTCTAGGGGAAGAACGCGCAAGTTAGAGATAACTGACGATGATGTCAGAAAAACCAAAAACCTCGTGTAGTCGACGTCAGGGTTTTTTGCGATTTGTTCTGGAGTCATTATTCGCTGTGTGCTGGACGATTGTGATGACGCTGACAATTGGGATATCGATGGTCTCGGTGTGAGTTCTGACGGCTTCTTTGTCGCCGCTGTATCCGCATTCTGAGCAGGCGGCGGAAATGAAAGAATTCCCGGATTGTGCGTTGGCAAATCGTACTGCGATAGTGGAAAGAGCCGGTGAAACTTGTAGCTGCAGTACCGTGAGTATTTCACGCCTATGTAAAACAAAGTTCGTACCTTTCCGCCAACGCGTAGAACGGCTTGCTCTGTGCTCGGGCAATGATAGCCATCTGATTGCTGCCCACCGCATTAATTAATCCACCGCTCTCCACCACAGCTTCCGATCCCACGAGGACGAAGTCCACCTTATCCATGACATACGCCACGGCTGAATCGAGAACCACGGTGCATGGAATACCAGCGGCGGTCAACGCGTCATGAGTCTTGATGCTAGGAAGAGAAGAGCTGTTAGATGTACAGTATGGGGCCAGAGAGAAGACGCACGAACCCTAGCCCACGTGGTCTTGCTTCTGTGACATAGACAGATATCCGCTTGCATTTATGAGCGTGCAACAGGGTTCGAAGGACAACGCGGGAGTAGGAATGCGTGAGGATCTGGACGACCCGTCAACGGACCTGATCCACATGGGTGTTATCTTGCGCACTCACCACGGAATCATCTTTGATGAACCCGAGTGCAAGCTCCGCAATCTGAGCCCGGTAGGTAAGAGCTTCCGAGGCATATTTCTGGCCCTGCCTGACGAGCTCTGTCTTAAGTTCGGAGAAGCTCTTGAAAAGTATTTTTCAATTTCGGAGGAGCGCGATAAGTACTGCGAGTAAACAACTCACGGCTGATTCATGTGGGAATAATGTCACGAAAGCGATGAAAAGCTCGCAACCCGCATCGAGGCCTATCGGATTTGATACGCGTTTCTTCAACTCCTCGGCCCCGTCATTCAACGCCTTGACAAGCTCAAACATGGTCCCGGCTTATCGATATTCCATCAAGCTCAAGCCAGCACAATCTGATGCTATCTACTCACCATCTGACTGAGTAACCAGCTCTGTGAGGGCTAAGATTGCAGCCAAAGGGGCAGATATCTAACGTGGTGAAGGTATGTCGGATGGTATTTGTGAGAGGTATTGTACCACATACGTCCTCGTTGGTGATAAAGCGCCGATATGTGGCGTATATGTCAAAACTTGAGGCATCTGCGCTCAAGCTGCCCGACTTGACGGTCGACGGCCCTGGGTTATCTGCAAAGAGTGAGCCGGACGCGGGCGGTTCGGGGGTTGCAAGAGTAGGAACGGCCATCTGCAGGGTGGTGAAAGACGTGAATGAAGACGAGAAACACGCGGAAAGCAGAAGGAGCGTTGTGCAGCGTTCGCAGAGGTTGCAGGCGAAGATAACTCGAGATCTATCGTCCATCCCAGATCTGACTCCTCCCACGTGATCTCTCTCAGCCACCTCGTGACCGTTCCTGGTGCGCGAGACTTGCGAGACTGCTGGCAGCACCCAAAGCCGAGACGCACCTTTCACAAGTTGATTCACTTGGGCGAGACTGCGAGGTCTCAGATGACGTTGCGCCTTTTCCTGGTGTTGGTCCTCTTAGTTTAGCCGATTCATGTGTTCGCACCGGACGCAACAGGGTGCTCATTTCGTAGTCGCGAGGTTGTCATTAGCAAAGACCGCGGCGGTACGAGGACAATGCGTAAGTACTACAATACAATGCCAACAGGACCAGAGCGGTCGACAAGTAGCAGCCCGATAGATCGGAATCCAGATAGTCGGTCGAGAATGGTCTGCAGCTGTCATGCAGCGGCCAACTGTTTACCGGCGGCAGATGAGAGGTTGCGAGCGTGTTGGCAACGGTTCGCTGTCGTCGACCGATGCGACTTATGACGAAGCCCGGTGTCCCCTAGACGAGATCTATTATTATCGCTCTGAGGAGGTGTCAGTGTGAAAAGTGAACGGACCACGGGGATGACGTTGAAAAATAGAAGAAAAAAGCTTGGGGGTGGTTACCGATTGGGGTGACCGGGTGAAAGCCATTGAACCAAGCGACGGCGGCAGGCAGCCGAGGGAGGTATCTGAAACGCGGGCAGCAGATCTGCGAATTGAGGTCGATAGCACATGCGGAGGAGCCCGCGAGGGCTTTGACCGACGACGGCAGGCACGATACCGGTGACGCGCCCCCGTTTGTGCCAAATTGGCTCGAAAGTAGGGCCCGATGTACGCACGGCGGAGGAGGGGATGGGTGGGGGCTGGCTTGGGGAATAAAAGGGACGGCGGGCGGGGCGGACGAAAGAGGGAAGAAAGGGAGGAAAAGTAGGTTACGCGAGAGCGGAGAGCGAAAAAAGGGCCGGATATGGGGAGGGTTTGTGGTCAGCGTCGACGTCGAAACACGTTCCACGTCGGCCACATTCGAACGCCTCGAAATGTCGCTCGTGCCACAACCGGTTGCTATCGGCGTGCCCATCCTCGCAACCGGTGACCGCCCTTCAAATACTTTCGCGAATTATGTCCGCTTCCTCCTCCTCCTCCCCATCCTCCTCTCCCCTACCTCTTCCCTTCTGATTCCTCTCCCTTTCCCTTCTCTCCCTAATCACGTCACATCAACCCTACACGCCTGAACGTGTCTGCTTGCCCTCGCGCCGTATCTTAATTGATCCTTCCCTGCGTTGGACTGGCAGCAGCCACGCACTGATTTACTCGGTAAGCATGCTACAAATATGCTGTCCCTGTCGACTACCCTTCTCAATCACAACATGAAATTTTTCGTAGCCCCCCATCCGCCTCTGCGTCGTCCACCCTTCGCCATGTCGAGTCCACCTCCAGAGCTGGTCTTCTCAAACAGTGTCCAGAATATGGATGACTGGGCTCGGCGAACGGGCATCCCATTAACCACCGCCGACGCCCTCGGAACGAACTACGCCCGGGCACATCGTTGGCTCGTCCGCCTCAAGACCCAGCTCGTCCAGGAGCACGGTTGGCGCGACACCGTCCCTCAAGACCCGCGCATGCTCTTCTCCATCGAATGCCCCCATCCACATCTGGCTGGCATTGCGCGTTCGCCAACTCTTCGGTTACAGATTCCCGTGAACGCATCGTCGTTCTTCAGCCCCGACCGACGCGTGCAATGGGAGATGGTCTTCCACAGCGCAGTCTTCCCCTACATGCGACACACAGTCCCCCCCGTTGCCGACCTCCTCCACCTACTCCAATGCCTCCTCACCGGCCTGCTCGTCCTCGTCAAGGAGGAGTTTGTGCCGGGAGAGGGTGTGCTCCGCACCATTCGAGGGCTACCACCTATCGAATGGGTGAGCTCACACGAGCAGATGCTCAAGACCATATTCGGCTCTACGCACTATCGTGCCCTCTTCCGCGCTGCTGGAGACAAGCGCGTCGCCTTCAAGCTCGAGCGGGGCTAAACGTGGCCCGTTTTCATGGCGGAACCCTTCGCAATCCTTTGGCAGCAGGCTGGACGAGGATGACATCAAAAACGGGGCTTACGCCTCTTTTCCACGAGGCGCGCCGATCGTGCTTCTATTCTCTGTATCTGTTTATGGTGGTTCTTTCCTTATTACTCAGTGTTACCTTGCGTTTTAATATTCCCAGAACGTTATTCGATAATGCCCTCCCTCGTACGCTCACTTGCCTTCTAATATTCCGTAGATTGTCGCACATCCTTACCACCTTGCTCTGCTTCACCGCGTTTGTTATCCATAATCCCGCAGTCCCCTTGTCGTTTACCGCACTCGTACCCTCAACTCCACTTCACAGTATGTATTGCCAGCACCATCCACCATCACCCATATCGCATCGCTTCGTTTAATGCAGACATAACGTTATTCACATTACAGCCATTTGTTCTCAGTTCGACTACTGGTAGCTACTATGTCACCCCCATGTATATATACCACGTTCCCTTGCGCGATTATTATACTAGTTTTAATACGAGTACTTACAGAGTTTGAGGAGAGTCTGAGAGAGGGTTCGCGAGTCGCGCGCGGAGAGCGATCGAGGCTTTGGGCCACGTGCTCCGGCTCGGGAGAAGGACTTGACTCGTCCAATTCGGAAGTTTGCTCAGCGCCGCCGCCCTCGAGACATTTCGCCCATACTTACTTCCCAACCACCATGAGTGCCCCAGTCGTCAACTGCCAGAGCTCTAAGTGCCCCAACGGCAACCCGCCCTCGCGGCTCGAATGTCCAACTTGCCACAAGTTAGCACCATACCTCATCGGTTACATTTATGATCGCTTATGGACCGCACCGATCTAGACTTGGTATCACAGGCTCGTTCTTTTGTGGACAGGACTGCTTCAAGGCGGACTGTGCGTGAATCCCAATTGTCTCAGCCTCACGTCGACTTACTGTCATGACTTGCCATTGTGTTCCCGGATCTTGCAGGGGTAAGCAATCAGAGTCCGTTAACGCTTGTCTCGATCCTCTAACCTCAAGCCAGAAAACTCACAAAGTAGTGCACGAACTTGCGACCCCGCGTCAGCCACTGCTGAACGATCCGTCTATCGGCAAAAGTGCGAGACTCCTCATGCCCACCCGTGCCGTGCAGACCGCCTAATTAGATTAATCGCAGACGGTACCTTCAACCCATTCTACCAGTTCCCTTTCACTGGGTCTCTGCGCCCGGTGTATCCTTTGTCTCCAAAACGGGAGGTTCCCGACCACATCCAAAGGCCCGACTATGCCGAGAATGGTAGGCTCATGGGTTTTGTTCACAATGTGAAGACGGCCGTGTAAGCCAATATTGACTGTCCCTTTCTCTAGCCATACCGATATCCGAAAACAGGCGTCTGGGCCAGCCGCCGCGCATCTTGTCAGCAGAGGAGCAGGTGAAGATGAGGAAGGTCTGCAAGGTGTGTACCGAAATGTCCTCGACTCCTTCGGGTCATGGCGCATTCACGACGATTTCTGGTGTTGCCAGACCTGTGGAGACGCGGAAGCGGGACTTCATTATGCTCGGCCGTACCTTAAGACCCGTTTCTGACTGTTTGCGCGTAGCTTGCAAGGGAGGTCTTGGACCTTGCAGCGTCGCATGTCCGCCCTGGTATCACGACCGACGAGATAGACGCTGTCGTCCATCAAGCCTGCATAGATCGCAACTCATACCCTTCCCCTCTCAACTACAGGCATTATCCTAAATCGGTGTGCACGTATGTGTCTGCAGGTACCTCGGCGTATTGTGCTGTTAAACATATTGCCTCAACAGGTCCATCAACGAAGCCATTTGCCACGGTATTCCCGATCAACGAAAACTCCAGGAAGGGGATATCATTAACATTGGTACGCAAGCCTTTTTGCACGGATCTTGCCCTTATTGATCCTCGACAGACGTGACTCTGTACCACGATGGTAGACTGCTTCCGCATCTTTCCTCTGCGCCGCGCTGATTCACATGACAGGCTTCCACGGGGATCTCAATGAGACGTACGCCGTTGGCCGAATAGACGACGATGCGAAGCGCGTCATCCGCACATCGCGAGCCTGCCTGGACGCCGCGATCAAGATCTGCAAGCCCGGCGCGCTCTTCCGCGACCTTGGGAAAATCATGTAAGTTCACCGGCGTCACGGGATGGCCAGCCACTCATTCAATGACCGTCAGTGAACCTATCGCACGCGCCAATGGATGCTCCGTCGTGCGAACGTACACGGGCCATGGGATCAACGACCTGTTCCACGCGTCGCCCAACATCCCTCATTATGCCAGAAACAAGGCAGTCGGGACCATGAAACCGGGAATGGTGCGTGATGCGGAGTTGCTATTCGAACGACGGACTCATTAAATGATGCTTCCTAGGCTTTCACGATTGAACCAGTCAGTAGACCGTTCATCCAAGTGGCTCACAGCGAAGAAGTTTATCTGATGAGCTGTTTCGCGCATAGATGATCAATCTCGGGACGAACCAGGACGAAATGCACTGGCCCGATAACTGGACCGCGACGACGGGCGACGGCAAGCTGAGCGCGCAGTTCGAAGAGACTCTGCTGTAAGTGCCACATTCGACGCGAGTGAAGTCTCCGACCGGCTTTCTGACGTCAAACTGCAGGATCACGGAGACGGGCGTTGAAATTTTGACGGCCGGAAAGCCTAGAGAATTGTAGCCGTATTATTTACCTGTCATCCAAGCATTTATACAATTCCACACGCCCGTAGGGGCGCATGTTGGCCTGCTGTCCGTCCGCGTGAGCGTTCCCTCTTCACTTCTCCAAATATCATATCATATATCATGCGGGTTCTTCTGGCCTGTCCGCCATGCGAAGGGTCCGTGTGGCCATGCCGATCTCCAGCCGGCCCTTCTATGTAGGGTTCCTAGCCAGCCTGGGAGATCAGCTGGGTGTTCGGGGATTCTACGCGCAAAGTCATGTGTGCGACGCGTCCTTCTTATCTTTCTGCGGACCTTGGCCGTCAGTGCGACTGAAGACGCTCGTTTCGTGTATTTGTATAGTGCAGATACGGCGCGAAGCTTGACTAGGGCCCTATCACATCATTCGCGCCTCGTCGGCGTCTATATGTGAAGCCCGACTAAAAACGGATGGTGCTCAGGGAACAGGTCTCCCATCCTAGGCACTGTATACCGTGTTTATGGCTTCGAACGAGTCGGAATCGACGGAGCCTTTCCTCCTCGTAGAGAAATGCGGCTCTAATCGCGGCAGGCCGATCTATGTCATCACGAAACATATGCCGTGAGTGGTCTTGCGCTGCTCCGTGTGCGTGACGAGCGGGGCGCTTATAGCATCTCCCAGTGCAGCGGGGGGCGATCCTGCCAGGACGGTAAGCACCAGGCTGAAATCGTGTGGCAAAGCACGAAAGTGGACGCTGACGACGCCTGCAGCGCGAAATTCGGTGCATGGATCTCGGCGAAGAAGCCCTCGGCAGTTACAAGGCCCAGCAAGGTGGGTGTACCCAAATACAGGTGCGCCGTACGTTTCCGTCGTGCTCGAAGCGGCTGCTTAGCCCAGTGTGGCGTGGCGCGGGTGGACAGTTCTACAACGACACGAACGACCTGAAGTACGTCCGTCAGATAAGCTCTCACCTTATGTCGCTCATCGCCGTGTTTCAGGTGCACAAATTGTGGGATGGAATTCTCTAAGTTTTACCTGCGACAAAATCTATTCCTCGAAGTCCGGGGCTTGCCCGCCTGATATGCTAGCTGTCCACATCGTAATGTCAATTCAAAAGTCGTTATGTGTGCAATACGAGACGGATGGAGTGCAGTAAGCATGATTAATGCATGAAATGGAGTGTCCGACCGGATGCCGCTACATACAAACGTGTCCTCGGGGCGCACAGCGCTCAATCTGCATGCGCATGCAGACTCCGCTGCAACTCGATTTCCTGGTTGATATCATCGGTGCAGTCCTTGAAATTCTCCTGGGGATCGAGCGAGCGGAATCGCACCACCGGAACGCGATCAGACAAACTCGCCTTCCTATCGCGATGGGCTTCTCGGTGATGCAGGACGTGGTCATCATCGGCCGTCGACCCTGCCGCGCCAGGACTAATCTCCGCAGAATGCGTCCGTCCCGTCGACTCTTCCGTCTCCGACGCCTGTGAATTCGACTGCGATAATATGAATGGAACGGTATTCCGCTCGGTCTGGGAAGCAGTCATCCGGAGTTTCTGGAGATCCGCATACGAGCTTTGGTGACTCCGTGACCGATGGCGGGGCAGCGAGAGATGCCCATCGTCGGTGGACAGGATCCCGAGGACATCATCATAATCGCCAGTATCTTCCTCATCAGACGCGTCGGGCGTCGCCACGCGGCTGATGTCGTGGCTGCGCGTGCCTCCGGCCCATGCACTAGTGCCCCGATGGGCACTTCGACTCCAGCCAAACAGGCGTTCATCGAGCCACGTCTGCATTGAGAATTATGAGAAAAGCAGCCGAAGCCCGATGTTGACAATGAGGCTCACCATGGGATGCACAAGCAAGTTCCCCTGAGCATCGACCGCGCCGACGCTGCTCTTGCGACGCCAGATACCCGGTTTGCCGCTCGAGGGCGGGACACTCGCAGAAGGGGCGAGGCGGAACTTTTTCATCGTCAGGACATGAAATACAGAGTTCAGGAGCAACGACGAAACCGCACCTCGTCGAAGTCTTCATACATTTTCGGACCAAATTCATTGATAACTTCAGCCAGCTCATTCGTCAGCTGCAGACGCATGCGTTTCAATCGATTGAGGGAGCGCTGCTGGCCTGGCATCAGGGCGACGACGAGGGGCCGCAGTGATCTAGATAGGATATCTCAGCGACCGAAATGGAGCGGCGGACTGCTGCCACACTTACTTTAGAACATCCATCCCAGCTTCACCAAACTTGAGCGCTGCGTAGCCGATGAACGGTAGGGCCATGATAACCAAAATTGGAGTCCATAATCTCCATTTGAGAGGCGCGTTGGCTTTAATGGCGACCACGGTGGCAAGGAAGGCATAGAAGCCGTACAAAAGCGGAGCGACTCCGAGCGAGATAAGGACCTTCCAGGTCGCCAGCACGTCACGACCAGCGACTTTCACGACGGATGCGGCGAGTGCCTCTATCGACGTTCCGGATTAGTCAGAGAAGAGGCCATGAGAGATAGAAGGCACCTTTGGCCTTTTTCCGGGATACGATAGACGCAGTCAGGAATATCGGACCGTTCAAAATGACGCCTGGCAGGGCGAGGATGGTCCACACAGCAAGCAGACCCAATCGGTAGAGGAAAAGGCCCAGAATTTTCCAGCCAGCTTTCTGCGCGATAGGAACCTAGGATAGCTGTGAGTGCGGCGACACGCTGGAGGCGTGTGACAGTGCCAACCTGGTGGTCTCGCAAACCCAAGTCGTGGACGAGCCGATTATACTTCAGCACGTTCGTCTTCAATTCTTGGACGCGCGGTTCATCTTTGAACCGATCATATGCGGCGAGGAATCGCTTGTTCAACTCCACGACTTGGCCCAGTGTGAGGTGCTGCCCTGGCGTCCTATACAGGCGCCTTGCAGCTTGAATGAGCTGTTTCAAACCCATGCCGTCAAGACGCGATCAGCCCTGGCAAGACACAGCTAGACAGACCATTAGTGTGTCATAATCAGGTGCGCGAATTGTGACGGTCTTCAATCCATCATAGATCAGATCAAGCAGCTTGCTGACTGCCTCCCGCTTTTGCGCGCCGCCTTGCTTGAACATGTCGACGTATTCGGCTGGCACCTCCATGGCGGATCCGAATTCCACGACCGCGCGCGATCGAAACCTGTGTGGGTGGAAGTATGACAGGCCGACGGGGACGATCTGGACCTTGACGTTGGGGTCGTTCGCCATGGCCCCGAGCGCCATGATGGCCACGCCTGCTTTTAGCGGCAGCAAATCAGTCCGATCATGGCTGCCACCTGGGATTGCGGCAGTAGAACGCATAAGTGCCAGACGAGGGTGCGATAGAGGTGCTCTCGCCACGAACCTTCTGGAAAGATGCCGATACAGCCTCCCTCAGTGAGCCTCTGGTAGACATGACGGTACATCTCCTGCTGGTCGACGTAAGGCAGCCGCTTGTAGTCCAACCCCACTGTGCCTCTCTCCTTGAGCTCTGCCAGCTTCTCGCGGATGCGCGAGGTGCCCTTGCCGCTCTCGCCTCCGAACTCTTTTTTTATTCGGAGCTCTGTGTCAGAGATGACCTCGACGACCTCTGCGACGGCAGAGCCCACTGTTTTTGAGAGCATGATCTGCATTTTGGGCGTGAACTCGGAGGTGAAGACGGTGCCCTCCCCGAGGACGATGCATGGGTCGTCCGCGGAGAGAAACACGCGGCCGGTGCCTGGTCTGGCATCGTCGGCGGCACGGGCGACAGGGACTGCAGGCGGAGTCAGCACGACGTTGGCACGGCCCAAGAGCGTGTCACTCTACCCACTACTTGACATTAGTGACGCGAAGAAGCCGATGGCCTTGCGTTTCATGCTTTTTGCAGCTATGAGGAACTGTGCTCTGCGCCGTGTCTCCCGATGGACCTCGAGCGTCAGAAGTAAGGGATCGAGGAACTGGACCAGCGTGTCAGTAGGCGCATACACACGAGTATACTAGCCTGCATGCCTGGTTATGATGGGGTGCGGCGACGAATATGACGGGGCCGGTGCGAGGTATATTGAATGCGCCCCGAGGCCGGACCTCGCGGAAGAAGATGTTTGTGACCGTGCGCCAGAAGAGGAGGGCGGCATCGTAGACGACGTCGGAGGAGACAGCGACTGCAGATGAGTCGGTGGAAGTCATGGAGAGGGATGAGGAGGACGTTGAGGAGAGGGAGGAATGGGCATGAAAGGAGTGCCAGGCGGTCGGCGTCAGCACGACGCAGGGCGAAATGAGCCGCGCGCGTCATAGTGCTCTGCTTGTGCTTGTGCTTAGGCTGCGTCTAAGCTGGAATGTCGACCGACGCTCGCCCGCCGCTCGTCCAGCTCGCCTCGTACAACACCGCCCTCCAGGGCCTCCACGGCGTCCCCCAGGACCTCGTCGACTGGCTTTCTCCCACTCTCGACGTCTCCAACTTCTTGGCAAGGGTCCCGACGGCCCCCGACATCGTCGCCGTCGGCTTCCAGGAGCTGCTGCCCCTCCATCTTGGCCGTAAGCCCGTCTTACCTTGTACGCAGTCTCACATTGACTCAGGTCTAGTTTCCGGCCTATCTCGCTCTATCATCGAAAATAGGAATGCCCTCATTCTCTCACAAATCGAGGCACATGCTCCCAACAAGGAGCGCTATTCCCTTGTTGCCAAGGTCGTCAATGTGGGCGTCGCCCTGCTAGTCTATGCAAAAGATGAGGGCATTGCCCGCCAAGTGCGTGATGTCCAGACTCAGTGGACCGGCTGTGGGCCCTTGTACATGGGTAACAAGGGTGCTGTCGGGGTGCGCTTCCGCGTCGTAGCCGACGAGAGCGATCCAGGCGAGGTATATACGTGCGTGCATATCTCCTGCACCTTCTGTCCCTCGCACTGACGAACCCTCAGGTTTGTATGTGCACATCTAGCCGCGCATGAGCCCAAGCTCGCGCAGCGCGTCGCAGATTATAACTACATTGTGCAATCCCTCCTCTTTCCGCCTCTCCCAGACTCTCCCTCCCATGCAAACACCACTCTGTATTCCACATCGCACCTCTTCTTTCTTGGCGACTTCAATTTCCGGATAAGCCTCCCCTCAACACACGCACTTGCCGGCACAGCGAATAGGCCTGCGCTCCTGGCCGCCCTGTCGACCGAAGACGGCCGCAAGCAGCTCAAGGAGTATGATCAGTTGGTCGTAGAGCGCGAGAACGGCTCATGCTTCCAGCTTCTCCGAGAAGCGGACTTCTGGCGGTTCCAGTGTAGTTATAAGTATAAGATAGGAGAAGTGGACCGCTATAGGTGAGTAGCCGCCTTAACTACGCCATATCACTGCCTGACGCGTTCGGCGTCCTATCAGCTCTAAGAGGCAGCCTGCATGGACAGACAGGATTTTGTACACCACCTATACCGACTCTCCAGATACCCCGGACAAATCTAATATCACCAGCCTCTTGTATACCTCGATACCCTCCTACACAACCTCGGACCACGTACGTATCCCTCCCTCCCCCTCTCCTACACAACCCATCTCACTCATACCCAACCCCACCAGAAACCCATCGTCTCCCTCCTCCTTCTCCCCCCACCCGCCCCGACCTCCCCGCCGCGCAGCAGCATCCCGACGCTCCGCCTCCCGCCGACCTTCCAGCCCACGCCCGACCGCCTCGCCGTGCTCAAGCGCTACACCGGGCGCACGCTCGACCGCCTCGTCGGCTACGTCTGGTGGCTGCTCGTCGTCATCGGCGCCGGCAACGCCGCGCTCGGCGTCGGCAACTTCCTGCTCGGGCTTGGCGCCGTGTCGTGGTGGAGGAGCCGCCCCGCCGGCGGCGCTGCGAGCGTCTGACAGCGCTCGCTTTCTGTGCGTGTGGGGATGCTGGATGGGCGCGGGTGGGATATGTATGGGACAGGACTACGCGCAGGGCCGTGCTGTATATCTATTATTATTTGTAACAGAAGACATCTACCGAATCTATATACATGTGTGTGTGGCATATACTGGCCGATACACATTGACGCCATGAAGATCTACAGTACAAACGGTACAAACCAAAACAAGCGTCCCTGCTCGTACAGACATGGGGAGAAAATACGGCTTCGTCATTGTGCATGCTGCGTGCCGCTTGAAGCTTTAAGACGCAGCCGCTGCGCTAGAGGCGCTCTGTACTCGACCACCCTCTGCATCCCCCTCGAGCTCGGCATCGACGTCTTTGACCACAATCTCCGGCACTGGCGCGGGCACATCTACGTCCACAAGTGTCTCTCCCTGCAAATGCGCGTGCGCGTCGTCCGGGCTTGGTGCCTCGACGTCCTCCGCATCGAGCCCCGGCAGCGGGGGCAGACGCACCATCAGCACCATCGCGGTGGCGAGGGCCAGCAGGCCCGTAAGGACCATGAGCAGCGCCTGCGGCAGCGTGCCCACGGTATTGATAAAGACGAGGCCCAACAAGAACGGGCCGACGATCTGCGAGCTACAGCACCCAGGGGACACGTCAGCACCCGTATCTAGTGCTAGGGGTAGACACGCACCTGAGCGCCTGCACGACGCCGAGCGCGCCAAAGAGCTTCCCGGACTCGGTCCCGCCGCGGCGCTTGTACAGCTCGAGCGCGACGGCCTGCACGGTGGGCGAGAAGCCCGCGCCGAGCGCGTTGAGGCACGTCGCGCCGACGAAGGACGGCCCGCTCGGCGAGAGCAGCATGAGTGCGTGCGCGAGCACCTCGATCGTGATGGACACGCGCGCGACGGAGAGGTCGAAGGCGGGCGAGTGCGCCTGCGCGGGGGAGTTGGAGCGCGATCGTGACTGCGACGGGGAGCGCGACGGGGGCGGGGACGTGGGGGGTTGGCCGTCGAGCGGCTCGGAGGGCGATACCGGGAGCTGCACGGCGGGCGTCTTCGGCTTGAAGACCTTGATCACAACTGAGAAGTATGACAAGAAATTAGCGCCATATCCTGTTGAACACAGCCGAAACGAACGGACCGGGCAAGACAATTGTGAGGAAAATGGCACGCGCTGCACCGAGTGCGCTGAGCCAGTAGCCGATCTATCCCATACCCCACTACATGAGGTACCGTTCTTCACTGACTATAGGAGCACTCACCGTCTCTGACGACCATCCGTAAACCGCAGCCGTATACTGCATGACATACTGGGCGGCTCCCTAAACTTCATGAGATAAGGGACCCTATTCGAGATCAAAGGCGCCTACCATAAGCATGCTGGAGATGCCATACGCGAGCGCACAGAGGATCAAGCTCCAGTCCATCTTAGCCTGCTTATGCGGGCTGGCGCCGCTCTTCGACGGCATGGGCGACAATACCGCAAGCGGCGTCAAGAACTGGATCAAGAACCGGAATCTGGACACAAAGCTGCGGGATCGCCCCCGCGTCAGCTTGTCCTCGGCATGTTTGCGGCGCGAGATAGCCATCTCTGCGGGGAGCATCGACTCGGGGACGAGGAACCACGTGTAGCACGCCAGGACGAAGTGCACGCCGAATGCGACGTAGAACACGAGCATTAGGTTGTCCGTTAGCCGCACGAGCAGGGAGCCTAGTGTAGGGCCAAACGCTACTCCGGTGAAGAGGAGACCCAGAAAGAGGGAGAAGACGCGTGACCTGTGAGAGCACGACACTGAGCTTCGCGGCGACGCACAGGGTCAAGGTGCATACCGAGAAGACGCGTCGCTGCAATCGGCGAGATAGGCATGAATGGCAGCAATCGCTGTCGGTAACCCTTCCATCATGCGAGTAAAATGTCAGCAACCGGAATGGGAAATTCTGTACAGACAGGGCCCACCTCCAAGCAAGCCTTCAAAGAAGGAGCCGACTAGAAGGAAGGAGTAGCCGCCAGGAATCTTCTCAGGGATTGTTGTGACCACCACAAACGTCACGTCGACCACAAGGAGACCGGACATCGCGACACGGAGCACAGCCGTGCGTCCATACCGGTCAGAAAGCTAGCAGCACATATACGTGAGCTGCCGAATTCCTCCACGGCAGCGAGCGAGTACGCACGGATGTCCAAAATGCCGTAGTGAAGCAGCTCAGAACACCCATGACGGTGGCCATTGCTGGGTGACAGGTATAAGCCGCCGGAATTAAATGGAAGATAGGAGGAGCACAGAGGCGGCACGCTTGGCGAATAGATGCTACGAACCGGCTAAGATCGTGGCAACGCCTGCCTGAACCTCGGGGATCGACGAGCACGCCGGATGCTCCTTCGACTCGTCGGTCCCGAAGAGTGTATTGTTACGGATAGTGAGGGTCGTCGCTTCGCCGGCGGCAGACACGGGCATAGCGGGCATAGCATCGCCCGACCATGGCCCGTGAGCTACGGGTGCTGGTGGGAAGTTGAGAAGTGACAGCAAGGCCCCTCCATGCCGGGAGTACACGAGCCCCTCGGAATCCCAGTCCGGCTCTGGTCGTCTGTGCTCTTTGTAGAAGCGACAAACTATATTGGTCAAAATCTCGATGCGGGGAGCCAAGCACGCCGTAGTGGCCATCGTACTAAACGGGATGATAGAGATAAACCTGTATGCCTGTGAGCTCCTGACCGATAACGCAAAGATGTGGATAGCACGAACCACCAGGCGGAGGGCCTCTTCCACCATGGCAGACTAGCGCGGTGCTTTCGCTGCTCCTCAATTAAGGCAGCATCCTCCTCGTCCGCGTCCTCGTCTGGCTCATGGTCTACTTCGACCAAGGTTTCGTCGTGCTGGTGGGCATGGCTCGGATGCACGAATTCGTCTAGGAGTTCAGCCGCTTGTTCGCCGATTTGGCCGTCGAACTGCACGAATGCCTCAGCGCCGGAGGGGAGATAGACCGCCGAGGGCTCGCGGGAGGCCGAGCGCACGCGCGAGCGGGACGTCGCGCGGGACGAGTGTGCGGAGGACATGGGGGGAGGAAGAGAGGACAGTTCGACAGGATTCAGGGAGCTTGATCATAAATGCGGGGTATCTCTGAGGGGAGCAAGGCGTGGTGGGGGCGTGCAGTCATGATGTTTGCGTCATACGCGTGCGAACAGACGCGCGTGCACTAGCTAGTGATCACTCCCGTGCCGCGACGCGCGTTATCTTATCGCTTTCCTCTGCTCTCCACCATGGCACGTCCCTCCATTCCCCCCGCCGTCTCCCGCTGACCCGCCCTCCGCACAGTCGCATACCGTCGATATACCCCAGGACATCAAGGACTCCCTCCGCAAATTCAGGTTTGCCCGCCGCAGCGCTGGCCATGCCGCCCTGGTCGTCAAGATTAACAAGAAGCTGCTCATAATGGAAGAGGACGAGCAGTATGACAACATCTCCCCAGAGGATCTCGCAGAGGGTGAGCATCCCGCCCGCGCCGTGTCCCCACCGCATCACTGAATTGCGCGATCGGTCCTGGATACAGAGCTCCCCGAGAATTCACCACGGTACATCGTCCTCTCGTACGAGCTCAAGCATCCCGACGGGCGCAAGTCCTTCCCTCTCGTCCTCATAAACTGGGCGCCCACATCATGCGAGATTGGCATGCTGACCCTCCATGCCAGCGCGTTCCTGGACTTCCAGACGACCGTAAGCATGCGTCCATATATCAGAAGATCGATGGTGCTCACCGCTCCGTGACGCGCGCAGGCCGATGTAGGCAAGGTCATTGAAGTGCGCGATGGGGCCGAGGGTCTGACTACGGAAATCATCAATGCTCACCTGCTCGGCAGGTAGGCCTGCATTGGCACGGACTAAACAAATCTGTATTTTGGTGTACAATATCGGACATCCTGGTGTCGAGGAAAACACGAGAGCTGCGGCCCTTGCTGGGCATGAATCCAAAAGGATCTAGCCATCGAACCCCCGTCAGATTACGCGTTATTGCGACCAACTTTGACCTTCCGCAGTATCCCTGCTATCTGCAGTAATCAAACTGCGCTCTGCTTCAGCACATGGTCGACGATAACAACCTAGCGGCGCACAGCCCACCGTACCCCTACCATTCAATACACAATGCGCAGCAGCTTCTCTTCTCAGCTACGTCACAGAGACATAGATTGCTAGCGAAGACCAGGTTTATTTCAGGACATAGCTCTTCATGAGCTCGCCCAATACCCAACTATGTCCGGCGACGTAAATCAGGCTACATACCCATACCCGCTCGAATACAGGCTCTCCCAGGAACTCCAACTTGTACGCCTGGCTCAGCCACAGCGCCTGAACGCCAAACCAGATACCCAAATACAGCAGCCCGCGGAGGGGGGTGATCGATAGGCGGGGAATGAGCAGCGGTATGAACACCAGGTACCACAGGAAGTACTGTAAGAGCGTAATGGCAGCGTTGTCAGTCACAGCACGCGTTTCGGGGCAAAAGGGCTGCAGACGTAGCGTCATAGCATACCTGCGAGGTGCACACTTTGTTGAACAGCACAAACGTCGCCGTCTGCACGAACCACGCGAACGGCAAGTGCTCGGGCCTGCGCCCGAAGAGCAGGCCCGCGCCGAGCGCGAGCGTCATCTGCGGCGCGAAGCTCGTAAACGGCGAGCGCACGACGCGACGCCACAAAGGCAGCTCGGAAGGCTCGGGGCCGCCGGCGCCGGGGTACGCGAGGTAGATCTGATAGAAGTACGGGGAGAAATTGTGTCGGTAGTCGAGCCGGTGGAGATGATACAGGTATGTCTCGTAGAGGAACGGGTAGCCCCATCTGTGATAGGAAAACGCAGCGGGGGCAGTACTGGGTCAGGGGCGGGCGCGGGGAGTCGGAGATGAGGGACTTGCATGAGATACATGGCGGCCCCGAGCGCAAAGAATGTGCCCGCGCTGAGTAGCGCAAACCGCGCCGTCCTGGCGTTGACGATGGTTTTGAAGTACCGCCGCGCTGCCGCCCATCTGCCCTGTCCTTCCTCAATCTCCACTCCGCTATCGCCTTCCGCCCCAATGACGCCGACACATGCCGCGCCGTAGATAACAGGGTATATCTTCCAATGCGTGCTGAGTCCCAGAAGGAGCGCCGTTGCGGCCCACCGCCCCCGGAGTGCGCAGAACAGAGTGAGAAGCACCAGAAGCAGCAGGACCGACTCCGAAGAGCCGCGCGTCGAGATGCTGAACACGAACGGATCCAACAGATGCACGGACGCGAGGATGGTCGCGCGGCGCGCTATTGCCTCCGCGTCCGCGGCAGGACGGTCTCGCGCATTATCGGCAGGATCAGGCCTATCCACGCCTTGCGCTTTTGGGGAACGGCGTTCCGGAGCATTGGGGGACGCGTCATGGCCCGCTTGTGTTTCGTCGCGCGGCGTCATTGTGCGGGGAAGGATAACGGAGACCAGGAGCTTGTGCATGAGGACCCCTGCGAGGATGTCACATCCTGCAAACAGATACTTTCCGAAAGATCCGTGTATCCATTCGTTCGGGGCCAGTAGCAGCGCCAACAGCGGAGTGTAGCGATACGTTTCCCGTGTGTATGGGCTGCAGTTCATCACGGGCGTAGGCGGCAGGTCAGGATGGGTTATCAGCACACATATCGGTCGGAGCAGAGCAGACGAGCGCACTCACTCGCCGATGTTTACCCATTTACCGAGCGGACCTTGGGCACGGTTTCCGGGTTCCGGATTGAGCACGAAGCGCGTCGCATCGCTGAATACACGGTAGTCCACGTCCGTGTACTTCACGACAGAATGTGCGTCATGCCATTCGCTGTAGAGGATGAGGGCGACGCGCAAGAGCGCCGAAACAACGAGCACGGTCCTAAAGGAGGGGGCAGAACGTGAAATGCCGGCGAAAGTCATATCATGATCACCTTGAAGGCTAATCGCAGCCAAAGGTTAAAGCTAAGCTGCAGAGGAGGTCTGCCTTGAGATTCGGAGTGACGCAGTCGCCGTAACCTTCGATGTGTCAGGCTGCTTACGCGCCATTCCCTGCAGTCTGCTGACGTGGCACCGGCTGCAGGCATGGTTGAACACGTTCGACCATGTTCTGCCAATAATTCAAACACATTGCACCTTACAAGCCCGTGGTCGACAGGTAATATATGCCCCGAAAGAGATGGAATGTACGAGAAAATATTTACAGTGAAAGATGCAAAGCTAATCATTGACTCGACGCAAAAGAAAGACGACATAAGTGTAGTGTTCACGCATAACTATTGCGAGGAATGGAGATAACGCAGTTCTATGAGCATGCCTTGACTGCGCTCAGATCTAGAGGGAATAAATCAGTGGACCGGCGAGGCAGGACACGTCTGAGATAAACTTACGTATTGCGAGAGCCAGCGGAAACCTACGTTGCCCAGGACGTCAGCACGCGAACAACGAGGCAGCCAAACAGATCACGACGCACCTTCGCCATACCCTTGCCTCTGCACGACCGAGCACATGAAGATCTCGACGGGGCGGATGTCGTTCAATGGCACCTTGCCCTAGGGAGACGGTTAGCCTCGGAAGCCCAGACCACGCGTGCCTAGAACGTACCTTGCCGGTCGTCTGGTAGAGGCCCAGGTTGTGCCTCAGCTCCTCCTCGCTCACAGCGCCAGGCGCGTCGATCTTGTTGCCCAAGATAAGGAAGGGAACCTTGGAGAGCTCCTCGATGGAAAGCAGGGAGTCCAGCTCAGCCTTGGACTCGGGGAAGCGCTCGAAATCGGCGCTGTCGACCAAGAAGATAATGCCGTCGACCTCGGGGAAGTAGTCGCGCCAGAGGCGACGGGCTGCAACACGTTGTTAAATTTCTGAGAAAGCGATGAGAGTAGGCAATATGCGAACCCTGCGAGTGACCACCAAGATCGAAAGTGGTGAACTTCACGTTTCCAATAGCCAGCTCCTCCGACGCTGCCGTCGAGAGATCCTAGGTCAGAACAAAGAATAGCGCACAACGTGGTATAAATGCGTACTGGGATGGAGAGTAGGCTGGAGAGTAGCCAGCCTGTCATTCTTGAGCATGTGCAGCAGGGTCTACAACGGCCTTGAGTGCCATAAACTGCGGTAGTGCCACTAAGGCTCACCGTCTTTCCAGCGTTATCCAGACCAAGGAAGAGAATCTTAGCGTTCTTGTGCAGCAGACCTACGCAAGTGCCGAACGTCAGAACGACTCCCGATACTCTCGCCTTTGTCGTGGCAGCCCGAACGCACCGAGCTGCGCCAGAACGTCCCAGAACCAGTTGATGATGAACATGTCGACGAAGGGAAGGGAGAGAAGACTTGCAAAATGAGAGCCGGAGGCTCAAGGTGATGTGGTGGAAGTGCAGGAGTATGACGCCGGTTCCAAGTCCGTGTGCTCTGAGGCAGTGTGACCTCGCTGTCACACGTATCAGTTTGTCCTTCGTCTTCATGTTCTTTCTCCGTGCACGCCCTGCCACCGATAAAATCTTCTATATGCTAGTGTAAACCCTGAAGGTGCCCGGAAACTTTCCTAAACTACGATACTCGGAGGAGTTGGTCGTCATGTCACTTCAGGGCCACGCATAGTCCAGCTCAAGGCTACGTGGTCACCGATCACCGGTCAAGTACAAACACTGGTGTGCAGGCATCCAAACAAAGGGTCTCGAGATACACAGAATCGAGTGAAACTCCCTTTCGCTGTCGACGTTGCAACTGGAGTATTCGAATTGGAGAAAGAGAGAAAGCTGACCTCGTCAACCGACATATAATGCGAGAGGAGCTCACAAAGGCGATACTGAAGAGATATATAATAAGGAAGACACGCGATACGATTGTTATTCGAGACGGATATACTATGGAAACGTATAGACAAGAGGGGTGTGGAAGACAGGATTGTAGGGTAGGTCTGACACTCACTTCACCATTGGTCTTCCAGAACGAAGAGAGCGAGCGAGTTCTTTTACCAGCCCAGCGTTCCTCTCCGCATAACCGAATCGCCTCGTCCTTCCTGGAGGAGTTTACTGGACGGGCACTGTCTAAGAGGTTGCGTTGAGAAAACAATTCGACGCGACGCGAGGTCTTTTATTTCGCGCCGTATTTGGCTTTGCTTGGTGCTAGAGGTCCATGTCATACGCATTTTCCCGAAATGGCAGTCCCTCCCGTTCTGCCGCTTCGGCCGACTCGGGGCGCCTGTGTAACCGTTCCCGTAATATTATGGGGCAGCCTCTGGCAGCCTGCTTTACTCTGATCTCTCATGTCTTTGGTTCATTCTTAATGCTTCGTATCATGCTTTCTCTCTTCTTTCTTCTCACCCTCTTCTTGAATTTTGTTGCGGCTCGCCCGCCATCGGTCCCTCTCTCGTTCACTCGAGATCAGGACTTCAATCGTCCATTTACCCTTCGCACTGACCAATCACCCTTCCAACCAGCACTGCACTCGCCACTAGAGCCTCCTTCTCTATCTCTCAACGCAGTTCCAACGACTATCTATCGCCCTCGCTTCCTCGATGCCTTGTTCCAAGCCCGATCCCGATCACTGAAGTCTGCGGAGAGCGAGAAGGTGGAGTGGGAGCAAGTAGACGTGCTAGGGCCAAACATAGAAGACAGACATACCCTCGCTCAATTGGCTCGGATGACAGGAAATGCCTACGCATTGCCCGGCCAGAAGAATTGGTACGATATGGATCCTGCTTGGAATATCGTGAGTCACCACCCTTCAGCGGCGCAGCTCACCCGATATTTATCATGCCCCAGAGCTTTCCATTCGGATGGGAGGATGCTTCGGAAGGCTTCCGGGGACATGTATTCCTCTCGTCCGATAACTCCACTGTCGTCCTTTCGATCAAGGGAACGACGATCCAAGGCCCTACTTCGAAGAAGGACAAGTACAACGATAATCTGCTATTCTCCTGCTGCTGTGCCCGTGTAGACTTCTCTTGGGTCTTCTCCACTGTCTGCGACTGCTACGCCAAACACTGGCGGTGCGACAACACTTGCCTGTCTGAAGCTCTCATAGAAGACAGTCTATTTTATTCGGTCGGAGTCGTGCGTGTCGCCTGACCTTTGCTTGATATCCGGTCACTGACGTTCATCCAGGAGCTCGTGAAGAATCTGACTTCGTTATACCCATCAAGTAACGTTTGGCTAGTCGGTCATTCCTTGGGTGGGGCGTTGGCTTCCCTCCTAGGCACAACATTCGGTTTTCCCGCAGTCGCATTCGAAGCTCCAGGAGAGCGTCTCGCCGCTCAGCGCCTACATCTTCCACTACCGCCTGCGGCTCCCTTCTCCACCGTGCCTGCAGCGCCAGTCACCCACGTCTACCACAACGCAGATCCGATTCCTCAGGGCACTTGTACCGGATTCGGATCGCCTTGTGCTTCGGCTGGGTACGCATTGGAAACACGTTGTCACCTCGGAAAGAGCATCATCTTCGACACCGTTGGGAAGTTGAATTGGCGGGTCGACGTCAGAAAGCACCCCATTAGAGAGGTTATCTTGAAGGTTCTAGAGCAAGAGGAGATTGAGTGGGAGGAGGATGCGGAGGTGCCGCAAGCCAAGGCAGAAGAAGACTGCATCGTGAGTCCCTGATGTTCTTGCGATGATGGCTTGCCCTTTAATAAGCATTTCCCTCACGTTTCAGGATTGCTTCAAGTGGGAGTTCGGCGATTTCAAGGATTATGTATGAGTATTGGGAAGCATTGCCTGTAATTATAAGCCATGTCCATCGTGTATCACCAACATCGATTATTCCATCTATCATATCACCACGTACTTATCACTGCCTCCTCTCTACGCCTCCAATCCACCGTCCCTGGACATACACCCTCCTGATATTTCTATCGTCCCCAGTAAAAAAGAACCTCTCAAGCACACTGTGCAACGCGGCGCCATTCCGTTCGACGCCCAGCTCACCATCACAGTCGACACCCCACAGGTTCGGATTGCCCGCATCCGTCCTCACGCTGCCAAGCAGCGCATCGAAAGCCTTGCCGGGCGCAAATGAGCCGATGCGGGACTGCAGCCCACAGACCTGCGCGCCGCCGAGGGTCGCGAGGTGCAGGAGGGCCGCGATGGAAAGCTGCCGTCCTGCGAAGGACCGCGACGTGCTGGATTTGTCAGATGGGGTCTCTAGGGCAATCACCTTCGACGCGATGCTGGCATGCTGGATGGCGGTTAGGATGGAGGGCGAGAAGCCGCCGGACACGTCCGTGCCGAGTCCGACCTGCGGTCAGCAATCGACGATCAGTTCCATTCGGTGTTGTAGGAGTATGAGTAGACGAACTTTGATGCCTTCGTCGAGCAGCTTGCCCACGGGACAGACGCCGCTGCGCAGGTTGAAGTTGCTAGTGGGGCAGTGGCTGACACCGGCGTCGCGCTGCTTCACCAGTGTGACCTCGCTCTCGTCCAGGTGTACCGCATGCGCGAGCACGGTGCGCGGCCCCAGCAGACCGTGTTTGTCGTACACGTCGGCGTAGGAGCTGCACTCGGGAAAGAGGTGCTTGGTAAACACGATCTCGGCCTCGTTCTCGCTGATGTGCGTCTGCACGAGCAGAGACGGGTCTGCGCGGGCGAGGTCCCCGAGCGAAGTGAGGAGCGGGCCCGTGCAGGAGATGGCAAACCGGGGAGTGAGGACTGGCTGGACAAGGGCCGTACTCGACGGGCCGGAGGCAGGCAAGGAGCGGATATGCGTGATGAACGCTCTGGTGGCTTCCATTGACGCCTCGGCGGAGGGCTCGATGTAGTCGTCGGGGCAGTTACGGTCCATATTGCATTTCTGATACGGCCGAGCGAAGAGTTATCGGCGCTGTTCGTGATTCTTCCATGAACAGCAGAGCTTACCTACCCCGACGAAGGCGCGCTGGCCTGATCATCTGTCAGTGAGCCATTGTCAACAATTAAAGAACAGGCTGGACCGACCATATGAGTGTATGATGTCTGCCAGAACGTTTGTCGCCTCGAGATGCAGGGTGCCATAGTAGCAGCAAGTAGTTGTCTGGAACAGTTCTCGGTATGGCTTGAATACGACCAGAGCGTTTGCGGACATACCCCAGAATCTACTATTCTTCTTACAACCTTCTCATACGTGCGTCGTGCGAAATCCAAATCCTTAAACTTGGCTTCCATGGGGAACGTCACTTCCGCCAGCCAATCGAGCAGCTCGTGCTGCTGGCCACTGCATGGACCTTCGTCAGGTACGTAGACGATAGACAATAGCATGGAAGTCTCCTCACCTGCCGAGGTTTGGCACTTGCGGCGCGTGCTGAGCACGCGACAGTCAGTATATTTAGTCGAACACACCAACATAATACACGATACCGTATGCGTGTCCACGAAGCCCGGCATGAGGAACTCCCCATGCTTCAGCGTGACAATGTCCTCGTTCGAGCTTCCATGACGGCTCAAGACCTCTTGCACCGAGTAATCTGGAACGTCTTCCTCTATCCAGTCGATATTTCCGTCCGGACCTACGGAGAGCAAGCAGTCCGGAAGCGCCTGGTACGCAGTAAGCGTCTGGGGATTGATGACGGAACCGTAGAAGACTGTGCTGCGGGGTAGGTAGGACATGAGGTCAGATGAAGATGCAGGAGTGGAAGTTGGAACAGGCTAAGGTAGCGTCGATAGTGGTAGTCGCTTCAAGGTGCAGGATGGGCTTAGGGTACAAGATCGGACGACCTCGAGGGCCTGCAGCCCGAGGTGCTATCGCGGAACATGAGATAGGACAGGACTATACCCGGAGTTATCGCCACGACGCGCAATCCTTGACACTCGCTTTACTTACTAACATTCCAAGCCCATACGTGCCGTCTCTTTTCCTGACCATTTTGGTCCGCAATCATTTCACGGCCACGCATGCATCTAGTTTGTAATCTACACGCAAATACTGGGCAGTAAAATGCCGTATCAATTTTGTACATACTGCCAACCCCATTGAACAAGTCCGAGAATTGCATGCAGCCGATGGGTTGAATGCTGTCCGTCATGGTCATTGTTACAGATAGGGCACAAGGCACCCAACATGCTTCCCTCGAAGTATGACAGGCTGCATATCCTTCATTCCAAGACACGAGGCGGCGACGGTGGCGTCGGCGCGCGATAGAAAGATCGAATCACGGGTGATATCACGTCTGGCGGCCTGGAATTATAATGAGCGGTGTGCGCTCGGCCGGCATGGGCACACGGTTCCCTACCGGCGCAGATATTGCAGTCACCGGCGCTCAGACGGGAATAACGGCTCGGTTGTAGGAAGTCCCGTGCCATAGAGGATGCAGCAGCCGGTCCAATGGGAGCTAGAAGTGAAACAGGTATGATCATCTCGTGGCGTATCACGGCCATGCATGAGCACGACAATACATAACTGTGGTGGACTGCAACAGGGTATACAATTACCTCACAGACTGACAAGAGCTGGACGTGGACGCGTGGGGTAGAAATATGGCCGCACTTGACGCGTAATAAGACGCGTCTTGGAGGAGTGATTGGGCGAGGATTCTGACGGATGGTTGGCTACAGCGAGCGCGTCTGCGGATGAGCCGCGTCCGACGTACAGCTTCGCTGTCACGCTCTCGGAAATGTTTCCATAGGCGGCAACCTGGACGCCTACACCTCTGCTGCAAGACGTACTTTTGGGCTCAAGATCGCGAATTGCTGCAGAGATTAGACATTCTGGTACGTCATGGCATGCTGCGAGAGTAATTACCGTTGACTCTGACCACGACCGAGTCATTCTGTCCTTGAAGCTCTTGGAACGGAGTTAGAAGAAGCCGAGGCGTCTGCCACAGATTATTCGTATCTGGACAAGAAGGCCGCAATTGGGGTAGTTACGACCTGTGCACGCCGAGGATCGTGACCACTCACCGTGGCCAGGGCCAGCATGACTTTCAGCGCTATATGTAAAGCCTGCTCGACATCTGGCTGCAGTACATAACGGCATCATCAAGACGACATCATGGAGTGGGAATAGGACACATTGAAGTCGTGAGCTGATGGTGGCCGAGAAACCTGTCTGCATGGCGCCGACCAAAAGAGGCAGACGGTAAGCACCGAGTGAGTGATCCACGGTCCACGTCGAGGCGGACTGAAAGAGTCGCATTGGCAACGAGATAGAAGAGAGGGCAAGAGTGAACCCACGCGACAGGGGAGAAAGGAGGCTGGCGGGAGGTGAGAAAGCATACGGTGCAGCAGCTTGGGACGAAGGGAAGACGTTAGTGCCTTGATCTTCCGGTCCATTTCACATTTCCTTCACATCCGATATTATACCTTTCAAAAATATAAAACATCAATTGTCTCGGACTCTATCGTGCTCTCCTTCCCACCACCACCTGCGTCCCCTCCAGCCCTCGCACTGCGTCAGGCAGTTGCTCGCTCTCCTCGCCTCCTCCCTCGCCATGCCGTCCCTTCGCCGCACCCTCTCGTCCCCCTCGGTCCGCTCCTCGCCATACCACTCGGCTGTCAGTGGTCGTGGCCACGGCCCCCGAAGGACTTCAGGTTCTGCCATTTCGACCCGCCGAGTTCTTGCGGATATCGACTGGTGGCGCGTCACCGACGGCCAGCTGCTGGACGCAGATGCGGACGTAAACGAGGAGGCAGAGGAGATGCGGCGCGCCCAGGATCAGCCCGCGCTTGCAGAGGTCGACGACGGTGCGGACGTGAGAGAGGCCGGGGTCGAGCGCCCCTCGACGCCTCTCTTCACTGGGAGCACTCGTGTGGAAGAGTCGCCACAGGTAATGCGACTCTTTGTACCATAGACATCTCCATCTCATCCCCCATCCCAAAGGCCATGTTCAGCCTGTTCCCCGCACTAGCCATAACTCCGCGGACGCCGATCCGCCGGACCGTCTCCGAGTCCTCGACGTTCTCTTTGGAGTCCTCGCCTGACTCGGAAGGACCCTTCACCCCATCCGAGGCATCCTTTGTACTGGCGGACTTGGGCTTCGCAGATGCAGGCATGGACATCCTTCCTGGCAGGATGCGTCCTCTCCCCCTCTCTGCAGTCAAGTCCTATTCCTTCTCCGCGTTTACCACGCCTGAGAAGGACGACGAGGACGAGTGCGCGCGCCTCGCGGAAGCCGTGTCTATTCACGACAACGACCTGTTCGCTTGAACACGAAACGAAAACCCACGCGTTCTTGGAAACACCTTTCCTCGCCCCGCCTCATCCAGGCATCTGCGCCCTTCAACACCTCGTCATCATAACGTCCTATCTTCAGCGCGATGCCTACATCTTCAAGCCCCCACCAACTTCCATCCCGCTCGCGTAGCATTTCAAACCGGCTCTGGTCGCACTCCATCTACGACGTGTCTGACACTCATCTTCCCCATTTTTACCCATTTACGTATATGTACGCATTTTGTTTATCTCTTCCGTTCTTGAACTGTTTGATCGGCCGTTTGTTTACGACCTCTTACGCTTCACGATCCATACATGGTTCTCATTGACCTTGGGGCGACGTAGCTTCGCCCCCATGACCTAGATGGCTTTCATACCCAGTGCCCCTTCTTCCTGGCCTTGGTTCTGTGTTTATCTTTTATCTGTGCAACCCTCCCCTCATCACTCCATCCCCCAAAACAAGGTGTGTGTCGCCAGAGCCTACCCACTTTTCTCTTCCGTCTCTCCTAGCATCAGTGTACTTTTTAGATATGCATTCCACGACCCACTCGCATCTCTGCCATATGCACTCCCGTTCTCTAGCTCTTGCTGTTGTTGTTGTGCTTCCTGTTACGCAGTTGTTACTCTCTTGTGCGTCTGTGTCTCCATCACGACCTGTCACGAATAGTCTGTGTTCCCGAGCAACCCTGTACCATTTCCCAGCGTACATAAAAATGTTTGTTCAGTACGACGTACATCCCCGCGTTCCTACTGCAGCACCCCTTGCGTCCGCCCTCCCCCCACTGTACGGTACCCGTCCTCCCTGCGCCTTACGCGAAATACATCTTGTTACACGACCAGTGCCCACCTACAACCCTGCCGTAGACCCCGCCTCGCCTTGCACCTGGCACTTGCGCACCGAGCTGCGGCCCAGCTCCAGCTCCGGATCCACAAGTACAGCATACCCAGGCGCGGCATAAATATCAGCGGCCAGGAGCAAGACCGACATCATCCGGGGGACGCCTGAGCCCCGAGTCCAGCCAGCAGCCCGAGCAGACAGCAATGACCACGCCAAGTCTATGAGCGCTGGGGTCCGATCGCGACACAGCGAACACAAGCAGCTGACAAGCGCACTACTTGATCGTGCAGGTCACCGGTTCATCCCAAATACCACAGCGGGGCCCGAGACCTTGCTCCAGCGCGACGGGGCGAGCGGTCCGTAGTGTCTGTCCACGTGTGGCGGCGGCGGCGGTGCGTGCGCGATGGGAGGCGGCTTTTGGGGCTGGATGTATGGGTTTGGATTCGAGTAGGGTGGGGGTGCTGTTGGCTGTGAGGACGGGTGTGGCGGCGGCTGCGAGGCCTGGCCGTGACGCGCTTTCCATGCGTTTTTGATGCTGTTCGAGCGCGCCAGGAGCTAGCGATAAGAAGTCAGTGGATCCTCCGCAAGATCGCGCGAAAGGAGCGCAACTCACAGCATCTTTCTCGACGCCATCAGCAATACTCTGGATGATGTTTTCCACGACCGTGCGGTGGTTGCCATTGGGCTTATCGTCGCGGAAACGCATCATGCGCCAATGTTCACCGACTGGGTCCCAGTGGACCTCGACAATGCGATCATCCAGCTGCTCTTGCGACTCTTTCAATCTGGAAGGTGAACGCCACCCGTCAGAACTGATTCACTATATTGAGCGAGCGTTACCCACTTCTCCCATTCGTCATCTTCGACGTGCATCACGTCGTAGGGTTCGTAGACCGCTCTTTTGCCCTCACCGCCACGCCAAACGTGGAGAGCAAATATGGGCTTCGCGCTGAAGTCCGGCTTATCCGGCTGACCTCGAAGTGGGGGGAAGCGCAAAACAAGCTTGAAGTCAATTGAGTTCTCTGATGGAGGCTTCCACTTGAGACTGCGTTCCGAGGAAAGGTGAGTCAAAGGCGGAAGTTCACGTAAAGTGAAGCTCACATATTGTTATCTGTTCCCGGAATATACGGGGTGCTGACAGGCGTGTAGATCAGTCCGTCATTCCCGTGTTGAAGGGCGGGGATGTCAACGGCGAATACTTTTTCAAGGTGATACGAAAGGTTTATCTCTTTCACCCGGATACTGGGACGCCATGAACAAGCCTGAATAAAAGGGTGGCAAGAAGATACTCACTCAAAGGGAAGACGTTCAGACATGTATGGGTGATCTCGAATCATCCGCGAATAAGGCCTGAAGAACCATTCTTTCAGCCTCTGCGCAAGTAAGTCCAATGTCAGTTGCGGTGGGAGTGGCGTGGCGCTGGAAACCTACGCCGTATCGTTTCTCCAACGACTTCTCCATCACATTTTGATTGTCTGCCACTAAACAGTCAAAGCATAGCAATCGCATAGTCTCCTGAGCAGCGAGTGAGCGTAGTAAAAGATACCCCCTTTATGTGAACGTACACGTTTCGACTGAGGGTCAACGTCGATGACGAGTTCGGCATCAACTATTGTACTCCGAAGAGGCATCTTGGGGTCCTCCCAATGTGGGAAGTACACGCCAGCGAGGTGCCGATAAGTATTATGGCGGTCGACCTGCCAAAAGGTCAGCCGAAAAGGAAAGGCCGCTTCTGACACAAGGCGTACTATGTGGACAAGCTGTTCATTTGTGTCCAGGTTCGTGAGGATCACAAGCAACACCCGGATGCCGTCGGACTTCTCGCAGACCCAGTAACTATCGGGATGCGTGGCCCACGCCGGTCAGTTTGAGTTAACGCGCCACACCACGTTAGGCTCACTCGTTGTTCTCCAGTCTCTCCAGGTCCTTTACTCCGAAACTGACGGGTTGGCTTCCTGGAAATCTACATCACGAAACATGAGAATTGGGGACGTGTACCCCATTCGACGCGCAAAAGCATACCGGTCGTGCTCCAGTCCACAAAGTGCAGCAACGTGCTTTTTGAGCCACACATCTTGGTCAGAATGGCGAGGAACTACGACTCCAGGTAGTTCTGGTATTGACGGCATGTTCTGAGCAGTATACGGGAGTGAAAGTAGTAGGTGGATAGGGTGGAATAGGGACAATAGACGAAAGCCAAGTAAGTTAAGCTGAAAGAGCCATGCCGCTGAGACGGTTCAGGCAGGAGCACCGCCACCGCCAATATTGGGAATCACCTGGTCGGCCATCGGAGCCGTGTCTGCGGTCCCAAATCTGTGAGGAGCGCGTGCCCTGCCTGGCGTGCTCAGTTGCGCATGCGCCTTGGTCAAGCCCTCGTTACTTCGACGTGGCCAGGGTCTAGAGCCACGATCACACACCAGATAGCGTTCCAAATTCGTCTGCGATTTCATGCAACAGGATACCTCCACGTTCTCAACAGTAATATAATGTACGACGGGAACAGCAGGACAGACGATTCAGGTTTCTGGTGTACAAATGCCATAGTAACAACGTTGTCCATGACATTGGGCGGAAGTGCGAAGTGGAGACTCAAACGTAACCTCGAGGGTATTCCTCTACCGGTCCTCAGCCCATTCCTGGAAAAGATGTCAGTGGCGTGAGCAAGAATATAGAATGACATTAACTTACATTCTCCTTCTTGATTTGCGCCTGAGAAAACGGGGTTAATAGAGAGAAGAAGGCGGCGATACGGCTACATACCTCCTCCTCGGGCGTGAAGTCGTTCACGATGTTGAAAAGCTTGCGAATCTCCTCAGGAGTCTTGCCCTTGATCATGTTCGCGACGGTCTTGCAACCGACATCGCTGCGGAAAGGACCGTTTATCAGCTTTGTACGTGACATCCCACCCTGACTCCACTTACAGGAGAGCCTTGATGTCAAGGTAGTTGGCGGCGAGGATGATCTCGAAGAGCATCTCCTGATCGACGGCAATAAACTTTTGGTCCCACTCGCTGATGTCCGTCGTGCGCTTGCGAGTGTCATCTGCAGTGTCAGACTCGGCGGTTGGAAGAGGCTCGCCGCGGTGGTGTTCGCAGTACTCGAGGACCTGAGAATAGCGGGCGCTTAAAAACGGAATCGCTATGAACGAGGAGGGAATGACACGAACCTTCTTCATCACGCTGGAGGAGACATTAGGCAGCGGGATGGGCTGATCGCTTTCACCGACATCTGTGAAAGAAATTATTGATATATATACGTTCCAAAGGCGGGTGGCGCGCGATGTTGAACGTACCCTCAAGCATGTTCTTGATAAGGACGCTGCGCTCGGCGACCTCCTTGTCAACGACGTACTGCTCATTGTCAGAAGTGACGAGGAGAACCATTGTGGAGATGAGTGTGAGGGATGTGGAAGGAGGAGGATGGGTGAAAGATGGAGGAGACCCTGCGCGTCGCGGCTGTAATTTAAATAAGGGGTCGCCGTCCACGCGCCTTTCTGGGACATAGCCACACAGCATCAGCCACATCGCTACAATAGGCTCTTGTTCATTACTCTTGTGTCTGGCCTGGTCACAGCAGAGTCATCTCTTCGTTCTCTCCCGCATGTCTTTATTCTCTCTTAGGGCATGTGCTGATGCACTACGCACCCCTTTCTCCTCCCTCGGTACGTGCGTCATTATCTACCGTGTCCTTGTTCCACATTCATATATTTTCTTCTTCAGGTTCTGTGCGTACTGCCACTAAGCGCGCCGGAGGATCCACTCGTAACCATGGTGGTTCTCCAGGTAAACGCCTGGGTGTCAAAAAGTTCTCTGGTGCGTCGTTGTTGTCCACTCTGAGCTTGCTCCTCTCATTGACGCGATTTCAGACCAATTCGTGATCCCCGGTAATATCATTGTGCGTCAAAGAGGCACCCAGTTCCACCCAGGCCAACATGTAAGTGACCGAAGAGTGTCATGATACTGTCAATCCTTATACCACAACAGGTCAAAATGGGACGCGACCACACCATCTACGCGGTTGCACCCGGCTTCGTTCGCTTTTACAAGGAGAAGTGGATGCGCGGGGAGCGCAAATTCGTTGGTGTTGTCCTCACCCGTGGCGAGAAGCTGCCTCGGGACGAGGCAGCGCTGGGCCGCAGTCGGTGGTTCGGTCTCACAAACCTCAATGCACCGTCAGAGACCCCATCCTTGACACAAGCGTCATGACCGGCTGTCTTGCCACACCTCACCATTTCCCCCATCTTAGGCACCCATTACTAGTAGGCTACATAATTGCATTGATCAAGTCGCTTTGTTCGCCTCCACAGGCGCGTCTGAAGCACGGCCAGTACACACTAGATCTGCTGCGCATGTCCACGAAAGCACCCTGCTCTGCAGGACTAGGTGGAAGTACGCTACGCGTCTATGTTGCGTAACTTCGTTCTCTCGGTAAGCCGCATATCAAAGTGAAGTACCATTTCTGCTATGTACATGATGCTGTACGAGGATGCGCAAGCTACCTATCCCTATCGTCCTGGGTCCCGTTCGCTCCATCGCGCGTCCTGGCAGATTGTCATAGACTAGATCTAGGTGGTGCTAATGTCCAGTCAAATGCGAGTCTTTTCTTGAGAAAACCCATGTGTGCTGTAATACAAGTATGCTTCTTGCCCGCGGACGTTGGTCTCCCATGCACATGGTCCAATTATAGCGCAGCAGTGATACGCACGAGTGAACGCAGTATTCCCAGGATACGGTGGTGCTTAGTTCAAATATGTCTTCCGCAGACCCCCACCTCCACATTCGTCCTTATTCCCCACCATCATGGCAGCGGAATTTCAGCTTACCATCAAGAAAGACTTGAAGCCGTCAGGTAGCAGACATGTGTCCTTGTCGCTTACTGAGAAATGAAGCTCACCGAATGCTCCCAGCCATTCCGTCGGAAGATGTCTTTCTCTCCCAAGCCCGCGAGCTTATGAACTCGTCCGAGACTTGGAAGAAAGGGAAGTCGTACCACAAGGACCTGGTTCACACCTTCCACAGGCCGAAAGGCCCTGGGGATGGTGCAGCATGGCATTGCAGAGTTAGCCAACATACGGCCGAGGATGCCACCTTCGATGAGTTCTGGAATATGCTTGGGAAGAACCACTCGGATAACGAGATCAAGTGTGTGCTCTTCGTATCGTCTCAGTGTGCATATAGTTGACACTGGTTGTAGATATATCAAGGAGGTCAAGAAGGCTACCCTGCTGAAGCAGATATCTCCCTCGCAGTCCATCTGGTCCATGTACTACGAATTCCCACCTCCAGTATCTCCCCGCTTCTTCACGGTTCTACAAATCGCGCATCTTGACGAAACATCGCCAAAAACAGGGTAAATTACATCGATATCCTTCTTGGAATGCGAGCGATTGTGCTAAACGAAATTCGTTCAGCATCTTTGTCTCCATCCCCGTAGACGTGAGCGAGGATCCAGAAATGGCGAAGCAAGAGTTTCACCATGCGACTAGGGGACGCTACTGCAGTGTAGAACGTATCAAGGAAATGGGCGATGGGAAGGTCGAATGGCGCATGGCTACTTCGAGTACTCCCGGAGGCCACATTCCCACATTCCTGGTGGAAAGCACAATGGCTAGCACCATATCTGCGGTATGTTTCCTACTCACATCTACGCTCAGTCTAATGTTCCGACGTGACTTTGTCAACCACAGGATGTTACGCATTTCCTGCACTGGTATCATACAGTCAGGCCCAAGGCAGACGTTGCGCCTTCCAATGCGAAGGAGACGCCCGCTGGACAGGCAGACCACGGTACCGCCATATCAACGACGGCAGAGACGAATGCTGTCGACGCAGATATCGTCAGCGCCTCAACCACAGCCAACATACCCGTCGCCGGACTGATGACGACGAGCGTCCCGACCGCGGCTGGTACTGCTGCCTAGGGACGCATGGGGCGGCATGAAGGAAGGAAGGTCGGACAGCTCCACACCGTATGAGTGTAACATTATTTGTATAGTACACAGATTCTCCACTGTTCAGAATTATCGCGAGGTGTAAGCTACCCTTCTTACGCCAATTCCAGGTATCGTTCCACTGCAAAGACATTAGCGAGCCACAGTATCGACGTGTTCGGTGACCTCACCTTCCCAGTTTGTTACTGCCTCGTTCCAAAGCTTCACTTCGTTTTCCCTGGTGCCTCCGAAATGGTCAACGAAATCGTTGCCGAGGACCTCTCGCGCGATGCTGTCGGGGCGCATCATCCGTTCCGTCGCAGCCTCCAGCGAGGCAGGGAGCATTCGGATCTGAAGGCATGTTTAGCAAAGTTGCGCGTTGCGTCGCAGTCGGGTGGCGTACCTTCCCGTTCTTCCGATCTTCGAGAGTCAGTTGTGAGATCGGAGGCCCGGGCAGTTTGAGCTTCTTCTCAATGCCACGGAGGCCCGACGCGAAGATAGCGCTCAATGCGAAGAAGGCGTTCATGTCGGCGCCAGGGACGCGGACCTCGAAACGAGTTGCTGCAGGAGGGACAGAGGGAGGAGAGATTACGCGAACTGATGCTGCACGGGAGTCGTAGCCGTAAGTCACAGCGTTCGGTGCCCAGAAGGCCTCGCCGCCAACGAGGCGCTTGTAGCCGTTGATCGTCGGCACGAGCTAGACGAGGTTAAATTGAACAAGATAGAGTCAGAGGAATCCAGGGTGTCTTACTGTAGGCAGGACTATGTGGCACGTCAGTACGGATATCGTGGGGATTTAATCGCCAAAGGCGCTCACTGTCTGGCAAAGCGTCCAACACTCCGGCGAGGAACCACTCGGCAGTCTGGCTGATGTATTTGAGTTCATCATATGAAGCCCCACTACGACCAGTCTTAAGCTCTGCGCCTTCCACGGCGAAGGCATTTTGGCCCTGAGCATTGCGGAGCGATACGTGAATATGTCTGAGAGATTGACAACTGTCAGCAATCGGTAACGGGATCTCAACTTTTGACTAACCCGCTGCATCCTGGGAGCTATTTGCACAAAACGGTCAAGATATCTGAGGGTGACGATGCATGTATTCGGCGTACATTTCCCCATGGCTTAGCCATGAAGCTAGGAACAATGCCATACTTCATCCCAAGGCTCTTCGCAAGGAATTTGAATAAAAGCGCATTATCTGCCATCCTCAGGGCGGATGTGTATGCTAGAGCAGTTTCAAACACTCCAGGGCCTGTTTCCGTGTCTATAAAACGGCGAATTAGCAATGATCACAATAGCAACATGTCACGGCTTACGATGGCCTTCCAAAGATACTCCGAATTTCTCGCTTTCGTCAAACAGACCATTGAAGTAGTCATTGTTGAGCTGCGTCCGCAGTAACGAGTACCCGTGCACTGCATGAAATCAGCTCTAGGTCGAACGGAGATTTGAAGAAAGTATATCGCACTTCCGGGGGTAAGAGGGTCCAAATTCTGGAACTTCTTCTCTGCTAAGCTATGAGGCGTTTCTGAGGAGCGTCACTAGCGAAGCCACCTGCTGGACATGCCATAGCTTACCTTTAAATTGGAAATACTACTCCAGCGAGACTTATTGGTCCTCATTGAAACGGAAGTCGAGACAAAGTCTTACCTCGTATTCCACACCAGCAAAACATTGCCATCCAAGACGCGACGCCGCTTCAACGGTGTTCTTCAGCACACCTCGAGGGCAGACGCTTATCGGCTCTTTCGTATCCGGATCCAAGAAAGAGACCAGAAAGAACGGGACATTCCCATCCCAAGGTATCCGGCGGTATGTGCTGAGATCAATGGACGCGAGCAGATCGCGATAGCCATTCGCTCTGTTGGAGATTAGAAGCTCTTTCGAATACACTGCGTCGTGGATGTCCCAGCCGCTGCGTATCCCGACATCAACGCATGCTCCATGGATTTCACGAGCGACAGAAGGACGAACAAGATCACACTGCAGAATCCGAAGCCATCCGAGGTCGCAGCGCTTACGAACTTATCCTTGGACTGGGTAGTAACGTCAGGAAACGATGGAGTGAGGAGATTGGGCGCAACATACCATATACTTTCCACGAAGCACGCCATCCACTATCATCATGCAGTAAGAATGGATCTTTGCTCATGGTAGGCCAAAAACACACCATCAAATCCTGCAACAAAGCAATCCTTATTATATGCCCGCAATTGGTTCCGCATACTGAGAATTCACTTGCCTGCGACTTTGACCTTCACGTCGTTCTTCAACAATTCCCGCAGTTGCTCAGCCGATGCGGGCGCATTGGGCGTTGGTGCGTAGGAGGCCATGGTGGTCGTAGACAAAGAAATGAGGGCAAAAACTGTTGTGATTGCTCGCCAGCCAGTGCATATCGTGGAGATAAGTATGCGGTCATCGGGATTCCGGATAGGGAGGGTGATAAGATAAGATGTCTCACTCGGGTCTCCTACGCCCGGACCGTCGGGGTCCCTTATTTCCAAGTTCCTTACAGCCATGGCGGCCGTCACGGTCGCGATAAACGAAGCAGACCCCCCTACATTACGTGCAACTTTGCAGACCCCTGCACACGTATCTGCTCTTTCATGCACCAAGTCAGGCCACCTATGTGTCGGGTCAGGTCGGTAGTAGAATATCTTCGCCTCGAACAAGCTGCGTCTAAACAATTCTCTACGCCTAGATGATGGGAGTATACGCGTCTATCATCCGCCTGAAACGCGGGTTGTAAAAGCTATTCGAGGGCTGGGGGCAGAAGTCTCATGCGTCGCGTGCGTAGAGACGAACCCCGGCGGTTTGGGGCAGGCCTGGGTAGCGTTTGGACGCCGTGTAAGAATTGTCCGCCTTTTTTGAAGGATGATAAGATTAAACATTCGCAGATATCTCTCTTCGACCTCGACAGTCCCAAATTAATACTGTCTTCTGGTGACTCTTTGCACACATTAGTCATTGGAGAAGACGATGACGACGTGCTGAATGAGGTGGGTCTATGTATCTGCGCGCGCTGAGGCTGCCACCGCTGAAACCGTCTAGTCAGGTCACCGTGAATAAAGATCAAAAGACCCTTGCTTTTTCCACAGACAGTGGTGCTGTCGGAGTCGTGGATCTTCAAAACTACAACATCACAAGGATGAAGTCTCGACACACCAGTGTAAATCACGCGGGATTTCACAGCTGAAAATATCTGACATCCTCTCTTTGGCATATGTAGGTGTGTGGTACGGTTCACTTCATACCAGATCGCCCCAGTGAACTCGTGAGCGGCGGGTACGATTCGGCCCTCCTCCATTTCGATTTCAAACAGTGCAACACGCTATCGCGGTATGACTTCAGTGAGATCGACTATTTATCTGGTTACAATCAGATGGAAGTTAACACGAAATAGCACCAATACCCCAAGCGTCTGGCGTTTCACTTTCGCCACCCTTCGTCCTATCCTGCGCCGTATCCACCTCTGGTCTGATCGCTGTAGGCACGGCAGACGGACAACTGTGGATTGGAGCGGGGGGTGAAAAGAGACCAGCCTCGTCCAACAAAAAGAAGAAGAAAAGCAGAAAATGGGAAGGGCTGAGAGCAGAAGAGAGTCGTGCTTTCAAGATCGCCGAGGGTCCCGTCGTAGCTGTGTAAGCCCCTTCCGTCTTGTTCGGTGATCACAACGCTTGAAATGGTTCATGTAGTGCCTTCGTCAAAGCTGAAGTTTTACTGACTTGTACCCTCCTGGGAACCCTGTCGCTTCACGCACTGTCAACATCCGATGAGGAGCCCACCAAATGGAAATTCGAGACGCGCTGGACAACAGAAACGAAGAAGATATCAAAAGTGAACGCTCTAAACGTCCACGAGTCTTGGTCTGCGGTCGGAGGGTTCGACGTAGATGGTAAGGGTCTTGTAGAGATCTATAGTGTGAAGACGGAGTAGTGGCGTGGCTAGCGTCTCCGGATCTTTCAGTCAATGTCAACCCAACTTCTCTCTTTGAATCGAGCTCCTATGCCCGCAAACGGATATGCCGTGGTTCCTCGGCAGTGAGTACTTCTTCTGACCATGACATAGTGTCCTGCCCTAGTCCATGATGGGTTGCTGCGAACCACCTGTCCATGATAGAGTGCCGTGAAATCCCACGTGATATGCCGAAGTGCGTTTCTCGTCGGGCTCATGAGTCGTCGTTCCTTATGCGACGAAGTCAAGCAACCCACGGTCAATTCGGGAATCGGTAATTACAAGGGACCGGCCCTTACTTCTTCTTGACTTGCAACATATTAGAGTTCCTGCCTCTACCGCATCGTGCTGCTTGCAAGCCTCGAATTGGTGTGGGTCCTGTCCTGTTTTCGTCGCTGGTGTTCATATCAACATCTTCCTTCCTTTTCAGCGCAGGCACGTGGCTCCAACTGGTCCTGTTAGGTGCATACAGCAGGACACAAGCGCCCGTATGGCACAGGTTCAAGATGTGAAAAGTAATGGCCGCGAGGTCGACGTCGAAGCTCAGGAATCGACCTGCGTGGTGCCACCAGAGTCCGATGCGAGGACAGAAAAGCACGTAGAAATCCGCACGGAAGGTAACGTCGTGCGTAACGTATCCCGAACATCTGCGCGCAACTATCCTGGAAGTGGCACCGCAGACGATCCATACGTTGTCGAATGGGACATCGGTGATCCCGAGAATCCGTACAACTGGCCTTCGAAACGCAAATGGTTGATCACGTCGCAGGTGAGTGCTTGTTACCTACTTAGCTGAAAGCACGGACTTTGATGAGGTACTCTAGCTCGCGTTGGGCACTTTTACCGTTTCCTTCGCCAGTAGCTCATATAGTGGGGGTATCTCATTCTTGCGCCAGGATATTCCTATGTCTGAGGAGGTCGCCGTACTCGGAATCTCTCTTTATGTCATTGGCTTTGCTCTAGGGTGCGTACGTTCGTCGTTCCATGAGCTCTCTTCTCACCCAGCAGTCTTTCAACGACGCCCCATGGATATAGTCCACTCCTTTTTGCTCCGCTGAGTGAGGTGAGCGTAGCCTTGTTGCCGCGTATTCTTCGGAAGACTGAATAATCATATTAAGATGTTTGGCCGAGTAAGCTCATCCCATGCTTTAGTAAATCCTTGCATGGTCGATGGCTTATTCATTTCTCAGCGCCGCGTATTCCTCTGCACATTCTCAATCTACACTATGTTTCACATGGGAGGTGCCCTTGCACACAATGTCGTCACAATCGTTATCACCCGCCTCTTGGCTGGGATATCAGGTTCCGCCCGTACGCTATCCTGGCTTCCTCGCCGGGGAACACCTTGTCTAATGCCGAAGGGTGTCTAGCCTTGACAAATGCGGGTGGTGCCATAGCTGACATCTTCACGGCTCGCGAACGAGGGTTTGCCACAGCACTGTACTCCACTGCACCTTTCCTTGGACCCGGTGAGCGGTCGGGCCACAGGATCACAAGGATCTTTCTCGAGTTCGAGTATTGACATCTTTTACAGTAATGGGACCTATCATTGGTGGTTATGTGTCCCAATCGCGACACATGGGTTGGAGGTGGTCCTTCTGGCTGATGTTTATCATCTCGGCTGTTAACCTTATATTTGGGGCTCTGGTGACACCTGAAACAGTAGGCTTGCACGCATGCATGAATTCAGTATATCTGCTGAGGGATAATGTCACCAGTACGGACCCGTGCTACTTCGCCGACGAGCACGTCGCCTCCAGAAGGAAAGCGGGGATATCGAGCACTATGCCACTGCCTACGATCTCAGGCGCAATATGCCGTTCAGCGTATACATGAGGATCAATCTCACCCGCCCATTCCGTGGGTTATTTTCTGGTCGCTTCTATGAAAGACTAACGAGTCCATTGAGCAGGTTTCTTGTTCACCGAGCCGATAGTCACACTCATGGCGTTCTACATCAGCGTTGCTTATGCCACCCTCTATGCTGAATTCTCCGCCTTCCCGATCGTATTCCAAGAACACCGTGGATTCAGTGCGGGTGAAGGTGGTTTGGCCTTCCTAGGTATTGGTGTCGGCGTAGTGCTCGGAACAGCAATGTCTCCTGTGCAAAACCGACTTTACTGGAAAGCAATGAGAGAAAGCCCATCGGGGCATGCACCTCCCGAAGCGTAAGTGGTAGAGAGAAACCCTACCATACACCACTGACTTCTCGATTTTGCTAGTCGGTTATATCTTGCCATCGTTGGTGGAACATCCCTGCCAGTCGGACTATTTTGGTTTGCATGGTATGTACGATGTATACCGCGTCCCCTGCGACGAGGGACTAAATATGCGCATTCATAGGACAACAAATCCTTCTATACACTGGATCGTGCCAATCCTTGCTGGAATACCCATCGGGCTGGCGATTGCTCTCATTCTGCAATGCCTCAACGCGTACATGATGGACGCCTACACGATCTACTTCGCAAGTGCCATCGCAGCAACGATCCTCCTGCGATCTCTGTTTGCTGCCGCGTTCCCTCTTTTCAGTCCGGTCATGTTCAAAGCACTCGGAGATGAATGGGCTTGCAGTATTTTTGGGTTCCTTGCATTGGCTTGCATGCCTGTCCCGCCTTTATTCTGGGTACGCTGCTCTTCATCAGATGCCGGAGGATACTGATTGTTCTGTAGAAATATGGAAAAGCTATCCGGGCACGGTCTGCCTTTGCGTGGAAGGAGCCGGAGGATGAGAATCAGGGCTCAGATACAGTTGCTACCTCCGAAGTAACGACGATAAGGGAACGAGAGAAAGACAAAGACTCCAGCCTCGATGCCCAGACATGACTGGTTATGATAAGCGGTACAGCGCTATGCAAAGTAGCATTTAGGTAAGTCTATGCTATAGATTGCAACACTCAATGCTAACAGAGTCTAACAGTCGGCGTGTTCGCAACTAGCACAATGGCATTGTTAGCAGAACGATAGCACCATTTGACACAACTAATCAGAAGCCTCCGGCCTTTTACGTTTGACTCCCTGCGGTGCACTCTCACCTACATTAGATTCCACAAGTTTTCTGTAGTGATCCACCTGCGAGAAAACAACGGGATGCATCCCACGCCGCATCCGACACCGGGCCTCTTTGGTAGAACGGTCCCCGCCAGTATTCATCTCATAAGGGTTGAATAAGTTTTGCGAGCGTGTGAGGAGACACTGGTAGGTGCTCTCTTGCTCCGGGGTGATGACCTTGAAAGTCTCGTGATTGGCACCCGCAAACCAGATATCATAGGCGGTAAATGCCCTCGTATTGCCCCCATTTCCAATTTCTTCAAGCCGTGAGGAAGTACGCAGAGGAGTATCGTGAAAATGAATGGCCGACTTCTTCGAGGCAAGTGCAAAGACCATACGGATGACGGGAAGAGGTTCTGCAACGTCCTCGGAGAATAAGCCTACGTCGAAAGGACTCATACCATCGAACAGAGAAGACCGGACTGTGTCGGTGAACGATGGGTCGTTCTTGACCTGGATCAAGATAGCAGAGATATTTTTCTTGAGGGAATTGTTCTTGAAGAGGATGGGGATCACGATGTCGACACCTCGCTGGTTGTTCGCACAGATCACGGCTGCGCCGCGGGAGAGAATCATCCACAGATACTCCTGATTAATGACATCAAAGTCGTACACTTTGATCAAGTGGTTGAACCAGATGTCTGCACCCTCGAAAGCCTTCTCGAGGCGCTTGTTCTGGTCGGCCAAAGTTCGGTATTTTGCTGGATACATCCTTGACAAAGATGCATGTCCCCCGACACCGAGCTCACAAAGGAAGTCGACTACAGAGACGACGCGAGCGCGACCATCATCTTCAAGTGAATGGGGGAAAGAGAGGCGTGATTTGACGGCGGCGTCCCGAGCAGCGAGGACGAGAAGTGATGCGATGAACTCCCCTCTTTCGCCGCTGTTGAGGTAGGAGCCGTCAATATGCGACAGAAGTGCTTCCGGGACATCCCAGCCATCCATAGCTCTAAAAGCAGCTTCGGCGAGGAGAGGCTCGGAAGGGGCTATGGTGACGATATCCTGGAAGCCTTCCGAGGCGGAAAGACAGAGTCGCATGTGGCGTCCAACTTGTGTACGTTCTTTCTCTCGATGTTGCCAACTTGTCGCACGAAAGTCCACACCCAGTCGCACCGCCAAGCATGCCAATTTTTGATCCTCGGTAAGAAGTTCAGTACGCTGAACAGACCCGGCCAACAGCTTAACGGAAGCAAAAGAGATGATCTCCTTGCGGACACTTTCGTCGCCGTCGTCGTAGTGAGTAGGGAACCTAAGGTATGCGTATAAGTACGGATATGAGACACAGGTTAGCAGTCAAACTCACAGGGCACGGCCAAGATGGGCGATGTGATAGGTCGACGCAAGGCGCCCCAGATGCCACGTCCCGTCCTCGCTGATTCGTTCAGCAAAGTCGTCAAATCCTACCTCGGTGATGGGCTCAAATAAGTCATGATCAAGGAGCCTGATACGATTGGAAGGGTCAAAATCATGATGCGGAGAGAATGGACGGAATTTCCCAGCTGTCGAAAGAAATATAGCAAAGAATGGCATCTTGTTTATGGCACGAAGCCCTCGGCATAGTTCTGAGAAACGAGTCCAGGATTTGTACTTGATCGGCTCTGTGAGTGAGTGTGCTTCATCGAAGGAAAGCACAAGTAGAGGGCCATCCAATAGTCCGGTGGGGTCGAGGAATTTGGAGAGATTCTTGCTAGCTGTGATGGTATCCTGATCTGTGCCGCGAATATATCAGGGGATGTCCCGAACTATCCAAATTAGATGGTATACATAGTTCCACCGCGGAATACTTCAAGATATTCAGAATGTACAGCTGCTGGAATTGAGGCAACACGAACCTTGTCAGCTGTTTTCATGACGTCGGCGTCAAAGTTTTGACGATAGCTGCCATATCTGTGTTTCTCAAATCCATCGACACCGACGCCAGCTTCGAGGACAGTCTCGGTCATTCTGCGCCTAAATTCTGCAGCCAACATAGACACACGACGGAGGACGAGCTCCGTGATCTCTCCAGAAGTTTGAGTGCCATCTTGCATACGCGATTCTATCATATCGTTGGATAAGATATTTGCTATCAATTGTCGTCGGTACGATGGGTGACTGTGTACACGTCGAGAAAAATGGAGTGACATACAGTTTTCTTGGATGGGGCTCAAACGCTTCTGTGTTTCAACCATGAGGCTGAAAAGGAAGGCTTGATAGTGCTTCTGCAGCTCATTCTGGAGCTGGACACTGTCGTCAAACCTGAGCCAATCCCGGAGCCTTTTATCATCAGCGGGCGGATACGATATTGCTAGACATAAGATTAAAATACAATCATGAGGAGAAGTGTAGTAGTTACAAAACTCGCTATGGTCTTGAAGGTTGATCGGAATGCAGACGATGCGCTTGGCCAATTCGTCAATCTGACGGGACTTGCCTGTTCCCGATGACTGAACGAAAGCAGCATATCGTGCATAAGGCCCTGGTCCGGAACCGGGCGGCTTACAGTAGCTCTTCAGCGTCTTGTACAAGACGTCTGCGGAATCTCCTCGAAACTCTCGAAACCACGATGCCACAGTCGCTGAGCACCATAGTCAGCAAGAAAAACCAGTAGGTTAGAAAAAGACGGGGACACAGACCATTGTAGGATGGTTGATCGACGTGAAAGTGGGTAGGCGTATCTTCAATTTTGCCTTGGAGATACTCTATTATCGACCGTCAAGCAAACAGAAAGGCTGAAGCTACAAAGTTGACATACCTAGCGCGAAGACGCGGTCGAAGGACGGAGGAGTGGCCAAACAACAATCCAGAAGTAACCGTATGAATTCCGGGTGCTCCTTCGTTAGGACTTCATATGTACTATATGGATCCTCATCATCGTCGGGACAGTACCTCCTGTCCAGTTCTCCCAGTCGAACGATCCTACGAAAAATGGGAAGCAAGGTTGAGTACAAGCCATACTTGTTGCCGTCGTCGACTTTGAAAGCTGCCGATTTGAAGTAATCTAGATGGCGCTTGGACGCTTGGACGATGGTGTTATTGAGTTGTTCGTAGTCGGTCATCGTGAGTCGGCAAGCATACTATATAGCTGAAGTCATGGTAAGTATGGCCCTAAACTTGAAGTTATTGGCGAGTAATTAAACGGAAGTGAGGTAGCTTACATAAGGTGGTTCAAGTAGCGACTGAGGCTGACCTGTTCTCGCTCAAGGCGCGTCCCGGTTCCGCCATTCCCAACACTCCTTCGTTTCTTCCAACCCGGCAGCTGTATTTCAGCATTCTCGACGCGTTTTTATCTTGTTGGACGCTCTGACATGCTACGCACACACTCTTTTCATTCTCATTATGAGCCACCGACTGACGGCTTGCTCGTTCCACCACCGACGAGCGTAATTGCTCCGGATTTCCAAATGCCAAACGTCGTCGTACACCCACCGGAAGAAGAGATGGACGAGATTGAGCCATGCACTGTCTTCAACGCAGCCGAAGCCGAAGCCGAGCCAATGGCCGTCTTTACGACGCCGGAGATGGGTGTTCTCGAGGCCAGGCTAGACGTCTGGCAGCAGGTGGTCCATCCCACCGTTGAGCATGCGCCAGTCTTTTCCCGCTCGTCGACACAGGAGAGCGACATAATCATGCCTCGGCGTGGCTCGTTCCATCATGGCCGGCCGCCAAGTCCTCTGGGCATCTTTACGGAGGATGGGAGTAGTTCCAAGCGGATGAAAGAGGACGAGGATGTCATTGAGGTCGTAAAGGTGCGACGGGCGGATGGTATGCGCGACGTGCGCGAGACTCAGGAGTCGGCCCCCAACCTGAAGAAGAACAAGACCTTCAAAGCTCGAGCTACGCAGGCATTCCGGTCCATCAGGAACGTTGGGAAAGCGTCTCGCAAGGTGGCTGTCCAGGACGTATTTGATGCCAAGGCACCTGGTTCTGCGGAGTGCTCGGGAGCTGGGAACACTGTACCGAGGCCGAACACTCCCAACCTGACCCGCCGGAAGTCACGGCCTCTTTCCCAGATGTTCACCCTATCCCAAGCTAAGCCAACGTTCGCGGAAGAGCACGACTCCCCGCAAACTAACTCCACTATGTCGTCCTTCGCATCCATTCGCCGCACGTCGTCATTCAGCGATACCCCCTCTCATGATACTCTTCGACCACCTGTGGACGAGATGGGTCGTCCGTCATCACCTAGCCTCTCTACCAAGAGCAAGACGACCCGGCGCTTTTCCTTCCTCAACCTGCACAATATCTTCTCTGACCCTACCTCTCCTTTGCCGCCCATCAACACAGCCCTTGGCCGAACAAGCGATTCTCTTCCTTCGTCCGTGGAACCCGAGACACCTGTGGATGATGTCGATCCTCGGCATTTCACCCCACCAACCGTCCAGTCCTTGGATATCAACATGGGTGAGCGGCTTTCCGAGAGCCAGGAGAGTCAGACTAGCAGCCGCAAGGAGTCAACCAGCCTCGACCACGCCACAAATTTTGCTAGACCCAGAGACTTCGAGTTCGAGATGCGGCTCGATTCTCTTCACTTTGATTCTTTGAGTTTCGATCCAGATACATTCGACGTTGATGTGGATCTTTGATTCTTCTCGTGAGCATATACGTGCATCCTCGATTATTCCATTACGTCGTTACTTTCGCATGGCCGTCCTCTTCGGTTCCCGGTCCTCATCTAGCTTCCAGCATCCCCCACTTCGCATCGTCGCACGTACGTATTTATAACCCGCAATGTTGTCGGACCCAGTGATACCTATCTTGCCCCACTCCATCACCCCAAAGCCGCATTCCGCATTCCGCTACCATCTAGTTTCGCCTGCTCTTCATGATGTTCATGTTATCGTTACGTTCTGTCGTCGTTATCCATCGTTTATACCTCGTAGAGCGTTTGCTCATTTCTCATTGCTTGCCTTTTAGGATCTTCATCTCCATACATGCACCGTACACACGCTCTGCGGTTGACCCGCTGAAACTCTGAATTTCAGACATCTATCGTCTAGTTCTCTTTATCGTCGTGCAGTTAGCTCATCTCTGATTCGTTCTATCGCTCCATAAATTAGTCAAAATCATTCATTCGACAGGCTGCAAGCATTTGCGAGTGGACGACGGGAGGCCATGAACTATCAATCTATGAAATTGTCCGTATTCATGCTATCCCCACATGTCATCATCGTATCCATTGCTGCCTCAGTACTTCTCGGATAGGACTGAAAGAAAACCATGAGTGGTTACGCAAAATCATAAGGGCGAAGTGATACGTACTCAATGTAATCAGCGACGTCCATCCAGTGAAAGGATGGCTGGATCGAGGAATCGTCGTAGGTTAGTTGAGCACGACAGTGAAGCGGTCGCAAGAACACGAACCTCCGCTTTCCCTCACCCGTCGTTGCATCGTACTGTTCCCATACGTAGCCCGTGCGCTCATATTCCTAGGCGAGCGTTAACGATTGCAGGCATGACGCGTAGTTCTGAACTCACTTTGTGAACGTTGTCGATGACGTTTTGACGCAGCTCTTTGTAGATCTTCTGCGCCTGAGCCTGGTATGGGCCTTCTTCAGCGGCATATTTCTGCGTATAAGCAAAATAAGGTTGTTGGCACAAGATACGTGAAGGAGGTCAGCATACAGTATGCAGGGCACTCAGCACCAGATAGTTCATCTGCATCCAGATAGGGCCTTTCCAATAGTTTTCGCCTTGCCCGAATTCGGGATGAGACGCTGACAAGCTCCTGATTCCATAAGACGACCAGAGGTGGTTGGGGTCGCTGACGAGGTCGAGGATGGCACCGAGATGCGGCGAGTCGGAAGGCAGGAGAGACAGCATAAAAGGGAACAGGGACAGGTAGCCACGATGGCAGACGTGGTATGATTCATCTAGGTTGGCAAGGGTCAGCACCGGTGAAGCGCATAGCATACTTACAGTCATATCTACCTTCGTCGTTGACATTAGCATCGCAATACATCTGCTCTTCTTCATCCCAGTGTAGATCTATGTCGGGAGATCAGACCAATTCACGAGAAGAACGGTGATAAGAGGTACCGTCGATATTAGCGATGATAGCTTTCTCCACCTCCAGGAAGTAGGTCTTGTCCTCCTCTTCCCCAACGTACTCAGCAATCTCGCGCATAGTCCGCGAGAAGAAGGCCATCCACGAAATGAGGTCGAGATGCAGCTCTCCAGCATGCGGCGGTCCGCGTGGGTAATCGTCCATGCCGCTGGTGAGGACGTGCTGTTCAGAACGCCCACGCCATCTGTACGCTTCTGTGCGCGAGCGAGCCTTGCGTGCATACTGTTTCAACTGACCCCTTTGAGTGCGCCTGAACCAGTCGTAGTGGCGCTTGAGAGGCTTGTAAATGGATTTCAGGAAGGAAAGACCGAGCTCTTGGTCTTCGAGGTAACGGCTGCCGGCTGTAGACGGAGAAGAGGAAAGGGGGACTTGAGAACCGCCCACGCCGAAGTCCATGCCAAGGTCCTGGCTACTTGGGCCACCTGCAGCCTTGAGGCGACGGATGTAAGCCGTCACGGCCATAGTTAGAGTGGGAGGGTTGGCGTAGGAGGGGACCTGCGTCTGGAATTGTTCAGGCACCTGCATAATATTTCACAACATTAGCATCAAATAGTAAAGGCATGTCCAAGAAGCGACTCGCCTTGCTCCTGGCCTCTTCGCCAAGAATCTGCTCACGAGCAACCCAGCCATCCTCGTCAATGAGATTGATCCAGTCTCTCAAGATTTCAAGGCTGGCAAAATTTGAGTACAATGTCCTGGTCGAGATACACGAGCGCTGACCTCAGATCATTGTCCCATTCTCCGATGTGAAGCAGGTGGAACCCTTCATCCCTAGTCTGAATGAGATGGAGAGCGACGTACATGATCGTCATACTCACCAATAGAACCCTCTCGGGAAAAAGCTGCGGCTTGGAGTAGCAGTCAGAAGTTCTCTTGCTTCAGTGAGCCTAGCACCCTTCTCTTCCTTGTCCTTCACTTCTTCGTCACCTTCAGCGGCATAGCTGTCGTCATCGTCCCACTCATACGAGAACGATCGGTCCACGATTGACTGGCCGTAGAAATATCCGACGCCGCCGATGAGGTTGGATGTCACGGCCTGCGAGAAATCTTCCAAAGACTTTTGCTTAGGCGATTCTGGAACGGGGAAAACAGTCTTGAAGCGCTCTGTGAAAGCTTTGCTGAGGGCGGGAATGCCCTCATCGAGCGTGGTTGCTGGGGAGACATATGAGCACGGAGACCCACTCCAGATTTTGGGATCATGGGCGTACAGGATAGCTTCTGCTTTGCGCTTTTGCTCTCAAAGAATACATCAAATTGGAACTTGCCGTCAAACGTCTTCTGAACAGCATAGAGATTGCTTCCAGAAAGGGCCGAGTCCGACAATTGCAGCACGAATGCAGGATCAGGGCTACCTCCTACACCGGACTGATAAGAGGGGAGGATCTCCTTTGCATGCTGTAGGACATTTTGCAAAATAACCTCTGGGAGTGAAATAGTTCGTCGACGTGACTATTGCGAAGCGCAACAGTGCATACCTTTGGCTTGCCAGATGTTGCCAGGCGGGACGCGGAATCCGGCGTAGTGAGTCTTGCCAATGCGGTCCGCAAATGCTTCGGCGTAGACACCGTTTTTGATCAACTCATTGTCCGGACCTGAAGAAACAGATAAGCGGCTTCATGGACGGATGTGAGCAGTGGTCTGTACCGTCAACAATTCGGATGGTGAACTCGTCCAGTTCCGTGCTGCTTCCACTGAATTCGACCGGACCCTCAAGACCCTAGGGCCGCATATGAGGCTGATATATGGAATGAGAGGTTCTGCATAACGCACGTTCTCATTCTCATCCGTCTCCATCTCGAGACCTCCAAATCCTTCCAGCCCCGAATAGAAGATGAAGGATGTTCGTGTAGGCATGTCTAAACAGTCTTTTAGCATATGTACGCATTGAGACGTTAAGCAGGACAAACTTGGGTCGAGCGGCTCTCCCTTAATCCGAGCTGCCCAGCTACCTCCGTGCCGTCCGCCAGGGACCTTGAGTAGCTCCGTTGTAACTTTGACATTATTAGGCGTATCCTTCAACACTTGTATACCACCTTCACGTGCATCGTATTGCGTCCATGTATAGCCTGTCAAACCGTCACCCTGGTCGCATGCGTGACGTGCCTCTGTAATTACAGCGTCAAGTCAATGCACGAACAGGTGGTTGAAGAGCCGCAGACACTGACTCGAGAAGGACTGGTAGTTTTGGGTGCCAAACCAGATCAGCCCAGTCATTAGGGATTGGGGTATGCGGGGCCTGAGCCCGAAGTAGAGGTTTGGACGGTATGCACCCCACACGAGAGCCTCGGAGCCATTGTTGCTCGGGCTGGTCGCCTTGGAGAAGGCAGTCGAAGCCAGAGGGAGCAGCAGCCAGAGAAGCTGCATACTGGCTAGGATGTAGGAAAGAGAGTAAATCCCTTACAACCGCGGCCTACAGGAGCTGGAGAATGGCGATGCGGTTCGTAACGGTTGTGCAGGCCAGCGCGTCTGGAGATTGCGACGCGACGTGGCAGAGCGCGCGTGTAGATAAGATTAGATCTGCTATACTCAGCCTTCCTCAGGCTGCTCATTTGATTTTACGCGGTACTCCAGTACCACTGGTTCCAAGCGAACCCTCAGACTCTTCAGAGACGAAAAACACAGCCTGAGATAAACATGGTCTCGGTTACAATCAGGAAACGTCCTCTCGAAGACGCAGTGATCACGCAGCGAAAGTTTTTCAAGAAGACTGCGAGGGGCAAGGTCATCAAGGGTGCGTCCACCCGTCGTATTGTGTCCTGTCCTAACGTACTCTTCCAGTCATCAGGGAAAGATATCTCAGGGATGATGTCGCTTGTGGTATAGAAGGTTGCACAGAGTGTACACTCCCCTCTGGATCTGCATTGCCCACGAACGGGTCCCTCGACCACGCGTCCTTCCCTCATGGACACTTCATTCTCCCTGATACAAATGTCTTCCTTGGGCAGGTACGTTGATATATCTTTAGTACGGTGTATCGCCATAGTGCTTTACGTTGCGGATTCTTCTCTGACGATGAGCATGGTAGATGGACCTTATGGAGTCTCCGCTACTAAAATCGCCAATCATACTTCTGCAAACCGTCCTGGAGGAAGTGCGCCATCGTTCACTCCCACTGTACAACCGGCTGAAAGCACTAGTGAAAAGTGACGACAAGCGATCATGGGTGTTCTATAATGAGTTCAGATCGTAAGCAACCTTGTTCGTCTACGACTGACGTAGCCATAACCCGACCTCTGCGGATCAGAGAAACGGCGGTTGTGCGAGAGGAGAACGAGACGCCAAATGACCGTAATGACAGAGGTATCTCTTTCCCAACATGGCGACATCCATGGCTGCTGACACGGAAAATCAGGCATTCGTAGAGGAACGGCCTGGTATAACTTGCACCTTGCAGCAACACGGTCTTCCGCAGATGGGCCATCAAACACACCACATCCGAAGGTGGTGATGCTCACAGACGATGTTGCCAATCGCCAGAAGGCACAGAAAGACAACATTCACAGTCTGTCAGGTACGCTGCTGCAGTTGTCTCGTTATCTACTTAGCCACTTATGCACAGTGAAGTTCGCCAATATGTCGAAGGCCTGCCCAACTCTGCCCAGCTCTTGGACTTGCTGTCTGCTGAAGGTTCTGAAAACATCGAGCCCACCTTGGCATCCGGACGAGCAGCGTTGTACCCCGATGTGAGCAACGGTCCTCGATTATTTCTGGGTTTGATGGGCTCACGCTTTATAGTACCTCCCTACGGCCACTCTGGCTGCCGGAGTCAAGGCTGGCCAGTTGCATCAAGGCCACTTCAATGCAAACCAATATAATTACCTGGAGGTACCTAGATATAGTTGGAAGTCTCGGCTTCATTCTGATCTTCTTTTTCAGGGAAGCGTACAGGTCGAAGGCTTCGACAAGCCGATCTTACTGGTCGGTCGGGAGAATATGAATCGCTCTGTGAACGGCGATATAGTGGTGGTGGAAGTCTTTAGCAAAGACCAGTGGAAGGCTCCTGCCGAAGAAGTCATTGATCAGGAAGGTAAATTGCTTCTAGTCTTGGTGATACACTCGCGCTCAATGGTTGGCGATAGTTGCCACCAGGAACGATGACGTTGAAGACTCCGATGAAGAGGGAGAGGCGAGGGAAGTCCGGACGCACGAAAAGAAGATCTTGCAGAAGGAGGAATCGGCAAGGATACAATCCGAAAGACAGCCAACAGGAAGAGTCGTCGGCATCATCAAGCGGAATTGGCGAGCGTAAGAGTGATCGTCTTTGCCGGGTTGTTGATCCTGACTCATTCCGACTTCCAGATATGTCTGCCACATAGACAGCACCTCTCTCACGTCCTCCAACGCGACTTCATTGGCACAACAGACCGTTTTCGCAACACCAGTATCGCGACTGCTCCCCCGAATCCGCATCCGTACGCGCCAAGCACCTACACTAATTGGGCAAAAGATCCTCGTCACGATTGACAAATGGGATAATACGTCCCGTTACCCTGAGGGCCACTTTGTGCGGGCACTAGGCAAAGTCGAGAGCAAGGAGGCGGAGCAAGAAAGTCTGCTTTTGGAGTTCGATGTGCCGTATCGTCCCTTTGGAAAGGCGATTTTGGACTGCCTGCCGAAAGAGGGAGACCAGTGGGTCGTGCCACCAAAGAGTGATATCAGCCCTGAGTGGAGAGACCGAGAAGATCTGAGAGATCTTATTATCTGCAGCATTGATCCGCCAGGTGAGAGGAAAGTCTGCCCATAGCAGCACCGCGCTCATGAGGTTCGGCTGTTCAGGCTGCCAGGACATCGACGACGCATTGCATGCGCGTCCGCTGCCTAATGGGAACATCGAGGCCGGCGTCCGTAAGTGCTTGTCTCATAGACGGTTTCTCTTTCAGACACATTGCGGGTTCTAGATATCGCGGATGTATCTCATTTCGTCCATCCGAATAATCCCATGGACGACGAGGCCGCCGCCAGGGGGACCACGGTATACTTGGTCGACAAGCGTATTGACATGTTGCCGTCTCTCCTTGGGACGAACCTTTGCTCGTTGCGCCCGCACGTCGAGCGTTTGGCATTCTCTGTCATCTGGGTAGGTCCTTCTATGAACTTGAATCGCTTATACTGACGCTGTCCCGCTCAGGAACTGACTCCAACCGCCGAGATTGTGAACGTTCGATTCACCAAGTCAGTGATTGCCTCCAAGTCTGCTTTCACTTATGAAGAGGCTCAAATCCGCAAGGACGACGTGTATGTGCCTCCGCAAACTGTCTGTGATAGGAACTGATTCGCTCTCGTAGGCATCAGCAAGACGAGTTAACTCAGAGCATCCGACTTCTAAATACACTTGCCAAGCAGCTCAGGGACGCGAGAATGCGCGCGGGAGCCCTCAACCTTGCATCTCCTGAAGTCAAGATCCAACTTGACAGTCCCGAATCATCGGACCCTATTGACGTAGAGCAGAAGGAGATGCGGGAGACCAACAGCCTCGTTGAAGAGTTCATGCTGCTCGCCAATATCAGTGTAGCCAAGAAGATCGAAGAAACTTATCCTCAGACGGCAGTCCTTCGGTACGTTTGCCTGAATTTCTCGTTCAGCACATGCTGATTCGTGTATTCTGTAGTCGCCATTTGCCCCCGCCGAAGACTAACTTTGAGAAGCTACAAGACATTCTCCGGAAGCGGCGCGATATGACCTTGGATGTGTCGAGCTCTGGTGCCCTAGCCGCATCGCTGGACAAGTGCATCGTGAGGACGAAATACCATCGAAGTAATGCTATCTGTTGACATTGCATAGGACCTGAGCGAACCCGCTTTCAACACGCTGGTGCGCATCATGGCAACGAGATGTATGCTTTCCGCGGAATACTTCTGCTCAGGAAGCGTGTCCCGCGAGACGTTCGCGCATTACGGGCTTGCCAGTCCTATTTACACACACTTCACCAGTCCGATTCGTCGATATGCTGGTAAGCACAAACTGACATTCGCGTCACCAGCCAGAAGTTCACAACCCTTGCAGACGTTCTCGTGCATCGGCAACTGTCTGCCGCCATCTCGCATACGCCTCTGCATTCTTCGCTGCACTCCAAGACGCACGTAGAGCGCGTTCTAACCGTTGTCAACCGGCGTCACCGGATGGCACAAATGGCGGGCAGAGCTAGCGTCGAATTCTATGTCGGTCTGGCTCTGAAGGCCCGTGCAGAGAAGGCTCAGAAAGCAGGCGTCGGGCAAGTGACCGAAGAAGCCTTCGTCATCCGCACGTTCCGAAACGGCCTCGGTGTCTTTGTCTCCAAGTGGGTGTTTCAGTAACGGTGCTTTATGACAATGCACTAAGACCTGTACCCATACAGGCTCGGTATCGAAGGTCTGGTCATGTTCAAGCGCGACGTACAGTTCGATGCGGAAGAATATACGGTCACGGTCCCCGCCTCTGCGACTAACGCGATGGACGTGAAGATCTCGGTCTTCGACAAAGTGACGGTCAATATTGAGGTGGAGAAGGACAGGAATACACAGCGGGGGAAGGTCAAGATGACCCTCATACAGCCCATCGATTCGAGAGCACTGTAAATAACACTTCGGGCAGCAGAACGATTGAGAGCACGCGTTCTGGTTCATTCTGGAGTGATTGCGTAACACCGACAACTGACTCCCGTGGGCTGAACTGGCAGCGGCTTACTGATAAGTATACGTGAGCTCGGGGCGAGTCAGCAGGCTGGTGGCGTCGGGTTCAGCACAGCGTAAGATCCGACGGCTTTTGGACCACACAGAGCCGTCTGAGGGCAGTTCATGGGGGCATAGGGGCGCCGGAGAACAAGCAAGGCTGTTGAGAGGACGAAAAGGCGCAGGTTTGGAGAGAAAGGGCGTTGTTGTGGTCTGTTGTGCTAACACGCCTTGAGTCACGTCACACGCGGTGTGAGGGTTGTCTACTGCGCGCCGCTCCTCTCTAAGCTCTCTCTGTCCACATCCCGCCTTCTCCTTCTCTCTTTCTTACCACCACCACCACCTCTCCCCCTTCGCGTCGTCGCATCTAGCCCCCTCTCTAACCTACAATGCGTTCCAAGTTCAAGGATGAGCACCCCTTCGGTGAGTGGCAACCAGCGCTCGCGCATACGCAATCCCGCTCACCTTCCTATCGCGATTTCCTGCAGAGAAGCGCAAGGCAGAGGCAGAGCGCATCAGGCAGAAGTACCCCGACCGCATTCCCGTACGCGATTGCCCCTGTGTACCACCCTGAGCTCGAGCACTGAGATTGCGCCTGCAGGTGATCTGCGAGAAGGCGGATCGGACGGACATCCCCACCATCGACAAGAAGAAGTATCTTGTCCCATCCGTGCGTGCTTCGTACCCCAGAGGATGTGGGATTGTAGTTTGCTAACGTTGGATGCACATTTGCTTCCGGCGGCGCATTAGGATCTCACCGTGGGGCAGTTCGTGTATGTTATCAGGAAGCGTATCAAGCTCGCGCCCGAGAAGGCCATCTTCATCTTCGTCGATGAGATCCTGCCGCCAACGGCTGCGCTGATGAGCGCGATCTACGAGGAGCACAAGTGCGTCTTATTTCGAACCCACAATTGCCCCTTATTGACAACGCCACATGTCATCCACACAGGGACGAGGATAACTTCTTGTATGTCAGCTACTCTGGCGAGAACACGTTCGGTCGTGAGGGTTGGGTCGAACTGCCATCCGATCTATGATCACCCTTGATTTTCTTGGGCAACTGGTCCAAGATGGCACGGACATCGCCGACCTAGATATTATTTGGGAGAGGTATCCCGTCCAGTTAGCGTTACGGCATCTTATCTCCTAGCTCATACCCTCCCATCTTCCCTTCGTGAATCTGCTAGTAACGCCTTCCCTTGTACTTTATTATTTTCCTCGCCTTTCGTACCAGCATTGCAACGTCGTTGAATGGAATATGTATAATTGAATCAAGCAGGATATCGAAGCAGTATTTCATGTTGTGTAATTGAGGCATGCATAGCGCTCAGCTATGTGTATGGACTGTAAATGGGGTGCCTGATGTCAACTGCTAGCTATGGCTAGGTGATAGGATAACAGCAACACTAGACGGAAATAAGTATGTACAGGAGACGGTGAATACACAAGGCAATGAAGCAGCGCTATACTACACAAACGCTCAAGAGTTCAGCAAGTATTAGAATATTGTCAGCCCTTGGACACGGTAAGTAGCTCGAACATAAGTAACAGGCTTTCGGCAACTGCTACAGATCACGGTCCACTAGATGAAGTGAGCCCTTCCTCCCAAGCGTCAAAGTCTAAATCTTCGGGAATCGGGTTCTCAAACTCGTTCCAGTACGCATCTTCTTCGTCCTCCGCGTCGGCGGACGCACCGAAGCTCGACGACGGCTGCAGCTCGTTCGCGGCCGACTCGACGTCGAGCCGGGCGACCTCCGGCATGGCGGTGAGAGGGGGCTGTTGCTGGCTTGGTGCATGGCGTGCCTGCAGAGTCCCGCTTGCCCGACGATGGTGCTCTACCCGTGGCATGCTAGGCACCGGCTCGTCCACCGTCTGCAGCCCGCCAGACGTGACGACAAAATCGATGGAAGAAGGAGAACAGACGGAGCTGAACACGACGGTCAGGCGCCGAATAAGCACCGATTGGTCTGTAATGCCGGGAAGCGGGGCAGACTCCAGGGCGGATGGGCGGGACGACGACGCCCCATCCAGGCGCCGGCGTTTTGTAGGTGGAAGATGTAGTTCGTCGAGGTGTCGTCTCCGGCCAGTGCGGGAGAGCATAATGCGCGCATTGACCTGGTTCGCCCAGACCAGGCCCAACGCAGCGCTCTTCCCAGTTTCTCCGGGCAGCGTATCGGCGCGATTGAACAGCCGCGCCTGGTCTGCATAGATGATGTCGCCGGGTAGGCCCTTGTCCGCATCTGCGGGCCTGTCCCACACGTCGACGACCTGGTTCAGCACCAAGATCGCGATCTGGTGTTCATCGGCCAAAGTGTGCAGCTTCGCGGAGATTTCAGACAGGTGTCGCGCGCGCTCGGTTAGGCGCATGGTGGTGGCCTTGTCGTCTGTGAAGAGGTCCGCCAGGGAGTCGATGACGATCAGTCTCAGAGGCTTGGATGTACGGCTGGCAGAGTCGATGAGGGCCGGGATCATGGTGGAGAGGACGAGGAGCAGCTTAGCGACTGTTTTCGCTTCGACGGTCTGGATGTGGGAGAGGCTGCAGGAGTGCGGCGAGGAGGATACGAGGGGGTGCTCTTGCGCGAGCTCGATCAGGCGGCGGGTGGGCAGGGCTGCATGCGTCGTTACGTAGCAGGCGGAGCCGGAGAGGCCCCCGCTAGAGGTAGGAAGCTGGACGAGCAGCGAGAGTTGCAGTGCGAGCTGGGTTTTGCCTGAAGCTCTTCAGGTATCTCGATTGGTGAGTCTATCCGGTAAAAGAACTAGTTGGTGGACGTACCCTTCGCCGGCTAGATCCCAGACCATGCCCACACGGATGCCACCATTGAGCATACCGTCGAGCGATTCATCCCCAGTCGTGATTGTCTGACTACCATCTTCCGAGACCTCTGCTAGTGGGCGAGGTGGTTTGTAGAGTGCTTTACAAACGGCTTTCAGGATCGTCTGAGCCTCTATTGGCGCGATCCTACACTTCTTGGCCAGGTCCTGAGGCGACGCGAATAGGACGCTGGTGACATCCGTGAATCTGCCTTGGAGATTTGCGTCAACTTCGCTACTGACACGCGTAGCTATGGGTTACCTTGCGCCAAAGCTGCTCTCTGACTCGGAGAAATGTCCTCGATCTCAGTCAAAAGAATTGAATCCATGTCATGAGGAATAGCACGTCGGAGAGATCCTCTGCATCTCGTTCAGCAAGATGGATGAAGTACGAAAGGCAGTCACTGCGTACGGATGAACGCCGGGTACGCGTACGGCGCCAGCCCTCCAATAGACGCTGGCATTCGATATTCGCTGACCGTTTTGCAAGCCCTGCGGCCACACGCCGACGCCCCTCAATCCATCACTTGCATTATTTACTGACGTTTTGATCGTGCAGATCGACGGCTGTTACAGCCTACTAGCGACTCTGTCAACGCGCATTTAGCAGTGGACAATGCAAAGCACAGGTTTGCCTGCGCGTTCCAATGCATCTAATTTACACGCATACGCAGCATGATGCAGGCCCCTAGATCGCTGCATACCGTTGTTCACGAGCTCTCATACCGCTTTGATGGAAGCTATCGAGTCGGAACAGCCTTCTTGGACATTCTCGTTCTCCGCGGTGCCGTTCCTTAGACTTCTCGACCACATCTGCTGTCTGCTCAATTCCTCATATTGTACTTCATCGCCCCGATCGCTCTCGGGGGGCTCGGATGCAACGATCCCATGTTGGCGCCCGCGCGTCATACTGAACAATCCGGAATGTCCGGACAGCCTAGTTGTTTTCCAGCAATGGGGGATTCCAGTAAGTAGCCGGTCATTCGTGGTGCTTTATAAACGATACACGGCTATCGGCAAGACTTGTCATCCTTACTTCCCGTTTCTCTTGACGAATCTAATCATGGCGATGCCACAGTTTCTGCGGTTCGGATCTGATGATGCACAATACCAGCACAACCAGCCTCCATCACCGAGTCGGACGCAGCTCATAATTTCCTATTCGCTTGATTGGTACGGCAAACCCACACATGTGTCTGATTGTCTGCTGATATCACACTTAAGGGTTGTCACTTTAGTGCTCGTGTAAGTGCTCAAGCGGTATATGCACGACGGTCAGGCTCACGAGCCACAGGGCTGCGTTTTTTGCCTTGAACAAAGTCGACGGGTTCAAGAGAGAATTCTCACTTTCTGATACCACGTACGTCCTCCATCTGACCCGTTGCGCACCAACTCATGATACTCCAAAGAATACAATACCCGTGAGCTCTTCGGTACTACTGTTCCATTCGTTTCTGACCAGTCAGCCCTCGTGAAGCTTTACTGAACACGAACGCGTACCTGTAGGTACTATTCCTTTTGCCGACTGTCTGCGAATTAGTCGGTTGCTCACCTGTCACTCAGGATAAGGCTTTATATTTCATTGCAATCGTCGCACCCCTTGTCCTGCAGTGGGTGATAAACGTATTGACTATCCGAACATGGTGGGATGCGCATAGCAGTGCACTCGGAGGTGAGGCGGCCCTTATCCTTAACGACATCGCCTGACCCAATCCCATTTCAGTAATCCTATCTCTGGCTATCTCGGGATCTGTCACACAATTCGTGAGGATAACTGTAGGTCGCCCACGACCAGGTATGTCCATCGAACGCCCAGGAATTATGACGACAATGCTGGACAAACCGTCTAGACTTCATCGTCCGGTGCAATCCGGCACCAGGAACTGTAGATCCACCATTAGGGCATTCCTCGGCATCCATTTGCAACCAAAGCGACATCAGCATACTGAGAGAAGGCTTCAGAAGCTTCCCCAGCGGACATGCTAGCTGTAGGTCCGCATGCCAGCGTGTCGAAGCCCGACACTAACCTTATACAAGTGTCATTTGCCGGTCTGGGTTTCTTGTCCCTTTATGTGGCCGGAAAAATGCACCTATTTGACGGGCGAGGACATACGGTATGCTTCCTAGCATACGATGAGAATACTCGCTTTGCTCACCGACGTCTCCTGTTCTGTAGCTCAAAGTATGGATCGCTCTGGCACCCGTCTCAGGTGCCGCGTTGGTAACGATATCGCGTTCCATGGACTACCGCCGTAAGCTGCATCCTGCATATTACCGCGGTCGAGTCTGAGTGCCTCTTCCGTAGACCATTGGGAAGATCTACTTGTAGGGGCCATCCTCGGTGTCTCCACAGCATGTCTCGCCTACCGACAATACTACCCGCCTCTGAATTCTGAGTTCTCTCACCGGCCATATCCACCACGATCACGCCGCGCAGATGACGTGCTACCAGTGCATGCCAACCGTCCGCCTTTTGCAGGAGGGATCTACAGCGGAGTCGATATTGGGGAAGACGTTGAGCTGAATGCAACTGTGAGGAAGGGCCTCGTCGACAGAGATACCTCTGCTAGGTAGTGCAAGCTTCCCCCTCATATACTGGTACCTATTTACTACACCCTAGTGTGCACATCGATGCACCCACTGCACCCACTGACTGATAGCCTCATGTACTTTATTCTCCTCTGATTGACTTGATTGCCCTTCCTTTCTCCTTATCTCTTGCTTTTGTGCTCTCCGAGCCACCTACACTACCACTGCTGCCACTCAGCTGAGACAGATTCCACATCTAGAGGAGGACATTAGCATAGGCATTGACTAGAGAAGGTATGATCTAAGATATACACACTTTTGCCTGCTCCTTTGCAATGTTTTTCACATCAGTCATATTATCTAAAGTCTCTTCAACACGAAGGAGTCTGTTATTTGTCTCATTGACAGTATTGTACATTTCCTTGACAGTATTGTGCATTTCATTGACAGTATTGTGCATTTCATTGACAGTATTGCACATTTCATTGAAGTCATTTTTGAGTTGATGTGCCCACAGCGGTGCATCATCCATCGGTACGACAGTAGCCTCCAGGCGTTTTATGTACAACGTGGCCTGTTGATAATCGGCAGCAAAGTCGCCAGGCATGCCCTGTTCTAAGAGTGATATATATCAGAACAAAGTACAAGCTGTTGATGCAGAAAGACAGTAGTCACCATGATGCTCCAGGAGTTCCTTACGGTACATGACCGCGGCCAAGACATCGGACGAGGTAGGAGGAACTGTAGGCGGAGGCGGCAAAGCTACTGAGCTACCTTCGCTTTTCAGCGGGAGAGGAATGGATCCCAGAGGAGCAGCAGCCATGGATGGAAGAAGTAGGGCTGAATGGGCTCGTAGTTGAAATGCTCCTGGCGGGAAAGGAACGACTGAAACGACCGTGTTCAGCTTGAGCCAGTCGAACAACACGCGATCACGTGGTACTCTACAGTTCCATGCGCATGGCAAGGTTGTGACCCAAGACCGCTGTGCTGGGAGTCCCGAGCTTACAAGCTCGTGCTTGTAGCTATAGGCTGTCGAGCTATATCATGCGTTCGCTATACTCTACCACATGGCTCTTGGAAACGATCCCGGGATCATTATGTACACCTAACATGTTACAAGTGCATATCGATACCGTCCTTGATCCTTCGGTGTGCCTGCACGCATCGTCATACAAAAGTATACACAAAGGTAAAGGAAAAGATTACAAGCAACTCTTAACTGCGAGCTCATATATATCTGCCTGCGCTGCGGCCTGCCTACCTAGTGCTCTGTGCGGCCTCTCCTCCCCCTCCTCGACCCAAAAGACCCCCGACAACATTAGTCACGCTCGTCACTGCGCCCGTGATCTGTCGCGGCGCGGCCTGCGCGTGCTTCACGTAGAACAGACGCACATTCGTCGAATTCCAGATGCCGAACGGTGTCATACCCCGCACGTAGATCTCGCCCCATATCAGAGAGGAGAGCCAGATGATGGAAGGGTCAGACCACTTCGGAATTAAAAAGTCGATAATCAGCATTGGAAAAGGAGGGGGTGGAAAAGACCTCACTATGAATCGCCTCGGGTTCAGTGGCGGTGGTGGTGGCAGGACGTGCGTCAAGGACGCATGGCTGAGGAAGTCGATGATTGCGGCTGTTGAGTTTGGTTTGTTCGTCTGAAGGTCTTGAACTTTCGGCATCAACTCCGAGACGACAAGCATCACCAAGTCCAGAGGCAGTCTATATGTGAATCAGAATATAGCGTCTCAAATAAGGCAGTGGCAGGCGTACCCCTGCTGCCATGAAGTCACCTGCGACCAATAAGATGTCAGCGGGTTATCGCCTACATGGAGGCCGCAACACATACCCATTCCTGTGTTGGGACAAAGCCATTGCGCCCGACACCAGCAGCAGCAACGCGGTCGAGGCTCGCATCCGTGTCAACAGAGATCGACCGACGCACTCGCATCTTGCCTCTCGCTTTCTCTGATAGCGCAGGAGGGAAGCCACTCGCTTCCGTCGAGGTTGGCGATGTCAACGGCTGGACGGTTGTATGATCCTCTTCCGTCGCATTGCCTTCCTGCGGCCCCGCCCGCGAGTCCACGCGTACTTCAGTTAGGCTTTCGAGTGATTGCACTCGGCTGGAGGCGTTGAGGGCGCCGATCTCGCGCTCGAGCAGCCGGTGCTTCTCTTCGTGCGGCTGCTCGTGATCGCTTTCGATGTCCCTGCTCTTGCCCTTCGCGTCGGGCTTGCGCGCCTGCTCTTCCTTCGCCAACTGGATACGTCGGATCTCGCGGAGCCCTCGGCCAAGGGTGAATGTGCCCAAGTCCTCGAACGTTTTGGATGATCGGAGTATAGCATATATGAGGTTGGGATTCTCGGGGAGGTGGTAGGAAATGACCGAGTTGAAAACTTCCAACCTGGTTATACTTTGTGTAAACACTCGGTGCGATACCTAAGATAACGAACACTGACATAAAAAAGAGCAATCTCGGATGGCCCTCGTCTGCAAGGAGGAAGGCGGGGTGGGAAAACGCTTGAAATAGTTGCAACAGGCGAGTCGTGGAGTTGATGCTGAGGTTCTTGAAATAGGGCGCGGCATTCGAAAGAGAGATGATCAGTGCCGGATATAGCGAAGTCAATGCTCCGGAGGTCGTTGCTGCGATGTGATAAACGGCCTGGTCGTGGTGGTAGGTTAGCAAGTTACCGCAAGAAGAACACTGCAACTTACATTAATCATGAAATCTGCTGCAGCACCGCCAACGTTCCATTTCGCGGGTAGATGAGCAGCCTTCACCGGGAATGTAAGCTGTAAGCCAAAAGCACTCTCAGCAGACAACGTCTGGATGATGTATGATATGGCTCGGCAAAGTCCATGTTGCTCTGATTTTTTCGTCAGAAGCTGAGTGGACATTAGAAACAAGATGCGCACGTGGCTTGTCTTTGATATCGAGGCAGAAGCATAGTAGATACACCACGATGTCCATGGATTTGTCCAAATCAAGGAGGTAGAGGCGGAATTTCTGGAGAAATACTTTAGTTGCAGACAAGTGAGTATCACGAGCACACCGCGTACCCTATTCAGCTCGATCATCTTCCAGAAGAAAATGACTAGTGCGGCAGTGATCAACATCAATGAACATCTCCACATGCGCATTTGACTTACTCGTCTCAACCATATACGGAACAGACTTCCTCGAACCAGGAAGGAGGTTGTTCATGGCCGCCATCTGCTGCTCTAATATCCCCAGAACACCTTCAATGATGAACTGGAAATCTTGTGTCCGATGCTGCAGCGGGGTATGAGCAGAAACGGAGGATCTCAGTGATGGAACCACTGACCAGCTTCGCCAGGAAATATCGGAAAGCATTCGTGCGTGGTGTCGGGGCATACGTCTGGTTCTCGATAGCGCCCGCCAGCAGATCTCTCGCACCGCCACTCTGGAAGTCCAAGAGCACACAGAGGACCTGGAAGCAGATCCCGACGAGGTTTGCTCTCGGGTCCTCACCTTTGAAGACAAGGTGGTTATATGGCAGTCGTCCCGCAACACCGTTGATAACATTGGTATTCGGCTGCGACGCATTCATCGCGCTATTGAGTAACGAACACAAGATGGTCAGGACATCCCGTCGCGGGGTGTTCTGTACGAAATGCAGTGTGTAGAGCGAAGGGTTGCTGAGCAAACCTGATGGTGGCACGTATACTTGACGTGAGAAGAGAACTAGTAGAAGGCGAAGGACCTCCGTTTTGTTTGTATCGAAGGCTTGGCTGGGTCCGAGGTCTGCTGTAGAGCCTACGCCCTTTTCCCTGCAACATATAAAAATAGTCAGACGCCGAACTTGAAGGGGCTCAAAATAGCGACTGAGATCCAAAGAGATACATACCAGATAATGTAATTGATTTTGTAGTGGTCGACCTGGATCTTGGGGGGTAACGTGAAGCCACAACAAAATAGCAAGTCAATCAAACAGCTATATAGCCTTTCTGCGAGCGAGGGGAGAGTCGTCGTCGTCTTGGGCTTTCCAGAGGGTCCAGGTGAAGCAGCAGCAGCAGCATCACCTTCGGTGCCCTCTTCATCCTCGTCGTCGATCACAAACTGGGGCACCTGTTCCCGCTCTTCCTTGATATCCTGTCCTTCGACAACCTCCTTCTTCCAAAACACCTCTCGCTCAAATACGCTTGACTCGCTGTCAATCTCGAATACCACAGGCAGTACGCGTTGCAGGACCCGGATGCAGTTTAGCACCTCTTTGGTGGTATTCCGCTCGGACGCACCGGTCTTGATGAACGACGTGGCGAACGAGGCCATGGACGCGTTGACGGGTGTCGGGAATGTGTGATCGGATACGAGGTTGAACAAACGCGAAGTCACGACCCGGATAAGAGTCGCGACGTTCTCAGGTGCTTCGAGCAAGGCTCGGCGGACTACAAGAGGTCAACACAATATCGCATGAATGGGGGAAAGAGACACGTACTGTCTTGCGGCAGTATAAGAGAGAAGACATCTGAAGTTGTGTCAAACAAAACGATGTACTGCATTGCGACTTAGCCGAGCTATTCAGTAACAAGTCCACGTGAAGCTCACCTGGTCCCAGTATGCATCACTCTCGGTAATGTTCTATCCACCATCTTATCAGCCTCCAAAGTAAGCAAGTTCAGACAAAACTACACACCCTAGTCGATGCGAGCTTTGCGATTCCACCTGGCTGGCTGCGGAATGCAAGCTTTGCTTCATCTCCGAGCAGCCCAAACGGTGCGGTAAACTTTTGGGGTATCTTGGCGAACATGGAGCATAGAGAAGGTCCAAGGATATATGAGAGCAAGAGTCTTGAGCTCACGATTCGGCCTGGCTATAGGATGATATGTTGTGCGGAGACCGTGACCGAGACTGAGCTGGAGGGTTGCACAGCCACATTTCAAGAAAGGAATGACTTTCAGGAACCGAAAGGCAAGATCTTATCTCGACCCGCGACTCGCGAGCGCGTCGACGATCGCGAGGACAGCGAAGGTCTGGCACTGTATCGTCCAATATTGCTCCAATTCACCAGCGAAACGTCCTCATACACGGCGCGAATGATTGTGAAAAGATGCATCCTCGTCATTCTGGGATGTATATCTGCATCTATCGACTGCCCAGAAAGCTGTTCGTAACATAAAGAATCGTGCAAATATTATATGACATTAACCCAGTCCTTGCGGCCTTCCGTCGACGCGCTCTTTCCGTATCGCTCAAGCCCCTGTGGGCATCTACTCAAGCACTGTAAAGCGCGGCGACAAGGGCGACGATGCCGAAGATGCCGCTTGCAGCAAGCTTGGAGGCGTCAGAAGACGAGCCCGACGACGACCCTCCGGAGGTCGAGGCTCCGGAGGCGGAGACAGTGTTGGCTGGAGTAGCAGTAGCCACCGCATTGACACCACCAGTGACAGGGCCGTTGTCTTGGACCTGTTCGTAGATGAATTAGATGAGTACATCGGACTGCATGTCGGGAGGTTGAGGAACGCACCGTCTGCTCGTTGCTGCCGATGGCAACGGCTGCGGCCTTGAATGCATCAAACGTGTTGTTACCAGAGGCAGGAGCGTTGATTGAGCTGTATGAATTCGAAAATCAACAAACTGCGAAAGACGAAGCTATGGGGACCCATACCCGACCATGCCCAGTCCGCAGTGGGTCACCTGCTTGCAGAAGAACCAGATCGCTGTTGAAGAAACAGATCAGTAGGAGCGAACATGCATGCATCGTGTTGCGTGCAACTCACGGACAGAGTCGTCGGTGATCTGGATGGTGAACTGTTTTGATGCCTGCAGACCGGAGTCGAAGCCTGCTGGCTGGCTGCCGCTGGCTTGCAGAGGCGTGCAGGGGTTGGCGAAGGACGATTGGGTGACCGAGTGCATAAGGGAGGGGGTGCTATCGACGATGACGACGTCTCAGCATGCACATTGAAGACAATAAAGAAAGGCAAGATATACGAACTCGGGGAAGAAGAAGGTCACCATCGTGCCATTCGATGCCGTGAAGTTGGCGGGGTTGAAGACAAAGTTACCACCAGCGGCAACATCGACCTGTTTCGAGATGTTGTGAGCAAAGCACAAAGCGACATGGATGTCGCACGTACATTGATCTGGTTCGCAGTGCTCGGAGGCGCTGATGGAACCGCTGCTGCCGCTGCGGGACTCGAGGTCGTAGATCCGCCACCGTTACCACCCACCGGAGCAGGAGGGGCTCCGTACTGTGCGCTCACGAGAGCAGGGAGCAAGAGGCTAGCGAGGGCGACGGCAAACTTCATGATGAACGGCTGTGAGAGCTGTCGAGGAATACTAAGCCGGGGGAGGATGCGGGCGGGACTCGATGAGAATCCAAGCTCGACAGAGCCCTTGAAATAGAGGACGAATTTGGATCATGAGACGTTCCCTCGCTGCTGCGGAGACTGCTGAATGAAACATGTTGCGACCATTACGAGCAGGACCTTCCGTGGTGTGAATGGAGCACAACGGGTTGCCGATCGGAGACTAGAATATCGAGGACGAGTTGAATATCATGGTAGACGAATCAGGGTATCGCGTGCCCGGCATCTTGGTACGATCGGATACGTGGGCCTGAAAGGAACAAGATGTTCACACCGTCGAGGCATTTTCTCTCGCTGTCGAGAAGAAGACACTCACCACGCCCGAGCCTGAATGGTCAAAAGCCGCTCCGTGGTGCGATGCAGGAGATAGCTTGGGAATCGCGTTGCTTCGGATACGCCCTGCGAATGGTGCCAGCTTCTCACAAATTAGCACAAGTCAACTTTTGCAGTTCTGCAGTAGTGAAAGGTGTTATTCGGCCAATCGCATTGGTCAGCTCGACCGGGCCACGCTCGGGTTGCGAATGATTCCCGACGCTGGAAAAGATGGTGTGCACTGTGCCGAACGCCAGTCTTTCAGGGCGTGTAGAAAGGTTGCCAATTGAAATCGCCACCATCTCCGAGGACGTGCTAAAGGCCAATAGGACGCGAACACCATCAGTACGGCTGCCCTGTACGCACAACAGGCGCACTGAGCCATCAGTTTGGGCGTCCGCAGCAGTCCTCGATCGACGTACACACACGCCCTGCGCCTGAGTGGTGCATTTCTCACACTGCTTCGTAGGGTTCAGCCCCAGCTACTGCACCCGGTCGATGAGTAGGCATAGCCTTCGAGTCAGCTTGAGAACATACCTCCGCATCTGGCTGGAAAATGCTCCCACAATGAACCCGAAGCATCGTGTGCGTTACAAAAGACTCTAACATCCTTCCGAGATGCCCGTTTTAGCGGTAGCGGGCTTCCGCCTTTTGATTGCACTTTTCGGGGTCAAGGTGGAGTTGAGACGGAACGGTGTCGCGAGGATTTCACTGGTAAAGTCATTGATGAGCTAGGATAACTGTAGCATAGCGATCAACAGGATACACGACGTCGTGGCACAAAGCAAGCGTCGGACACGAGGAAACTCTGGGCTTCCACGCCAGTTTGGCTGCACGTGCCAGGGTGAGCCATTCACGTGGGACGCGTCGATAGAACGCGTCGAAACATTAACGGTATGGAAGCTTGCCATACCCTCTACTTTCCAGGCTAGTCAACGTCACCCCGTCCTGGCATACGGAGACAGGGAGATGATCAGCAGAGACTGCGCACGACTGCGCATTGATGTCCGTCTCAGTTCCTCGACGATGAGCACTCGAGCAGAAGGCCGACATAGCCATCCATCTCCGAGTCGATCGATCCCAGGGCTTTGACCGGCTCACTGCTCGGGCACATTCGTCAGCTACTGCCAGGGTCGATTGGCCTCCGCTCTTGTCGTGTTCCTGGACAGGCCGTAAAGCCTGAAGCTCGTCCTGCGCTGTACGGCAGATCTACATCGATGTCGTTACTCACCGTATCGTTCCTGGTGCAAGCCAGTCGCCATTGACGTTTATCGAAGGCAACACGAATTCGAAGCCACGATTGAGTACCGAGTCGTGGTAGCATAGTTGCGGCAGAAGCGGAGGCCATCTGAGGTCATCGTATTCATGCCAAGAGCAGCTACACGCTGAGAGTGCCACGCCGAACTGAGTAGCAGGTTGCCAAACGCGTGGTATATGTACATCGCAGCACCCTAGATCGTGGTACAACAGCGACCGGATCTTGGAAAGCAAGATGAACCATCAGTGAATTGGTCCTCGGACCTGGTGGTAACGTTAAAAAGCACATACGTCGCATGATGCCTGCCGTCCTCGCAGAGTCAGGATCAAGTCCACGCCGAGCTATGCCGGGTCGCTCGCTGCAATCCCCATCCCTTTGACAGCGAAGCGAATGACCTTCACGTCGAGTGTTCTCAGACCCACGAGCACCAAGACGCCTGTCTTCGCAAAAGATGGTACCAGAACAATCCTGCATCGTCTGTCTCCGTCTGTTACCAGTCGAGTCGCGAATTTCGGCTGATTCCCAATGATATAGATGTCCGGCGTCTGTGCCAGAATGAATGGGTCGGTGGTGAAGAATGGGTGACACCAAAGTGTGTCTGGTGCTGTCGGAGCAATGTGTCGCCAGCGCAAGGTCGCCTCAGCCAAGCCAAGCCGCGTGGCGGGCGGCGAGGGCACATACTTGAACATGTCGTCCAGTGTCTGCCCCGATACTGCCAACACAGTCCGAGTTGACGATTTCGAAGATGTTCCGTTCGATGTCGATGCTTCGTCGGCATCTGCGGTACCAGGCACCCCTGGAGCTAGGCGTATATATGCTGGATTTGTTTCACAGTTGAATGACGAGTAGGTCGAAGCAGTTCCTAGCATGGCTCGCGGGAAAGGCTGCTGCGGGAGGATCGTGCCTGACGGATCAGAGGCACCGGGGAGGATATGAATGGGCATTGAGTGGGCGAGATCGAGAAGATGCGCTGACAAATTGAGAGTAGGATGTGGTGAGAAGGATACATTGTCGCGACGCTGGGAGGCGTTTCGAGTGAGCGAGCTGGGATAAAAGCTGTGGTGTATTAGAGACGTACCCGTCTTCGGACGTCGTCATCGATCTCTGTGCCAGCTATAGGTGCTAGGGAGTTTCCTGCTATGATCAGTCTGGAAATTTGGCTTGCTGCGACTTGATTCTCTGGGCTACCACCTTCGCCAGCCAGGTATTCAACCATCATCTGTATTTGAGCGTCTGCTGCGGAAGAAGGACCGATATCAAGCCCTGATACCGTCGCAAGATATTCCTGTTGTGACTCGGCTTTTACCATGGGCGAAAGGGATGAGTATCAATTGTAGCCGAAGTATGACATGATACTTACCGTCGATGTCCATTCTCTCTCCATTGTCAGACTCCTCCTGGGGTGCGAGGCCTGCGAAACACAAGTCCACTACGGAGAACTCGCCGCTACTGTTCTCCATGCCAAGGACCCCAACAATAATGCCGGTCACTAGCTGTACCTTCTTCAAGGGCTCGCCAACTAGCAGTATCCGGCCGGATTCGTCTTCAACCATGACATTGTCGTCTTCTGACCAGATTTTGGCTCGGGGCGGGGGTGCTGGAGTAGAGTGCTATTGCGCTATTAGAGCTTTTCAAAAAGCGTTAGGTGATGGTGCACACGTACATCTCGAGCAACATCTTCCAGCACATTAGGCTTCAGAGGCATATCCATGTATATCGTCCCGACGACAAAGCACAGTTCTCCCTTCACGACATCCAGTACTCGCGGGACCAGTTTCGGGAACTCTTCGCATTTCAATTCAGAGAAAAGAAGAGATAGTTTTCCATTACGATTTGTTCGTGTAAAATAGACTGAATATCTCACCTGTCGTGCCTTTCACATCCTTCCACCGTTTCTTCGCCTCCTTCTCGACGAATCCTCTCAAAGCTCGGAGTCTCACGAAGTAAATATTGGCATATTGATGTCGAAATGACTTGTTCTTCTGGTCAATGATGAATGATGGTGTTTTGTCGGTCAAGGGAAGGACAGCCGTGGGCAAGCGAACTGGTGCCTCAGACGGAACAAGCCTGTCGCTTTCTCTCAATAAATGGATTCAGCGATGAAGGGGTATACGTACATGGGTTTTGCTGCATCCATACTTGAAGGGTAACTTTCGACGGGTTCTGGTTGAGGGAAAGCTCGGCAACGAAGTCGACGCGTCGACGCGAATTGGCAGTCGAAACGGATGACGCGGTGTTACCGATGTGACATGCGGGTCTCGTGATGCGTGACAATCGCGTCAGCGTCACAGTCCTGATTGACGCGAACAACCAACATGAGGCCATCTATTTCCTCTGCGACCCATCGTCAAACCATCTGGGACCCTTCGCTTGTCGAAGGGGCGTCTTCTCTTTACTGGATTCTGACATGGAACGCGAACTAGGCTGAACACGTTGTATGGCACGTTCAACACAGGCTGTACGTCTTCACCTCATGTTGGCTGTGCCTGTTCGCGACTTTGAAGGCCCGGGCGTACGCCATGAGCTTCCTATGGAGGCGTACGGGTATGATCCACTCGAATAGAAGTTCTAGACTCTGAGTTCCATCTGATACGACCCTGTAGGTTGACCACGCCTCTGCTCTATTTCTTCCTATTCTCAGCGACGCTATTCAGGACGGCCAATTTGCCCCACTCGGGTTGCCCTGTGACCAACCCCATCTTCCCAATGACGACGAGAAACGTTCGTGTTACTGGAGTCTATCGGTCACTCCACTGCATGGGTGGCGGGCTTGCCTGGTTTCTTTTCTAATCGCCCGCTGATACAGGATACACTCGCGTAGTATCTTTCAAGTTCCGGCGAACTCCAACTCTAGGTCTCCTCCTTAGTCCTCGTAAAGACTCTTTTGATTGAACACAAAAACACAGGCTCGGCGAGCTCACATATGCGAGGGTTCCGAGTGAGATCCTAGAGATCGGTAAGAACTTACGCGTCGTGTTCGACTTGCAAGTGATAAGAGCCGTGGTGCACTTGACAAGCGGAGTTTGAGCTTTTAGAACATCGTTGATTTGTCTTTTATAAAATAGGAGTTTCCAGCGAGCCCAGGATGGATGTGCAGATGAGATATTTTGGCCAGGCTATTTCAAGCGGGGGGTGTTACGAGGTAGGTGACGTCAGGAACAGGACCACAGGGATAAAATTAGAGTAGCAGAGACGCGGTGTGCGGTCGCGTTGTTGTGATAGCGCCATTTGCATTTACTATCCATCTGCCATTCAGCGGAGACTGTGCGTCACCGCGTCACCGGAGGCCTCACTGCCCCTTGCCCCGCGTCTGAACAATATATAAGCTTTCCTGCCGCACCGCCATGTACAGTCTCCCCCGCACCCGACCTGTACCATGGCTCTCTCCAAGGTACGTATATTGGTTTCGCTACGTTCCTTGTCTTACCGGCGTGTGCGCAGCATGTCAATCCCGACCGTCTCTTGTCCGACTCTAAGGTGCGTCACCTTGACTCCCCTCTCTCAAGGCTCTAAGCTCACTTGTAGTGCAGGACAAAAAGATGCATGTACATCAACTAACCAAGACCAACCCGAACTCTCTGTCGCACACGTACGGTGCGCGCTATGGCACGTCTTCCATCCCCAAGTACCACATCCCGTCCAAGGTGACTCCGCTATTAACGTCTCGTCTCAATGCACCTTTCTCACAAATATTTCAGGGTGTTAACGCAGAAGCGGCCTACCAGCTTATTCATGACGAGCTCTCCCTCGATGGCTCGCCTCTCCTGAACCTAGCTTCCTTCGTTCATACCTGGATGCCTGAGGCGGCGGATAAACTCATGCAGGAGAATATCTCCAAGAACTTGATCGACCAGGATGAATATCCCATGACGCAAGCTATTCATACTCGCTGTGCGCACCTTGACCTCCTATGATGAGGCTTTCCATGAAATTAACTGCTGTCCTTCTGTATAGGCATTTCCATGCTTGCCGACTTGTGGCATGCTCCGTCAACCCATCAGGCGATAGGAACGGCTACGACTGGCTCTTCGGAGGCCATCCAGCTCGGTGGACTTGCTATGAAGCGCATCTGGCAGGAGAAGCGCAAGGCTGCTGGGAAGTCCATCCATGAGCCGGGGCCCAACATCGTCATGGGTGCTAACGCTCAAGTCGCTCTGGAGAAGTTTGCTCGGTACTTTGAAGTTGAGATGCGTCTCGTCCCTATCTCCGTCGAGAGCAAGTACAGGCTCGACCCCAAAAGAGCTATGGAGTATGTTGACGAGAACACAATCGGCGTCTACGTCATCTTGGGCAGTGAGTATATCCTTCGATGTCTCTTCATCAAAATTAATACTTGGTTAGGTACTTATACCGGCCATTATGAGCCGGTAAAGGAGATGGCGGACCTCCTTGACGAGTACGAGGCCAAGACTGGCCACTCTGTACCAATTCACGTCGATGGAGCCTCCGGTGGATTTATCGCGCCTTTTGCTACGGTACGTGCTTCATCTGCATCAGTCGTCCGGATGTCTGCTAAATCCTCTCCAGCCGAAGCTCGAGTGGGATTTCAAAATTCCTCGTGTAGTGTCGATCAACACTTCTGGCCACAAGTTTGGTCTTTCCTACGTAGGAGTTGGCTGGGTAGTCTGGCGCTCTCAGCAATTTTTGCCCAAGGATCTCATCTTTGAGCTGCACTATCTTGGATCTGTTGAATACTCGTTCTCCTTGAACTTCTCGCGTCCCGCACACCCCATCATCGCGCAATATTTCAACTTCCTTCACCTCGGATTCCAGGGATACCGCAACGTTGCGCTGTCGGACCTCAAAAATGCGCGCACCTTGTCGCGTGCTCTCGAACACAGCGGCTACTACACTGTCCTCAGCGACATTCACAGGCCCGTCGAGGGAAGTGCGATCACGGATGTCGCGAAGCGTGCCGTTGGGTTCGACGAGAGTGATGTCGAGGTACGCGCCCTTTCAGCCAAATCAACCCATTCTCAGTATTGATTATCGCAACTACTCAGAACTACCAGCCTGGTTTGCCTGTCGTGTCGTTCCGCTTCTCTGACGAATTCAAGGCTGAGCACCCCGATGTCGAACAAAAATGGATCCAGACGCTCCTGCGTTCCAAAGGATGGTCAGTGCTATGAATATCTTGTTCGAGGGCCTCTGATCTGACTTTTCAACAGGATTGTCCCCAACTACGAGCTTGCGCCCGACCTTCAGCAAATTGAGATTCTCCGCGTTGTCGTCAGGGAAAATATGACCGAGGTTCTCTTGGACCGCCTCGTTGCAGACATTGTCCGTCCGCCCATCAATATCTGTGTTTTCCTATACTGACAGAAGCTTGCCGTCCTACAGGTCGAAATCACCGAGTCTCTCGCCAGGGCTGATTCCCCTGCGCATGCCCTCAACTCCCTCGGCCATAAGAGCCGCCCGACGATGCACGAGGAGACGCACGGCAGCATCAAAGAGCACGATATGGCTGACGGTCCCGAGTACTCTGGCACGTACGCCAAGCCGTGCTAAAGGGCCGCGTCGTCGCTTTCGTTGAATAAAAAGGCAGTGTACGAATACGGGCTTTGATATACGCTGTAGGACATACCAATGAGTGTACAATTGAATGTGTAGTAGCTTCTTCGATGGATTGAACTCTTCGGCAAAGTTGGCTGATGCAGTGATGCGTCTGTACATTGCCGGAGGAGCAGCTTTGACCGGAGGCACCAATGCGACGCGAACGCGCCAATCACGAGACCGTTATTTCTTACCACGTGTTTCTCCACATGATCCAGATCCCGTCGAGATCCATTCGAGCTTCACTGCGTCCCTGCAGCGTCTTCCGAGTCGCAACGTCCGGAGACTTGAATCCTTTGCGTCTTCACCTCACGACACAACATGGCAGGCCCAAATCTCGAAGTTTTTAAATTTGGCCTCTATGTCTTCTTCCCTGTCCTCGTCTTCATGTATTACGGTGACCCGGATTGGTATGACAGGAATGTGCTCCCCGTAAGTCGCTCTGCCATACCCTCTCTCACGTCGAACTTCTACCTAACCGGGCACCGCGCAACAGTACAGGAATAGGATCTTCCCACCGGAGCAGAAGACTGTACGCAGCCTCCCTGCTAACCATTCGTCGGTGCGAGAGGAACTCGAGCGCATCAAGGCTGAGAAGGCCGCGAGGAGGGCGGATAGGGAGCACGCGGAGGGACAGGTGCCATAGGTGACTGTGACTCAAAGCCACCATTCGAAACGGCTAGTAAAAGTTTACTCCGGTAAGTGTATTCTGTGTTTTAGTGATGCACTGCAACTTCTCAACGGATGCTCTACTCGTCTAGGCATACACAACTTCGCGCATCGTAACGCTACATCATCTTAATCTCTGCCTTCTATCTCTACACCCCTCATCATGTACATGTATCACTATCCCAATTCCCGCACAGCGCTCGCACTCGCACGTCATTTTGGGACACTCAGGGGAGTGCCGTCGACCAGGACCTGCCATTCGGGCCCGGCAGCCTTGTCCGCCGCGACAATAGCGGCGTAGTCCTGCATGTCCTGCAAGGATATTTTGAAGCCGCCGCAGACGATGAACGCGACCGCAACCTCGCGGCCTTCGACCGGGGGCACGAGGTACTGCAGGAGCGAGCCCTTGTACGCGGGTGCGAGCGTCGCCGCGCACGCGAGCTCGACGAGCATTTTGTGGTCATCTGAACAGGTGATGCGTCAGACGTATGCTGCAGCAGGCCGCGCGAGCAGGATCGTCACTCGCCTGCAAAGAGCTCGGCGACCTGCATGCAGAGCTCGTCGGGGATGCTGACGCAGCGCACGCCTCCTTTCCGGTCGAGCGCCATGCGGACGACTTCTGCAGACGGCTCGGTGGCGCCGAGCGAGGTTGCTTTGGATGTGAGGTTGTGTACGTGCGCGATCTGGACGTTGTGCTCGTCGTCGTGCCGGATTGTGATGGAATCTGGGAGGGATGCGATCGAGGCGGGTTCGCGGTTGGCGAGGATGGATTGGTAGAAGCAGTTGGAGCCGTGCGTTTCGAGGGCTATGATCGGCACTGTGTGTTTTCGAGTGGGGTGGAGTACGTACCTCAGCCTGTGGCCTGGATATCAGGAAGCGGCGAGATGCTCACCATCGTCCCAGCCGGCGTTTTTGCACCCTACGATGAGCCCGCCGAGGAGTCCGCCCCCGCCGACGCAGCAAACGATGGCATCGGGTCTTGTCCCTCGGGAGACTTGGACCTTCATCTCGTCGATCATGGACGCATGTCCTTGCCAAAGTGTCGGATTATCATAGGCGGGGATGAGTACTCTGCACAAGCGCGTCGATCAGCCTTTTCATGAAATGAATGACAGCTCCGGGCGACGTACGCATTCGGATCGTTCTCAACCGCCTCCTCCGCTGCGCGTAGGGCTTCGAGGAAGAACCGCCCGGCAACCACAAGCTCCGCCCCCAGAGTCTGCAAAAAGTCTCTAGTCCCCTGCGCGACACCTTCTGGGAAGAAGATGGTGCACTTCACACCTAGTCGTTTCGCCGCGTATGCCGCCGCGAGCCCCGCGTTTCCCCCCGATGCGCAGATAACGTGCAGAGAGGCGCCATGGATCGCATATTGGTACTGCACAAAGAGCGAGAGACCGCGGTACTTGTAGGACTGCGACGGTTGCAGATTCTGGCGGCCGCATAGTTAAATACGCTTGATATTGCACCGATCTGTGCTCGGAACACGACTGACCTCGAGCTTCAGATAAATGCGGTATTTTTCGTCATCCAGGCGCTGCGACAGGTGTCTGGAATAGATGAGTGGGGTCTCAATCCACAGCTTCTGAGAACTGGTGGGTGGGGTTTTCGGCATGGTGAAGACGGGGATTTTAGCTCACTGTGCGATATGGAGATTGCACTCGGGCTCGAGATAAGTGCAGCAGCGGCTGGCCCTCTTTATGTATGACGCCGTTGCAGCTGCTAATTTCTGCAAAGCGCTGGACTGCAGTGCTGACTGCAACGCCTTATTTGCTGACAACGTACTTGTCGGCTCCGAATATTGTTTTACTCGAGTCAAAGGTCGCCTCGACGCGCCTCAGACGTAATTAGGCGACGTGGACGCGCGTCGTTCGCCTGCGCTCAGCGCTGCATCTTCTTCTCGAACCGTCGATGGGATGGAAAATACGCTTGGGTTCTCCTTCAGATTACTTATCCTCTTGGACCCTACCCATGTGAATTTGATTCGTCTTGAGACTCACAAGACCGTCCCGGGCAAACTTCGGATGGCCAAGCGGTCAGCAGTTGCCTCCAGATGCAGCAACGAGTTGGCGGGCCGCCTGACAGGTTGATTTCAGTTCCTTTGGAAGAGATACGCGGCGGCCGCATACCAGCATGCAACGGTATTTAAGTCCTTGTAATCTCTGGCTGGGTAGCGCCTTCAACAGCGATGAAATTCAACGACGGATTTTGGCTGCTGAAGAGCGGCGTCAAGGCTTATTACGGTTTACAGGTCGTCCAAGCCAAGGCGGACGGGGACGGTTATGATTTACAAGTCTCCACGAGGCCGAGAAGGCATCGAGGCGATACGCTGGGAGGTATGCACTTGGCTTGCATATTTATCGATATTTATGTTCAGTGGTATTCCACCCAAAAGGACCAGTGCTCAGTATCCGAGTACACTCGCCGACGGAGGGAGTGATAGGCGTTCGAATTGACCATTTCAGACACGCAGATCCCCAGCCGAGCATCCCCTTGTTCCCTGATGCGCCGCCGATTCCTTCGGTTTCGCTGTCCAGAGGAACCTCCGGATCTGAACCCAGCCAGTCGACTTACACCTTGTCCACCGCCGGCCTGACCGCAGAAATCACGTCCAATCCGTACACCATCACCTTCAAGTCATCCAAGCGTACCCTTACATTTGCTGGAGCCAAGCACCAGGCAATATACGATGTCCCACACAAGTGGACTCTCAATACCGCCGCTAATAGCTCCTGCTTGGCACAGGATCCAAGCTCCAATCCTGCGCAAGAAAGGGCGCCGGAATACGTCCGATATGTCCATTCGGAGCTGAACTTGTCTCCTGGCGAGCTCATCTACGGGCTCGGTGAGCAGTTCGGAGCGTTCGTCAAGAACGGTGGGTGTTACTCTCGTCTACGCGGCTTCATATTTCTTGACATTCGTTGTTCCCAGGACAGAGCGTCAGCGTCTGGAATCGCGACGGCGGGACCTCCAGCGACCAGGCGTACAAATGTGTTCCCTTCTACATGACGAATCGTGGATACGGCGTGTTTATAAACCATCCAGGAGAGGTGGAGGTGGAGGCTGGCAGCGAGAAGGTCAGTCGCGTGGGCGTTAGTGTTGCCGGAGAGAGCTTGGAATATTTCGTGATTTACGGGCAAACGCCACTTGAGGTAGGTCGAACGGCTTTTCGCTAGGGTTCTGATTGGATCTGAGCAGATGAGTCTCGCAGATCCTGGAGCGGTACACTCGGATGACAGGACGTCCAGCGTAAGTCGCCGACGAAACTCGAACCGAATGAAATAAGAGGAATTGACCGCTTTCTCTCTAGTCTTTTGCCGAGTTGGACGTTCGGGCTGTGGCTCTCCACTTCATTCCTCACGTCGTACGACAGCAAGACAGTAGCGGGCTTCCTTCAGGGCATGCAGGACAGGAAGTGCAACGTCCGCGTGTTCCACCTTGATTGCTTCTGGATGAAGCAGTACGAGTGGTGCTCGTTCACGTTCGATCCAGACAACTTCCCCAACCCCGAAAAATATTTGTCTGAGATCAAGGAGAAGTATGGTGTCAAGATCTGCGTGTGGAGTGAGTCGATCCATGCGTTCAACCGCTCCCTCTATGATGATTTAATATTCCCTATAGTCAATCCCTACATCTCGCAGCTTTCTCCGATCTTTGATGAAGGCGTGAAAGGCGGTTATTTCATCAAGAGGAAGGACGGCACGCCATGGCAGTGAGTCCCCTCCGAAACCTGTTCCAAAATGCACAATTACCAACGTGGAGTGATCTACTCAGATGGGACCTTTGGCAACCTGGTCTCGCCATCGTCGACTTCACAAACCCAGCAGCGGAAAAGTGGTACACCGAGAAGCTTGCCCGCCTCATCGACCTCGGGGTCGACACCTTCAAGGTTAGGACTCGTGCATGAAAGACGCCATCCCAACGCTCATTCATATTTTGGTTATCCACAGACTGATTTTGCCGAGCGCATTCCGCATACCGGTGTGGTCTACCACGATGGTTCGGACCCCATGCGCATGCACAATGTCTACGCGGTAAAGTACAACAGTATCGTCTTCAACCTATTGAAAGAGAGGTTTGGCGAAGGTAACGCCGTGCTGTTTGCGAGAGCAGCGCATGCCGGTGGGCAGAGATTCCCCGTGGTTGGTTTCTCTGCTCCCTTATGCAGAAATGCCCCCCGCTGATGCGTTGCGCAGCACTGGGGCGGCGACTGCGAATCTACGTTTGAAGCCATGGCGGAGACGCTGCGCGGAGGCCTCAGTCTGACCCTCTCAGGCTTCGCCTTCAGTTCACACGATATCGGTGGCTTCGAGGTGATGTTCTGCGCAAGTCATGTAACCGCTCATGAATTCTGAACTTGCTTCCGCAGGGCCATCCTCCACCAGAAATTTACCATCGATGGGTCGCGTTCGGGCTTTTCTCATCGCACTCTCGACTCCACGGCTCCGGCTCCTATCGTGTCCCCTGGCAGTATGGAGAGGAGGCCGCGACGTACATGGCAAAGTTTTTGGACGCGAAGCACCGGTTAATGCCATACCTCTACCAGCTGGTATGACATTTCTCCTGGACTTTGCCTTTTCACAGCTAAAAACGATCATCCACCGCAGGCAATCAACGCGAATCAAACCGGGCACCCGCTCCAACGTGCGATGTTCCTCGAATTCCTATCTGACAGGACAACCCATACCTTGGATCGCCAATACATGCTGGGGCCGTCTCTCCTTGTCGCGCCGGTCTTCGTGCCAGCGTCTGAAGAGAGCGAATACTATCTGCCCGCGGGCCGCTGGACGTCATTTTTCCATCCAGAGCGCACCGTCGTCGGGCCTACATGGCTCAGCGAGGTCGTACCTGTGGACGAGATTCCCGTGTGGGTCCGCCCAGACTCGGTTTTGGTCCTTGGTCCAGCAGATACTCGGCGGCCTGACTACGAGTTGAGCAAAGGCATCGATGTGCAGTTGTACGAAATTGCTGACGGCCATGTGTCGCTGACGGATGTGCCGTCTGGGGAAGGCAACGGCATCGCTGGGACGGTGGAGGTGAAGAGAGTGGGGGGCGATGTGACCATCTCTGTGGTAAAGGGCGTGGTGGAGATGGCTACGGCTACAGTATTCTCCACTGAGCTCGGTAAGTCGGTCACGGATGCCGAGCTGGTCGGCGGTGATGCTGGTATCAGGGTCATCGTCAGGCCTGGTCAGAACGAAGTTGTGCTGAGATCGGTGTAAATTTCTGGAGATTGCGGTGTTGCAAATTACGCAGAGAAGTACACAAGTCATGTAGTAGTACGTGTCGGAATGCCATGCTGCAGAGTGCAGGTTGAATTGACGCTTCTTGGACCAGCTGACATGCATGCTCTGCTCCGATACGGACGTGCTTCATGCGGTCGTCATCTGCCTGACTATGCGCTGATCCTGAAGATAGAATCACTCACCTTGACGCACCTCTGGAGCGGACAGTCTATCGATTGCTGCTTTCATATCGGGAAGACGCTCAGCGCAATGTATCCAGGGTTAAAAAGTGCAAAGGTAGCACCAAAGTGGTATTCCAAGAGTGGGGGTTAATCTGCATCCAACCGCGACGCTATTCGTCCAGGAGCCGTAGGCAGCGTAGTGAAAGCCTTCATGGAGGCTGACCAGATCATTACACCGCGATAATGACGACTGACGACTGGATGAGAAATCAGTCATTCTCGTGAAGATCTTTCAAAGCTTGTTCCCTCCTGGCACGGCGCAGCTTGGCATCTTCTCTGTTCCTCGAGGAACGAGCTACAGACTGACAACCGGTGAGTATGAGAAGGAAAGGTGGTCGGATGACTGCGTACCTCAGAATGCAAACAATGGTTCAAGTCGAGCTTGATCTGGTTGCATCCGCCAGTCCATTTCAGGAAGAGATTATCATGGCACTGGTTAAGAGCATCAAAGAGCTCCTGACAAGCTAATGGCGTGCGGTCAAGTGCGGTCAGAGGTAGGAAAAAAAAGGAGAGAATGGGTAGGCTGACCTGAGCGTTTCTCGGATGCCTGGGTATGCATTAAGCCAGAGTAGACGGAAAGAGAAATAGGTGCACCAGGACCCACGGGCCAGGGGGGGACCGGAAGCGATGAGAGTTTACGGTGAGAACGTGGAGGTGAAGACTGGGAGACGCCGACCCGCGGCTCGGACTCCGAGCGCTGCATGCGTCCATCGCGATAACCCCTTAGGTAATTCATCGTCCCAGCTTTGCCCGCCTTTATATACCGCCCCCTCCCTTTTCTCTCTCTCCACCCCCATCTCCTCCCCATGTCCCAGTTCACCGCGCAGAGCAGCGATCCCACCGCCATCGCCACCATCCGCACCCTTGCGGCTGATGTCGTCGGCAAGGCCAACTCCGGCCACCCTGGTACGTCCCCCCGCTCCCATTTCCTGCCTCTCGGTGTATTGACGCGTCGCTCTGGTCGCAGGTGCTCCCATGGGCATGGCTCCTGTTGCCCACGTTCTCTTCACTCGGTATTCAAATCCGCGCTCCATCGGGATCGGTGTGCTAAATAGAGGGCCAGCTTCTTCAACGCGAACCCTAAAAACTCCAAGTGGTTCAACCGCGACCGATTTGTTCTCTCCAATGGGTACGTCTGCGCGTTCTTAGCTTCTCTACGTGCCATTAATGATCGCAAAATTTTAGCCACGCGTAAGTGCTTTAGAACTATCTGTGGGATTGCGATCTAATTCAAAGCAGTTGCGCCCTCCAATATATTCTCCTCCATCTCATGGGCTACAAGCTCTCCCTGGACGACCTCAAGGCCTTCCGTCAGATCGATTCTCTGACCCCTGGTCACCCCGAATACCACCATACCGACGGTATGTCGGCCCGGTCCTCCGCGCTTGAACATTATTTCTTACCTCCTTGCAGGTATCGAGGTTACCACTGGCCCTCTTGGCCAGGGTATCTCCAATGCGGTTGGTCTTGCCATCGCCCAGGCTCACATCGCGGCCGAATTCAACAAGGACGGCTTTGATCTCGTCAACAACTACACCTATGGTGTGCTTTGTAAATTGCTTTCCAATTAGTCGGGGCGCTCACACTGTGATTGTTAGCCTTCCTCGGCGATGGTTGCTTGATGGAGGGCGTGTCGAGCGAAGCTTGCAGTCTTGCAGGCCATCTCCAGCTCGGCAACCTGATTGCTGTGAGTTGTCTCCCGTCTTTCATACGTTCGTGAGCTGATTCCCTACAATAGATCTGGGATGACAACCGTATGTGACCATTTTTCCCGCCATGAACCGAAAAGATCTTAATCCTGAGCAGATATCTCTATCGACGGTGACACCAACGTTGCCTTCACTGAGAACGTTGAGCAGCGGTATCTCGCATACGGCTGGCAAGTCCTCCACGTGAACGATGGTGACCAGTGCGTACTTAACATTGGCAATCGTAATTGGCCTAACAGTTCTCTAGCGACCTCGAGAGTATCTACAATGCCATTGCTGCTGCCCGTCTGGAGAAGACCAAGCCGACTCTCATTCGCTTGAGGACGACCATTGGTTTCGGTTCCAAGCTCCAGGGCACCCATGGTGTCCACGGCGCTCGTAGGCGTTTTCTCCGCTCACTTCTTGCCGTTTTGTAACATTTTTTTTTTCCCTGACAGCCTTGAAGGCCGATGATATCGCTGCTCTCAAGACCCACGTCGGATTCGATCCCCAGGCTACCTTCTACATTCCTCAGGCGACATATGACGCGTACGCCGAGGTTGGCAAACGCGGTGCTGCTCTCGAGGCGCAGTGGAACGCCCTTCTGTCGAACTATGCTCAGAAGTACCCCACCGAGCACTCTGAGCTCCTGCGCAGGATTTCTGGCAAGCTTCCTCAGGGCTGGGAGAAGACCCTCCCCATCTACAAGCCTACCGATGCCGCTCAGGCGTCTCGCAAGCTCTCTGAGATCGTTCTCACCGCCATCACCCCCTCGCTTCCTGAGCTCCTCGGTGGCTCTGCTGACTTGACTGGCAGCAACTTGACCAAGGTCAAGGGCACCGAGGACTTCCAGCCCCCGAGCACCGGTCTTGGCTCCTACAAGGGCACCTACATCCGCTATGGTGTCCGTGAGCACGGTATGGGTGCCATTGCTAACGGTCTCGCTGCCTACGGCGGCATCATCCCCTTCGTTGCGACCTTCCTCAACTTCGTGTCCTACGCTGCGGGCGCTGTCCGCCTCTCCGCCCTTAGCGGACATCAGGTCATCTGGGTCGGTGAGTAGAACCTTCTTGCGCGCTATTGTGTGCCATCTGACGGCATCCCTCAGCCACCCACGATTCCATCGGTCTTGGTGAGGACGGCCCCACGCACCAGCCCGTCGAGACTGCCATCCACTTCCGTGCCACGCCCAACCTCGACTTCTGGCGCCCCGCCGACGGCAACGAGACCTCCGCCGCCTACCTCGTCGCCCTCGAGTCGAAGTCCACGCCGTCCATCCTCTCCCTCTCCCGCCAGAACCTCCCGAACCTCGAGAACTCGACCATCGAGAAGGCCGCCCGCGGAGGCTATGTTGTGCACGAGGAGGAGAAGGAGGACCTCACCATCGTCAGCACTGGTAGCGAGGTCAGCATCGCCCTCGAGGCCGCCGCCGAGCTCAAGAAGCAGGGCGTCAAGACCCGTGTGGTGTCGCTGCCGTGCTGGTCGGTGTTCGACAAGCAGCCCGAGGAGTACAAGCTGAGCGTGCTGCGGAGCGGCGCGCCCATCCTTTCGCTCGAGGCGCTTTCGGTATGTTACAATAATTTTGAGAAGCTATCGCCTTGACGCTCAATGGTGTTGCAGACTGCTGGCTGGGCCAAGTACAGCCACGAGCAGTACGGTCTCCCCGCGTGGGGTGCCTCCGGCCCCTACAAGAAGGTCTACGAGAAGTTCGGCATCACTGGCTCCAGTGCGTGTTCTTCTTTCCCAATTCCAGCCGCGCACTGACCGTCCCTGTCCCCGCTAGACATTGCCGTCGTCGGCAAGAAGGTCGTGGACTTCTACAAGGCCAAGGGCGGCGAGGTCGTCTCGCCTCTTGTCAAGGCCATCCACCTGTAAAGCATACGGAGACGAGTAGGCAGATCTTGGGGGCTTTTGTGCGATAGGAAGAATGTGCTTTGCCGCTAGAAGTGTAATTCGCTAGGGTGTTTTTGTGACGAATAGAAGTATCTTATAGAATCTTGCTTGCATCTGACTGACGTCGTTTTTGTTGTCTCTACAGACATCCAGGGTGGATGCAAGTGGGTGTAAAGTAAGTTTTCTTAGAGCAAACGGTTCAGTCCAAACGAAGGACAGTGCTGTTATCGGGATCCACCAGCAGCTGAAATTTTATGTTCAACCGTTCGCGTCGAGTCACCTGCGGGGGTGACCTCGGCCATCCTGTCGAGCTGAGTCAGGCCGTTGCGCATGATGATATAAATGGTGGTGAGCGGGGAACCTAAATATTGACAATCTAGTACAGGGCAGTACCTGCTGTAAACAGCGGACGTAGATCGCGGTCATGTCCGAGATTGGCGTCCGGAAGGATGTGCAGGCAATTCCCTTAAGACCTTTGGCATCGGGCGTCACTTCGGGCTCTTCTGAAACGCCAGCCTCTATAACGACGGGATTGGGCCCGGGGACTTCAGCTTCAGTCGGGGAAGGACCATCCAAAAATCTAGATGAGGCATCTGCAGATGTAGATGTAGTACAGGCCCAGGCAGATGACCTCCCAGAAGGCCAATATGGCTGGGTCATCGTTGCAGCATGCAGCATCATAGCGTGAGTTCCAAATGACTTGACTCTCAAATGCCATCCTTTGCTGATGATACAGCGTAGGTTCTTCTTCGGAGGCCTCACATATTCATGGGGCGTGGTGCAGGCCAAGTTGACTGCATCACATGTAGCGTCCGATGCTCAGCTTTCGTTCATCGGCTCGACATGTATCGCGTGCATCTCGTTCGCGGCGCTCGTCAATGCCCGGATCATTCGGTGGATGGGCACACGAAATGCTGCTCTTCTGGGATGCTTCTTCCTCGGTACAGGACAGTTCTTGAATAGCTGGACCGTAAACAGCTATGGAGGCTTATTCTTCACGAACGGCGTGGTCATGGGGTTCGGCACGAGCCTGTGCTTCATGGTAAGCTTTCTCTTTGCTCCTCAACGCTGTGATTTCTTCGCATAATCTCATTTATTTCGTCTTTCGACAGGCATGTGGTTCCCTCCCCTCGCAATATTTCCAGCGTAGGCGGGGGCTTGCAAATGGCTTCGTCTTCGCGGGCAATGGGCTCGGCGGTGCTATCGTGAGCATCTCTATGAATTCTCTCATCGACCGTGTCGGATTGGCCTGGGCGTTTCGGATCCTTGGTATAATCACGCTTGTTGTGACACTCCCCACTGCAATGCTCTTGAGGGAGCGCACACGGAGGGCAACAGTCACGATCGAATGGTCGGCAGCGTGTTCCTTCCGAGCTCTGTGCTCACGAGAAACTGACACATCCACTCTGGCTGCAGGCGATTGTTCCAAGACCCCAAGTTCCTTCTGCTCTTCATCGGTTCGGGTATCGCCACCTTCCCCCTCCTCGTGCCGCCCTTCTTCGTGCCCCTGTATGCGCACTCCGTAGGCACGTCCGCCGCGCTCGCCTCCGGCCTGCTCGCCGTCTTCAACTTCGCCTCCGCCGTCGGCCGTGTCAGTTTTGGCGTGCTCAGCGACAAGGTCGGGCCCATCACCGCGCTCGCCTTCGCGCTGCTGCTCAACTCGGTCAGCATGCTCGCGATATGGCCTGTCAGCGCGAGCGTCGCGCCGCTCGTGGTGTTCATTGTTCTGAATGGCGCGGGCAACGGCGGGTTCTTTGCGACTATGCCGTCGGTGGTGGGCCATATGTATGGGCATTCGCGCGTGTCGAGTGCGCTTGCTATGATTGTCACTGGGTGGGCGTCGGGATACTTGCTGGTACGCTGGTGTCGATTCTGCCTTTTCATGTGAACCATTAATGTGAACTCATGATGTGCAGGGTTCGCCGGTCGCCGGCTGGCTGCTTGAAGCTTATGGAGGATCGAATGCGGGCAGGGCTGCGTTCCGACCTGCTATATACTTTGCTGGATCCCTTTCGGTCGCCAGCACAGGCCTCATACTCGCGATGCGGCAGCTCCTGGCGAAGAAAGTCCTAGTCTATGCATGAGGGCTGCAATCAGAGGGGCTGCAGTTCTCCATCTGGTCCAAAGGCCATTAGTGTGCAGTTTCAAAATGTACAAACTATCTATCTATCTTGGAGGTATTTCTTCTGCAGCACTGATAACCATTCGGTATACCTTATCGCAAGCAGCTTATGTACATGGATGACGAACAGAAGTACGGAAACCGGCTGTTCCCCAATGCTTCCCAAAAAACTTTTGGCGCCAAGGCGTCTGAAATTTGCGGGTCCGAGCTCGAGGCACGCTGTGATCTTCCCCGCGCTAACTTACCAATGTCAGTAAGGAGTCGAGTCACTCCGATGCATAAAGCCATCGTATCCCGCAGAAGAAGTGCGGATTGTCCACCCTCAAGTAGTCGCAGCGTACCGTAGGTTGAAATGACGTCCTCGAAGTCTGTAGAGGTCATCGAGCTGCCTGCTGTCCCGGATGTCGACCGTAATTCGCAGGTTGGGGAGCGGATAGACGGCGCGCGGAGGCTGTCTTCACACACGTCTAGGGACGACACGCTAGCTCGAGTCGCCTCGGTACCCGATGAATCTGCCTCTCATACTGCAGAAGACGTCCCTGAAGGTGGCTATGGCTGGGTGATTGTCGCGTCTTGTGCTATCATCTCGTAAGTCATACAAGTCTCATTATTTGCGAGTAGAACTAGATAACTCACCGGTATTAGATTCTTTTGGGGAGGCGTAACCTACTCCTGGGGCATCATCCAAGCTCGACTCACTGCGTCACACCTTGGCAAAGATGCATCCTTGTCCTTCGTAGGATCGACAGCGACCGCTTTCGTAGCATTCACCGCCATAATCAATGCTCGTATTATTCGTCGGCTCGGGACGAGGACGTCAGCACTGTTGGGATGCTTCCTCCTAGGCCTCGGACAGGTGCTGAACAGCTGGGCGCTGGGGAGCGTGGGTGGCTTAGTCGTGACCAACGGGGTTATAGGAGGCCTCGGCATAAGCATGTGCTTCATGGTAATTCAGTACCTTACACTCTGGGAGGATGTAGGTTACTTACTGAATATATGCAGGCATGTGGATCGCTTCCGTCGCAGTACTTCAAAAAGAAACGCGGCCTTGCCAATGGCATCGTGTTTGCGGGCGCGGGTCTTGGCGGAGCTGTCATCAGTATTGGACTGAATGCACTCATCGACCGAGTCGGGATTGCATGGGCATTTAGAATCCTGGGATTTATCACCCTTGCGGTGACGATACCGGCAGCCATGTTGATTCGTGAGCGTTCGCGCCGTGTCGCTACTAGTGTCGAATGGTACGTCCGCTGTAGCCTGCGCATTCGATTATTTAGTCAAGCTCACCATGTCCTTCAGGGGCCTCTTCCGCGATCCAAAATTTATCCTTCTATTCCTCGGCACCGGAATCGGGACGTTCCCTCTCCTCGTCCCGCCATTCTTTATCCCGCAGTATGCCCAATCAGTCGGCGCATCGAGCGGCCTCGCCTCTGTCCTCCTCGGGGTGTTCAATCTCGCCTCCGCAGCCGGCCGGATAGGCTTTGGGGTGCTCAGCGACAGAGTGGGCCCAATTTCAGCATTGATACTTTCGATGGTGATGTCGGCCATCAGCATCCTTGTCATCTGGCCCGTGAGTGCGAGTATAGCGCCGCTCATTGTCTTCATCGCCATGAGCGGCATGGGTAACGGTGGCTTCTTCTCGACTATACCATCGGTCGTTGGGCATGTGTATGGGCCTACGAGACTTGCTAATGCTCTGGCAATGGTGGTGACAGGATGGGCGTTTGGCTACTTTCTGGTCAGTTGGCACCATTTCACTTACGAGAGAGCGCTTTACTCACCTCTCATGATTTTGCAAAGGGTTCGCCTATAGCAGGTTGGCTGTTGCAAGCCTACGGTGGTTCGAGTGCTGGCAGAGCGGCTTTCAGGCCAGCGATCTACTTCGCAGGCTCTCTGACTGTCGCGAGCGCTGGTCTTGTGATTACCATGAGGCAGATGTCGGCCAAAAAACTGTTCGTCTTTGCGTAGTGTTACACGAAACGCACTCTGCGATACCTAAATTTGAGCATGTGCGGAGCAATCGTAAAACATGATTGCGTTGTGATATAGACCAGTTTCGGTATGGAAGTGAGGTCGCTGCCGGCTAGAGACGGTTCGCCCCGAAAAGAAGAAAAAGCCAAAGCCAGGCCACGCTTCTTGACTGACTGTGTACGCACCGAAGTATTCCAAACTCTTAATCACACGGGGTGTATATGGCCACGGACGAATTTTGACAGAAGGCGCAATCCTAATTAGCAAGAGTGTATGGTTGCTGTCGACATGTCTATTTTCTGCGCTCAACCTGAATGGTGTCCCAAGTGCGCCTCTCGATGTCCTCAGCCTCAACAGCCTGGACGTGCGGCTTGAGGTAACGGACGTCCTAGAGAACTCTTAAGGTCAGACGACGGTCACGCCAGATGTAGGCGCACACACCTCCTCGGGCTTGATCCAGTGAGGAGCGTCGAGGTCCTTGTGGAGAACGCTCTGCTGCGCGGCGCGCTTGATGCGGTAGGCACGGTCGAATTCCTGGCGAGGCGTCAGGCGAGAAAGGGCCTAGATTTTGGTGTCAGCGTGAGCTTCGTGATTGCAAGTTTTTGTCCTACCCTCTGGACGTCGGGGCGCTCCTCAACGACTAGATAACTTTTGTCAGGACGTGACCAAATATGAAAGAGACCGCGACATACGGAGGTCATCGTAGACGAGACCCATCCTCCGGTAGCCCATGAGGTTGGCATACCACTTGGCAATGGGGGTGACCCAGCCACGAAGAGTACGAGAAGAGCGCACAAAAGGCGCGAGGGAGGGGCCAAGGGGGCCAAACGGCATTGTGAAGGATGAAAGTAATGGACAAGCTGGCGTTGGTCGCGCAACTCTCGTCGGCGGGTCCGTCCGGAGCTTGTGTGCGTCTGTTTGTCCTACACGCACGTGCACGGCAATCTCCGCGATACCGATGGTCGATTCCTCTCCTGCTTAAAATCTGCGAGTCCTCTGCAGAATCTCTCCATCTCCTCCTCGTCCTCAATCATGTCTGTCAACGAACGCACCTACATCATGGTCAAGGTGCAGTGCTCTGCCCAATGTGCACCTCGCTTTTGCTGACCATCGACGCGCCCGCGTCGCGATCATAGCCCGACGGTGTCCAGCGCGGACTCGTCGGCAACATCATTGCCCGCTTCGAGCAGCGCGGCTTCAAGCTCATCGCTCTCAAGCTCGTGCACGCCACTCCCGAGCACCTTGAGAAGCGTAAGGAGCCCACTTAACATTGCAGATTTCGTAGCGGGCTGACTATATGCGCAGACTACGCCGACCTGAAGGGCAAGCCCTTCTTCCCCGGCCTCATCAAGTACATGGCTTCCGGCCCCGTCGTCGCCATGGTCTGGCAGGGTCTTGACGCCGTCAAGACTGGCCGTGTCATGCTCGGCGCGACCAACCCCCTCGCGTCTGCCCCCGGTAAGACCGCCCCCGCGCCCTCTTAACACCCTGACTGACACCGTGTGTGCATGTAGGCACCATCCGTGGCGACTTCGCCCTCGCTGTCGGCCGCAACATCTGCCACGGCTCTGACGCCGTCGAGAGCGCCGAGAAGGAGATCAAGCTGTACGTTTTCTTGCACCTCGCATCGATGGACGCGACTGATCCGCGTGTTTGCAGCTGGTTCCCTGAGGGCGTCGTCCAGTACGAGAACACCCTCGCCAGCTGGATCTTCGAGTAAACGTGAAATCAAAAGAAGCAGCGCATGTGTTCGACTAGTGTAGACTTATCGATGTAGATGTGTTCCAAGAATCGCAACACGAGGTGTATTGTGCAGTTCTAGAATGCGTACCCGGCCGGTACTTGCGAACGCGTTTACGTGCAAGGTGCATGCTTGGCCGCCTTGACGTCCTACAGACAGGTCTAGGCTATCGTGTAGGTACGTGGTCAGTAGACATGTCATTGAGTGGACAAAGGCAGGCGCAACTTTTAGGTGTCGACTGTGACCAAACTTTGAGGGCACCACTCTTATATTGTCAAGATCTGCGAAGAAGTATCATTGCGTCATAAAGAATCCAGCGTGAGTTACAGGCGTTACAACAAGTCCGAGAACAGGGTATGGAAAACAAGTAACGATCGAAAGCAGGACATCCACCAAGCATACACACACCGCCCACCCATTGGCAAACTTACAACATCCCACCCACTTCAGTAGATCCCCGGAACAACCGCATACGGCACCCTCTTCGCCCAGCGGACCCACTCCTCCCCAAACTCCTTCCTTAGCATCGCGTCCTCCGTCGGCACGCGCGCAATCAGCGCGCCCGACATGCCCACGGACCACAGCGCGACGCCGACCCTCAGCGCCTTGCCCCACAGGCTCTCGAGCCAGCCGCCCTCGTACAGCAGCGACCCCGGGCCAAACATGCACACGCACACGCCCGCGACGGTGAACACGGCGCCGAGGTACCCGGGGTGGCGGACGAGGGCGTACGGGCCCGACGTGACGAGCCTGTGCTCGGCGCGGATGGTGAGGTGGAAGGTGAAGAGCGAGCCGAGGTGGCGGTAGGATGCCCAGCGCAGGTAGCCCCCGAGCGAGAGGAGCACGAAGCCCGCGAGCCATGCGGGCGGCAGGCCGACGGACGCGGCGCCGGCGTGGGGCGCGTGGGGCGCATCGATGAGCTTCGAGAGGATGGTGGGTGCGGGGGAGACCGTGGGGAATGCCCGTGCGATGAGGAGTACGTTCTCGGCGGCGTTGCTGAGGACGTAGGAGAGCTGCGGCGCGCGCCCGGGGTAAGTATCAGGCAGAGGGGATGGTGGGTAAGAGCGAGCCACGTACCATGGCGCTGAACGCAGCCTGCCGCCATGGGAAAAATCTTGACAGCGTATCCTTCTTCCCGTACTTCTCCTTCTCCTCCTTCGGCGGCGGGCCGTGCGGTGGGGTCGTGGCGATGTAAAACGCGAGCCCTCCGCCGAGAAGGAGGGGGGTCTTGATCAGGGGGTATGCGGATACCAGGGCTGAGAGAGACATGGCTGGGGGGTATGACCGCCCTCCAGCATCACTCACCGTCCTTATAGAGCCCGCAGCTGAAGGAATAAGGAAGGCGGGGACCGGTGGATGTGCTGCTTGAACAGAGCTCCGAACCTGTAGAGGAGGGTATTATGACGGCATCCGCATGGCCCATGTGAGGCAATCCGAGCCGAGCTTGGGAGTCCACGGAAAAATTCGCGAGCTTCGGTGGGCGAGACGTACCTCTCGATGTAATGATTATCAAGTGCTCAGCGCCAGCGGATGCGCTAGCCGTGTTGAATTGGCAGGTCCCCTAGTTGTATACGTATAGAGCAGTCAGGGTCAGAATAGAAAGCTCACCAGTCGACCGACGCGCATACAATCCTGCTCCTGACATGAGCAAGAATGGCATGTTGTATCGGTACTCTGATCGCCTCTCGTGCTGGAGGACTAGAAGTGCGTATAGGTGAGCATGATACATGGGCGCGAAATCGTGACGAAAGAATGATACCTGCGATACTTCTAATTTGATGTGTGTATGTCCGGTCCACCCCGGCGTCTGCGCGACCGTGTCTTCAGAGTTAACCTCTAATGGTATTTCCATTCGGATTCCTCGAACGGGCAAGACATATGGTCCCGCGCAGCGGATTAAGGGACGCGGGAGGAAACTGGTGACCACTAGTGAGAAGTCAGTACGGTATGGGGTCTTACAGGGTGCGCCTGGCCGGATGAGTGATGACAATCGCATGCATTCCGAATGGTGTTAGTACAACTACTCCACAATATAGTGACATGAACAAACAGAAAGATGCATACAACCCTCCATAAATAATACCTAACCTTGAGAGCTTCGAAACGAGTGCGGTTTATACAGCGAGAGGTATACTGTGTGTATGGAATAAAGATACGAAAGCGAAACGAGAGTGAGTCCCACGGCCAACCACAACCACAACCAAACCCAAGCGCAAACGCGAACGCGAACACCACCACAGCCGCCATAGCCACCCCGACACCCAAGAGATCCGAAACAGACACGATGCACGCAGAAGAGCACACCCCAACGACGCACGCACGGACCAGACAGCCAAAACATGGACACGACCACACCATCGCTTCCCCACAGACCCCCGCGTCCGCTGATTTCCCTCATACGCGCCACTGAGCTGAGGCGCGATAAGGTATTGGCAGGGACGCATTGACGAAGCCGGCGGAAGAACAGGACACATAACGGCATGGACCGGAAAACCGTCTTTCATCGGGCCAGGTATACCCTCTCAGCTATGCCCAAGCCTGAGAGGGTATACCTAGCCCGATAAAAAACAATTTTCACTGTTGCCTCATGTTCTGGACGTTGATCTATCATGCTTCCGTCGAAACTTGATCTCGGGTCAGAAAGATCAAGGCCCAGCGAAGGCATGACCGGGCAGTGTCGCGGATCATGAGGCAGCAGCAAGCAGCGAAGCCAGATCTTTTTCCGTGGCCGCATCGAGCTGCCGCGACCGGGCCTTGAGGCGTACTGGCATTATTAAAAAGTAATCAGCAACGTGGGGGCGAAAGACGTAACAAAGATCTTACGGTTACGGTCAAGACTGAGCAGGACCACTTTCGAAGCGCCCGCCGTGTCCCTGGACTTCTCTCCGTCCGCGCTCAAGAACGCCGAGCGGTCGACCCAGTGCTCGTCCTGCCAGATAGCCGCCTTCAGGATGAGGTCGTCCATGTTGCGCTCCCACGCGGAGGGGTCGTCGAAGTCCACTTGCTCGCTGCGGAAGGTCAGCGACGACAGGTAGTTTCCGCGCGACGTCTGCAGCTTCAGTGATGTCGAGTGCGAGCGCACGTGCTCCTGGATGTAGTCCACCGCGGCCTTGGCGGCCTCGCCGAGAGGGGTATGGTTCGTCGCGAGGCCGTCGAGCTCCATGATAACGGGCAAGGGCACGACGATGGTCCAGCGGTTGCTCTCAATGAGCGAGGCAAGAAGCGAGAGGGATGACAATAGAATGTTCGTGTCCGGCACGAGCACAGTATATCCAGGAACAAGCTTCAGCGAGGGCCTTGTCGGCGCCGCACGTGGTGTCCGCGGGCGCGTGCGACGGGGCGGCGGCGGCGGCGGAACGTTGCGCTCCGACGAGGACTGCAGAAGGCTCCGAAGGTACCGACGACGCGCCTAGAAAGATCGGATGAGTCAGGGGCAAGTCCACATATGAGCACTCGTCAAAGCATGACGCACCTTCAAAGCCTTTATCTCCTCCGTGTCGTTCTCATCGTCCTCGCTCTGCTCTGAGTCTTCAGCCGCCTCCATCTCATCCTCGTCGATGTCCATAAAGTCATCTCCCCACCGCGTCCCCCGCTTCCTCCTTTCCTCCTCTGCCTGCTCCTCGCGATCTTCCTCTTCCCACTGGCGCACCTTCTCCGCGAGCGGGTCTTCAACCCACCACACCCTCTTCTTCCCGTCCATCCACTGGAACCCGCTGACGACCTTCGCGAGCCGCACGCCCGCCCACACCGCGCGCTGCCAGCGCTTCTCCCGCAGCTCGCGCAGCTCCTGCGCAAGGCGCGCCGCGGTGCTCTTGGGCTTGCCGTCGCGCGAGGGCGCATCGTCCTCATCGTCGTCCTCGATGATGACGTCCTCGGAGCCCACGTTGTCCTCCGATTTGTCGAGCACCTCCATCTCCATCTTGCGCTCCCCGGCACTCTTCCAGAACCCCTGCTCGTACAGCTGCCGGCCGCCCCAGTTCATCCCGCGGATGCACCAGTCCTCCGGGAGCGCGGCGAGCCGCGAGAGCGTGGCCGCGCCGTCTGCGAGGACCGTCACGTTCGGCGCCTTGGTGAGGAAGTGCGCGAGCGCCTCCCACGGCACAGAGCGCTCGATCGCGGCGAGCGCGTTCGGGTTCTTGAGCATGGTCGCCAGGAAGGTGAGCACGACCGTCAGGTAGGGGTTGACGGAGCGCCGCCCGAAGTGGCCTACGCTGCGCTCGGGGCGCTCGAGGACGTGCGTGAGCATCTTGAACGTGAGCTGGAGCGCGAGGTTGAACGCGGGCGGCGGCTCCGTGCCCTGGGCCGACGCCTCCGACAGTGCAGGGGATTCCTGCACTGTCGCGGCCGGTCTAGGGGACGTACCAGCGCCCGCGGGCCCGTGCTCCATGCTGCCCCTGCGCTCCTCGCCGTCGACGTCCATCTTCTTGTCGTCGCCCTCGTCTGCGCCGTTGGCCCGCTTCGCGAGCTTCACCTTCGCGCCGTTCGCCGCGGCGCCGGCGCTGCCCTTGCGCTCGTCGATGCTGCCGAGCGCGCCCGTGCGGTACATCGTGCCCTGCTTGCCGAACTCGAGGATCGCGCTGATATTGATGGCCGCCATCATCGTCCACTCGCGCTCCTCAGGGTCCTCGATCGCGAGGCGCTCCATGAGGCGTGCGAGCGTCGGCGCGAAGTCGTCGAGCTGGATGTTCGTGAAGAGCATCCCGTGGAGCAGGAGGAAGAGGTCGGGCGTGCGGGCATCGGGGAGCGCGCGTCGCGCTTGCGCGGCGGGCGACCAGAATGGGAGGACGGATTCGCGCGACGTCTTGAACGGGTGCAGGACGATCATGCTATGGAAACCATGCGACGATAAGCGAGATTCTTTTCGAAAGAGGGAGGAACGAACCTCTTGACGAAGTGGTACACTCCGCGCAGCTCTTCGCCCTCGGCCTCTCGGCTCAGCAGGCCCAAGTGGTGGTGCAACTTCCCGTTCCCGGGCTTATCCGTGACACCGGCGCCAAACCACTCCCTCGCAATCTTCCGCCACCTCTCCTTCTCGGGCTCGAGCTCGAAGTTCCGCGCGGCGATGATCCCTATACTGGGCGTCGGGGAGTCGTCGATCCTCGCGGCAGGACGCTCGCTGATCGTGCTGACAGCGCCAGAAGCGTTCGCGGCAGTCGAAGTCGGTGTCGAACGATGTACGCTGCCGAGAACGGCGGCGGACGTGAGGGCGGAGGAGAGCGGTGCAGGGGGTGTTACCATGGCGGCAACGGCCATGCGATAGCGGGCAAGGTCGCCGAGCGCCTCTAGCCAAGCGGCGCGATAGTCCTCCAAGGTGCGCTCCTCGAGGAGGCCGGTATAGAAAGTATATGCATAATAAATAAAATCTTGTAGATGTTCAAGGGCGATCTTGGAGGAGAAAGATGAACGACGGAGGTTTTCCAAAATGCGATGGAATGCATGGGTCCAGAGGCGGATGATGATATTATATTTCTGGGGTATATTGCGCAGGGAGGTCGGGACGCCATGCGCGAGGGATATCTCGAGGAGGTTGCGCATCATCTCGGCCAGCCTGATGAGCGCCAGGCACGTGCTTGATCAGTAACTGTTACACACTTATCGCTGTTTGTAAAAGTGTTGGCGAGTGAACACTGTTCACTCCACTCGCCAACACTTCTACAAACAGCGATAAGTGGGCTTAAACACTCACTGCTTGTGATCGTCAATCATTTTCTTCCACTTCGCTTTCTCCGAATCCTCACCACCAACCTCGCCTCCGCCACGCAAGACAAGCCTGCTGCTCTCGTCGGCGTCCTCCTCCGGATCCTCGTGCAGGATCTTCGTCTCAAGTGCGGAGATGTCCCGGTACAGCTTCTTCAGCTGTGCGGAAAAGGCATTGGTCTTGGACTGGGACCGATCGCGGTCAAAGACGGATGAAGAAGCGGACGAGCCGTCGGTCGTGCTCGAGAGGGTGAAGGTGGATGAGGATATCGACTGTGCATAGGATGATGCGGAGGAAACCGAGACGTAATCGCCTGACGACTTGGGTGTGGGGCGGGCGAAGCGCATCGGATCGTGTTTGCTGGGGTCGAAGAGCTGGCGTTGGCCCGAGGCATCGCGTGCAGGCTGGTGCTCCCGCTTGGTGGGAGGGCGAGGCGCATTGGAGCTGCTTGCCGAGTCTGAGATAGGCTCTGGCTCTGCGGTGCGGCGCATGGGGATGGGGTCGGTGTCGGGATGATAGAGCTTGGATTGTTGTTTCGCGTGGCCGTGGCCGTTCGCGTGGGATGGGCGGGGGGAGTTGGAGATCTTGAGGCGGCGGGAGAAGTCTTCAGGGTCGGCATCCACGACCGCGGTCTGGGGCGCAGGAGTGGGAGTGATATGCTTGCGCGCACTGGCAGGCGAGGGTGGCGAACGGGCCACAGTGGGTGAAGGTTGGGATGCGCGCTCTGGACGATCCCGAGACCTGTTCTGACTGGGAAAATGACGATCGATGAGTGGGAGGAAAGAGAAGGTGGCCCATGGACGCACGCTGTCTTTTTACGCTGCATAGTGGTGATACGTTCCGCAAGATCTGTAGGCTTTGGGGACGGGTCAATGTCCTTTGGCTTGCGGTGGTGGTCGAGCATGATGGAGGGCGGGAGAAAGAGCAGGACGGTCAGAGGAAGGTCATTGTGCTGCGCAGTCGACGTTCTCCGCAGTCGCAGCTGCGCCCAAGATCGAGCACCCGATCTAGTCACGCTGTCACACTTCCCTCGCTCCCGGCTTTCTCGGTCTTTATTCTCTCTCTACACTTTACTACACGGGCATTGTACACTAAGCTTATCTACCATGCGTGATGTCCTCCGCTCACCAGGATACTGCGCAACAGTCAGTCAGTCACATCCCGACACAGTCCCAATTGCTGCACTCACTCGCTTCCTGTGCAGAACGTCGATGCATCCGACGCCAGCCACGCAACCACTCCCCGCAGCTCGTCGGGTCGTCCCAGCCGCCCCAGCGGGTTCAGCTGCGACCATTTCTCCAAAAGGTGCGGTTGCTTGTCCAGATACGCCGCAGTCATCCTGTTGTCACGCATCAGTTCCATTGCAAGCCATTTTCCCCCAGGCCGGATTACTCCCGGCCCCCGCCTCCATCTGCACCCGTCCCCCTACATACGCGGCCTCCCGCAGTCACTGCGCCGCACACGTCCCTTCTCACTGAAACACTGACGGAAGAACCACTCACGTTGTGTAAATATGCCCGGGCGATAGCGTATTCACGCGTATCCTCTTTGGTCCCAATTCGCAGGCCATGCTCCGCCCCATCTGCAACACTGCCGACTTGCTTGTGTTGTACGACACCCATGCGTGGTCCTGCAGAATACGCGTCGTCAGTGCCGGCCTTCGCAAACACATCTGTTTCATCCGCCCCCGTCGTCCAAGGGCCGCAGCATGTTTTGACGCGTCACGCTCCGTATCGGGTCCGACGCGCCCAATCGCAGCACCGTCGTTACACGCAGCGCCAACCCCCTCCTCCTCCCCCTCCTCGTCGATCTCCGCAGCCGATTGAGAGTGCGACGGGCACGCACCTTGTTCGTTATGCTTCCGCTCATTGAAGCGATCAAAATAATGCTCCCTGGCAGCCCAAACCTCACCATCTGTCGCCCGGCCGCCTGCGCAGTGAACAACACGCCGTTCGTGTTGATGTCCATGACCTACGTATCTGCCATCAGCGCCGGCCGCCTCTGAATTGCTAGCTCAATCACGTACCTTTCTGAACTCTTCTGCCGGATACTCCAAACAATCCGTGTGCTCCCTCAAGATCCCCGCAGCAGCGACACACACATCCAACCGACCCTCCTTGTCCCCAATCTTCTGCCCAACATCCCACATCCCCTGCTGATCGCGCACATTTCCACTCAGATACTCCATGCGGCCGCCCGTGCCCATGCGCTCCACATAGCTCCTGACCGCCTCCCACTCCTCGCCGGGCGCCTCAGGCAAATCGACGCAGTACACCGCCCGCGCGCCCGCCTCGGCGAGCGCAAGCGCCATCTCGAGCCCGAGGCCGCGGTTCGCGCCCGACACGAGCGCGACGCGGTCCGTCAGCGCGAACTCGTCGAACAGCTTCGGGCGCGCCGGCACGGCGGGGTCGCTCTGCGCAGCCAGCGCGGCGGCCACGCCGATCGGCGCGAGCGGCGACACGGACTGCACGGGGCGCGTGCCCTTCGCGACGGACAGCGCCGCGCTGGCGTGCAGCGCGCGGAGGGCGGGCGTCCCCCGCGCGAGGCCGCGCAGGGATATGCCGAGGCGTTTGGGAGCGTGCATGGCGTGGAGCATGGTTGTGGGGTAGGCGTTGGAGGTGGCGTGCGGGGTACGGAAGTAGATGGGTGGCTCGAGAAGGCTAGACGAGGTACGTCCCGTCAATACAACGAACGCGCTCGCTCCCGCTCCCGGCGGCGTGGACGCTCACCGAATTCAATATCCCACTGGTTGGTCGGCCGGAGGCACTAGGAGGAGGCACCAGATGCAGACGAGATGGTGTGCCCCCCTGACGGCCCCTTTCCCCGCATTTTATACCGCTTTGGCACCCGCGGCGTCGCGGTGTGGTCTCCCGACGGGTTTGGCATTCCCTCCTGTTGTCTTCACACCAGTGATCAGGATCAGCTGCCGCGGGCCCAGCTGACCACGGCCCAGACTATCCGCGCTGCCTCGCTACTACCCTGTCGCACATCAACCACTCAGAACGCAGTGCTTCGTGCTTCGTGCTTCGGAAGGAGAGCCGCACACCGTCCGTGGCGACTGCAGGCTGGACCGAATTTCGAATGGCGGCTCTGGCATCGCCTGTTCCGGCGCTATCGGCGCATGGCCGTGTGCTATCAACTCTGCTCGCCAGCGCGCACGGGGCCCCGGTACGGCGCACGCGTGCTGCTGCATCCAGAGGCGAGCTGGGAACGGCGGCTGCGAATGTACTTACTCGTACATACCGCGCGCATATGCGTTTCGTACGTCACACCTCGGGCCGCACAGCGCCCCTGCGGTCAATTCACCCTTCATTTCCTGCCCGGGCGAGAATTTTTTTCAAGCTCTCGAGTCTACGGCCGCACATTCTGCGATCTCACTTTTTTTTTGCGGTGAAGGGCGCGACGGGCTGAGGTGGGAGGGCGTCAGCTGGCTGGCCAGGGCGTGGCTCGGCGCGGTCAGGTGCTGATACGCGCGCCTGCGGGTGCGAGAGGCTGTCAAGATGGCTTTGCGCAAGTGACCTGCGCGCGAGGTCCGCTATCGGTTTTGCGTACCGGACATTCTTCGGGTGATGGTTCAGACTATCACTGTGTCGGGCATCGTGTAACGGTTGTGACGTGTGGTTGAATACACCATATGCGTTCGTACAAGACTGAGTAAGGACGGCGAACGGAATATAAGCATGGAAGTCAAATGGGATCACAACAGCGGTTGCCGTGAGTACACGTTCAACGGTGTACGCGAAGACAACACCGTGAAAGGAATTTCCAAGCGACGGGAGTCCGCATGAATGGCATACGAGGCGAAACCTAAAGTACAGTCTACAGTAAGATATCCAATACCTCTAGATGGTAACGTACAGATACTGAGGTGGGGGATAGGGCACAGATTCATGATACACGGGTAACGAGCACGAACGACGAAGAGAAACAGACCTTCCGGCGAATAGACGAATAGAGAACGGCAACAGGTAACTTCGAGATGCATCCTTCCACTTCCAGTCACGTAAACCTGATCACAGGAAGAGGGTCAGCGAACCCACAAGGACAAGACGACAGTGTCTCACCTATCAATGCTCCTTCGGCACCCTCCCGAGCCACGGCAGCCAGTGAACCACCTTCCCATTGAGCCTCCTCAAGAACTCAGCGCCCCACGACCTGGTGGCCTCCTGGCCTTGCCACTGGTCCACCAGTTTGATGATCTTGTTCTCCTCGTCCAGGTCCACCACAACGATGGATTCTACCACCTGCGAAACAATCCGAACAGTCAATAAACGACTATCACCTACACCATGAACCAGGTGCGTACCTTTGTAGAGCCGGTGAGTCGTGTGACATATTCTTGTTTCTGCCAGTAGATGAGGCGGTTGGGTGAGTCCATCGAGGTGAGGACACGACGGCTCAGTGTCGTCGACTGCGTATAGAGTCTCGACTATTGCAGCAACGTCAGCCATAGAACAGGGCCATGTAGACAACCGTTACTCACAAGAGAGAACCACTGAAAGAAATGAATCAGTTGAACGTTCGCGAGGAATAGTGACAACAACATACCTGCGGCGCTATCTCATCCAACCCTTTGCACTTTGCTATTGGATCCTGCAAGAAGGCATAAGCATTGAACATCTTTCGAGCCTCCTAGCCGATCCAACTCACCTCGAATGTCGCATCTCGCCTCCACCGCCTCTCCATAAGCTCCGCCGTAGCCCTCAGCTCATACATCTGCCTCACCAAAACCAATATGAGTTCTCCGTCTCGCCACCGCACACATACACAGCCGCATACTTACCTCCTTCAAGTCCTGCAAGACCTCCTCGTGCTGCGGCAGCGTGACCGCGCCGACACTGCTGTGCCGGTGCGGGTGGTGCGGGTCTGGGCTGAGCGACTGCGGGCGCGAGCGGCGCAGGGAGAGCCGGCGCTCCTTGATGGGGTCTACACCGGAGTAGTGTGCGCCGCTGGCGACGGAGCCGAGGAGCCCGGGCGTCGGGAGCGAGAGCGTTGGTGGATGGAAGGTCTGTGTGGGCGGGGAGGGCGGGCGCGGGGGCGGTGATGAGGGAGAGCGTGAACGCACGCGGACGGGGGAGGTCGAGCGGGATGCCATTGGGATGATTTCGTTGTCCAGGACGATACTTGTGCTCGATTAAATACTGCAAGTATGAGCGGAACGACGAGGATGTGGGTGGAGGACGTAGAGTGGGTAGAGTAAGAGCTTGAGCCGGAGGCCGACCGGGAACGGATACGCGGCTTGCCACTTGGAGTTGCCGCGACTTGCACATGCACGCGCCAACGCCCGACTCGGGCTCGAGGAAAGTCTAACAAGTACTACTCTGGCCGCTCTTTTCATATGTACTTTGCATGTATACACACGTATGTATCGTCGTTATATTATAGAACTCCCTTGACCCCCCACCAGACCAGACCTATGGTACGGATATCTACGGCAATTCGTGCTGCACGCCACTCCTAGCCACCGTTGGTCTGTCCCTGCCAGAGGCCGTACGACTTGCCCGGCGTCGTCTGCCATAGACGGATTGTGCCTACGCCACTTCGTAAGCATCTTTCAACAGGCGCGCATTCAATATAAAAGTACGTACCATCCTCTGATGAAGCGTCCCCGACCAACCCCGAATGGTCAGCACCAGCAATCGAATGACGCATAGAAACTTACCGCTTCCACTGGCGTACAACTCTCCGTCCGGACTATACTCGATGCAATGTACGGGCCCGTGGTGGCCCTTCAGCACCTCTCGCTCCTCGCCGTCGATCCCGTGCACGCGCACCCACTCGTCGCTCATGCTGCCCGTAACGAACCGATCCTGCAATATGGGGTGGATGGACGCGGACGAAGGGGCGTAGGGAAGGTTCAAGCTGTGCGTGGACGCCGTGTTCGTCGGTAATGCGGGAATAAACGCGACGGTCTTCCCGGACGTAACGACGAGGCGGTTTGTCTGCTGCGAGAGCTCCATCGAGGTGATCGGGTTCGGGAACGTGAGGCTTGTCGAGATTTTGCGCGTACGCAGGTCCCACCACCTTGCACACAGAGGCAAACGCGCACACGCACGTAAATTAGAATCAGAACTCACGCGCGCAGGCGCGCAGAAAACGTGGGTCAGAGGCTGATGACTCACTTGATCAGCCCATCCTCGCCCGCGGTCACTCCTGTGTGGTCGCCCACCCACACGACGCTCTTGACAGTGCCGTCGTGTGACACAGTGCTGCCACCCTCGAGAAGGAGGTCGGGTTCGGCGTCGGGTCGCCCGAGGTCAAATATGCGCGCCTTCTTTTCTTGCCCGCCGGTGAGCAGGTGCGACGATGTTGGCGAGATGGCGACACTGCGGACGATGTGGTTGTGCGGAAAGGAGTGCAGCGGCTCGCCGGTATATGTATCCCAGATCTTTCTGTACCGCAAGCAAGAGTAAACGTCAACGCTGCGCACAGAAACCCCAACAATGAAAAGTGTCCCGCCACGTCCTACGGCGGCATCAATGGCACAATGTGCCAATATATAATCATGGGAGAGAGATTGGACTACTCACGCTGTGAAATCTGCGCTTCCTGATGCAGCTCGCGAGCCATCTGGGCTCAGCTTCGTGCTCCACACCGCGCCCTTGTGTCCAACAAACGTCCCAATCCAATCTCCAGTCCATTCTCGCAGCATCGGGTTGCCATCTTTACAGCTGGAAATGAGGAGATACGTGCCATCATCCTGGAGAGGGGAGAACGACAGATGGGTGACGGGGCGCGTGTGGCCCGGAGCCACGAGAGGAACCGACTTGGGATGGCCGTTCATGGTATAGAGTGATCGTGATAGAAAACTAGGAGAAGACTAAACGGTGTAGAAAAGAGATGAAGAGGCGGGTACGGAAGGGCAGGCGCACCGCGCACTGGCTGGTCGTGACTGGAAATGAAAGGCAGGAGCACTTGCCATAACGAGCCTTTTGCTCTGGCCACGTGTCTCCTCATAGACGCCCTTCTTCACTCAGCCTCTCTCTTCCTGATCGCCTCGAATGCTCGGGAACCTCGTAGTAAATGTGCAGAGTAAAGCACTCGAAGGCGTTTGCGAAGGACATGCCATTTTTCTATCCTCGAAAGGTAGGTCAGTTGGCCGGCCGATCGACTCGATCTTTCATAGGACGCTGGAACCTGACAATGTCCATTCCTGTCGTAACTTCTTCCTTCCAGATGCATCATGAGTCTATACGGTGCTTATTGGTGCCCTCGTTCTGTACCTTCTTCCCCGTCCTGCCCATTGATACAAGCATGCTCAGCCCCTGACCTGACGATCGCACAATGGCATCGCGAATGTCATCATCCCAAATTAACGACCTGAAGAATACTATGGGGAAAGCAGAACCTTATAAGGACCTGCTGCTCATGAATCCTATTTCAGCTACGAGCCATGTCGTGCCGTCCAACTAAGTTGTAGCCTGGGCGGCAACCGGCACCAATCCACCAGCTCCAGGCTTCCCGGAGAGATGGTCCAGAGAAGTCCCTGAAAACTAGGCCACGCCGGCCGATATCTTCGAGAGGATTCACAGGGGATTTCGCGACTGCCGTTTTTCTGCTCATGCGCTGTCCTGCTTGAGGCTGGTGCTGGCATGCACAGACATTGCAGTTTCTCCTTGTTTCGTAGATAAAGTCATATGGTCCTGGGGAGCATGCTATTTATACGAAGTTTTGGCGCTATCTATAGCTCCATGAGGAGGTGCTTGTCATGTATATATTATTGTATACATGGCGTCGGGCGCGTCGGCCTTCGCAGTGGGGTCTGTAGACGCTATCATTTATTGAGCGATATATTCTGACAGTTCGAAAGGTGAGCGTCGGGCGGCTGTATTTTTGTAATACCCGCGTGTTTTCATGGCCTCGGGCAAACGGGCTTGAGGTGGACTGGGAAGGAAGAATGTTGTCCATGTGTCAAGGGGGGCCGGGTCGTCTTACTACATGACCTTCCTAATATAGAAATTTGGAAGTCCGCGAAATTGCATTGGAGTGCCTGGTAAAATCATCACCACCCAAGTTCGCGTCAACGACGCCAGCGATTGCGTGCTTGTGAGGACGACCTCGCCGACCGGCCTACAAACATCGATGTCTCCGAAAAATAAAAGTATAGACTCTCCATACTTCGTCTTCTGTGCTCTCACCCCCGTCCTTTCTCCAGTGCCAGACTGCCCAGAAGCCTCCGCAGACGCCCAGTCTGCGCGCGCACATACCTCCCAGAACATAGACCTACGTAGACGCGTTCTGGACAGCCCGAATTCACCCTAGAGCTGTGCGCAGTTGATAACAGCGTCACCTTCCCCACGTCAAGATCTTGCCGCCCAGATCCAGCTGTATTGCGGAATAAGACACCATCACACTCCACGCTACCTGGTGCCTTGCCATCCTCGAAAAACTACATATCAGGAATGCACGCGGCTTCTTCAGAAGGCTCGCACTCTTCCTCTACCCTCCGCCCAGTGATCATGGCAGAGTCCGCAAAGCGGTTCGGGAAGCGCATCATTGGCTACCCAGAGGAGAAGATTCCGGTCATCTCGTCCAAAGACTGGATCAGGAATCTTTCAAAGGACCCGAAGGGCGACGTGCGTTGCTTCCTCTTCTCCGACATCTTTCCTGCCCGCTTACCTACCGCTCTTTTCTCCTCTAGGCCATTGATTATGTCAAGCGTCTCTTCCCCATCTTTGGTTGGATCACCCGGTACAGTACGTGCTTCTTGTGCTCCGTCGCTCGTCAGCAATGCTCACCGTAGCTCGCAGACCTTGGGTGGCTGACTGGCGATGTAATCGCTGGTGTCACCGTCGGTATCGTCCTTGTGCCCCAGAGTATGTCATATGCCCAGGTCCGTTACCTTTCGTAAGATTCGTACGTACACCTCTCACACGAGTCCGCCGTCGACAGATTGCAACACTCCCACCTCAATATGGATTGTATTCTGCGTTCATTGGCGTCCTCATCTACTGCGTAAGCTGGCGCCTTTTTCGAGTTTATATTGGTACCTAATTGGGCATTGTGGGGTAGCTCTTCGCAACGTCGAAGGATGTCTCTATCGGGCCGGTCGCTGTTATGTCCTTGACTATCTCCCAGATCTTGAAGTATGTCAACGAAAAACACCCCAATGAGTGGCCAAGTCCACAAATTGCGACAACGGTCTCGTTCATCTGTGGCTTCATCGTCTTGGGAATTGGCCTTCTTCGTCTGGGATGGATCGTAGAGTTCATCCCGGCGCCCGCTGTTGCTGGCTTCATGACTGGGTCCGCCATCAACATCGCTTCTGGACAGGTCCCCGGGCTCATGGGGATCTCTGGATTTGAGTAAGTCTCGAGTCTTGTATCTCCTTTTTACAGATGCTAATAACCTCTTATAGTACACGCGCGTCAACATACCTCGTGATCATCAACACCCTGAAGGGACTGCCGCGCACCACGAAGGACGCAGCGTTTGGTCTTACAGGGCTGTTCGCCTTATACGCCATCCGTATTACCTGCGATTATCTATCCGCTCGTTTCCCAAGAAGAGGTTCGTACATTTTTTCCAACACGCAGGTAGCGACGCTTATCTTGTTCCCTTAGCGCGCGTATTTTTCTTCATTTCAGTGCTCAGAAATGGCTTCGTTATCATCATCCTGACAATCGCATCGTGGCTATACTGTCGCCATCGTGTGAATTCGAAGGGCAAGTACCCGATCAAAATCTTGCAGACCGTGCCGAGAGGTTTCAAGCACGTCGGCTCCCCCAACATCGAACGCGATCTGCTCACTGCACTCGCGCCCAAGCTTCCCGTGGCGACAATCATTCTCTTGCTGGAGCACATATCGATCTCGAAGTGTAAGTTTTCAAATCATCTGCAGGATGTGCAGGTTCTAATATCATTTGACAGCTTTCGGGCGGATAAACAATTACAAGATCGATCCCAACCAGGAGCTCATTGCTATCGGCGTCACCAACACCATTGGATCTGTGTTTGGTGCATACCCCGCTACCGGTTCATTCTCGCGTTCCGCTTTGAAGTCCAAGTCCGGCGTGCGGACACCCGCAGGAGGAATCTTCTCCGCCATCGTCGTGGTCGTTGCTCTTTACGGCCTGACGCCAGCCTTCTTCTGGATCCCCACCGCCGGACTCTCCGCCGTCATCATCCACGCCGTGGCTGACCTCGTCACCAAACCCCCTCAGGCATTCTCCTTCTGGCGCGTCTCGCCGCTCGAGTTCATCATCTGGGCGGCAGCCGTCCTTGTCACAGTCTTCACCACGATCGAGGATGGTATCTACGTGTCTATTTGCGCATCTGCGGCACTGCTCCTCATCCGCATCGCGCACCCGCGCGGGCACTTCCTCGGCCGCACGCGGATACACGAGCCACAGTCCCCCGACGTGTCCCGCGAGGTGTTCGTTCCTCTGCGGTCAAACAACGTCATCAACCCGCAGGTCCTCGTCGAACCCCCGCCGCCCGGTGTCATCATCTACCGCTTCGAGGAGAGCACGCTCTACCCCAACTGCTCGCACATGAACAGAGTCCTGGTCGACTATGTCAAGGAACACACACGGCGAGGCAAGGACATGAGCCAAATCAGCCTCAGCGACCGTGCGTGGAACGACCCGGGCCCCCCTCGTGGCGCAAAGAGCGAGTCGGAGGAGAACCTCGCGAAACCGTTCCTCCGCGCCGTCGTGCTCGACTTTTCCACTGTGTACGCCCCTCCCCCCCTTCACCCCCCACAGTAAAGATACTTACCTGACTTGTTTGCAGCTCGCAAATCGATACCACCGCCGTGCAAGCGCTGATCGATACCCGCAACGAGATCGAGCGGTGGACAGACCACCCCGTCGAGTTCCACTTCGCCACGCTGCTCTCGCCCTGGATCCGGCGTGCGCTCGTCGCAGGCGGCTTCGGCACCGGCCGCGGCGCATCCGCGTCGCCGCTCGAGATCGCGCCCGTTGTGCCGTACCGCGACGGGTACGAGGCGCCACACACCATCCGGCACCGCGACCGCGCGCACGTCGACATCGAGGCGGTCGACCCCGACGCCGAGAACGACCGCGACCTGAAGGACGGCGGGGGCTCGGACGCGTCGGACCACGACGACGCGTTCGGGCCGCGCATCGGCGCAAGCGAGGCGCTCCTGCAGGTCGTGACGCCGTTCTTCCACATCGACCTCACCGCGGCCGTGCGGGCTGCGGAGCGCACGCTTGCGCGGCATGCGGACGGGCTGCACTCGGTGTCGACGGGTTCGTCGCAACCGGGTGGGGACCTCGACGACGACCGGGACGTTAAAAGCAAGGTCTGATTGGGACTGCGCGTACATACTACTTCTCCATACCTACGTACCTCGTTCCCTGTAGAGTACTGACTCGTTGGTGGATCTGCAGATGATATATTAGCTATTGTACTTTAACATTAACGCCCTCTCATTCCATGCTCACGACCACTGGCATATACAGTTTGGCTTACCTTTGACGTTGTAATAACAGCCGTTTCGAGATATTTCTGGTCCAGGAGCCTCGAGTGACTGCAGTACTTCTGCGAAGGCTCGTGAGTTGGAAGCCGATGCGCCCGAGGAGCCGGGCTCGGCCCTCGGCCAGGCTCGGCCGGATCGCGAAGTCAATTCTCCACGTGAGGCGGAGGCTCCCCGACGTGCCGAACGCGTCGACGACAATTGGACGAACAAGCCTACTAGTACTTACTCGTCCACCGTTCTACACACTAGCCAGCTTCGAGTCTGAGCTCATTGCCGCCGTGCCCGTGGTACCAGCAACTCACCATGTTCGCCCGCACCGCCCTCGCTCGCGCCTGCCCGCGCGCCTTCTCGACCTCCTCGCCTGTCTGTTCGGGGCACAACAAAGTACGCGCCTGCACCCCCATACCGAGTCAGGCCGCGACTAACTCATTGTGTGCGCGCGAATAGTGGTCCAAAATCAAGCAGCGCAAGGGCGTGACGGACGCACAGAAGTCCGCGCTGTATGGCAAGACTAACCGTGTAAGCCCTTCTGCGTTCTGTCCCGTGTAGGGTGTTGTATCGAGCGTTGCTGACGGGACTGAAGAATAGGACATCGTAGTTGCTGTGCGAAGTGCGTGCTTTATCTGACTATTGTGGGCTGGGGGCCGTCGTCTGAACACGGCGACGAACAGCTGGCGGCTCTGCGAACCCGGAGCAGAACATCGCGCTGGCGAATACGCTGAAGAAGGCGCGTGCGGACGGGGTGCCGAAAGCGAATATCGAGACGGCGCTCGCGAAGGTTCGCCCGATTGATTTGCCAGTCGTTGTCTTACGCTCACTTTCGTATTTTTGGTAGGCGGCGGGAGGGAAGGACAAGGGTGACCAGCTCGTCATTTACGAGGCCATGGCGCACGGATCTGTCGGTGTTATAGTGTATGTCCCTCCTCCATCTGCTCTATCTGATGTGCAGTCGGCTGATAACATGAAGAGAATGCCTGACAGATAATGTGAACCGGACGATACAGCGGGTGCGCGAGGCGCTCAATCACCACAAGTACGCATTCCCTGTTTCTTGCTTTCCACAGCGACCCCCTGATGCATGTGTCTGGTGCCAGTGCGCGCTTTGCGACGGTGGGCTTCATGTTCCAGCGCCAGGGCTGCGTGCGCGTCGCGCTGCAGAAGGGCGACGACTACGACGCGCGCATGGAAAAGCTCATCGACGTCGCGTTGGCTGCCGAAGCGGAAGACTTCGAGGAGCAAACTCCCACAGACGAGACTGGCGTTGTCGAGATGGAGGCGAGTGAACCGCACCTCTTGCCCTTTCAACTGACTGATACACGCCGTCGCACAGTTCCTCTGTCCACCACAATCCCTGACAAAACTGACCAAGGCGATCACCGAGGAGCCGCTGCCCGGCGTCGAGCTGCTCTCGAGCGAGCTGATCTACGCACCGGCGGAGAAGAACGAGGTGGAGGACGAGGCGCTGGAGAGCAAAATTGGTGAGCTGGTGGGCGAGCTCGAGGAGACGGACGATATCCTGCGCGTGTGGACGACGCTGGACGCATGAGGATTATACTACATATATAATTGGATATAGACTAATAGCTGAGCATATGCGTGCGCGTGTGCTGGTTTGACACTCTCGGGTGACGATTTGACACGCCATAGCTGAGCAGACGAGAGATGAGATGATCTGAGAGGGGTGAAAAAGGAGTAATGGTCTATTTGAGGTTCTTCCCCAGTCTAGCAAGGTGGTAGTTGATCGTCGGTCTATGCTGGCGGCCCTTGAATGGCTACACGCAGACAACACTGTTCAGCACACCCTTCCAACACAGTAAAGAGGGCAGGAAAAGACGCACCGTAGTCCGCATACACTCAAACAGCTTCTCTGCATGCGCCGCACACGCCGCAGTGCTCGAAACATCCTTCGTCGCCGCCCAACAACCCAGCATCTCCGCCAGCTCGGCAGAGCACATTCCCGGCGCGCGGTCTGCGGGTGCAGGTGCGGTCAAGATACACATACAGGAAATAAGACAGGAGGAACGTACTCTTTTGGGGCCGAACCTTGAGCTTTTTGATATGAATGGACATGGTCGACTACTTAGACGTGTAAGACCCAAAAGCAAGATACGGCGTCTTCCTCTTCTCCTTCTGACACGATATCCAAGCGCCCGCGTGCAAGTGCGTTTGGAGCTGAAGCTTGAGCGCCTAGCAAGGAGGACAGCCGGACGCAGAGGAGGAGTGAAGTAAGGAGCGCGGACTCGGAGGAAAGCAGGAAAGTCGTCGGAGCCGGGACGGCGGGCCACGTGGGCCGGTGCATCCACGTCTGCGATTGGTCCGCGTGCGACTCGATAGCTTACTGCAGCGTCGGCCCATACGCTTAGGCTTAGCTGCCCCCGCTCTCGTCGCACCCCGTTCCCTTCGCTCTCCATTATATCTCTCACCCTCGCTACGTGTTGCAGACGCAGCACCCCCGCGCTCCTTCTCTCCGTAGACCATCGTCGCTGTATTTAACCATGGCGGTCCCACGCACGCTGAACAAGAACAACTCTGGTTCGTTGCATTTCCTCGTACGGGGCTTGCTGCCGGCATGCGTGCGGCGTGTGCTAAGGTGTACGTTCTCCAGCTGTCAAGCGTATCATGCAGGAGGCCCGCGAGCTCGCCAACGACCCATGCACCGACTACCACGCCGCCCCGCTCGAGGTACGCTCGGCTCTTTCATCTCCCGTCTGCCCGTCCGCTTGTTTACCGGTTTACGTGCCTGCCCCAGGACGATATCTTTGTACGCGCCGCCCACTTGCTTCCTTGTCTAGCGTGGCAGAACGCTGATGTGAATGCATGGATGTGCACTTTGTGCCTGTGCAGGAATGGCACTGCACGCTCCGCGGGCCGCAGGGCACCGACTTCGACGGTGGCCTGTACCACTTCCGTATCCTCCTCCCTGCGGAATACCCCTTCCGCCCGCCGAGCATCCTCCTGCTCACGCCGAATGGGCGATTCGAACTTAATACCAAGGTGCGCAAGGTCCCCGTTCATCAAGCGTCTGGGCGTTCTCTCCTGACGCCGAGTGATGCCGCCGCGGTTACAGATCTGTATAAGCTTCACAAACTGTAAGTGCCCTGCCTATCTATGCCCCGCGCCTTTGTCCTTGAGCGCAGATACTCAATGCGCGCGCGCCGTACAGATCACGAAGAATCATGGCAGCCCGCATGGGGTGTTCGGACCGGTACGTCTCCCGCCGCCCCCTTACTTCGCTTCTGCAAAACTTAGCGGCTCCGCCCCGCCCTCTTCTCTGCATGTCTATTCTATGCCTCCGCCCACGCCAGCCATAATTGGTCTGCAGGGATTCTTCCCGATCACGGGCCAAGCAGCCATTGGCGTCGGCTCAATTGAAACATCCGCGAGCGAGCGCAGGCGTCTGGCAGTCCTGTACGTGTTTGCGATTATTTCGTCCGATTCGTGCGCAATGGATGTGAAGCCCGTGCTGACGCCCCGGCTTGCAGGTCGCGCGATTGGGAGTGCCCGCACTGCAAGCAGAAGATGGTCGAGATATTGCCCGATCCACCCGCGCCAGCACCCGCACCCGCACCCGCACCTGCCGCGGCACCAACGGTCGGCACGCCCGCGCCCACTCCTGCGCCGTCCCCTGCGGCCGCCCCCTCGCCCGCAGCCGGACGTCTGACCGTGGCGGCTGAAAGAGCGCTGTCGACACCACCGGAGCCGGCAACAGAACGGAGGCTGGCGGAAGCCGATTCGGACAGCACGCGGGCGGCGCGTGGGTCCGCGACACCGTCGCCAGCACTAACGCCGTCGCCGCCGTCCGCGGACGCCGCACGCGCCTCGGGCTCCGGTGGCGGCCAGGTATCGCGCACCCCGCGGCGGCCACCGCTCCTATTGGACGGCATGATATGCGTGCTGCTCGTCCTCGTGTTTGCATTGGTCGCGAAACGGATTGTTTAGATAGAGCTTAGCGCGACGCATGCGCACGCCATACCCTCTTCATACGCTTGCTATCGGATCGTTGTTCGTCTGTTGTGGATTTCTCGTTTTGCATATTCCATGTTTATTCGCTCGCTATTATCAAATCACCTCCTGACATTTTAGTGCCCCGAGCTTACCTATCTTACTCGAGGCGCATCCGACGGTTCCTATCTCCCGATCGAGCCGACGCACACACATGCGCACCGGGCAAGCACTCTGACAGCAGGTGCTGTATCATTATGTAGAACCCCCCGATCTGCAGCCGCAGATTGAAATTGGGTGGCGGTAGGGGGTACTTACAGCTTGGCGACGGTCGCGCAGGCGGCGGCCGCATGGGTGACTTTTCGAAAGAGAAAAAAAGGGTGCACCGGCGCATGCACGGTGCACATCGATGGCACTGGCACTGGCGACGGCGAGTGCGGGTGCGCATTGTTTCGGGAGGGGTTCGAGGGATGGAATGAGTCAGATCGGGTGACAGAAAGAACGAAAGGACGTTTCTTTCGGCGAGGTCCCGTTGTTTGGCGGCAGTGCGCGCGCGTCGGCCGGCGGCACGAACGACGGAGAGATCTCGCGGACGGGCCGATGTGCATTATTGTATTCAGTGCGCGTCGACGATGGTGGGCGCAGTGCGGTGGATGGAGGGGCGTGTGGGTAAGAGGGATTTGGAGGGGGGATGAGTGAGGGATGTGGGATCGGGGAGTGGATAGGCGCGGGGACGGAGCTACGAGTTGGGCGCTAGCGCTCTTGGAAGCGGGGTTGTAACAATGTTACTAACAATCGTTAAATAACCGCTCTTCCTCCCGCAGTCTGCCCACTTGTCTCCGTTCCCCCACGACCATGCAGAGGACTCAGTCGTTCTCCTCCGCCCTGCCTACCCGTCGTTCCAGTCGACCCCAGCTCCTCCGGGCCAACACCTCCAAGTCTCTCCTTCATCCTCGCAAGCTCGACATCCCCGTCCCACCATCGCTCGCACACTCGCCACTTCTCCTCAACCCTCATTCCATCTTCCGCCGTTCCTACAGCACCACCCGTGTGCCCTCCAAGCGCGACGAGGAGTGGCTTCGCGACACCATCCCCGCGCCCTCTGCCGCGCACCACGCAAAAGGCGTCCTGGTCCGACGCGTCGTCTCCGACCCTCACCCTCTGCGCCGCCAGCCCCTCATGCGCTGGTGGAGTGCACCCGACGCCATCGAACATGGTGGGCCCTCGCCGCCCCCACCACAATCGCCACCCCTCATCCACTGGCGCGTGTCCACGCTCAAGCCCGCAGGGTGGGGGCGCCCTCTCGCCCGCACCCACGAAGACGGCGACGTGGACCTGCTCGACGCGCCCGTGATGAGTGCGCTGTAGCCGCAGGAATAGGATCAGGATCAGGATCCGAGCGAGTGCGAGCCTCGGGCCGCAGTTGCTTGAGCAGGTGCAGGGGCTGTACGGATAGGGGAACGAGAGAAGCGCAGAAGCCAGCCCGAGGCCGCGCTGGACTAATCTCGCGCGCATACCTCCTCCGCCCGCGCCGCATTCGTTCGGCCCTGGATATGTCTCATGTCCCATGTCCGCGCATCAATCAACATGCAGCAGTACGCCCTCCCCGCCCCATTCATCCACGCCAGTTCCCGGTTCCATACCTTCCTTCCTCCTTCCAGATCGGCTCGCCGCAACCGTCACGCCGCACATCCCCGCGCGTCGGGATACGGATACACACATACATACGCATGTCGTTGTCTATATGTTCTCTTCTTGGGTTTTTTGTTGTCAGGGTTCAACTGCGTTCTTTTTTTGGGCTTCCGTGTTTTTTTTCCTCGGTCTCTATTTCTGTCTTCTCCGTCTCCGTCCCCATCCGTCCATTGTGTACCAGGTCCCTCCAATTACCTTATATCTTCCCCCGATGGAAAGTACCTTACGGTGTCACGTACTCACACTTTCGCGTCGCATTTGCATCTGCACTCATGATCCACCACCCATCCACGCACCCCCACCCGATCTTCACTGCATCTCTCACTTCATCTGTATTCTGCACAGTAGTGCTCGACACACACGACTCGGCTCAGCTGTATATCACCATCGTTCGTTCGTACATCACTGCACGGGGCCGTCCGCGGCCCATCATGTATATGTATCTACACGTTACGCGTTACACATCCACGTTAGTCCCCATCCTTAGTCTTCACCCGCACTCCGTATCTTGCCATTGTATACCCGCCGCAAAGCGCACCAGTGACCAATGACCATTCCGTCCGTCGGCCTGCCCTGTCACCAGACACTGCGCAGACAAGACCCGAGCGCGGGTGCCGTGATTCGAAGATAGAGATGCAAGCAAAGCACTATGTATATGTATGGCCGCACCAGTATGGATACACTGTACACCGACGACGGCGCGGCATACCCCGCCCAAGACGCCGCTCCTTCCCAAGCCTAAGCTCAAGCCCAAGCCCAAGCCGCATACGAATTACGAACACCCCCTACCCATCCATATCTCTACCCCACCGCAAAGCACAACCCCCAACCGCACACATGCTCCGCCCGCGCCCGCACCCGATTACTTCTTCTTGAGGTCCCGAACGCTCATCACAAGCAAATCCTCGTCCTCCAGATTATACAGCGCAATCGTCTGCGCATTCGTGAGCATCTTGCCGCCATACGCGAGCCTGATACGCGACGCAGACAGCGTGCTGCCGGTCACCGCCAGGATGCGCTCGCGCAGCGTCGACACGAGCAGGTTCAGCGGGAGCTCGGGCACGGTGACCACACCGCCATCGAGCTTCCACTCGGGCTTCGTGTCGTCCGCGGGCAGCTGCACGCGCAGCGCGATCGGGTGCGGGTGCATGTTGATCCAGTCCTGCTCGGGGTACAGCGCGCCGCCCGGCAGCTTCGCCACGCGCTGCCGCTTCGCCGGCGGCACGTCGTCGCTCGCGCCGCCCGCCTCCATCTCGTCCGCGCTGCGCACCATGCCCGCGACTGGCGGCGTGCCGACGCCCACTCCCGGCCCCGGCGGGCTGAACGCGGGGCGCATCCCCGGCGGCGGCGGCTGGTACCCGAACGGCTGCGCCGCGTCGAGGCCCTGGTAGTGCAGCGGCGGGAGCATGACGGGCGCGGGTTGCGGCGGGAACATCGAGGGCGGTTGCGGCCCGGAGGACACGGTCGCGGCGGAGTAGGCGGGGTTGGCGCCGTCGGCTGCGCTCGTCGATGCGCCGACGGGCTTGTTCGGCAGCGCGGCGGGGGGCGGCAGGCCGGTCATGGGCGGGGGCACGGCAGCGGGGCCAATGCCAGGGCCAATGGCGTTGGCCTCTTGTCTGTGACATTGTCAGTATCGATAAATTAGCGAAAAAAATGCATGCGTACGGTCCAAGACCCTTGGCGCGGTGAATGGCGGCGATCTGCTCGTCGAAGTTGACGTTCGTCGAGAATTTGTCCATCGTCGTGGTCTTCGTGGCAGTGTGGCCATCCCACACGACCTTCTCGCGTTCCTTCCTGCGCTCGCGCTCCTCTTCCTCCTCGCGCTTCCGCCGCTCCTCGTCTGCCTCCGCGCCGAAAATATCCACACGCGTCCGCGCGAGATTTTTGAGTGATGATACAACGTTCGCGCCGCGCTGCAGTTCCGAGGCCTGTGCCTTGCGGGCCTCGAGCGCGTCGCGCTGCGATTTCCACCGTGGATCGAGCAGCTCGATACGCATGTGCTCTTGTAGCTCGTTGACGGGCACTTGCTGCCCACAAATTGTACATGTTGTCATCGCGACCTTGCTCTTCGCACCAACTGAAAGCACAGGATGTCAGCAAAGGGGAAAATAAATAAATAAAAGTAGTTGAGAAGAACGCACTCTTTGGAACGTAGTCCGTCCTGATCTTCATCGGTCCACCCGCCTCTGCGCTCGCCTGCATCGCCCTCGCCCGCTCGACCTCCCTCTTCGTCTCCTCCTCTTCCTTCTTCTTCCGCTCCTGCGCTTCCGTATCTTCCTCGTCGCTCTCCTCCATCATCGCGTCCTCGCCTTCCGCATACGCACCACCCGCATTGCCCACTGCCGCGGCCGCCTCGGCCTCTGCGGCTGCCTGCCGTGCCCTGTGCGCCTCGACGTCTTCTGCCGTTGTCTCCATGATCATCGCGGCCATGCGCTTTTGCGCAAGCGTCATGTTCTCCACCTCTTGCACGCTCATCGGCGGCGGGAGCTCGGAGGCTGCGTCGGCAGCGGTGAACTCGATCGTCTGCACTATGGCGTAGTCATGCCAGTCGATCTCAGCAAACGCAACTGCACGATTAAGAATATATATGAGCGTTTTAAAACACGGGTGATTGAGCGGATACGCACTCCGTTCGGCCTCCTGGTCATCCTCTCTTCGCTTCTCCTGTTCCCGCTTCTTCTGCTCCCATTTTGCGTGCCGCCGTCCCTCCTCGAGCATCTTCCACCGCGCACCCGGCTGCGCGCGCTCCTTGAGCTGTGCGAGCGTCTCGGGGCTCGGCAGCAGCACCTTCGTGTACTGGTCGATGAGCTGGTTGAAGTATGCGAAGAGCGAATGTGTCGGCTTGAGGAAGTCGAACTGGTAGTTCCGTCCCTCTTTTGCAGAGAGGGCGTTCAAGAACGAACGTCCCCGGCGCGCCGTAAACAGCGCTGTCAGTTTCATGATATCCCTGCACCCCAGCCCACTTTCAGTAAACGCAGACCGAGAAAACAGAGAGAAGATACGACGCACAGGTCAATAGCGCTGATGTTGGGCAGCTCGAGGATGAACTCGGGCGGGGGCGGCTCCTTGCCCAGATCCTCCTCGACCACCTTGGCCGGCTCCTCCTTGTCCTTCCCCTCGCCCTCGCCCTCTTTCCCAGCCATCTCCTCGTCCAGCTCCCCGCGCGCAACCTTCTCCATCCGGTGCCGGTAGTACGCATGGTACGGGTCCGCGGGGTTCAGGAACGAGAACTTGGGGTCGCTGCGCTGGTTCTCGCGGATCTTGTCCTCGAACTGCGGCGGGTTGGCAGAGCGCGCGACGAAGGCGGCGGTCCTGTCCACAATAGCTGTTCACGTATTCAAAATATAACGGAGATGCGGTCAGCACAGGGTCATATAGTACGAGGCTAGGACAGCAGACGTACATTTGACCTCGGGAGGCGGCAGGATGAGGCCGCTGGTGAATGTCATGCGCCCAGCATCGAAAGCATGCCCATTGGCGGCGTGGCCATTAGTAGGGGGCGGGGTGGGTGTCGCGACGGGGCCTGCGAGTCCGTTCATCGTGAGCGTTGGTACGCGCGACTCGAGCAACGAGCGTGCGGAGCGAAGGGGCGTGCGAATGTGCGCGCCCGCCCCGCGCCTGAAAATGGCCCGTCACGTGGCGCTGCTCATTGCTTTCGACGTCGACCGCGCCTGCGATACTCGCGAGTTCTGCACACGATGTTTGGTGCGTTTAGGCCTACTGCGTCGGTCCATGTCGGTCTGCTCTGGTGAGTCGTGAGCTCTGTGTCGGTGAGGGGTGCCAGCTAATGAATATGTGAATGTAGGAAGACGCCATGGCGGTTGTCGCCGACGCGAAAAGCGAATGTTAGGGACCGCTTGAAGAAGGTCGACGCCGTCATTGAGGCAGTGAGGGCTAGCGGTGTAGAGTGTGCTGCCTTGGTGCGTTGATCCATGATTTGGTCGAGAATATTGAGCTGACACCCGGTATAGACGAAGGCTCTGGAGCTTCCGAAGGAGCACGAGATGGACCCGAAAGACAAGTACACTGTCTTTTCGCCGCACGACCGCAACTACCGCAAAGGTATCCATAAAGTGCCCAAGTTCACTCGAGTACGTTACTCCTTGCTCTGCGCGTGCTGTCAGTCATTCATCCATTTGCAGATAACACACCGCACGAACCCGAAGGGTTTCTAGACACCTATTCACTATTCGACACTATACTACGCCACCATTGCAATGTAATATCATTATTATCGTAAGCGAACAATGAGGGATAACCGGGACCTATGCGATGCAAGTGCAATATGCTATAAGGATATGTGGGATGCTAAAACAACACAACCTGAATCTTCCCGGCCTGGATCGCCTGAAGCACCTGCGGCGCGCCCAGGACAGTCTTGAAAATCTCGTCTCGTGTCTCGGGGATGTCGAGCAGCGTGCGGTTCTTCTTGTCATGGTAACTGACATCCAGTATGATGTGCGTGAGCGCAGAAATGGACAGCGCGTCTATGGTGGGCGTCAGGAGCATGCATCATTGCGAGACGAGAGCCGAACACACCAGTCTCGCAGAGCAGCTTGCCAATCCTGCCCGGCGTCCCGACTGCAGCGCCCACCTTCGTGCGTTTGAGATATTTGACGTGTTCTTCCAACTTGAAATGCTTCGCAAACAGCTTAGCAACGTCGCCGCCCTTCTCACCCCTTAACGTCTTGCTCTTGAGCGTTCGTGTCACATCCGCCACACGCAAAGCCGCGGAAGTCAGGAACAGCAGCGTGGGTGCCCCAGGGGACTTGGTCCGCATGGAAAGACGTGTATGAAGGGCCGGCACCGCTGGAGCGACATGAGTGGACAGAGGATGGGGAGCAAGGGAGCATGCACACCTTTGACTATAAAGTCCACCAGGTCGTCCGAAGTCCTCGATCCCGTCCATTGGGTGGTATCCGCTATGGAACTCTCTGCCTGGCTGTCAATATCAGAGCGTCTTCTGTAAGAGGTGGGCGGGCAGGCAGACCTGGTATCTGCCTGTCCTGAAGCTCTATGGCAGACAATTTTGTGAAAGTTTTTGCCTGTGCAGACGAGAGATAGTCTGCGAGAATGACGGGGGGCTGTGCCCCGAGGGATGCGGGCTCGGGCGGTTGTGTGTCTTCTGCAAGCTTGCGTTTCTGGGGAAAGACGTGAGCATGCTCCTGTGTGGTTGAGCACAAAGCGCACCTTTGCCTTGCGCTGTTTTTCCTTCTCTCTGCGCTTGCGCTTCTTATCCACAAGGGACTGCTCCTGGTTTACCGGCGCGTCTTCGTCGGCACTGAGGAGCTTTTCGATGTCGTCGTCTGCATCATCGACGTCGTCTGTCTCTGAGAGGGCGACGATGTCGTCTGGGACAAAGTCGTCGTCGAGGTCGTCGCCGTTGTGGGCCATAGCGGCAAAAAAGATGAAGGAGGCGGAGAAAGCTGTGGAGCACAGCCACCGTTTACAGAGGGCGCGTCTGAGTCTGAGCGTTCTGAGCCAGGTTATGCTTGTGCTCTTGTCCTCTCTTCCCCCTTTTCTTTCTTCTCTCCCCCTCCTCTCCTCCTCCTCCTCCCTCCTCCTTCCCGCCCTCCTCTTCGGAGCCTTTCTGGCTCTGCTCCTCGCCAGATGGTCTTCGTCGAAACCTTCGTCTAACCGCCTTTCCAATTGCACTTCTTCCACGCCCCCGCTCACGAACACGCCTCCGCACATGCCCCAGCACCCTCCGCGCTCCAATTCATCCTTTTCAAACATGTTCTCCGTCGTCGCTCAGCGCCCCCCTCCATTCGCTTTCGGCTCCATTCGTTCGCCCCCAGATCGCCTGGCTGCGCCTGCACCGATAACCGACTCCGACAAGTCGTCGGCCGTTGCCCCTGATCTTGCTTCTATCCTCGCTCAACAGCCTTATGATGCCTTCCTCGTTCTCGACGTTGAGGCGACTTGCCTCCAGGGAACCGACTTCCAATGGCCAAACGAGATCATAGTGCGCCATAATCGCCTACTCTTCCCTTTACCCGTCGCGTGATCTAATCACCATCGCTTATCAGGAGTGGCCAGTCTGTCTCCTCAAGTGGACGGATAAACAGCAGTCGGGTGCCGCAAGCAGACTCCAGATCGTCGATGAGTTTCGTAGCTTCGTTAAACCGACATGGCGGCCCCGTCTCTCCCAGTTCTGCACTGATCTTACAGGCATCACCCAGGTCAGCCCCTCTCCCCTCTTTGCTTCTCCTGTCTTTTTTTGACCGTGAAGAACTTCTCGCACATGTGCTTAGGAACAAGTCGATGCGGCACCCCACTTCCCTGATGTTGCAGAGGCCTTCGCGGCCTTCCTCGTCAAGAACGGTCTCATCCACCCCGGGACACGCGAGCGCACCGTGCGCTTCTGTTGGTGCACCGACGGCCCGTTTGACGTGCGAGACTTTGTCGTTAAGCAATGCTTCATCTCCAATGTCAGTCTCGCGTGGCCTAGATGTCGCAAACATAGCCGTTCTGAACTTAAGCCCAAATACGTTTCCTTGTGATAACAGATCTCTATGCCCGACTGGATCAAGGGAGACGTCATGGACGTTCGCAGGACCGTCAGCGCCTGGTCTGAGATGAAGCAAACCCAGACTAAGAAGGTATGTTTTTCGCGTGCACGCCCCAAGCACCTTCGAGCTAATCCACCCATGCGGTTCTGCACCATCTCCAATACCCGGCTCCTAACCTGCCCATCTCATCTCATCTCTGCACCCGAACCCACCAACGTGCATTCCGTCTCAGCAGCCGCTGTTCCCTCGTCGAATCTCCCTCAACATTCCCTCCCAGCTTCGCGCACTCGGGCTTGCGCCGTTTGAAGGCCGGCAGCATAGCGGCATCGATGTAAGTCGTTATCTTAGCAATCACCCGTCCATCATTCACTCATACTTCCACCTAGGATGCCCGCAATATCGCTCGGATAGTCACCGAACTCGCACGCCGCGGCATCCGCCTCGAGCCCAACACCTTTATCCACCCCAACCGCCGTTGGGCATGGATGGGAAAGCACGGCCAAGTTCTCGAGGAGTACTGTATGACCTGATGCTTTTCCCCACTCTCTTGCTCCGCCCCCCCATGCTGACAGCGATTATGCTTACCTACGTCCGGGCGTCTTATGATTTTCTTCGTTCTGTACCATGTCCCCCCCTCCATTTTTCCTTCTCGTCTTGCTGTCGGAGTCTTTATCGCTTTATTTGTTTATGTTCGCTGTTGTCAGGTTATTCAGGATCGGCGTCGACGGTCACTCGTGTATCTTACTTGCTCGATGGACACGTACGTACGACGCGCAATCCCATACCATCATCTCACCCGTCCCCACGGTTCCACGGCTGCGCTTCTCGAAGCCCTGATAGAGCTGCCCGTCCAGCTTGGCATCGCACCCGCAGGGCACGCATGCCCATATCGCGCACGAACCCGCGAACTCGAAGACCCGACGACGAGGTTCTTGCTCCGGCATCTCCAGGATTGTTCCTGGGCCGACCCGCCCCGCTCGCACGTCGAGGGCCCTTGCCCTCTTTGCTTCTTTCTTCCCGCCGCCCCGTCCTTCTCCGCAGCAGGCCCCGTCCTTTCCGAGACACATCGTCGCACTCCGCGCCACGTTCGCGTTCACATACATGCCGCGCACCGTCAGGACGCATAATGCTCCCGACGCACGCCAGCCGGGATCCCACCCAGCATGCGCACCGGCGACGGCTTCGTAAAATAATGCTCCCATAGCATTGCGAGGTATTACGTTACAGAATAGAAAGATAGCAAGTAGCAAGCGTCGTGTGGCCACTACCGCACAGAATATTATCGTCCCGCCCGAGCTCCCGCCCAACATTGACAGCCAAGTTAACGTTATATGCAAAAGGAAGATGGATTGGAGGTGCACGTTCAGGGTCAGCCGGCCAGCTATGGGGTGCGCCGCGGCCATCACGTCTAGAAGTATAGTATGTACAACGGAGCCGCGTTCACTGCGAGGCAGAGGCGAGGGCGAAGAAAGCGGCGCGTCAGTTTCGGTGGGGTCCCACGCGCGAGCGCGCCGAAACGGGGAGGCACTCACGAAATCCCACAACGTGCCAAAGGCGGGGATGCCTGCTTCCTTGCATCCCTCCATGATCTCAGAGTTCCCGATATAGTTCGACGTGATGAACACGACTGGCGGGGCAGGCCGGGTCAGCAATGGGGATACAGGGGAAGAGGAGAATGACGCACCTTCGGCATTCCAGCCGTAGAACGACTCCTTGAGGATCTTCATCGTGTCTGGGCGCCCCCCTCTGAGCTTGCTGTCCCACAGAAGAAGACGCTCGGGCCCAATGTGGCGGTGGATCAGCCCGCTGATGGTGGGGCCGAATGTCTTTTCCTGGTCGGAGCCTGGAGGAAATTTGCCGTCAGAACGAGCACCGTGGCCGTGGAAGGCTTAGCCCGAGTCGAGCACGTACCAATCCAGATGAGGAACCTGATTGCATGCAGATGTGCTGTGAGTGAGGAGCGATGTGAGAAGTGCGAGAGGGCTCACCAATTGGGAGACTGCAGGCAGGTGGAGAGCGCGGCGCCGATACCGGTACCCGTGCATATCCGAACACCCCGCTTGTAGAGCGTGGAGGTGTTGGACACACCGGCGAACTGGAAAAGGGAATACTGTGAGACTCTCGTCTAAGCTTTGAATTAAGAGTACGTTACCTTCAGCTCACGCGTCCACAATGTCCTCGGCGGATCGTTGACGAGGCTGCGCGTGAAGTCACCTGTGTGCGATGAGTCGAATGAGCACTCCCTCGCAGCGCGTGCAATCGTCGAGATGCTCACCTTGTACACCACAGATCATGTAATGGTACTTCGAATGTGTGCCTTCCCTGGGTGTGGTGTGAGAACAGGACACCCGGAAAAGAAAACCAAGTCGACTCACGAAATGATACCGAAGGCGTGGTACTCCATGATCGACGAACGGCTGATACGGCCGAGCAGGCCCTGCTGTATACCGCGCTTGAAGCGCACAATGGCCACTTTCGGGGAAGGCTGGAGAAAGATTAGATGGGGCCCGCGCACGGTCTATCATATCGCAAGAAGGACCCACCAGCTCGATATCAACTGGCACTTCACGCACGCAGATCCAGGGGAGAAGGATGCTGCGATTGTCATCAGAACGCGATATGTGACAGGACGGAAATTTTCTCTTACAAGACTGTCATTCCCATCGCATACCAGAAGTCCTGCTGGCGAACAATGTGCCGGCCGCTGAGATCCCACGTCCGGGTCTCGAGGTTGTACGAGTCACCGAGGATCGTGAACACCCCTACGACAAGTCAGAAGTGCGCCAGCGCGATAGCGTGGAGAAAGACTCACAGGTGAAGATGAGACCGATCCAGCCGACGAAGCGGTGGTGGCGCTCGAAGACGCTGGACAGATGTCAGCAGATATAGACATGATGAGCACGTTGAGGCTCACTTGTGGTGGGTGTTTCGAACCCAGGGGAATGCACTCAATGCACTGATGATGACAGCAAGGTTGGTTACAGTCCCCAGCACAAGAATGGAGTCGTGCATCGCAGCGTGGTTGCGGAAGTTGTTGACCACCTTCAGGATCAGCCAGCAGACACCGGAGAGCGCGCATCCGCTGTGAATGCCACCCAGGTGCTATCGAACACATACATCAGCTAAGCCGACTCCGTCGCATCTCTCGGAGACATTGACATACCTGAAGGACAGACGTGCAGCCCAGACGCCACCACAGTGGTGCCCACTACGCAGAGAACGATGAGCAGGCCGAAATAGCGGTTGGAAAGCTTCGACACATACCTTAGCGAAGAACGTGTTGACGAACAAGTAGAGAAGACGACCGAAGATTTCGTTACGCATGAGGATGGCGAAGTTAAGATTTCCCAGTGCCATCGCGCCGTTGTACCTAACAGCGTACGGCCAGTGCCCCGAAGCGGCAAGACCGATACCAATCATATTGACCGTGAAGACAAACGTGAAGAGTTTCCTAGATCGGGGTGTCAGCGAGTGAACAACGTTGCCAGAGAGCAGAAACCGCACCTGTACGTGTTGAACCATATCTTCCAGAGAATCCACTTGGAGACCTGCTTCCTCTTCTTTCCGGCAGGCTTGGCTGGCGCTTTCGAGGGTGCGGGGACGACCTCCTTCGCGGTGACCGCCGCCAGATCCTTCTTTTCGTCCTTGTAATCGAGAGTGACGACGGTCGTCTGCCCCTTCTCTGTCTCTAACGTACCCTTCTCCGCCTCGTCGTAGGCAGGGGCCGCAACATCAGGACGCGCGGGCTGAGTAGACATGTTGTACCAGTGTCTTGACGCGACAGTGGGTGGACAAGATATCTAGGGAGAGGCCGCTACGGAGGCGGATGGGGGGAGCGTCGCGGGTGAGAGGCGTGAGTTGCAGGAATAGGACGGCCATGCCCCCTTCTTATGCCCGGGGGAGCGTCTCCACGAGGGAGCAATCCTGTGGGATTAAGGTACGGGAGCGGGAGGGGGCACCCGTGTGTGGTCGGAGAGATTGAGGACAGGTAAAGCCGGAAGCGTCCCAGACCCGTGGCCAGGGAAAGTATGTTGTCGCGGCGGGCGCGATATGGTTCTCGGTCGTAAAAGAACCGAGTCCGAGTTTCAAAATTGACACCAGAGGAGCATCCCGACAGGGCGATAGAGGAACCTGTGTGAGCGCTATCCTCATTGTCTCCATCTCTGTGCAACCGTGCAACGTCGCGCTCGGAACACGTGCGGTCCGCGTGTCAAGGCAGCACTGTTCATCTGCTGTTTGCTCGAGGCTCATGTGCCCGCAAGGGTGTGTTTGAGCAGGCTGTGGCTATTCCTGACATTGCGAAAGAGTGTGGATTAGCAGACGCTGGGTTGACAGAAGACAGGGCAGTTTAGACCCACGAGCCGAAAACGAGGTATCCAATGATGCCGGTCAGAAATCGAGATGTGTCGGGTCCACTGTCGCCCATACTCGCTCTTTCCTTCGCACGGAGCGTGAACACCCAAGCGCAAGACGCCATGATGTACGGTTCCGAGACTGTGGAAGTATGCAAGCCTCGAGAAACGACGCCATGGTAGCCCTGCGATATCGATCACCCACGCGACTGCTGCAGGTGAAAGTTGCTCACGGCTGCCTTCCAGCAGTGAGAATATACTGCTTGGATGAAGTCTACTCCTATGCTCACAGATGCTATCGTAGCAATCTCTTTGGCTAAAGCCAAAGACAAAGTCGAGACTCCATTATCGACGTTTCATCTGCCTATAGCCGGTGCTTCGAAGTTCAAGTGACAGCGTCCATTGGGCGGGAACTGGCAGTACCGGCGGCGTCTGAGAAGGAGCGCGATGTCGACAGCCCGACGTGGCCGCGGAGAGCAAGAGCACAGCGTTAGCGTTGGTGGAAGGAAGTTTTGTCAAGAACCATAGCATAGTTCAACCTACAAGAGCTCTAAAGCCGCAGCCTGCCAATACAAGTATGATTCATGATCTTCAATCCGCGCGAAGACCGGAGCCATCAGCAATTACAACCATCGTGCCGTACGTAGGCAGGTATCACCTCAGAAAAACAGCATCGGGTAGTAAGCTACGAATATAACACAATACAATACAGTCCCATAAAGATTCCGAATCATAACATGAATCAGACACCCGCGCATATTAGCTGGTCTCGGCACAATCTCGTAGACGGTTTAAGTGTGCTGAAACCTCCTCCTTGAACATGACTATGTCGCTGCTATTCTTGACTATCGCCCTGACCGTTTCGTCCTTCAGGCGCGCAACCTTCTCTACCTGTTCGCGATACCTAGCCGGCGATGTCTATCAGCGAAAGATACCTCTAAAGGTGCCCGCGAACTTACGCTATCTGCAGTGCCTGCAGACGGGACTTCACTCCGACACCGTTGGCCAAAGCCGCGGTTCGTGCATGCGCCAGGTCGCGCTGTAATCGGCTAGCTTCCGCATTACTGACGAGGGCCTCTTGTTGTCCTGCCTAATAATGACGGGTAGTGTAAGTTGATTTATCTAAATCATCCGAACAGCAAGAGCGAAAAAACGGACCTCTCGCAAGTCGTCTGCCTGCTCATTAATCGCGGCCACTTTCTTTTCCACGTCGTTGACTTCCTCCTCCAAGTTCTCGATCTCCAAGACAAGTTGGTCGAGCTCGTTATCCACCCGAATCCGATCGCTCTCCGCATGGGCGCGTTCGTTCCGTTTGGACTCAGCAACACTACTCAAAGTGGATTTGATCACTCTACGGATATCTTCGCCAGATAACAAATTTTGTGGATTTGACGCCGCGGTGTTAAGCTCGAGCGTGAGATCAATGTCTTGGAAAGGGGGAGGTAATGGAGGAAAGAGGCCGAGCGCTGCCAGCAGATTGGTGTATGCGTCTAATGCTTCCTCCGCAGCAGCCGCGCGGTTGGTGACGGTGACCTCAAGCGACATGACGTTCTGGTGCGATTCAGCGATCTTGTGCTTGAGGTCTTCTAGATTTCGAGAAAGCTGTTCGTGCTCCGTGTTCATGCGTATCACCTCCTCTGGAGAGAGGTTCTGCTCCTTCACGACTTCGGAAAGGCGCTCTTGTTCCGTCTTGATTTCTTGGAGTTTCGATGCTAGAGGTATCCCCAGTTAGCAGAAATTTCAGGGGGCTCGTCTCAGCTGAGCTTACTTCTGATCGACATCTCCGCCTTCTCTTGTGCGATCGTGTCAATGAGATTCTTTTTCCGGGCTTCCCATCGACGAATGCATTCTTGGAACTTCTCTCGATCTCGTTTAAGGGAGCGGTTGTCGTTCTTCAGCTTCTCTATTGGAGGCTCGAATATTTCTTGAGACGGTCGTTAGAGACCTAGAACGCATGGACTTACTTCAGATGACAACAATCTGTCGAGCTCCGCTTTGGCAAGACTGAGGAGATGGTTCTTTTCCTCCAAATCCGCTCGTACTCTCTCATCCTTTCTCGCTATTCTCCGGTCAACGTCGGCCCGAGACGCAATTGAAATGGCGCTTACCGTAACGTTCTTCCAACGCGTGTTCATGGTTCACTACACCTTCTGTCCCTGCTAAGAAGCTGTCATACGATTCCCCGATGTAATCAAAGGCCAAAGCTTGGTGCATGTGTGGATCGTCGAATTCATCGGGTATATCGCTAAGGTCCTGTAGCGTTGGATGTCCACTTTCCATGCAAAACAACCGCCCCTATTTCCACAACGAGCACCTGGCATGAGATTTTCGTTTGAACGCGCAGTTGCCTGTCGATAACAGACTCACCTTGCCCATCATGACCAGCCAATGCAAGACGCCAAGCAGAGAAGGCCATGAATGCATGCTAGCTGGAGCGGCGAGCCATTTCGGATCCAATTGGTTTACGAACGGGTATGCGAGGGACTTCAACGACGAGATGAACTCCTCTTCGAAACGAACCTTCGGATCGAATGGGTAGAATGGGTCGAGTAAAGTGACTAGGTGCTGGAAGATTCCTCGAAAATCCTTCCCCGTAATGTTGGTGAGAGTCTGCATAGAGACGTCATAGTCCGTCTCTTGTAGCCAGTTGAAGATGTCTTGCCGCATTTTCGTCTGAAATTGGCGGTCACGAAGAGGCCGGACATCCTTCGCTACCTGCAAGACTGGTGGAGGTGGCATTGCAATTCCTCCCCATATAGATCCTCGCCTCGTGCTGCTAAGATGCAAAGCATTTCAGCCTATGAACAACGTCGGTACCCTGCAGGGATGGCAATGTTGCATCAGAATGCTAGACTCACTTGCTCATCGGTGTCCGCCCATAGTTGGATTTTGAAGCGCTAGCAAGCAGCGGATTCACATTCTGCGATCGGTACAGGGACTGTCTGGGATTGGTTCCGGGTACTGGTGGTGGCGGCGCGCGCAGACCAGGCCCCGCCATGGAAAGTCGCGTGTTGTGGGGTGCTTTCTTGGTCGTAGACATAGGTACTGGTATCCCCGAGCGGCCAGCACCGTATATGTCTGATGGAGGTTGCATTGTCGAGCGTCTTCGAGCTTCGGCCATGGTAGGAGAGTATAGTACAACTGGAACTTGGACGCGGTGCGGTCTCTGTGACTACAACTCAGATAAACGGCGCGTGACGACGCGACCGGTCACAATTACGGTCACATGACTTCCGGCCCCGTAGCATAGCTTCGAGCTCGGGGAGTCACTGCAAGAATCTCTCCAGGCCACTCATAATCTTCTGCACGCCATTGACCTTGTGTACTTGTACTCTATCCAACTACCCACCCACCATATTCGAAATGAACAGCAACAGCGTCAGAGAGCTGTTTGGTGGTGCGATTACCATGTCCCTGCCTAGCAATCTGATAGACGCAGCGTATGTGCAACTTTTTCGTCTACATTCATCACAATCGCCAACAGGGAGAGCCTAGCACTCTACGCCAGATACCCGATACGCAAGAGGTGTACCTATATCCCGACTCCAATGTCAGCATCATTGTAGAGATCCTGGAAAGTGTAGAGCCCGACCATCCCCACGAAGCCGCCAAGTCCGATCCCTTATAATCCCCGCGCTGGCTCCACCTAATTCGCACTCGCTAGATTTCACTTCGACTCTCTGGCCCACGATAATTCCGCGCTATCGAGCCATGTCGAGAATGTGACTGTCATAACGAATGACAGGGGCGACGGCACGCCCTCTCCTGTTGTACTGAAAGGCACGCAGAACGTGCCCAAATTCAACAGGACCAACGTGGACAACGTTGCGATCCTCTTGGCTGTCTACCGAGTGGAGGGTAAAAGCGTTGACGTGGTGCTCTCCATGAACATCCCTCTGCTTGCAGACGACCATGGGGAAGCCAGACCCGAACAAGTCGAGACAGCGAAGGCGGCCTTTGATACTGCCGTCCGCTCACTCAGCATCGTCGACTTTGGGTTGTTCGCTTGATTAGAGTTACGGGACCAGAGCCAAGATGTATTACAAGGATAGGAAGAAGAGTTCTGTATGCTACCGCTGTCACAAGTGTCGTTCAGGTGATTTTGCGGTGTGTCCTCGCATCGACTACTTTGGCTGCGACTCTCTCTTTATTTTCGTACGTGCATGGGTTGCTCCGAAATTTCCCCTGACGAACTACAGAGCCCGAATGTCGTGACTGCGGCATGGGATTCTTCTGCGTACCAGTGTCACGGGCAACCTATGAAGTCAACCGTGTAACTGCTTTTCCGGGCGGCATCCACCTGCCCCTCCCGCAGATTGTTAAGGTTCGCATCTCTGTCAATCATGCAGGGAAATTAAACATGGCGTGCCCATGTCAAGCGACTGAACGCTAAGCTCTTCGGAAACCATACCCGTGGGTCAGCACTCCGCTGCGGCATCCAGGGCACGTTTGCGCCCTCTGTTCAAGTGACTGACGATGCTTTTCCACCCTTCTATTTGGGTATAAATGGCAGAACCAATGATAAGTAACTGGAATTTGCAGACGTCTGCCCCAGGCCGCGTCCAGAATACTAATACTTAGGTCTGTAACGGAGACTAAACGTCCGATGTCCGTGGCCAGCTCTTTGCTCTAGACTGGCTGTGGGCACGGTGGATTCCACCCTGCATCTGGTAAATCTAGGTATTCTGATGCGAATCATTTCAGAACTCGAAACACGTTCTCGCTAGCGCAGTTCCTTCGAACCTCAAAAAATTCGATGTGGTCATTCGTCTTTTTGGATAGTTCCTCCCAGCATGTCTAACAATTCCAAATTTCGATGGGAACCGCTTTGGTTTCTTCCATGCGATGGACCATCCAAGTCAACCGGTGGCAATGAACGATAGGTACGAAGAATTGAGCATATATAGAGCATCCATGACATGAGAAAGGTATACGCAAACAGACTATCGATACAACATTTCCGCCAAGAGAAAAGACAAGTGACAAGTAGTAGGATGTCGAGCCAAGCCACGTCTCGGACATTACCCCTTTTCGTGCGAATGTCGCATACATTTGCAGCTGCATGCGCTGGACATCATCACTCCTGCTCCGCGTCCTGCTCCGCCTCCGCTTCTGGCTCCTCGTCGATGCGCTCGTGCACGGGCGCGTTCTGTGCCTCGGCGGCAGCTTTTGCTTCGCGTTTGCGTTTTGCCGACTCCTTCAGCTTGTCCCAACGTTCGCGGAACTTCGAGATCATTGCTTTCTGCAAGCGCGAATGGAATCAGAGGAAGCGACTAGGCGACGCCACGACAGTGACGAGACGTACCTGCTTCTCATTTTCTACGCGAACGTTCCGCACCTCCTCTTCCAGTTCTCTCACACGCCGCATCAGCTGCGCCTCTCTGTCTCGTCCGGGACCTGGGTTGACTGGAACCATGGGAGACGGTGTCGGCATCAGATTCAAATTGAGACTGCTAAGATCGAACGTCGACTGCCCCGGTCGGCCGTTCTGGTTCTGCACGACAAGCGACGCGCCCATCGCGCGTTGAGCCTATGCCACGGGATGAGGATGAATGCCATCAACATTTAGAGAGCACATGGCATGCTTACTTCGCGCCGTGCGACCTGGATGTTATCGCGAAGCTGTTGATCCTGGTCTTTACGTAGCTTGAGCATACGTTCGGCCGCTTCGAGCTGCTTCTGCATCGCTTCTAGGTCAGATCTCAGGGCTGCATTCTCCTTTTTTAGGGTCGAGGGAGAAGGTTCAGACTTCGACGGGATCATGCAGAATGAATCGGAAGAGTCGTAATCTTGCATCCCCACATTCAATTGAGCATAAAGTCTAGATGCCGAATTGCCTCGCTCACCTTCCTCTGCTATCTCGTCAAAGTCATTGCGTAGGTCGATGACCGACTGGCTAATCGTTGACGGCTTCGCCCGGGTAGACTTGGTCAGATCTCGTCCGTTTTCGCCATCGAATGCTGTAGCGAATGAAGCATCGGGAGATACAACTCTCGATTGACCGCGGGCGAAGGTTTTGCGTGATCGGCCGGTGTCTTCGAGGTCGGTGTCACTGCCGGTGCTTCCCTCCTTCAAAAGCCTCTTTTGAGAAGACTCTGGACTGAGAGGAGCGGTAGCAAAGGCGACCGCTTGGGATAGATGATCCAACGTCTCCAAAGCGCGCCAGAAGTGGTTGAAAGGGTCTCCGGCATCGGCAGACTGCCGCATTAACCACCATCAGCGCGAAACTAGGTCGGGATCATGAATAAGCCGCACCTGTTGCCCGAGAAGCATAAAAGACTCGTCTACGGTGTGCTGCGAGTCCGACAATCTCCCTCTGGCGTTTGGTGGCGGTGAAGGCGAAGGTCCGGAAGCTAAACGGGAGGGGAGTGAAGGAGGGCGTGGAATAGCTGGTTTCTGCGGTAGGGTGGGATCAATTCCTTGTTCACGCAGGCTCGCGATCCTCCTCTGCAGCTCTTTGCTGGCCTTGCTGTGTTCGTTGGCCAGCATACGCAATGTTCTCTTCGCCTAGAGCGCGCGCACACGTAAGCATGACAGCGCGCAAGAAGCATGCAAAACAGCCTACATTTTCATCGCTCGACGCTTCGACACAATCTGTGAAGGCCTGGGAGGCTTTGTCGTGTTCTTCAGACGCAGGAATAAGGAGCCCTTGCGCAAGGAAATCGTCTGCATTGGCAGCATGTAGGTGTGCCTGAATTAAGGGCTGTTAAGCTCGTTCGCCACTGCAGACGACAAGCGTGCAATTACCGCATTCAACGGCGAAGGCGAGGGGCCAGACATGGTGCTGTGAGGTCAACGGGATACTTGACGAGCACTTTTAGCGACAGCAGAAAGCTGAGGTTTTAATGAGAGTGTATTGTGGAAGCTCCGCAAGCCGAGTGCGCCCAGAATGAAGTCCTGGCGGATGTGCCACAGTCTACGCGGACTGCGCCCGGCAACTCCCGGCTGCGTGACCCACTGCGCGAGTTCGAGTTCAGACTGCACACGAAACATGCGTACATGCAAACTTTCTAGCCAACATTATGGAGTGATTTTACATTGAATCGTGGATATTTATTCATATCTTTGACTGAATGGCAGGAGTTTTAGTATAACTGAATTTGAACTGTTATCTAGTAGCTTAGCCGTCCTTTTGATACGACAATGCACTGTTCGAGCCAGCAGTCGCGTATGAAAGAGTACGGTACCCATTTTCAGACGGCCTGGACCGATGCAACTGAAATCTCTGACAGACACCAGGCTTGAGTCGCCCATAAATCTGCACGTTCTGCAGATCCGTTACATACCGTCCCCATGCCTCGCATCCCCAGCTTTCTCATTCGAGGAGATAGAAGAGGACACCATCCCTCGGGCAAGAAGCCAGGGGAGCCGCCCGCTGTCCCGCCGCCCACGCCTGGCCGCGGCGGCAAGACACTTGATGTCCCTCAACGGGTTCGAATAGCGTCGGAGGCTGTCTCGGTGCGTGGGATTATAGATACGACCTATCTGGGCGTCACCAACCATCTTGCAGGTGGACACCAAGAAATGCAGGCACGAGGAAAACACGGTAAGTATCTTGAAGTTCTTCATTTACCGAGCTCACCTCACCCACGACCACCTTGGACATGCACCACAGAACAAATCCAACCTACCGATATACGCAAAGTACACGTCGACCACGCCTCAGCTGGGGAAGCGAAGCAACGAAGACCCGGGTAGATCGCGCGCCCTCCGCCGCAAGACATCCATGTCTATGCTATCCGTAATGAGCATCCGGAACCCCTTCAGGTCGTCGGTTGAAGATTCGCCAGCAGTCCTCGCAGATGTAGCAGAACCTGAAAGTCCTCCCGGCCAGGTGACAATCGGAAACGTCGACGTCCATAAGATGCAAGTCACCAACCCTGTCGCGCCGTACATGGGACTTCCAGCGAGAGCAGAGGTTATGCTCAGCCCAAAGGTTGAAGAGAGCCGTGCGTCGGCGCATAAAGGTGGTGCGTCTGAATTAGGTGAGAAGAGGGCCGCAGGGAAGGCGTCGCATGCGCTGAAGAGCAACGGTGTGGTGGGTTCCTTGATTCCATCTGTTGACGAGCTGCGCTGAGTGTCATCCAGCCTGTACCGCTAAGAGCGAGTGGTAGTGTTTCACCCAACGGAGCAGAGCCAGGGCATGATTATCTGCAGATTGACATTCCGAACGGTGGTCTGTCAACGTTGAAGGATTTGCATAGGATGTTTCGCTGAATTGGGCTTTTGTGAACATGTCTAGACTCGCAGAAAACAGTTTGCAGATAATATGAGAGTTGCATACCATACTACATGTCTTGTCGCCGCCGATGGTATAGTCGTTGGCTGAGCACATCGAGGATGGAAGGAGAGTGAACCAGGACATCCAAACGCTTAGCGGAGTCCATGGACCAGCGCTCGTAATGGAACAGAGACCGCGCGTTCAGCGATCTTGCCTCAGCGCGGCTTTCTACCACACCATCCTTCACCATGAGCATGTTCCAACGCGATCCGAGGGCGGGGGCTTTTCTGGGAGGGGACAGAGTATCAGGACAGGACATTCGGGACCAAAATGGTGCGCGAACTCGCCGCGATTGAACGCAGGGCGTTGAAACTGACCGTATTTGCATGCTACCCCTCGGACATGCAGTCGTCGCGGCGCAGACGATCGCGAACATCGTGAAAAGCTCTCTTGGACCGCTTGGTCTGGACAAAATGCTCGTGGACAACATTGGTGTACGTGTGCTTGCCTTGTGATCTGATGCAGGACCATGAACGGATGTCCAATTACAGGAAGTCACCATTTCCAACGATGGTGCTACCATTCTGTCCATGCTTGCCGTAGAGCACCCGGCAGGGCGGATATTTGTGGACCTCGCACAAAAACAGGACAAAGAGGTTGGCGATGGCACGACTTCGGTCGTCATCGTTGCCGCAGAGCTTCTCAGACGCGCGAATGAGCTCGTCAAGGCCAAAATCCACCCCACCACGATTATCACTGGCTACCGGCTAGCATGCAGGGAAGCTGTCAAGTTTATGCAGGACCAGCTCAGCGTGAAGGTCGACCAGCTCGGCAAGGATGCCTTGATCAATGCCGCGAAGACCAGCATGTCGAGTAAAATCATCGGAGGGTACGTCATGTCTCTTTTTGTTTTCTTTGTGTTGTCCTAACCTCTCTTCAGTGACGATGATTTGTTTGCGCCTATGGCGGTTGACGCAATGCTGGCCGTCAAGACCGTGAACAGCCGTGGGGAGGTGAAGTACCCCGTGAAGGCCGTCAACGTTCTCAAGGCGCACGGCAAGAGTGCCCGGGAATCCATCTTTGTGAAGGGTTACGCCCTCAACTGCACTGTCGCCAGTCAGGGTAAGCCTTCACAGTGCATTTGGGTCAAGTCTCGGCGGATTTACACCAGCATGTTCTCATAGCCATGAAGACGCGGATCCCGAACGCCAAAATCGCGTGTCTGGACATCGACTTGCGCAAGACCCGCATGCAATTGGGCGTGCAGGTTCTCATTGATGATCCTGAGCAGTTGGAGGAAATCCGCAAGCGGTTCGTGACCTTTCATTTGCGTGCTTAGTTATCACTCAATGTCAGTGACATGACAGGGAAGCCGATATCACGCTGGAGAGGATCCGCAAGATCCTTGCGGCTGGCGCAAATGTTGTGTTGACCACCAAGGGTATTGATGATCTTGCCCTTAAAGAGTTCGTCGAGGCAGGTGCGATAGCCGTGCGCCGCTGCAGGAAGGAGGATCTCCGCCGCATCGCGAAGGCCACTGGTGGTCAGCTGATCTCAAGTCTTGCCAATCTCGAGGGTGAGGAGACGTTCGAGGCGAGCTATTTGGGTTCCGCGGAGGAGGTTGCCCAAGAGCGGATCTCCGACGACGAGCTTATCCTTGTGAAGGGAACCAAGGTCGTCTCATCGTCTTCCATAATCCTTCGTGGTGCGAATGACTACATGCTGGACGAGATGGAGCGGGCGCTGCACGACACGCTCTCCATCATCAAGCGGACACTTGAGAGTGGATCTGTCGTACCTGGCGGAGGTGCTGTCGAGACGGCACTCAGCATTTATCTCGAGAACTTCGCTACCACCCTGGTAAGCATGTCCCTTCCTTTATTTGGGCTAGTTCTCATCCTCCGTTTCAGGGCTCCCGCGAGCAATTGGCGATTGCCGAATTTGCCAACTCCCTTCTCGTCATCCCCAAAACTCTCGCTGTCAACGCGGCGAAGGATTCGACCGAGCTGGTTGCCAAATTGCGTTCGTACCATAACGCCGCACTCAACGCACCAGCCGGCGACCCCAAGAAGGCGCTTCTGCGTTACGGCCTGGACCTGCTCAACGGGGAGGTCCGGGACAATGTGACGGCCGGAGTCCTTGAACCCACGATCAGCAAGGTTCGCAGTCTGAAGTCAGCATTCGAGGCGGCAGTGTCGTTACTGCGGATCGACGACGCCATCCAGTGTGTGCCAGGTTCGTGATCATCTGCATGGAATGTTTCGCGATGCTGATGAGCGCTTTTGAACATCAGAGCAAAAGGGGGAGCCTGATGGGCATGGTCACTGACAGCATCATCGAGGGTAGACATACAAAAATCAATAATGAGACTACATTTGTACAATCTACTTCACTTCTAGATAGAGACGATGCACTTTGAGAAGTATTGCCACAAAGACGAAGCACAGAACGGCCATCAGCGTTCGTGCAATTGCAAGCGAATGAGCGCCCTCGACGCGCGGGAGTGACGCGGCGGGGGCACGTGAGAGCAGGCGCGGTTCGCAACTTTGCGGGCGCTTGTCAGTGCTGCCGCCTCGCATCTTTGTCCGCGCCCTGCCACTGCCCGTTCACCCCGTCCTCAACGCCCTGCCAGCCTCGCAGTTGTACTCACACATTCTCCTCGGCCCACCCACAATTTGCTGCACCGGGCGCACCCGACGCCCTAGGCCGGATCCATGCAAGCGGAATCAAATCCCACATTCCTCCCATACCTCTCACAGCGCTTCAACTCCCTCGTTTGGACATGCCTCGATGCAGATCTGTTCAAATCAGCCATATTCTACGCCGAGAGGTACTACGCGCTCGACCAGACGAGCCACGACGCGCGCCATCTATATGCCTCGGCCATGCTTCGCGCCGGGCAGTCACAATCCGCGCTGCATCTAGTGACCTTGCCACAAGACCAGCGATGCAGCGGCTGTCTCGAGATCAAGTCCAAGTGCTGCACTGCTCTGGGCCGCCACAGAGAGGCACGCGAAGCCCTAGACGAGAGCCTGCGAGACCCGAATTATACACCTTCGCGTGCGTCGCGCAACCCTTCATTCTTGCTGCGTCCCAGACGTTCCTGATATCTCGTGCCCCATTAGCATCACTAGGCCAGCGCGTCGCGCGCGCATTTCCTGAGGAAGCCATTATACACTGCCGATCGGGCACCACCGCTCTCAAAGGCAATCTGCCTGAACACGCCCGAAGAAGCTTCCGCCAGGCACTACACCTCAATCCGATGCTATGGGAGGCGTTCGAGGGACTCTGCAGTCTCGGTGCGTTATGGAGGCCATCTGAATTGAATATTCACTGACGTCGCCGCAATATCATGCCAGGGTCCGTACCTGAGGTCGAAGAACTATTCCCGTCACGACCTCCCCCGACGAAGCGAACAGCCTCCGAGGAGCCTGCACCGCTGAAGTCTGCCCCAATCACAACTATGCCTGTGGCGACCGGTGCTGGGTTCTTTACTCCAGACACTGGCAACTCCGGCAACCTTTTCCGCGGATACCGACCAGACAGCGTCAACTTGCAGCCATTCCGCATCGGACCTTTACCGGGGCCCCGCGAGTCTATGTGAGCGTCATTCATAAACTTACTTTAGTCTGTAGCTTATTGACCCCGTGAATAGCGCCACAAACGCAACAAATGATTCATTTGCATACCCGCCAGAGAACTCCGTCTTGCAAGCGCACACACGGCCCCCGCGCTTCCAGCCGATCCCAACCCAACCCTCGCGGCCACTTTCATCTGCGGATGAAACAGGCCCAGTGCCCAAGAAGCTTCGCTCCTCAGGCGCGCGGCAGCGCGCCGGGGAGTTCGGGACGAAGATGACCAAGTCGAATACAGCGCCGGTAGACGACGCTCGCTCGAAAAAGGCACGCGCACGCCCGGCCTTGACTCTTGCTAACATCTTCTCATCTTCTGCTGGTCGTCGCTCTCAGTCTGCGGCGGCGACATCCTCCAGGAATGCGGGCGGGGCGGCCGGCGGCAAGTCGGACCGCGAGGCGAGCAACGCGATCACTCGGCGGAGTGCGCGGCTCATGAGCAGCAGCAGTAGCAGCAGCAAGCCGCTTGTAGGCAAGGTGGGGCTGTCGGTGCTGTACCAGGTGTTTTTGGAGAGCTAACCCCATGCTGGCCGCTTAGGTGCCGGCACCACGGGAACGTCGGCGACATGTTACGCGGACACGCTCCCGTTCCATAGACTCGGACATGGAGGAAGATCCAACGGCAAGGGGCGAAGCCGCATACTCACACTCCCCAACCTCACTTGCAAACTCGCCGCATTCGGACGTATCTCCGGCTCCAAGCAATTGGACAGCCGCACACGAGCAGGCCGCGCAGGAGGCGTACGAAACCGAACTCGCGGACCAGTACATCTACGATCTCATGCGACTTTTCGCGAGCGCAACGAGGGCGTTGGCTATGTACGACACGCAGCTATGTCTGGACGAGCTGGAAAAACTGCCCCACGTGCATCAACGATCCGCGTACGTGATGGCAATGGTAGGCAGGGCGCATTACGAGAGGACAGATTATACATCTGTACGTACAATTTCCTTCTGTTCCCCCTTGTTTTCTGGAGCTGGAGGCTTTTTTCCATAGGCGGAGCGTGCCTTCCAGGCTGTCCGGGCACTGGAGCCATATCGGCTATGGGACATGGAAGTCTACTCGACGCTTCTGTGGCATCTGCAGAGAACAGTGCAGCTGTCGTTTCTGGCGCAGGAGCTGCTCGCGATTGATCCCCGGTCGCCGCAGGCGTGGATCGCGATTGGGAACACGTTCTCGCTGCAGAAGGAGCGGGCGCAGGCGTTGACGTGTTTCCGAAGAGCACAACAGCTGGACCCCACATGCGCGTACGCGTTTACGCTTGCAGGGCACGAGTCCATTGACGAGGACATAGACAAGGCGATCGTGTGCTTCCAAATGGCGTTGCGGGCGGACGCGCGGCATTATAATGCATGGTAAGTGGATGAGCTTCGAGGCGGATCAGACGTGAGGCAAATGCTTATCTCTGCGCCAGGTATGGGCTTGGGACCTGCTACTTACGGATGAGCAAAATCCGAATGGCAGAGTACCATTATAGGAAGGCGGCTGAGATACACCCGAACAATGCGGTCCTGCTCGGCTGCGTGGGCATGGTGCGTCTCTGGGTCACACGACTCCATCAATTGGTCGGCGCGTTGACCGAAGTGGTTTTAGGTGGTCGAGCGCCGTGGGGACCGTGCAGGTGCTTTAGCGCTGTTTAATGAGGCAGTCAAGCTCTCACCCGACAATGCGCTTGTTCGTTATCGTCGCGCGAAAATGCTTATCTCTATGAAGCGATACAGGGTATGTGCGTTCATTTCCCATCAGGAATCGCTACTGACGATCACGTCCATTCTCCGACCTGTGTACTCCTGCATGTCTGATTGCCTCGAGCAGCCAGCAATAGCCGATCTAGAAGCACTGCGGGACACCTCGCCCGACGAGGCGAACGTTATCTTCCAGCTCGCACGGGCGTACCGACTGGTGGGGGATGAGGTAAAGGCAGCACAGTTGCTGGCGGTTGCGCGGGATGTGTCTCCGAAGAGCATAAACAAGATCAAAAAGCTGATGGAGACCGTAAAGGACGAAATGGACGAGATGGACGAGGGCTCATGACGAGCGATGAGGAGAGGCTGGCGTGTTGTATGACTGGGCGGGGCAATATACGGATTGCGCGTGAGGGGTCGCCATATTCGCAGTAATTGAGTCAGAGAGGCGTGAGTAACGCGAAAGGGTGACCGTGACTGCGTGACGTTGCCATCATTGAGCCGGGGTTGCCCGAGAGACCGGGGACACGGCCAAAGGAGTCACGGAGCGCGTAACGCGTACACCAAGCGTGTTATAAGAGCCCCCTCTTCGGCCGTGGCCTTCATCCTCCCCCGTCCCTCCCAACCATGTCCGTCTAAGCCCCTCCCTCCTCTCCCCCTCCCCGTCCCGAGCTCCCTCTCGAGCCCTCTCCTTCTCTCCTCTTAGCCTGGCGGCCCCCCAGTCCCAGCATGGTCGACAAGCAAGCCCGTATATCCAATAACGGCACCATCCTCTTCGAGCCCTTCATCGTATATCGCATACACCGGTAACACGTCTCCTGTCTGAGCTCGCGTTCAACGTACGTCGCTATCCCGTCTCTCGTCGCCTCCGCTCACACAGTTCTGCAGACGCCGCCACATTCCGTTCCACCCCCGCGCTCCACAACCCCCTCACCTTCTATGCCATCAGCTTCCCAGGCTTTGTTTTCTGTCGCCCGATCCAAGTTGCAGTCTGTCCATGGATCCAGTTCCAGGGACAGCTGCAGCTTGCATCGCTGGGTCCTCCTCAAAAACTCGATTATTCGTTCCCAGCCCTCGCTCGCTGCCCCCTCGGGCAGCAAGGCTGATGTAAATCTTGTGTATTCTACTGATGCAGCTGAAGAAGAGGAGGTCTGCATGGACGACGAGCATGACTCGTTTATCTATCCCGATGCTGGCAGGTTTGCCAACTCTTCGAGCGACACGGACATGACCAGCTCGCAGGAGCAATGGTTTGACTCCCTTCTCGAGACTTTGGGCGACGACAGCGAGGACGATGAAGACTCGGACGTGCACCTCTCGGTGATCCATGTGGACGACGACGAAGAGTTCTCTCAGTTCACTCCGCCTTCCTCACCCATGTCTTCCACCGACGACCTCATCAGTCCCGTCTACCACGACCCTCCTATCGCTGTGCCATACCCCATCGTGTACCCTCCGTTCCACCCACCCCTCCTTCGACCTCTGGAGCTTGACGACGGTCTCCACTCCCCACTTGAATCCAGTTTCCCGCCGCTGAGTGTTGCACTCCCCTATTGTAACGCGGACGACATAGACGACTTGCCCGTGCCTGACGCCATCGAGGACGTCTCAGATGACGAATCCGACGCGCTCTCGACCCCCTCTTACTCGCGCTCGGCCGCTTCGTTCGCGGAGTCGGGCCCCTCGCCGTATCCGCACGGGCGCATGAGGCTCCACCCCCTTCCCCAGGTATACGTCGACAAGGACGATAGATACTACTCCCCATTTGAGCTCGACCCCCTCCCCTTCCCCGATGATCACCGTACTTCCCCTCATATGTTTAATAACACTTATCATCAGGAGTGCTAGTCACTATGCTATTCACCTATTGTGTATATTGTCGTCGTCCAATCCCACCCCATCCCTGTCAGTGCCCCCACCCCACCATCGTCTTGCGTTGCCCCTCTGCACTCCCCACCCCTCCCCACTGATTATTACCACTGTTCTCGCTCTCCTTTCTTTGGGAATCTAGTCATTTTCCACCGGGCACTGTGTGTCGCGTGTTGCGCGAGCCTAAGACCGAGTTGCGTGCGAGGGGCATTGAAATAGCGGAGTCGGTGGTACGATCGTTTGAATGACGACGGCGGAAGAGGACGCGCTGGCCGTCTGGTTCTGTGCACGTGCGGGGTAGCGCATAGGCTTTGCTGGCGATCTGAGATGCGATCGGCATCGGCCCAGGCTCAGGTGCCGACCTGCCGCATCGAGCCCGTTCTGCTCCCGCTGACCTGGACAAACATAAGTAAGCTCTTAGCTCTAAGCTTTCCCCAGAATGACTTCAAGCCTATGTCATCCTCGCCGCACGCGCAGGGGCCATGCAATATGTTTTCTTAGGAGCCCCGGAACGCGGGAGCACATCCAGGCGCTGGCAGGCACGGCGCCGGGCACGGCGTGGGGTCGCTGAAACGGCGTGACTGGTCTCGCTGCACGTAACGCCAGATACAAGTACAGGATCAGTGCTGGTGACTGTCTACAGTTCCCGGGCCCTCCATCATCGCGCTCCATCAGACAGCTCGCCCGTGAGCTCCCCTCGGGGACAGCAAGGGAGAATTCGAAGCGAGCGGGACATCGTGCCCCCCGCTTCTCCTCGGCGTTGTGCGAGCGCAGAACCTATTGTCCTGCCCTGCCCTGCCCTGCCTACGGGGCCCCAGGACGGCACAGCAGCAGCAGGCGTCTGCATCAGGCAGTCCACGCCAGAGCCAGACGCCAGCAGCGTATCGTATCGGTGCCCCGCGTCGGAATTCGGAGCCGTCTCTGGTCCGATGGACAGAAAGGGGAAGCGCCCACTGCAAGGGCCAAGGCCCCTTATCGCGCGCGAACCCAGCTGCAAGCCGCCCAGAGGTGGGTTACAGCAGGCAGCCCTGCCTGGGGCCCCCCTCATGCCCGGCCGCATCGTCATTGGCTGCTGCCGGCGGAAGGTCCCAGAACGCGCGATCCGAGTCGACAGGGAGCGCCTGGGGCGTCACGAACTGCACGGCCGTGCTGGTGAACGCGGTCGGAAAGGGCGACCCACTCGGGAGGGCTCGGACGACGAGATAAGGTGCTACGCGGGCGCAAGGCGTTCATGTGTGCGGGGGCAAATTCGCGGCGGAAAGGGGTGCGCGTAGCGTGTAGTTGGGAATGGAACGTTGATAGCGAGGGTGGGACGTGCGGGGCGCAGGAGTCGCGTGAGCGGGAGACACGAGGCAGAGAAGTGTACGACGCACCGAGGCGTGTCAGGCATGGGAAGCGCGCGGCTAGCTGGCGTGATGGAGTGCTGCATGGGAAGGATCTGCGTGAGCGCTGGCAGCCCCCCCGCCCGATCCGGCGCCTGGGCACGCACCTGTCCAGGTACTCGCTGAAGAGGTTGCAGAGCATGAAGAGGTGAGGCAGCCGGTCCCTGGACCAGTTCTCGCGCAGGATGTTCTCGTACAGCTTCGCGTCGCAGTGCGGCATGAACAGCAGGGTCGGGGAGCCGATGGGGTACCTTCCGCGCTACAGAGCCCGCGGGGTGAGCCCACGCTGATCGCGCGGATGACGGAGGCACTTGCCTTGTTATCGTCCAGGTAAGCCACCCCGAGCGCGGTGAGGAGATTTACGTCCTCCGCCGCGAAGACAGGATCGTAGGCGGAGACTTTAGAGCGGTCCTGGTCACGGGAGCAGTTGCTAATCAGAGACTAGCGACGCGCACGAATGAGATGGACACACTATAGAAAGCACATCGCACGTTCTCAGCAGGAAGGCCAGCTGCGCTCGGGCATCCTTGGATGACGCAGGGCAGCCCAGCCCGAGGCAGAAAACGCGCGGGGACGTGACAGAAGCGATGTCCAGGGCGCCTCGTAGCATTTCTAGAACATGACGCAGGATGAGATAGGACAACGCGATGAACTCTATGATACGCACGATGGCAGTCCTCTAGCCAGTTCCCAGATCCCAACTCCTGCGAGCACCGCTCGTACAGTTCCATCGGGGTCAGTGTGGGTGCGTTTTTACCATTTTTTCGCTTCCTTCGGGATCCAGATGGCTTGGAAGAGTGGGTGTACTGAAATGTGGGTATTGTGACGGTGGCTGCGGCCGCCATCGCTACAGTACAGATCGTGGATGTCAAGGAGATGTTTTGTGGGATGGCAATGATTGGTCAGCAGACCAAAGTCACGCAGCTGTTGCCCCAGTTTTCCACGGTCGGTCCACAGACCACCGTCGGCGTTTGTTACTGGCAGTGATTCCTGTACACGACCGATGAATAGAAGCCAATAATACCGTTAGGCAGTGTTTGAAGGAAAATAGACCACGCTGTCAAGTGCGGAGGCGAACTGTCTAACGGCGACTTCATTTTCCAATCGACATACTCACTATACCAATACCAGCCTACCAAATCGCGGCACACCTCTGCCATCTTCGAGATGTAGGAATGAAGACGGAAGGGCATCGCAATATACACCGTCACAGACAGGTCACCTGGACCTAGGTGCAGAACCAGTAGCTATAGTCATGCTCAGCGATCAAGGGATTCCAAGCCCCGCAATTCATGCAAAACTCGTAAAACCTCTCCACACCTTCCGGGGAAACGCCTACCCCACTCCGCACTGTGACGAGCAGGTACCGCCGAGATCGAGAGGCACTCACGGCATATACTGACATGAACAAGCTTACACCCGCCGTCCGTCCTGTCATTGCAAGGTGGGGCACCACTTACAGAAGCACGACAGCGTACGCAACAGGGTGGGGCTGCACACTGCGAATCGACGTCTTAGCCGGCGCGCGTCATAGTCGCCGGTATCAAGTTCTTCTGTTCCACATACACGTATCAATACACCGCCGGACAAGCACACATCTTACAGCTTCTGCAGGGACCACAGGTCGTCTCCGAGATATGTCGTCGTCTCGACGCCCACGTCCTTGTTGACCTTCTTCATCTCCTCTGTGCCGAGCTTCAGAAGCCCGATGCCGACTGCGTGCTCCTTCCCTTCCGCATCGATGGCCACAGGCGTGCCTGCAGGCAGAGCGGCGTCTGCAGGCGGGAGGTAGCCGCCCTTGGAAGTCAGGCCTGGACACATCATCGGGGCGCCACCAAGCAGGAAGCGGATTGCCCCGCGGTCGATGCGGACGTGCGGGAGGACGAACGGGTCTGGATAACGGCGAGGGATCAGCGCTGTTACCTATCGCGAGCGAGGAGATATGGATAGAGGTGGACGTACACTTGTGAAGTAATCGCAGCGTGGGGTACAGCGGCCCATCGAAGTGCTGGAAGAAGAGCGGCTCGCCGTGTAGGGTGAAGATCGCGATGTGTTCTCTGCTATCGTCGCGAGCAGATTAGCGGAGCACGCGGGCGTCTGCGAGCGTCGCGCAAGGAGGGGCAACAGACCATTTTACGTGCACGATCGACTCCTTCTTGGGCCATATCTCCTCGAGAGTCTCTGGGTCAATCTTCCATTGAGAAAGGAGGTTCGATCGTATGGATCGCTGGACGGAGGATTTGACTGGGGTCTGGCCTGCGATGTCCGTCGACGGCTGGAATCTGGTGTATGGCGTCAGAGAAGAGCGTACAGCTGCGGAAGAGACCTACTTTTTGAACATGGTATACGGTAGGGAAAGCACTCGGCTAGGATCCTTACGAGACGCGACGATGCAAAGCAGGTCCTCGGCAAGCGCCGAACCGTGATAACGGCTATCAAATCGAAGATCTCGACGACTCTTGTGGCTTGACAGCAATTTGAACACCTGCTACTTTCTTGCATCGAGCAAGATCCTAGTAAGCACGCTCTTAATGCACGACTCAGCTGACCACAAACTCTATCCTAGGCTATTTCACAGTAGCAATTGGTCCAAACCCTCTTACATAGCCCTCCACCACGCAGCCAGCCATGCACGCGCCTTGGCTTGATCGCGGGGTGTACGACACGCAGCCACCACATGTCCTGAGTCCTTGGGAACACGACTTACCGGAACCGAATGCCTCGGATACCAGATAGGCTATTCACTATGAACGTACTCACGCGAGTCAGCGTATATGAATCACAGAAGAGTGGCTTGACCATCCTGGTCCTCCCCGACTATCATTGGCGCCGACCCTTGGAGGGGGCCTAGGCAGCCCATCATAGGGCAGGGCAAAGCATCCGTACCCTATGATGAGGGCGTCCTAGTCTTTCCACCCACGCGGGGCTGGGCCCCGACCCAGGTTGAGCTTTAGCCGCTGTGCGGCCCCTGCCAGTGCGTGACCCGCCCCCCATATTATTTAGCCTCAGTAGGTTACACCGGTGCGCACGGCGCATGCACGCACATTCGTCCTCGTCCTCGTCCTCGATCCGGCCCGCTGATGCAATATGCAATGCCTTGATCCCAGGGGCCCTCGTGGCGTTCCTTCTGCCTCGAAGCAAGCGACCCGACTGGGCACCGGTACCGTCACCAGTCACCACCCGATTCCATGTCCGACCGATGCAGGCGGATTGACCATCAGGCAGTATAACCAATAGGCGGCGGTGACACATCCAGGCAGGAAGTCGTGCACTCTGCTTGCCATGAAGCATGTGTGCTATTACGGGGACCTCGATATGTCTACGGTGAGGCCGTCTTCAGATACCAGCAGCTCAGCAAATGAACGTCGAACTCCGACCTCTCGCCGTGCGCTTTCACGGGGTTCTTCCCAGCTTCACAGAAGCGTGGAGACTACCGTAGTTAGTAAACATCTCTGACGCCGAATGCCTCCGTCGGTAATAGGTTGCGCATCCACCCCCACGCGACAGGCAAAAGCATAATATCAGACGTCTACAATACTTATATTCTTCTTCCTAACTAGCCTATCGGTACATCCAGAAAATATGCTACGACACACGTACTGGCGAGACAACTAATAATAGCGACGCAAAATGTGAATTACATGAGACTAGGAGAATGCAGCTTTGCGGGTGCGGGATTTGGGTAGGGGGAGGAAGAGGAGGGGGTGTCGAGGTGTTGGGGCGTGGGCGTTGATGCGAACAACAATAGCAGCAAAAAAGATATCAGAGCAGGGAGACCATTGCGTGGCGGGCGACGGGACACGGGAAAGCAAATATGAACAATAGGTAGAGTCAAGTCGTTCGGGGGCAGCATCGATATCAATGTCCTACACCGCTTTAGATATCCTCGTCCTTGTCTTCCAATTGCGACGGCTTGAGCATGCCCGGGATGAGCATTGCGGCCTCGCGCTCCTGCCGCGCCTTGCGCTCTGCCTCCGCCTCGCGCTCGTCCAAGAACAGCTCCGCGTTGTCGTCTGAGAACTCCTTGAGCTGGATGAAGAAGTCGCGAAGGGCGGCCTTGAAGCGGTTGACGTCGCTGTGGTATTCTGACAGGTTCAAGACGAATGTCTTGATGTCCGTGCTGGAAGAAACCATTTGTCAATACCAACTATTTGTGAAAGGGCAGAGGTATCCTTACTTGGCCGCATGAGGGAATGCCGACTTGAGGAGGTTGGCAGTGTACTCCCGCAAGAAGATCGCGTTCGTCATGTTGGGGTCCGTCACGGTTGCGACATCGTACAACGGTGCCTGGATCTGGTCGGTCATGACCAGCTGGACCATACGGCCAAGCAACAAAGACTGAAGCTTGAAGCCGCTCTTGTGGTCTGCGTCGGTGAGGACGAAGAAGACGTCCTGCAGCAGGCTGAGGTAGAACTGCTGGAAGAACGCGTTTGCGACACCGGGGTCTGCACCGGCGAAGTTGTTGATGACCTCCAAGCAGACTAGACGAAGATTAGTACTGAATAAGGCATCTGACCGGTGAGCACGTACGATTGAGACCTGTCTCCGCGATGTCCCTCATCGTGTGCTTGATGGCCCAGACAATGCTGTCCATGAAGAGCTTGAACTTCAATGGCGGCAAGCTCAGAAGAGCTGAATAGACACCGCGTTAGCACACAAGACGATATATCGGGTATTGTAGACCTACCGGGGAAGCAGTTCAAGTTGATCGCGCGGAGGAGCTTGAAGAACCCGACGCGGTGCTCAGGGAACTCCGAGAAGTCTTGGCTGATCATGTTCAGCGTCGGCTCGAAGACGGCGTCGAGGATGGCGGGAACTTGAGGGGTCAGAAGGTTCTGCTCGCAACGTTAGTGGGTCGCTTTCACGCATCTCACTTGAAAACTTACTCCTAACCGCGACGTGATCGTCGCCATCACGTTCAGCACCTCCGCGTCGCGTGCTTCTGGGACGTTCTGGTTGTAATCGCTAAGGATAGAATCCAACAGCGGAGGAATGAAGCTCGTGTTGACGGATTCAAGATCTTCGGCCTTCTTGATGTACGTCTCGACCAGCTTCAGTACCTCTTTCTTCACCGTCCGCAGGTGACGGATTTTCGGCGTCTTCGTTGCGATTTGTCCTGAATGGCCGGCATGGTAAATGTGACGGTCCAAGGTCAAAAAAGAGCAGAAGGACTTACCCTCCTTAGCGACAGTCGCACTGATGATCTGGCTCGTGGCCCGGTACAGGCCCAGCATATCCATGTAGATAAGGTTTATTTGCGGCTGGAAGAAGCTTCCAATAGATGTGCAGGCAGCAACGTTCGTTTTGAGAACGTTCGACAATATCCTGAGATTGTCGGGATTATCAAGAACATCCATGTTCCCAGTTGCTTGCGCCATCAGCGACTCCCACTGTCGAGGTATTTGAATCAGAACACTACCATATAGCGATGACCGACGATGAGACATACCGCATTGTTGGGCAGTTCCATGAGTTTCGCGATAAGTTTCTCTTGCTGAGGCTTGTTCGGTTGCGCTGAAATCATGTATCCCACCGCTTCGTAGAAGGTGTGGACTTGCAGCGCGGAAAGGTCGACAGTGATGCGGTGAAGGAGGCGAAGGATCTCGTCAACGAAGGGTTCTTGCTCCCCAGATTGCTGCATGACGAAGTGGCGCCGGCACTTCTGCGCGATTTTGATGAAGGTGTCGCAAGCCATGTCCTGCACACCCTCGTGCGTTTCGTGCATGAATTCGAAGAGCTTGTTGACTACCGTCTTCAAGAATTTCCAATGTGCCTTGAGGAATCGAGGGTACTGGCCGACAATGTACATGATGTCAGAGGCGACGACGGCTTTGTTGTCCTTCCCTCGTTTAATTTCGCAGAGGCCGAGCAAATCCTTGATGACAGTGACCAAGAAGCGCTTCTCAGTCTCCTCATCTACAGCAACAGCCCGTTAATCGTCGAAAGCTAGTCAAGCGTAGCAGCACTTACTCATGGCACCAGAGATAGAGCCGATGGCCCAGCAAAGCGTGTTGAGGTTCTGCCATGACCATTCCGTACCGTCAACCTGCTTGGCTAGCTTCTCCGTAAGGATAGTCTCGGTATCCGTGACATCCAAGTGGGTAAGGTATACAAGCAGCTCGCGCATAGACTTGTATAGAACGATGGTGTCAGACTCCTTCATGAACTCACGGACAATCTCTCCTTCTTCGTTCTCAACGATCAAGACCTAACACAGCAGAACACTCAGTATGCGCAAATCGGGGATAAAGGGAACGGCCTACCTCCTCAGGCTTGACCATCTTCTCGATGACGACCAACCGCAAGTTCGACAAGACATCTGAGTAGATGTTCTTACGAAGAGACACTCCGTTGAGCATGCTCTGCGCTCCACTGGTACCACCAAGGCTAAGGCCCATAAGCAGCCCGCTGTCTCCAATGGGCAGACTCTGAATCTCGTCGTACAGTTCGGCGACGAGCTTCAGCCAGTACTCCAAGCAAATCTTGAAGATCTCGCGCTCGTCCACCTGGGATATCTTGACGATGTACAGATGAGCGTTGAGCAAGACGTCCTGTGTAGCTTCAGTCTCTACTGTCCGCAGATGGTTTTGCAGGAAGTTGGACAGGAACAAAGCAAGGTTCAGAATGAACTCTTGGCCTGCGTCATTCGAGTGTGCGTATGCCTGTGCGATGTTGGTATTTGGCGGTACCATGCGGTTGACAGCGGTCATGACCATCTCGAATAGCGACACAAATTTCGGGTCATATTCGGGGCCTACGTTCAATGCAGCGACTTCGGCAAGACACTTCAGGGTGATGTTCCTGAACTCAGGGACTTCCAAGAACTGAGAGGATATAAGTACCTTCGCCGATACGGGTATAGGAAGTCACTTACGCGCTGGATAAGAACGTCGACGATAGTCGTTTCGAAGATATACCCAAGAGGAATCCAGTTCAAGAACCGGAGCAAAGTCTCGAGTGCCACCTTCACCAAAGACGACTTCTGTGCCTCTTCCAGGATTTCGGAGCACAACTTGAAGATCTCTGAGAACTCTCCGCACATCTGGTTCTTGAGATTCTTGATCTTCGACTGGGTCATTTGTTCCGCGGAGTAATCGAAGATTTCCTCCGAAAGGAGTTTGAGAATGACCATATTGTTCTCGCAAAGAGAGAGGTTCGTCTTGCAAGACTCGACAAGTTCAGGGATGAATGTCGGCCAGTTATGCGGCCATTCTTGCTTGAGTATCTGCGGGACGAGATCAGTGGCGGGTTGCGCAATTCCTGGCTGAAACCTACCTGAACAAGAGCGAGGTTAAGCTTGTTGATGTACGTCTTCTCCTTTCGCATTGTTGCTTCATCGGAGGCGACTTTGACAGTGATTCCAACAACGAAGTTACGAACCCCTAAAAGGTTGTAAGTAAACAACAGTAAGACGATAAATCGAACCACGCTAACCCTGTCTTTGTGCCTCGGGAAGAGTCTTCCATCGCGTGTTGATTAGTTTCTCGAGAATCTGCAGGCCAATGAACTGCAAGCAGAAATTTCAATGTGGCGCGCGACTTCCATGTGGTTGAGGGATCCAAACCTTCGACTGCGGGTAAGAAGACCGTTCCATGATGTCTGGCACGCGTGTCCATGCGTCCGGGCTGTCCTGGAACTGTGTGAGCACTTGTTGTGCGACTTGTTGCTGCAGACAAAACGGGTGAGCAAACGGGGATCGCAAAGTTGTTCGACGCGTGCGATACACGTACTTCCTTTCCCCCAGAGCCAGAGTACAGTGCCATGACCACATTGTCAAACATGCCGACGTCAAAATCCCTCGAGAAGTCGAGTAGAGCCTAGGAGAGGGTGCATTAGTCAGACTCGCAAGATTAGCGGCAATAAAAGCGAGAAATTACCTCCATATTTGCGAGACACTATGTGGGATAGGACGCGATTGTATAGACCAAAGACAGGTAGGATGAAGAAGAGAAAGGGAAGAGGAATATGGACGGAGAGGACGCAGTGGCTGACCGGTTGAGATGGGCAGAGGGTCTGGCCGAGATCCCGTGGTTATCTCCGGGCCAGCGCCGGCGCCTATCTTGGCGCGCATCTCACGTGCCGTGCCTGCTCATGACCATTTCCCATCGCGTCAGCGCTTGTAGCTCTTTGAGGCTCTCGTCGAGTCTCGATCATGACGCAAGTCCAAGCCAAGTCGTGTGCGTCCAGTCCTCCTAACTGAGTCCTAAGTCCTTTCTTTCTCTCCAACCACCATGACGACCCCCGGAATCCCTGAGAAACAGAAAGCTTGGATCGTAGTCAGGCGAGGCAAACCCAAGGATGCTCTCGTTCTCAAGACAGATGCGCCTGTGCCGTCCACGCTCAAGCCTGGCGAAGTACTTGTCAAGGTTCAAGCTGCCGCCCTGAACCCTGTGTTCGTGATTCCCTCATTCAATCGCCTCCAACACTCACGCATCCAACAGTGGCTATAAGCTCATGGGCATGCTGCCTAATTTCATCGCGAAGAGGCCTTTGACGGCTGAAAGTGACTTCACCGGAATTGTCGCAAACGGAAACGGCACAAGGTGGCTAGAAGGGGAAGCTGTGTTTGGGACAATCCCATATGGTGGGTCCGTAGGTCTCGAGTGACTTCACCATCTCATCCCGGCCATAGACTTGAGCATGAAGACCAAGCAAGGTGCCCTGACCGAGTATACTGTCGTGCCGGCTGACCACCTTGCTACGCGGCCTGCGAATATCACCCCAGTCCAAGCGGCAGGTGTGGGCATCGTGGGTTTCACGGCGTGGCAGGCTGTCTTTGACTATCTGAAGATGGAAGAGGGGCAGCACCTTTTCGTCTACGGCGCGAGTACTTCTGTTGGTGTCTTCGCGATTCAGTTCGCAAAAGCCAAAGGCATCAAGGTCACAGCCAGCGCTTCTGAGAAGAACCGAGAATTTGTGAAGGCCCTCGGTGCAGATGACGTGAGCTATACTGACAATCCGGCTCGTTATTTACTCACGATGAAGTGTATCCGCAGTTCATAGATTATACCAAAGAGGACATAGCGGCCTACCTTGCGCAGAATCCACCGACGCCCAAGTTCCACGGCATACTCGATGCCTTTGGCCTGCCGAACGCCTCTCTCTACGCGAACAGTGAGAAATATCTTGCACCTGGTGGAATATACGCGTCCGTTGGCCCTCAGCCGCACGGCCTCGGGGACGTCCCCAAGCTGCTGAGACTCATCTTCGATATGGTGCGACCCACTTGGCTCGGTGGTGTGAAGAGAAAGTTCGCGTACGTCAACATCACCTTCTTTTTCCTTGCTGCCTCCTGACTCACTCTGTCTGCAGTCTCGTCACCATTAAAGTTGACACAGAAGACCTGAACGAGATTCAAGACCTACTGGCAACTGGTAAGCAGCTGGCCCTTAAGCCGAGCTCCTCGATTTAATTGAAGTATCATACAGGCAAAATATCCCCTCGTATCGACTCTGTGTACAACTTCGAAGACGTCTTGCCGGCGTACGACAGGATTATGACTGGCAGAGCTACTGGCAAGATCGTCGTGAAAGTTGACCCCAGTATCGATTGATTGCTCCTTATTTCTGGAATCTGACTGTTGTACTTTGAACGTGCTGTGACCATACTAGGAGACTCTTTTGTACGCGAATTCTTTTCAAACACTCTGTATTACTTGCTACTTCAACTGTACCGGCCTGTTCGAGGATTACCTTTTTACCTTTACTTCATGGTGTACAGTAGCCTGCTATACTCGCTTCTACGCTTCCCATGTCTTAATTCATGGACTATGTGTCTGTTTGCTCCATCACTGAGTCCAATGGCAAGTGAATTCTTGAGCGCGAATTCAGGTGAACTTGGTCTCTCGGCGCGTGACGTCATAGCACCTGACTTCAACAACAGCTAACCGTGATCACAACGCGCTCACTGCAAGTTGTTTCTGACCTTCCATATCACGACTCGTAACTCGATTCATTATCTTGAATACTACCTAAACTCAACGCGAAAAGCCTGCGCCATCTCCAGCCAGAATGTCGGCAATTGACATGCAAGAAGCAATGTAAGACGCGAACGAATGTGCTTGAGGGAACGTACTGATACCAAATCCTTGTACAGAAAGATGCTGCGGGAGATCCGACCTGCCATGGATCCAGAAGAGGAGTATCTCACCATTGCGGCTGCCGAGGAGCAGATGTCCAAGCGCGCAGTCATGCGGAAGAAAGAGCTCGAGGAGGCACACGCACACCTGAAAGGTCCGTCGCGTCCGCAATTACTCCTGTGCTATCCACAACTGACGAAAATACAGCGTTGTCTCGCATACTCGACGCGGCGCGCACCTCGTCTAAACGCCCGCCGAACGTGCCCTCCGCGGAGCAGCACGCGGAGCACCTGAACGACCTGGACGCGACGCGGCTGTCGCTTGCGAAGGCCATCAACGACGCGGAGAGCGAGCAGGCGAGCAAGGAGGCGGAGCTTGCGCGGCTGAAGGAAGAGGCGCAGGCTTTGGAGGAGAGTGATCCCGCTGCGGAGGCGGAGCGTGAACTCGACAGCACCGCGTAAGTTGCTCCGAGCTCTCATTAGAACATGGCTTGACGTACACACGCTGCTGCAGGCTGAGGTTGCAGATATACAAAGGCCTTGGGTTTCAGCCGGTTCTGGATAAGCAGGGCAGATTGAAAAACATCATCGTCGGTTCGTCTCCATCCAAAGAACTTCTTCTTGAACCCCTGCTGACACCCTATGCTGCAGAGGGGAAACTGGGCCATATTAATGTCATCCCAGCCGACAAGGGAGGACCATCGGTCGAAAAGACCAACTTGCTATGGAAACTGGCTTCATCGTGACCTGGCTTCTTGATTCGCCGCATTTCATCCCCATTCCCATCTGCGGCGCTGGTTGCATCGTCCGCTGCTGTATCCTTATGTTTTGTTTTACGATTCTTGTAGTTTGGGGCCGACGGTTTGGATATGTACGATCCGGGATTATATACAGTTACAGTTCTAGAAGCGGCTCATCGTACTAATACAATGGATGGGCCTACGTCGAAATATGCAAGGAGCAATCCAATGAAAGAGCAAAAACCGGGTGACAGTGAATAATTATATGAAGGAACAATGAGAGCAGCGAAATGAATCCGTCCCGGTCTAGATGCTAGCTGTTAATCCGTAGGACGCCTGGGGTCACGAAGGTGAGTGCCTGTGATTTAGAGCAATCGAGAAGCGCGGATGCATACCTTGATCTCATCCTTCACAACCCAAACTTTGCGTGAGTCCTTCGCACAGATCTCGCGCACCTTGACCTCGATCGCGTTCTTCTTGACCTTATGTGCCTTCAAATCCTGGTGTATTGAGTCTACGAGAACAGCCAAGCTGCTTGTCCCAAGCGACGCGATTTTGTCCACGAGGAACGGCACATGCGTCTCTGGGAAGGGATTCTTTGGCACAATGGCTGGTCGTTTGGGCTGTCCTTGGGCCGACACAGATGTTGAACCGTTGGTACTTGTGCCAGCAAGGAGGTGTGCGGGCAGCGCAGGGACTACGAATTGAATGTTCGATGATGTCGATGAAGCCAGCTTCACTGCTGGCTTGGGCACCTCAACAGGTCCGGATACGAAGGTGAACGGGTCGACTGGGTATGGCGTATCTGTCCATCCGAGTATGAAAACCTCACGACCACCGGAGAGAAAAACACAACGGCCGTACCATTGAAGAACTGGATTCGATACGGCTTGAACGGGTCGAACTCGCACTTGCCGATTTCATTCTCCCAGCAGGGACCCTTGATGAACGGCACCAGCGGCACCACCACCTTCCTCTTCTTCGCCTTCGCGCCGTCACCTATATCTTTCTCTTTACCTTCTGCTTTACGCTTCGCCTTGACCTGTTCTGGTGGGAATGGGAAGCCGTCCACGCCTTCTCGCTCTTCGATCGGCGTCGCGACTTCCTCTTCGTCGTCATCGACCAGCCAATCGTCCATGTCGGAAGATGCCTCCTCTTCGTCCTTATCCTCATCGCTCGCGTCTGCGACGTCATCTCCACCAGCTTCCTCTTCGCCCCACTCTTCGCCGCTGTCGTAGGTGTAATCAACCGCGACGTCGTCTCGCGCGAAGGGCGTGCGGGGGCCGACGATGCGTGATCGCCGAGTGAAGGTTCCGAAGTACCCGGGGCGTGCATCTTCGTGGAAGATGAGCACTTTCGCAGGGAGCGCTTCTCTGTCTCGCAACTCTGCCAGGAGACTGCGCACGGCTGCAGTGTCGTCCGAAATTTCGGCCTCCGATAGGCGGGTAATGACGGAGCGTACGGGGTCGGGATGATATGTCTTGAAGCAGGCACCAGCTCGGGTATACCGCGAGGTGCGGGGGTGGCCGATGGACGGCGGCAGGGATGAGACTACCGACTTGAGATGGGCTACGGGGAAAATCAGCATCTACTTTCTTCACCAGGAATAAAAGACTCACATCTCGGGCTCAGCGGTGTCACATCCACCTCGGGCTCCATATTGACATCTTCATCGTCATCAATGATAATTACATCGTCGACGACAACATTCTTTCTCTTCTTCGACTCCTTGAACCAGTTGACAGGTGCAACTTCTGAGCCCTTCTTCGGGGCAAAAGGCTTAAACGTCTTATCGAAGTCCGATGTGGTCTTCTTGCTTGAAGACGCCGTGGGTGCTTTCGCTGGAGAAGCGGACGTGGAGGCTTTCGGCTTGCCGAAGAAGCTTGCCATGATCGAGCGGGACTTGTCTTGTGCTTTCTTCTCCTTCTTCTCCCTCTCAGCTTTGGCCGTCTTTTTTTCCAGCCGTTCCTTCTCCTACATCTCTCTCTCAGTGACTGCGAGTGATCAGCAGACGCTAGCTCACCTTTGCAACCTTCTCGGGGTCGACGATCTTCTTGCGCGCAGCCTTCGGCGTACCGTCGTTCTCAATGCCATTGACATCCGTTTCAGCCTTCTTCTCCGCGGCCTTAGTTGGAGACACTGATCTAGCACGAGACTTGGCGTCGTTAGATGATGCGCACACGAGGGGCTTCAGTTTTGATTGCGCCGTCTTCACGTCACTCTTTACGCCGAGCATGGTGTCTCGTTCGGTTTGCGGCAATGCAAAGAAGAGCGCGTTGAGATCTTTCTTACCCTGCACTTCGGTCAGTACGGCACCATTCGCTTCATCTTAATTACCAACCTGCAATCGTTCTGCCAATCTGGACTCAATCTTATCTCGCGAGGCTTTCGGAAGGAAATCCCGATGCGAGTTCTTGACCTCCCATCTCCAAACACATAATGACGCGGGAACCTTGGTGGAGTTCGGGGCGTCGATTCCATAGTTTATACGGTCAGCTAAGGCTTTGATTGTCATTTCAATAGTCTCAACGGGTAGAATGTTGGGCGATGGCTTGGCATCCTCGTCGTCATCGTCGTCTGGTGCTGGAACAAGTTCCTGCTGTATATGTTTTGCAAGATAGAGAACAGTCTTGTCGCTGCAGAATGTGGACTGCTGTTCAACTCCGCCGGTGATGGGCAAGGGTAACAGGACATACCTCTCTTGCACAAACTTGGCTATGAGTGGCTGATGTTCCGTGGGTATAGCAGTCAATGGCGGCTTCTGTTTCTCTATACATGCCTCCAAATATTCTCTGAATTTTACAGTCTCTGTCCAAGATGAAGATGATATTAAGAGTCTCGATAACGCGTCCCCCGCAATTCAACCGACACGCACCTTGCATCGTTTCGGTCGCTTTCTCAAACGACATCGGTTTCTGCCTGAACAGCACCTTCCCATTCTTAATTTCAACTAAGCTTTTTTTCTCCGTTTTCCCTGCAACAGTTGACGCGTTCAATGCCCGTTTGCAAGTCTTTCGACGCGTGGCGAGCGCTCACCATTCGACGTAGATGGGTCCGCTTTATTACCTGTAACCCTTTAGGACACTCGACGCGTATCGAAAGTCGCCCACACGTACCTTTCGCGACTCCTGTATCGGCCATGGCGTTAATGTCGCGTTTCGCGATGGTGACGGTGGATGGTGTGAGGACAAGAGGTGCGGCACGCGTCGATGGGCAGACGCGCCTTCACCGGATCCGGCAACTCCCTGAAGCGTGGGAACTGTGCCACGACGCGTCCGTAATGCGCGTCGCGTCACGCGGCGTGATCAAGTCCTGGCACGTCGCGTCTTCTCCTCTCCAACTCGAAACACGCTCATGGCCAGCAATTTCTTCGGTGCACGGCCCAAGGCCAACAAGACAGTAGATGCGCATGTTGTGGACCCGAATTTGCAACCTTGGGTGGAGAAGTAGTGAGTGCGACTCGTGTTTTTGTGGGAAAGTAACACTGAGGACTGCTTTCAGCCGTCCGAAGACCATAGACGATGTCTCGGCGCAAGAGCATATAGTCGCTGTTCTTGAAAAGACACTCACTTCCACAAATGTAAGAGAATGTCCTTACATGCTGAAGAATGCCTCTGAAGAGCTGCCTTACAGCTGCCACATATGTTATTCTACGGCCCGCCAGGGACGGGCAAAACGTCTACCATTCTCGCTCTGGCACGGCAGCTGTTCGGGTGCGTGCTCCTCTCAGGGATGATACGTCCCTCCAATGACCATACACATAGCCCTGACAACTTCCGCACACGAGTACTGGAATTGAACGCGTCAGATGAGCGTGGCATCTCCATTGTCCGCGAGAAAATCAAGAACTTCGCGCGACAAACGCCGCGTGCCCAGGCAGTAGCCTCGGACGGGAAGACATATCCCTGCCCACCATACAAGATCATCATCCTCGATGAGGCAGACAGCATGACACAGGACGCGCAGGCGGCACTCAGGCGGATCATGGAGAACTACGCAAGAATAACACGCTTCTGTTTGGTTTGCAATTACGTGACGCGGTCCGTCGTTGTCTACCTGGTTCCATCTAACGAGCTGACTCGTGGCACAGAATCATCGAACCCCTAGCGTCTCGTTGCTCCAAATTCCGCTTTAAACCGCTAGATCCCACATCCGCCACGAAACGATTAGAACACATCGCAGCCGCGGAGCAGGTTCCAGTCAGCCCGGCGGTCATCTCGGCACTCATTTCAACTTCTTCAGGTGATCTTCGCCGCGCTATCACCTATCTCCAGTCTGCAGCCCGCCTGTCGGCCGCGAGTATCCCACCGGAACCCATCACGCCGCGGGATGTGCAGGAGATCGCTGGTGTCGTTCCCGACTCGGTGGTGGAGTCATTCGCCCGCGCTTTGGGGATAGATGTGGTAGCATCTTCTGGTGCCGATGAAGACGTCGAGATGAACGGAAATGGGACCCTACGGGGCTTCGATCTGATTCGAGAAAGAGTCAAGGTGCTGATGCGGGAAGGATACTCGGCGTCACAGATCTTGGCGCAGGCATGTCCAATTTCCGCGCTGGCTTGTGACCATTCTAACAGACATTCTGTTTCCTGCAGCTTCATGATCTGATCATCTTGCATCCAACATTGACTGCACGTCAGAAATCACGATGCGCGCTCGTCATGGCCGAGGCGGACAAGGCGCTGTGTGACGGTGCAGACGAGGAGTTGTGGATATTGGAAGTTGCTTTGCGGGTCAATAAGGCTGTTTCGTCGTAGCACCCCCGTGCATTATATCCTTTGGCTTGCTGTACTTATTCTTGAACGCCTGTAGCCTTATTCAATCAGGAGCCACACTTAGTTCCGGAGACCGAGTAAAACCAGCAGGAAGCTGCACCAATGGCTGGTTCCGACTTTCTATTACCGGTGTCTCCGGATACCGCTCCTCGCTTCGCATGTATGCCGGGCACTATGTATAAGCCTTCTCAGTGCCATGTCATAGCTTCTTCACTTCATCGAAACATTGCGGCGCAACATATGGAGACATGTCGTGTGACACTACAGAATTAGAGCCGGTCATTATTGAGGTGGCAAATACTATACATGGATCCGGAACCGCAAAGCTCAGCAGCATTCATACCGAACGCCCACTAGCGTCCATCATTTTCTTGACGAGTTGGGAGGCTGGTCCGCCCAGACAGGTTTTGCCGTGTCAGGGTCTGCTTGCTGCACTTGGGCGTTAGGACAAGTCGGCCAGGATGGAACGGTAGCAGCTTACTTGGGCCTGTTCTTGACGCTGAATTCCCTGCTCTAGCGCTAGGCGTGCGGCCCGATTGGCATCCACTTTGCGCCTGAGGTCCGGAGACATTGCCTATAAGCAGAGCAGAAGGCAATGAGCAACATTTGATTGAGACGGCCAGAGCAGGTGAATGATTCCCGCTGCCAGGCTTCAAGCGTAGGGTAAACTCACGTTGTAGGTCTCCTCCGGTGTTGGAACGGTAGCTGAGGTTTCCGCCAAAGCAGATGATGTCAGCGCACAAATCAAGCAAACCAAAGCGTGACACGCACTCTTCAGCAAAGCATACCCAAGCATCATGACTATCATCACACCATTGTATTCGGATGAAACGCCAGCAAGATCATCAAAGTTCGGGCGAGGAGCGTGCGCGTGTAAGGAGAAGACCGACGCGAACCATTATCACCACAGAACGCGAGTTCTATAAGAAAAGTTGCGTACTGCCGGCAGACACCGTCGTGAGCTGAAGCCAAGGCATTTTCCCAGACATTTTGAGAAGGTGTGCGGTGGGTAATGGGAGATATGGGAGAGCTGGTGGAGAGAGGAGCGAATGAGCCTCGGTGCAATTCAGCGGACGCGTCGACGTCAAGCCCGGCTCCCGATTGGTTGGCACGCTTCTCCGGGAGCTCGGTCTGCGCCCATGCCGAACGGCCCGACCACTCGCGACGAAACCTTATATTTGCCTCCTGCTCTCGAGCTCTTTCCTTCTTCGAGTACACTACACAAACGCTTTCCTGATTCCAGAATTTAGGGTGTGGCTCGCTTGATGCGCAACTCGACTGACCTGTACGTTCATCTCATTCGGCATCATTGCAAATGACCTACACAGGACAAGTTGTTCGCCAATTGCATACTCTATGTAACCCAGCTTCCGTGTACACGGGTCTGTCGAATCGTGCAAAGCACCTCATCTCACCATACAGATTGCGAAAAGAAGCACTATGATACTTGCGGATATCAGCATCACGCAGTAGGGTATCTGAAACCCGTAAGAGGCCACCTCTTTAGAGCTGTTCCGTGATGACGGCTGATATGCGCACCATGCTCGAGATGTTCAAGCTGATATCATGCCTAAGACACTGGGCCCAAGTGCGTTCAAAATAGCAATACTCCCAAGCCCCAGAATTGAATAGAAACCCTCGTGCGTCGTACCCTATACTATCACGTCGAGCCTGTGCTGAGAATCAGCGACTTCCATCAAGAATCAACAGAGTCCGACACGGCCTTATACCCCCAACAAGGGTACAAAGTTATGTATATCAGACCCGCATCTCCGGTGGCGATGCTTGCTTGAACAGCTCGCCATCGCGGGTTACCAAAAAGGCATGGCCTAGTAAACATACCATGAAATCATCATGAAGCTTACTGACGCCTCATTAATGCAAGGAAAGCTCCTCCATTACCCAAACCGAGTCTCTCATATCTCCATGTCTTCGAAATGAAATGGCTTCTATATGCAACCAATAACCGTTGCACCGCAGGTCCACCGCCTCCTTCCAGAACACCCCACCAACTGGCACAACGCCATTAAAGGCGATATTAATGCAACCCCTACACCCCCGCACGCCTTTCTCCAGAAGGAAATTGCAGCACGCCGCATAGAGACGCCAGAGACTTCGCGCCCCGCGACGTTTATAGCAAGCCTCTTGGATGGATGGGTCGCGATATGGCTAGCGCAGTACGCCACTGACGTCGACGGCGTCGCACAGTCTACTTCGAGCGGAGAAGCACGCCCAAGAATGTTGAACAATGCACTTTGGGTGGAGTAGCAATTTCCTTTGGCTGGGGTGCTGCACCATGCAGCGGTCGCGCGCCGGCGCGGGTTTCACGGGCGGGCCGGGTGCACAAAGGCTCTTTCAGATTTGGTCAACACTTACACCCCGCTTCTTTGTTGGTCATCTCACAGACATCGGCAGAAATCACTCACCGCGTCTTGTCTGTTTTGCCGGCACGCTTTCCAGGCCAGCCCACCATGAAGCCCGGCCACGCGCAGCCGCCGAATTCGAAGCTGACGGCTGCAGTACTAGTAGCTCGCGCAATTCTGGCTCCTTGTTTCCCAACTGCGGCGCGCAGTACGTACTTGCGGATTCGAATCTGTCTAGCTGCGAGTAACGATGGCAACGCGCGTCTGTTTGACAGGAGACGCCCACACATCCGACGGCAGCCCGCTCGGCGCAGAGGCGGGCTCGGTGTGCGCCTGATGTATGTATTTCATTCAGTTGGTGGCGGAATGGATGACATCGCTAAATGGATGCAATTGCTGTTGTGTTTAGCGTTCACGCGAGGGGGCGTTTTTCCGGACTGCGTGGATGGCGCCTGGATGATGCAAGCGTCCGCGGCTTCGCCTACAGCATGGAGCAGTTGCGTATCGAGGCAGACGTGCGCGCGCTATTATTGCAACACAATTGTCTGTGCCGCTCTGACCTGCCGCGGCCTCACGCATCGATATCTCTCGCGGCAGATCCGTCTGGCAGAGCTTGACGCGCTGCCATGTCGGCCCAAAGCAATTATCCCCACTAGTCGACTCGTGTTTTCACGTCCTTCTGCGATCGGCGAAACAAAGCAAGGCGATTACGGCATTTGCAGGGACACACGCAACGAGGTGCGACTGCGTTCTGTCAGCATTTTATCGGATGGTTCTACTCACTGGTATACGACTCCGAAAGTCCATTCTAGGTCTTAGCGCTGACGCAACGACGTAACTCCACACGGGGCCCGAAGAAGACGAACACGCCGCTACACCTCGCCCTCGCCTGCCAGTGCCCAGCATCCCAAGTCAAGCAAAGCACAGAAGCGAACGCCACATGCATATGACCCCACACATTACAAGATCCTCACCCAATGACGCCCGCGCGTCCCATATCCTGCAAGCCCTCTACTCGCCCTACGCGCAGCTTCGTGCGACCATCGCACCCATGCCACCTGCGCTCCGCGCTCCGTCGACGTCGCGAACCCCGCGAACTTGCGAACCCGAACGCGCAGCCGGTCAGGCGCGACGTCGACGTTTCAAAGCTAGCGCGGCGCATGACCACACGCGGGCACGAGGGGCACTAGCCGCGTTCTCGAAGCCGCGGCGCCAGTCCCCATGCTGCAGAGGAGAGCGTCGTCGGTCCCGTAAACGTGCCCTTCGAATGTTCTGGCGCCGCATTGCCATGGTAATCACGAGCGTTCTGTGTTCGTATTCTGCGTTCTATGTTCTACTTCCTATGTTCTATAGCTGTGTTCTGAGACTAACCCGACCATGGTTTGTTGTTCGATATTTTGGGTTCTGAACCCTATATGCCGCATCCGCTCCCACCCGAGCGCTCCAAACTGCATGCACCAATCATTATGCAACGTCGCCCGAACTCGGAGGCCCCAGCGCGCATGAAAATTCTGCTCGTTCCAGAACCGCCCGCGTTCGTGAACAATGGGCATCATCGCTAGTTCGCTCGCGCTCACTGGCCTGGTATGCATGCACGCCTCAGAACACTAGCGCGTGCCCATCCCGGTACCTGGTCTGTCCCATTGACTATTATTGACTGCGCACGCTGCAAGTATGTAACCTCAATCAAGACGCGGACCCACGATCAATCTCAACCCGCTGCAACATTCCAAGCCCGAGCCCTGCAGGGCCGGCGATCTATCCCTGCAGCTGGTCCATGCTCAAGTCCCTCATGATTGACCTTGTCAAAGAACAAGCCCACGTGTCCTCCGTAAGCCCGGTTCAGACTCGAACATATGCATCATCGCGCACGCCGAGGGCTATAATACTTGGCATCGGCGCATACCGACCAAGAGCTCGAGTTAAGTATGTCATTTCAAAATTAAAAGCAAGTCCTTGGCGCCCGCTCGTCCACCCAGATCCGAGCTGCGATGTGCAATTTGCCGAGCACACATGTACAAGCACCAATTACTTACATACGATCCGCCGGCGCACGATTCGCCGGAGCTGTCAGACTAGCACGCAGGGATGCGGGGAAGTCGAAGCACGCAGCCTGAGCCTGCGCTATTTAGGTGTGCTGCAGGCTATAGGTGGGTGTTCACCCGGGCTGGATAGGACGCCGGTGCTGCCTGAGCCTCATTTGCATTCGAATGCACTTGCTCGTGGAATGTTCTATGCATATGCATGGGCCCGGGTGTCCCAATCTGAGCTGCGCTCAGGCTTCGAAGCACGCGGCGTGTTCTGCCGTGTGTCAATGAAATTCAGCGTTGAATAATGATGCAGATGGCCAGGGTTGCCGCGGTACTCTGCACATATGCGCGACTGCATCTGGACACCCGACTCGGAGCAAACTGTCTGCTCTATAAAATCAAATCAAATTGCATTTTGCATGAGCAGCGACGAACGCGCTGGCGCCAAGAATGATCAAACTTGCTATAGCTACTGCCAACGCCGACGTCAACGCCATGATCCAGATCCTGGAACTGGGGCACCTATCCGTATGCGTCCGGATCCATAGCTGCAAATCGCTCTGAGCCTGCCGTCCCCCAGCCTCACCTCGCCAACCCTGGCAATCGCGGGGCTCCCTCGGGACGTCGCGTGCGGGTGCAGATGCCCAGCGCGCTCGGAATACGCGCGGAATGGCGCGGCGCCGGGGTGTATCGTGTAAGTATCGATATCAAAATACGACGGCGTTGAACATAGACTGGCATATGCATTCTGTACATGTCAATTGCAACGCGCGGACGAGTCGCGACGGGAATAGCGCAATTGCGATATCGGCGTATTCTAGTAAGGACATATGTGTCCGTGCAAGAGCGAGGGCGACGACAATAGCACGAGGAGGCTGGCTATGGGTCTTTGAATTATTTTCAACAGGGTGCAGGCGCGGGGTACCAGGTTGAGCTCGGGCTACAGCACTATGGCGGGCGGCAGATAAATACGCGGACGGCGAGCGCCAAACGGCGGACGCGGAAACAAGGTGCGGCTATAGAGGGGTATGGGGGGTATGGATGCGGTGGGTGCCGGGATAGATATATACGATGAGTATGCGCGATGGGGTCTGGGCTATGGATCGTGATGGATGCTGCGGGGGTGCGGGACAACGCGTACGACGACGACGACACATGACAATGCTGATGATGGTCCGGGGGAGAAGATGCAAGACTAGGCTAGACGAAGACAAAGACAAGGTAGAACACGACACGGCGCGACGACAAGAACAAAAACAGATATAAAACGAACAAACACGACGGATAACTTACTCAGAGGTATGCGGGGCTACAATGCTGCATGCGACGGCGCACGCTCACTCGAATCTCAGACACTGGCTCACCGCCGTTCGCAGCCGGCGTCATCCCTTCCCGCCCGCGCGCATCAGGCGGCTGCTTTTGCGGCTCTGCATCTCAATGCGCGCAAGCTCCTCCTCCCACGCGAGCACGTGCGCCACGTCCAGCGGCGTCGCGATCGGCGAGACCGTCGTCGTGCCCGTGATCGTGTTCAGGCGCGTCGTCTGCAGCTGCGGGATGGGAGCAGGCGCAGGCGCGGTGACAGACGACGTGGACTTACGTCCGCCTGTGGCCGCCGTCCCGGGGCGCCATGCGCCCCCAGTTGGCTCAGGCGCGCTCTTCCGCGGCTCCGCGCTCGTGTGCGGCCGCGCCCCACCTGGGCCCGCACTCGTGTGCGGCCTCCCGCTCGACCCGCCGCGCTCACGTTTTCGTTTGCCCGCGCGGTCAGGATCTTTGCGCGGGCGATCTGCGCCAAGGACGGGCGCGTCGGGAAAGGGAGTACGAGAGGTCGATGGGGGATTTCGTTTTGTGGGCGGGGAGGCGGGGGTGACGGTCAATGATGGATTGGGATTCGGGTTCGGCGTTGCGGGGCTGGAGGCAAGCTTGGTGTGATATTTGGAGAGGGCCAGTTGCCGATCGGCGTCATTAGTGGACGAGACGAGAAGGGAGTGCTCCTGCAAGTCAAGGGAATCTGTCCCCGCTGGACCAGTGACCACGACCTTGCATCAAGGTTAGAATACGTAAATATGTCACGGCGAAGAAGGCATACCTTCACTTTAATCCAGAAAGAGACGCGTGCAATGTCTGTTTGCATCGTCTCACCAATGGCCCATCGCGTGGAGCTACGCGGGGCAGGCCATTGTAACGTAAGGGTGCGCGTCCAGATGCCGGTTTGAGGATCACGCACAAAGCGGCCCGATGACGACTCGGTGCCGGCGATGGTGTGTGTGTGCGTCGCGAGCACGGCGGGTTCCGGGATGGATGTCGCGGGGGTCGATGCACTGCGGGGGAGGAGCGGGGTTTGGGAGGTGATCGTGTTGAAAGTTTGAGTGGAATATGAAGAATGGAGGGTATTAACCGTGATGGTACTAGGATACATTTGCGGCACGGAAAGCGTAGGCGATGTCGGGGGAGACAGGGTAATAGGCGACATTGGCTGCGAGGTATTATATGGAAGGGATGGGTATGTGATGGGTGTCGCGTTCGGCGATGGGGATGGGGAGAGCGGGGGAGGAGACGCGGTCGGCGCTGTGTCGCGGATCTGGAGGCGGCGCTCGATGGTGAGAGAAGCTGATCGTACAGAGACGGCGGGGTCGAGGGGACGGACAGAGAGGCCGATGGAAAGGAGGTCAAGGGGACCGATGGGATTTGGGGGTACGGACAGATGGTAGTTAAGGATGGGGGCGCGCGGCTTATTAGTGTGGAGTGGGAGAAGAGATGGCGGACGAGGCGACGGCGGAGGGGAAGATGGGTAGTCGTAGCGGAGGAGTACGAGCTCAGAGTATTTGATCTGACGGGTGCCAACGCCGGGGATGGGATTATGTGTGATGACTGCGAGCGGGGATGAGGAGGGGACAAGATCTGAAGATGAAAAGAGGGCTACGAACCGACCTCGACACGCCAAAAGACGCGGTAGTCCTGATAGTATGCGGTGCTGAAGCCGGGGGTGTCTCTGGGGACGGTGATGCGAAATGAATGGTGGAATTCAGCGAGGGGGGCGGAGTCGACATCCGGGGGCGCGCGCCAGAGGACGACGGGGTACTCTGCGAGGACGTTGGAGTGGACCAGGCCGCGAAGGCCATGTCGGGCTTCGTAGCAGCGGACGGCGACGGAGAGAGATTTTGCGTAAAGTGGCTTGTTGTCCGCGTCGAGGCGAGTAGAGACGGCTGCGAGAGTGTGGGTGGAGGCGCGGGGAAGGAAGGGTGGGACTTACTGCCTTGGACTGTGACGGGTGTGAGAGCGAGGTAGCCAGCGTAAGGGAAGAAGCGGGCGCCCATGTTGCCTTTGGGAGTGATGAGGAGGATGTGGACCATGGTGGCGGACTGGCCACCAGGAGGAGACCCTCTGGCGGGTATTTGTACGGTGAACGAGTTGTGTCTCTCAAATCCCTCCTTCTCTCGCCTTACGTCATCACACCCCTTCTCTCTTCCCTTGCTCGGCTCCGCCCTCTCTCGTCCGCCACCAACCATGCCACCTCCCAAGTTCTATGTCCCCGTCCTCATCTCCGGCATGATCCTCACCGTAACCTCTCTTTCTCTCCATCACCCCTGCATCCTGCTCATCTCTTTTCCCCCAGGGTGCATGCAATTCCATCTGGAGCAAGTACCAGGTATGCCGCCTGCTGTTTGCTTCCGCGCCCTCCTCACTCCCCGGCAGGATATGCAATGCGTCGAGAACTGCGACGACCCAGATCCCAAGAATCACCTTCTCTACGAGCAGCCCGTGTGGCAGACGCTCCAGATGTTCCGTGCGTCACCATCATTCTCTGATCACTCACTACCACTCACTCACCCCACCCTCCGCCATAGTCGGAGAGATGCTCTGTAAGTCTCAGATTGTCCTTCGTCCTGCCACTTTCCCTAGGTCTGCATGTGTTCGATCGTCGGATGCAGATCCACAACCCAACCCTCCCCCGAGCCCATTGCAGTACAAGCGCTTGCGTACTCCGGCTGCGCTGCTTCTTCAGGGTCGCTTTTAGTTAGTGCTGCAAGCCTGGATTCCAAACAGGGATCCCATAGCACATGGGCTCCCCCACTTGATTTGTCCTGCACATCTTATCAGTTCCCCGTATTCGGCATTGCGTCCGTATCCATTAGAACTTATTGACCCCTCTCTTAGGCTTCCTTCCTGTTCTGTGGACGTACATAGCCTCCCGACGAACTTCCGCTGTGCATCTCCCAGAAGATGCCGACACCAACGCCCCCGCCCTCCATACGAGCTCAGATAATGAGGAAACGTCAGGCGTGTCGATGAAGGTGCAAGGACAACAGCTGAAGGGCTGGCGGGTGCTACTGCTGTGGCTCCCCGCGCTGTGTGATCTCACCGGCACAACGGTCCGTGTCGTTTTGTTTTGTCCTGTGCACAACTGTTCGTCTTCGGGCCACGCGGCGTCTTGCCAAGAAAGGCAGGCCGAGGGCGCTTAGCCGGGATGGGGGCGCAACGTGGACGCGTGTCCGATCCATCCTCCTTCTTTCTTCCTTCTCAATCTGGTCTCGGCGCTGCCTACACGCCTTCTCCCGGCGACCCTCCCGTTCGAACCCATCCTCGTCTCGGCTAATAGTATCGGCTCCTCTCTTGCACGCCTGCGGTAGCACCGGTGTGCGGGCACCACCCACACCCAGACTCCGTGGCCACTGCTTGACGCGCTATCAGAATGATTGCTGCGAATAGCCCAGTAATGGCGCCGTAGATGCATCCGTTCCGTCCATTTCCCCGCATACTCTCAGTCTCATTACTCGGACGCTGATACCCTATTCTGTTCACCATAGTTCATGAATATCGGCCTGCTGTACACGCCCGTCTCCATCTACCAGATGACGCGCGGCGCCCTCGTCCTGTTCGTCGGCATCCTCTCCGTGCTTTTCCTTCACCGCCGCCTGTGGCTATACCAGTGCGTCATCCCCTTCATTCGCCATCTATCTGCCTTTATTGCATACCAACAAGGATGCTGACCCCGTCTGTCAAACAGATGGCTCTCGCTCATCACGGTCATGGCCGGCGTTTCCCTCGTTGGGTTTAGCGGCTCGCTCATCAAGGACACGCTCCGCGAGGACACCCTTCTTTCCCTCAATTCGACCTCTGCAACCCTGAGTGGCAGGGCTGATGGCCCGGTCGCAGAACCCATCGAGAAGCCCGAGGCGACCAAGGTCCTCATCGGTATGTGGAGTCACGTTATCGGCATCTGCGCTCCTCGCCTCGCGAACCGCACTCATGATTCACCGCTTCCCTTCCTTCTCCAGGCGTCTTCTTCATCCTCTTCGCGCAGATCTTGTAAGGCGGTCCCGTCTGCCCCCTATTACCAGATGCTCAATACCTTTCCCCCATGCAGCACCGCAACCCAGTTCGTCGTGGAAGAGAAGCTGCTCTCGCGCTACACAATCGCCCCGCTTCTCGCCGTCGGCTATGAGGGCCTCTTCGGCGCGATCTCCATCCTCATCCTGATGCCGCTCCTGCCCCTGCTGCCCGTGTCCGCCGACTCGCCCGCGGCGCCCTGGTTCGACCTCCCGCGCGGCCTGCACCAGCTGCTCTTCAACGCGCCCGTGCTGTGGTCCGGCATCGTCGTCGCGATCAGCATCTCGCTCTTCAACTTCTTCGGGCTCAGCGTCACGCGCCATGTCAGCGCGACCGCGCGCAGCCTCACGGATACGTGCCGGACGCTCGTCATCTGGATCGTCAGCCTCGGACTCGGCTGGGAGATGCTCGTGTGGCCGATCTCGCTCGTGCAGGTCGCGGGTTTCGGGCTGCTCGTTTACGGCACGGTGCGTTCCTTCTCATTTTTTTTTCGTACGCTTTGGGATTTGCTGAACCCGTGTATTGTTGTAGTTCCTGTTCAACAACCTCGTCAACCCGCCCCGCTTCATCCGCCCTGCCGAAATCGCACAGCCGGCCGAGTCGGACGCCGCACCGCTGCTGTACGACGAGGAGGCTGAGGAGGCGCTCGAGGAGACGGCGGTGCTCCCCGCTGACCTAGGACAGAGCGGCTACGATGTCGTGCCCGCGGAGCAGCTGACGCGGACGCGCAGCAGGAGTGCTGCCCGCACGTGAGGATGGGAGGCGTACCAGGCGCGTGATGTGTGAGCGACTCGGCTCGTCGAGTTTGGCGGCGAGGGGTGTGGGGCGTGGGGGTATGAGGCGTAAAGTCTGGGTTTGGGTCTGTGCGGACATGGGACTGCAACGCAATGCACATGGCGCGACAGCGCACAAGTTTACACAACCGTCGCTACCTACGCGCGTACTCTACCTGCATTTTGTGCATCCGGTCTTTTCCATCTCATGACTACATACATTTACGTTCTGCATGTACAGTATAATATTATCTACAGTTACAGCGATATCTGCTAGTATCCCTGCAGCCGGTGCTGTTTATCGCTTGAGATTCGTAGTCAAGCGTCAGCGTGAACCCTTGACCAACTGCGCATGCAGTACGCACAAACCTGCAGCGTGAATCAAAAGCACTGTTCCGGATTCAACGACGCAAAGTATGTACAGTGCGCGAGAGATGCAAAAGAAAATAAATATTGAGACCCGTAGGTCTACCACTCTGGGAAAGCGTGTCATCCTTGTGCAGGGGCCATGCTAATCTTCTCTGTATCGTTCCAATTTTTTCGTATGTCACCCCGAAGGGGACAGAAGTCGTTGCCAAATTCGGAAGGCGCCAGGCGCGCTTTTGGATTTTGTTTGGGCGGCGGGTGTCGAGACGCGTCGGTGGCGCGGCGCGGCAGGCGCGTCGCGGTCTTGCTCTCCCCCGGCGTACTGCAGTTATAACCATTCGCAAGCTTGTACCTGCGACTCACTGAAGCTAGGCTTACTTGGATACCCTAGCTAGCTCTAACAAAACTACTCCGAAGACCTGGGAGAGTACTCGCCATGCCGTTGGTGAGCAATCCTTCTTCCATAGCATCCAGTACTAGCAGCGCTGCGCGCCCTACCCCATGCCCATTACCAGCGCTTCTCATCCCGAACCTGCAGAAAGTAGAAGCCAAAGCAGCCTTGCGCGTGAAGACTGTCGTGAAGAAGAGCGCGCTTTCACAGAAGAAACTGGTCGTGCAGAATGGCCGGTTGGTCTCGGTCTCAGTCGGCACTGGCGCACCGTCGTCTTCGTCTGCAGCGAGTGCTGGCCCTAGCAATGTCGAGGAGGCCGATTCAGACTCGAAAGCGGACGCGGCGCCACGGAAGAGGCGAAGAATCGTGAAGGAGGAGGAGCAGTCTGACGTGGAGAGGTACGTGCGCGAGCTCCTTCGGATGCGGGACCTAGCCTGAAAGGGCGCTAGCGAGGGCGCAGAAGTGTCAGTACCAACACCGTCGACATCGCTCGAGACGCTGGAGAAGGATACCATGCATGCGAGCTGGTACGACGCTCTCAAGGATGAGTTCAAGAAGCCGTATTTTGCAAAGGTGTATTTGAGTCTGACTTGCTAGATGTCGATGTGTGCATGGTTCTAATGGGGAGCGCGGGGTTAGCTGAAGGAGTTTTTGAAGGAGGAGCATAAGGCGCATACTGTGTATCCCCCACGTACGTCCTGTTGACTCCTGGGTGTGCAGTTCTGCAGCGCTTATTGAGGTACTGGCCAGTGCGTGATGTCTACTCGTGGTCGCGTCTTACTCCACTGGATAAAGTCAAAGTGGTAGTGATTGGCCAAGTACGGACATTCTCCTCTATCCGATGTCTCTTGCTCATGCATTGGTCTCTTCTAGGACCCATATCATAATGTGAATCAAGCGCACGGTGAGTGTACCCGGCCGCAGTGCGTCCTCACGTCGGGAAACTTATGTATGTGCTCGGCTGTTTGCTATTCGCCACACACATTAGGTCTAGCATTCTCTGTCCTGCACCCTACCAAGCCCCCACCGTCCCTCAAGAACATCTACAAGCAAATCCAAACCGACATCCCCGACTTCCGCATCCCCACCCGCGGGTCTGTCCCTTCCTTCCACCGTACCTCCCCCCACTGACCCGAGTCTCCCCCTTCACCGTATCCAGCGACCTCACGCCCCTCGCCACACGCGGCGTCCTCTTCCTCAACACCGCCCTCACCGTGCGCGCCCACAAGGCGAACTCGCACGCAGGGAAGGGCTGGGAGCAGCTCACGACTGCCGCGCTGCGCGCCGTGGCGGCGCGTGAGGGCGGGCGCGGCGTCGTGTTCTTTGCGTGGGGCGCGCCTGCGCAGAAGACGTGCAAGGCTGTCGGGATCGACGAGGTGCGTCGCGCGTCCACGCGAATTTTTGTGCGGGATATTCATGTGCTGTGTAGAAGAGGCATTTGGTTCTGAAGTAAGTCCCAACCTTGCTCCTTGTCCGTGAGCAGGTCGCATTGAATGTGTTCCATGGCTTAGGTCCGCGCATCCATCACCTCTGTCAGCGTACCGAGGTTTCTTTGGCAATGGGCATTTCAAACGTGCAAATGAGTGGCTCGAGGAGAAATATGGTCCCGGCGAGGGCATCGACTGGGCTGCTCTGCATGACTAACTCCCCCCATACTATCACTACCCACACTGGCACCCCTCACCGCCAGTTCGAATTCCTTTTGTTCTATGTCCCATGCTTTCTGCTTTTCTTATACCACGCGCACGACGACAGCAGACAACGATGCTATACAATCTTTGTTTGATCCCTGCTACATAGCTACAACAAACAACTGCAGTACAGACAAAGCTACGAAGACAACAGCGACACCGATACACCGATACCCGTATACTCTACGCGTATCAACAGCGAATAATGATATATGGACTTCCTTCACCCATTCTGATGTTCCTTCAACCACACCGGCCACCAGCTCACTAATGCGCCCATGGACCCCGTGCGCCATACTGTCCCTGTCCTTGCCCCGGGCCCGGCGGCGCAGGCGCAGGGCTGAAGAAATTCGGTACGCTACCGCCGGTGGGCATGCCGTTCGCCGCCGCCGACGCGCCCGGGGTCGGCCACGGGCCCTGCGTGAAGGCAGACTGGAGGATGTTGCCGCGCATCATGGCGAACGGGTTCAGCTGCGCGAGCGCGGGCGCCGTCGCGGAGGCTGCGGGCGGGTCCGGGGCGGGTGGTTTCCAGTTCTGCGTTTGGGCGGGACGGTGAGAAGGGGGCGAGGGTGTACGGGTGGAGGAGCGGGACTCACGTATTTTTTGCCCTCTCGGTAGAGCTCTTCGAGCTTCTCGTCGAAGGTGCCTTTTTCTTCAAACTCGTGGTAGGCTTTGTAGAGCATGAGCGCGGAGCGAGCGTCCTCGATAGAGTCGTGCGTGTCGGTTTGGATCGTCTCGCCAAGGATGAACCATGATAGGAAGCGCAGTGATAGACGCCGCTGGCGGGACTTGACGAAGTACAGATCGACCGTGTCAATGACCTGCTCTGGCGGGACGAATATGTCTATACGTAAAGGTGGATTAGCTTGGGTCCAGAGCAGGCTGTGGTATTAGGACACACTGATTATGCGGAAATCCTTGGAAAGCCCGTGCCCGATGAATATGCAGCCGCGGTCGACCAGCAGGCGCAGCTTCTTGTACACGAGCTTGAGCGGCGTCAGCGTGTACGGCGACGTATGCGGATCCAAATCGCCGACTGACACATCCATCAGTGCCGCTCTCACAGGAGATAGAAGCCCAATACGCACATCTGATGCCAGAGAACTCGGTCAGGTAGTCCACGATGACCTCGCTCGTGTGGATGTGATCGTCAATGAATGGGACGCCAAGTTTACGGCCGTCCCCGCGCAGCACAGACACGCGAGCGAGACTCAGCCTTGCGGGCCGCAGCACCTTCTTCGTCCCGTCGGATCGGTACTCAGTTTCCTCCTGCGCGTCGATGAGAACGTGGCATGATATGAGATGAGATTCGACACCGACCTGCTGCATCTGTACGAATTCGGCATCTATAGCGACGAGTGTTCCAGGCCGCGGCAGTTCGTCGGGGCCCAATGGCTCGTGTTTGATTGCATTGAGGTCGCGGTTTCTGTATGTCGTGTAGGTCAGAGACTAGTCCCAAGATGAGCGGCGGAGCACGGACATGGATATTGATGTATCGTGGCTGAGAATAGACGTGTCGATCTCATCGGGCAGGCCTGTGAAGTCTAGCTTATCCCGTGTGCTGACACGTTCCAGGTAGAGGATGGTAGGAACCTGGGCGAGTCGGTGTCAGGACGGGCGCAGCGGGCGAGAGAAGCGGCAGGCTTCACCTTCCATTTCCCAGGGAAACTTAGCGCCTCTTCCTCCGTGATATTATGAACGACGAAGTCATTGAAGAGGAACCATGGACTAGCGTGTTCGTTGTCGCGCTCGGCCTCGGGGACTAGCGCATCCATAAGAAAGTGTTTCAGCTGAACGTGTTCCTTGCGCACCTTTGATTATGGCAACCAGATGAGAACGTTTGTCCTTCGCCACCACTTTTACGATCATAGACTGTGAAAGGGATGAGATAAAGCATGACAAGGGTGACTAAATGCGCACCCTGAGTTCGTATGTGACAGCTTCTGGATCATCCGTCCCATCCTGCTGCCCGTGGATTTCCACGCGAGGACGTAAAAATGTCTGCTTCCGACTATCTTGCCACACGTCGAGGTTCTCCTCGCTGAACACGTTCGCGTTCAAGGCCAAGAACGGCGGCAAGTCCCGCGACGGGATGGATCTTCGGGACTCGAAATTGGAAAACTGTTTGCACGTTTGACAGGTCGCCTTGTGGCTCATCTGTCGCACTAGTGAGGCGTGCAACAGGGATTCAAAATCGACTCGCGGTGAGCTGTCGCTACCAACTCCCTGGGCGTGGTTGTGAATTAAGCGGACTTAGCCATTACGACAAGATTGCACCAACCTTGCGAGGGTAAACCAAATCCACGATGTGAGTCATGTTCTCCTTATCCCTCACTGCCTTGCAATGCTGGCATACGATGATACTCTTGCCGTCCAAACCCAAAAGCTGGGTTATCGGAGCCGCGGCAGGCGATAGTGGGCTGGCATTAGGTGAAGGTAACAACACGGGGTTGTGCGGGAAAGTGTTGCCTTCGGAGCTGAGATGGTCGATCAAGAACCGGTGGAACGACTGGATCATGTGCGAATGATCCATGTCAATGGAATCACGGCCATAGTCGATGAGTTCGATCGCATTGGACGCTGAAAGCTAGCTTAGCATTGTATTCCACGCAAAAGCTGGATACTCACATTGTGCAAGCACGCCGACAGTCTTGCAGAAATTGCTTGCCTGACAATTCGTGCCCCTTGCATCTTCGAGCATTCTCACCACAAACCCAAGCTCACAAAGTAAGCAATGTTCCCTTGGACAATTTGTCGTGATGTGCGATCTCGCGAGGCGCCTGATCGGGGTAATGTAGTGCATGACCTGTACCAGGGGATTGGTGTACGAATTGAGGATGTGCGTCTCGAGTCCACTAAACTCAGTCCTGTTGTAGAATCTATGCAGATGTCAGAATGCGGTCGAAGACAAAACCTGTACTATCGGCCTACCCAAAATCGAAGTCTTCAACTCCAAACTTAGAATATTCGATTTCGACCTGGCGATAGCGAGGAGGAACCTCATTAGGTTCAAAGGTCGTATCCATTGATTCCTATAAAGAAGGGGATTTAAACCTATGAAAAAGCGTTGTATAGAGAGAGGGAAAAAACAAAACCTACGTCAGGCTGTCGGAATCTCCCACTCCTGAAACGGCCTTGATCCTTCCTAGGTAAGGTTGTGACCATGTTTCTCCGACCCTTGAGTTCCCGAGGAAGAGTAGCATATGCAATATTGTCATTGTACTTCATGGTACTCAACACTTGAGGCGGGATCTTAGCCGGAACGTTCGAGTAAAGCGGGGAGGGCTCAAACTGCGGTGTCCAGGAAGAAAGTAGCATGCTCGAATAGTATGGCAGACCTATACTGCTGAGGGGACTGTAAAAGTCTGAGTTATAGGACTTCTGCTAGAAATAATAAAAGTAGGCTTACGTTCTGTCGGTCCACTCAATTTCCGGTAATGGCTCAGGCGTATTGGCCCATTCCACCGGTTGCCCCTCGAACCCATTGAACGGAAGCATGCCTTCCTCATCAGCGGCAGTCAACAGATGGACTAGCCCATCGGAATCGCCAAAGGCCAGATATGCGCCTGTAGGAGACACCGCCGCAGAGTTGATGGATGTCGTATCAAGCTGCGTCCAAAGGTCAAAATCAACCTCGGAAGACGGCAATTATTCTTTTACCTGATAAAACTCGGTCGCATTTGTAGGATTTGAAGTATCAACAATGTTGACCAGACCTTCATGGGACGCGACTACGATGCTTGAGGATCGCCGGGGTAGGACGTTGATGAACGCCGGACCAGCGGGAAATGGCACGGGCGGCAGAGGACGCATGGTGCGCATGTCGTACAGCTTAACTAGAGGATCCGGGATCGGACGCGATTGCCTGGGTAGTCTGTTAAGACAATCTCGGTATAGTGACAGCTAACCTACCTCAACCCCCAACCAATGGTATAGAGATAGTTGCCGCTTGACTGGAGACCTTGGATCTCACTAGCATGAGCCTTGACGGAACTCTCTGCGCCCCCTTCACGTCTGAGACCCGTCCTAGGATCGTGACAGCGCACGTAGCCATCAGAGGACCCTGACAAGAGGTACGTATGGGAAAAGTGCAACTGCGTCGTCAACGAGAGCAAGGGGGTTTGTCGGACGACTGTGCCGGTTATAGAGTTCAGGAGCACCAGCTCCGGCGTAGATGTTGCGGCAGCAAGAGTCTTCGTGGTGCTGTTGATATTGGAAAAGGTAGTCACATTGGCTGGTGATCTCCAGCATCCGTTCAGGACCAATACGAAGCTGCCGAGGATTCTGTGTGCTCACCGGAAGTACCACTTGTTCACGCCGCCCTTACTCCATGAGCCTACTCCTTCACTGGCGACGCCGCAAGCTCTAACATAGTTCTCATCTGCGAGAAGTTTCTTCACAGCTAGATGCCCGCCGACAGGGAATGTTACACCGCGCAATCCTCGAGGGGTGTAGTATGCCGTGACATGTCCGGAGTTTGTCCCAGTCCAAAGTGTGTCGGAAACAGGATCGAAGGAGAGCGCAGTGATAGGCTGCGAGGCAATATCCCGCTGCAAGGTGATGGGAGCAGTAGGGCGGTATGCCGTCGCGGACATACAGGTCGGAACTGAGGGCACACGGATATTGGTGGTCCTTCACTCTGTGAGATCTACAATCGCAGGCCAACTAATACGACTAAGCGCCCATTTAGACGCGAGTGTGTTCAATCAACTTACCCCGCCAAATGGACAAGACGGCAAACAAACATATTATCAGCCGCTTACAAGGCGGCACACATGTTATGGAAATAGCGATAAACATAGACAGGTAATTTCTACAATGGCACTAAATGACGCAGGCCGACTAATTGCAGTGATTTTTCTATCACGAGGGCGTGGGCATTCAGAACGAGATAGAATACCATGGGTATGAGCCCCATCAAGAGATTCCCGAGAACGCCGCGTCTGGTTATCGTTTCCCAAAGTTCGGTCTTGATAATCGGCACGACCTTGTTCGTCTGGTATGGTCCGACCAACCGGTAAAACGCGGTGAAGGCCGCACCGAAGCTAGCGGGTGTGGGTGGGATGCAATCAGTGAACTCACGTCGATTGGCGTGGGTTGCGACATACCAGTAGCATAGCAGAACGTGGGTGCCATAGTGCCACCAGAGTTCCCAGAGTCCTGGTGCTGCACCGATATCTTTGGCAAGAGTGCTCATGTAGGTCGAGTGGTCGACGCCGTACTTGATCCGCGCGTTCTCCTTCACAAGAAGATGGTAATGCGGTGGAGGAAGGGGCTGTCTTACCTGCCCTTTGATTAGAGAAATCCAGAAGAATGCTTGTATCTCAGCGATTGGTGGTATTGCACCTGAAGAAAGCATCGGCGTGAAATTAGTCGCGAAGCTTCCTCGGAGGTGCCAGGCTACGGTCTTACCCACTCCAGGCCGGACGAACCCAATAAATCCGACACTCTCATCGCCACTCTTAGCAATGTTACGGATATCCGCCTCCATGGGGCGACCATACCCGCCCTTCTCATCAAGAAAAGAGAACTCTTGGGTATAGCCTGTTGCATAGATGACAGTATCGGGGCGAACATCGTGCCCCATCATCCTAACTGCGTCCTTCCGCTTCGACATTGGGAAGACGGCCCGGCCGTTTGGAAGAAAATGGGACGGAAACGGAGCCAGGTCAACAGCAAAGTCTGTGACCGGTGGCATATCTTCTGGAGGGTCAATATATTTAGACATGTAATCCAAGATGGCCCATCGGCGTCGATAGGGTCGGTTGATGTACGGCATAGCTTTGTGAGACTAAGGACCTCATTGTCAGGCACTGTTAGAGTATGTGGTCATCCCGGCATACCTTGTTGAGGAATACGTAGGCACGCCCTAGTCGTTCTGGCTCGAGTTCTCCAACCTAGGACTTCCTTGAGGAATACATCCGGTCAATTGTTAGATTACACTCACCCATTGGTTGCAACCGGCCTGCGTGCCTAAGCTGGGATGTTAGTGACGAATATATGGAAATATGGTCTTGCATACCAGTCAATACCCAGAGGACTCGCTTGATGACGAAATCTGAGATACTTCATGAAATGAATTTTGGGGCGGACTGGACTGGTAGTGGAAGCACTCACAACCACCGGATATGTGACGAAGCTACCCAAGGATGCTGAGCAGCCAGTGACTGTGAGCCGAGTACTCGAGGCGATAGGCAGATAAGACTTACAACATAAGCTGTCTCTGCTAAATTGGTGATCAAGGAGTCGATGGGTACAGGATTCTTGGATTCAAACTTTATTCCAAGGACTTCAAAATCATTCTGAACACAAAGTCAATGAGATGTATAAGAAGGAGAAAAGGGAACTGACTAGAGCCTTCGGGAAGGACAGAAATCTGACATTTCGTTAGCTGAAGTCACTGATGCGTCAATTGGAGAGCAAACCCTGCTCTTGAGCACAGCACTACCTCCTTCGCTCCAGCTTTTGCGGCTTCATATGCTAAGTCCATTCCAGTCTCTCCGGTACCAAGTATCATGACGCGTCTCCCAGCAAGTTGCGAGCGAGATTTGTATTCGGCAGAATGAAAAATGGCAGGCGTGATTGTTGAATCAGGATCGCGCTTCTTGAGAGCATGCTGGATACCAGGTATACTTGGGATAGACGGAATCACATGTAGCCCTGTGCATATGGCTACATAATCGGCATGCAGCGTTTCAGGTTCTGTTCACGTCAAAATGAGAAGCATTGAGCAAGTACAAGCAAGGCACATAGTTGCATAGCTTTACATACCTGTTTCCCATCGCCCCGAATCGTCTGACTGTCTCCGGACATAGGTGACGATATGGCCTCCCCCAGAATGGCGTGAAATGTTCAAAACCTTACATCCAAGCTGGATTCTGTCATACAGGCCAAAATGATTGGCGTAGGCACGAAGGTAGTCGACATATTCCTATATGAGAATGTTGAATCTGTTGAGATCTACTGCACCGGGGAATAGATATGCTTACTTCAAGCGTCAAGTGGTCCGGATGAGATGCAGGTAGACGGAAGTCCGAGAACGACGTCAACTGCTTAGATGACACCAGATTCGCGTTCTAGATGGAAGGCGAATAAATCTCAGGGCACGCTCAACGTTAGAATCTGCAATAGAGCTCACCTCGTACGACCGATACCTAAAGGTCCCACCAATATCATCCTCTTGCTCAAGCACCACGGGATCGAATGGGAACTCGGGCGTGGCTGCTTCCAGCAGTGTTTTGCAAGTGACGAGACCGGCTGGACCAGCTCCAATCACGGCGACCTTCATGACTTGGGCACTTAATGGAAGAGAGAGCTCAGAGATGGCACGGAATGGTATTCAATCGGCGCTCGCGCAGGACGTCGGCCGTGGGTGCATGCGTGAGCCCGTGACTGCGGGTGTAAGTTACTGGCAGCCGCGATGGCCGCGTGCGTCCTCTCGAACCAAACCTCGACCATGACATCAATTGTGGGTCCATATTTTTTTGATCCCCATTATCACCATCTTTCCTCCTTCTAGTGAAGTGGCTAGCAGCCGTTACTACCTCCGACCACGGTACCAAAACCCAGAATCTGCTGCGGATTCTCTCGAAGGCATACCCTCTGAACAGCACCCGGTTCACGCCTATAGCTATCTGTCAACTCGATAACGTTCGAAATCTAGAACAACGATCAGAACGATTCCTTCTACAGACAGGGATATAGATCTTAGAGGAAGGCCAAAAGTCACGTTTGCTTCACCCCAAGGTCCTCTGACTTTGCTTCTGTAACGTCTGACGTATTCGTGGCTCGGTTATGATTGAGTATTAACATCTCTCAACTTCCCCGGACGCATCCTTGCCACGTTTTTGTGCTTCTCGCACATTCGCAAGGATTACCTGGGCACCGTGTGCGGGTCAGGTGAGACCCGACCACAGCGTTTTAGGCTTCGTTTTCGGCTGTTGTACTACCCATTCATTCCCTACAGCTCCTCCCGGTGATTTTCCACTTCTGTGGGAACATGCATGGGAACATACTTCTGTCGTCGATACCCTTATGGGTCGGACTACTCTTTGTCGTCCCTGATGCTGGCCGATCTTCTCAAGCTCCCTTGGCTTCCTTGACTCCATTCCCCGAATCTTTTCCCAAGGCACACGGTCGGGTATACAGCGCCTAACGTCCTACCGAAGCTCCCGTTTTCTCCACGCGCTAAATAATGAGCGGCGGTTTCCACTTGCTCCAGTCCCCCCGCCTCCACGACAACAGTAAGCCGTGCATCTTCGATTGCGCTACACGAAGCTAACTTGGACGGTATAGATGGTATACCGCATTCCGATCCTCTTGGTAGCCTTGCTCTTCCGCCTTGTAGAAGGCAAAGGAGGCGCGAAAACTGCAGCCGATGACGATGACGACGATTCTCCCCCGCCAAGTTCAAGCCAAGAATCATATAGCACAACTGCCTCAACCCCAGCCTCATCATCCCCTTCCCCCTCCCCTTCGTCTGTTATTCGATTTCAGCTGCAACCCCCAGGGAATTCCACCACATGCGGAAACATGTCGTTGACCTGGTCGTACTCAGGCCCAAAGTCCGTACCATTGACGGTGCAGATCACCGACACATTCGCTTCCCAGGTGGCGATTGTACCAGGACATGCGAGGGTCGTCTCGACATTCCGCACGCTCACCACGAACGTCCCATCCACCGCGAGCAAGCTCGACTGGGACCCTGTCGATGTCGACGAAGGGATGTACAGCGCCGTCGCGTTCGACACTTCACACACGTTGGGGATGTACACGCAGTCGCCGCCATTTTTTGTCGCCTCCGGAAGCGACCGCTCTTGCCTCGTAGGTCTGCCGTCTCCCTCATCGGGGTCCTCGGCGACGTCCCCGACCAATAGTGGCTCCCCATTGCCGTCTGCGTCCTCGCATGCTGGGATACACCTGAGCCCAGGGGCCCTCGCTGGCACCATCGCCGGTCTCATCGCAGGAGTTATCATCATCGTTGCAGCGTTCACTGTTCCCCGACTCATTCGCCACCATCTCCCCTCACATCGGAACCGGAATCGGCGGGAAGGCGGGCCATACTACCTGTTTTGAATAGGGATTATTTGGACCATTTGACAGTTAGTACATAGGAAGTCTTCGTAATCTAGTGAGCGTACATTATGGACGATAAGTATACAGACCATACAAAGCGAGTCGTGGCGCGAGCTAAACAACGTAAGCTATGCGAGAAAATGCAATGAATAAACATATAAAAAATGAGAATGCGTAAGTGTATCATCGGCCGATCGAAGTCATGAAGCTGGAGAGGTCTAGGTTCTGGTACTCCTCCTCTGCAGGCAAATCTTCCAGTCCTTGCAAAATGTCCCTTTGGCCTGGCGGCCAGTTTGCTGACTTTTCTTTCTTTGCTTTGGCAGCATCCTCCTCGGCGGAGGTGTGCCGGAACAAATCAAGAACCAAATCAGTGTCCATGGACGAGAGTCCTGAGTTCTGCTGGGTGACGATAGAGTTTGCGATGTTCAACTTGAAGCGTTGCAGACTGCAGAACAGCAAAGTCAACATCGAGTCTCATATCCACTACTGAAAATGCAAACGTACCCCATAATCTTCTCTTCCAGCGTCCCTTTAGTGATCAGTCGATAGACATTGACCACCTTCTTTTGGCCGATACGGTGAGCACGATCCATGGCCTGGAGATCCTTCATAGGATTCCAGTCATGCTCGACGAAGATCACCGTATCCGCACCAGTCAGCGTCAGCCCAAGACCACCGACGTGGGTTGTCAGCAGCAAGACGTCGATACTGGGATCAGCATTGAACGTCTGGACAACGGCGTGGCGCTTGGTGGTGTCCGTGCTTCCGTCCAATCGCATGTACGTCACAGAAGGCATATGCTTCTTGAACAGATCCGTCTCAATGATGTCCAGCATTTGCTTCATCTGGCAGAAGATAAGAACGCGGTGCTGGGAGAACGCCCCAGACGACGCTTGCTCAGCATCAGCGAGCTCGCTCTTGCCCACATCGCTTGTGTTGACGGCCGCCGGCGGTGAGCCAATACCACAATCAATGAGCAATTGCCTGCAGATTCTGATTAGCCTCGAACAATGCTATGCAATGCGCGAGACGTACCGAAGTGCAAGCAATTTAGGAGCATGGTGGATATCACTGAGACTGGTGCTCTCAGGCTTCTGTCCAGCTTTCCTGAATGCTTCCTTCGTCGCCTCCTCGTCCTTGAGAACAAGTGCCGGATGGTTGCAAAGTTTGCGCAGATACTGCAAGGACTGGAAGATATGCTGCTGCTCGCCCTTCGCACCAGAAGCCTTGACGGCATCCTCTGCTTCCGCGCGGGCCGGCGACTTCGCAAAGTCGTCGTACAGCTGCTTCTGCACGTCCGAGAGTTCGCAGAAGTAATCCTGGATGATCTTGGGAGGCAGATCGTGCAAGACATCCTCCTTCAGACGTCGCAGAAGGAATGGAAGTACTTGTTTGTGCAACGCTTCCAACGCCAAGGCAGCTGCAGATTCCCGCAATCATCAGCGCGAAGTCGAGGATCCCATGAAAGATCAGCACTCACCCGCCTCGCTGTTCTTCGACTTCCCGTCCCGGCTGGACAAGATCGGCTTGCTGAACCGCTCATTGAACGATGCTTCGGAGCCAAGGAAGCCTGGCATCAGGAAGTCGAACAGGCTCCACAGCTCCAGGACGTTGTTCTGGATGGGCGTGCCCGACAAAATCAGGCGATGGTCTGCCCGGATGCACTTGACGGCTTTCGTAAGCTTCGTTTTAGCGTTCTTGATGACATGGCCCTCGTCGAGAATGCAGTAATTCCAGCTCATGTTTTGGAGATTCGCGATGTCGTTCCGCACCACCTCGTACGAGGTGATCACGACGTCGTAATTCTTCAATTTCGAGGAGAGCCGGTTTCGGTCTCGCGTGCTCCCGACATACATGATAGGCTTCAAGTTGTCCGCATACTTCTGGATCTCGTAGAACCAATGGCCCGTCAGCGTTGGAGGGCACACGATCAGCGACGGTATGTGCACGGAATCAGGAGACTTCGTCTCCTCGTAACGCTTGCTACGCTCATAGTGCTTGCTCGCGAGGATGCAGATCGACTGTAACGTCTTTCCGAGACCCATATCTAAATCAAAGCGTCAGAAATCGCATCGGGGCATTCGCAGGTATACGCACCGTCGCAAAGGATGCCATGCAACTGATATTTGGCCAGGAATGCCAACCAGTTCACACCGTCCTGCTGATACTTGCGCAGCTCCGCGTTGATGGTCACGGGGATGTCATACTGCTCGACCTTGGTGCCGTCCAATAGCTGCATGAGGAATTGCCGCTCCTCGTCTCGCCGCTTCAGCAGCTCTTCTGGGAAGCCTTCGGGATCTGGCAGGCCAGCCTAGAATAACGCATTTCATTTCCACGCACACGGATTGGCGAGGAAGACGACTTACCTCTAATGGTACCATCTTCACCAACGATGCGAACGTGTTGGTCGCCGTCGCACGGATGTCGTCATCGGGGTCGCTCATACGACCCAAAATCGGAACAACCAGGAAAATGACGAAAGGAAGCGCCTTGTAGTCCATCTTCTGCACGATGTCTGCGCCATTCACCACCGTCAGCACACGCCTTCCACTTAAACAACGCCAAGATAACGTACTGAATATCAGCTCCGTGGCACCTTGCCTGTTTGACAGATTCACACTGTCTCCGAGGTAGGGAATGATAGTCTCGATCACATAGCGCATGGCCTCCACCGTCATCACGTCGCAAATGGTTGCGAAACATCGTGCGACGGACTGCCGGATGATTGCAAAGCGGCTACGTAGTGTGAGAGCCATCATGGGGAAGAGCTCTGTCAGCTTCGGCCATAGATCCTTGTGCAGTGTGGGGACGACCGCGTCGAGAACGCTGAGGGAGTCGATGACATCTTGACCGTATTGCTTCTCGATGAGTGCATCCGTCTCTTCTGGCGAGTCTATGCGAAAGTTAGTCACATAAATCTGGTACAACAGATATATAGGGAATTACCATTGACGCAAGCACTTAGAAGGCCACCGGCCATCGATTGCCACATCTTCGGGATGACATCCAACAAGTTCGCACCAAAGCGGTTCGACAACTGGACGAACGCCAGACCTGCGCCGCGGCGGGACAGCCTGGCCTTCTCGAGCGCATTCGCCTTGTCTTCGTCCTTGCTCTCGGTGGGCTTGTTCAGGTTCTGGAACGAGAGAATTGCAGACTGGTGTTTCCGCGTATACGCGAACGTCGGTGTCTTCTCGACGTCCTGGCAGAGGAACGTGCACAGGTTCTTGACGATCTTGTCTGGAGGCTGCGCAAGCTTGTGTTGCGCACAGAACTCGATGAATGAAGCCACAGCCTCCGCGGAACGCGTCTGCAGGTCGATGTTCTCCTCGTTCTGACCACGACAGTTAGTCCCCAAAACCCGAATCGCAGGATCGTAAAAAGCGCACCTTGATCCCGTTCATGACACCCTTGACGATGGGGCTGACTTTATCAGGCGTGCTCTTCAGCGCCACAAACGCAGCCGCAAACGACGCCGAGACGCGAATATCGTGCTGCGCCTTGACCTCCTTGTACCGCTCGATGCTATTGAGCACGATCAAGCGCTTTTCCGCCATGTTCTGCAGCTGGCTCTTCTTCGTCTTGCCCAGACTCTCCTTGAGCTTCGTGTACACCTCGCCGACCGTCGTCTCCGCCGTCGCGAGCGAGAAGCAGCCGGGCTTCGCGCCCGTGAGGTCGATCTCCGTGCCGAGCGTCGGGATGTTCTCCCAGGGGATCTTGCAGTCGTAGCCGAAGGAGTGCAGCAGGTTGTTGCACTCGCCGTGGATGCGCGCGAGCGTGTACGCCATTTCGTGGTACGCGGCCGGCGGGTCGTTCTGCAGCCACGCGAGCGCCTTCGCGCAGAGGTCGCGCGCGAGCGGGGATGCCTCGATGAGCAGTGGCGGGTCGGGCGGTGAGTAGGTGCCGTAAAGCTTCGCCCATTCCTCCGTGACGATTGCGGTGAGGACCTTCTGCAGCATGCTGCTCGAGTCGATGTAGTGCAAAAGCACGGGCTGGAATACATCGTCGACCTCCTGACACTGAAGATGTTAGTAGCGGATAAATTCTACGAAGAGATAGGGCGCACCGGTTGACCCCACTGGGCAATGAGCTGGGCAATGGCCTTGGCAGCGGAGACACGAGCCCTCCACACCACGTCCGACGACACCAATGTCATGTCCTGCGCGAGCATGTTCTTGTCCACATTGTGTCGTTCGGCAGCCGCGTCAGCGGCCTCGGTGGTGACAAGCGGGTCATAGAAGGTCGTGGCATCTATTGCCATGCCCATGGGTGTCATCATGGTTGCAAACCAATCCATGAGCTGTTGGGGAGTAACCACGGCATCCACTCGGCCCTGGGCTGTGCAGATGACGGACAACGCAGTCGACCAGGCGGCGTACGTTGCATCGCGGATGTCTCCTCGTTCTTCCACGATAAGGTTCTGGAACAGGAGACGAAGCAAAGGAACAGCGATCCACTCTTTCGACAGCGATGGGACGGTCATGAAAGAATGCAGGGTCTGCACGACGGCCAGACGCACGCTAGGTATGGTATGACGGAAGAAGGGGAACAGGGTAGGCGCCAGGTCTGTAAGAGATTTTCTGAAAATGAGAATCAGCCGAAGCGTGCAGGAGAGAAACCTAAGGTACGAACGATGTTGCTTCGCTTGCGAGGATTTCGATGACCTCCGGATACGTGACGAGCTTGCCTATTGTATGCGTCAGTGAGTGTCTATATGCCTGCGGATAAATGCGTACCCAAGAGATCCATGACTGCACCGACACTGGAGCCGAGATCATCCTTCATGTCGCCAAGACAGCTCCACAGCACGGAAAGGACAAGACTGAGCGAACCAGGCAGCTGCCTGACGAGATGGGTAGCAACAGGAAGCAAGCACGACGCGGCCACGGATCGGACGTCATCGTCACGGTCTCCCAAACCGAGGACCGCCGCATCGACAACATCCTGCAAAACTTCCTTGCCACTCGGGCCAGGGACTGGTTTCACGTCTACTTCCATCTTGACATCTTCTTCAGACTTGATCTTCTCATCGGATTCGGTGACCTCCTCTTCGATGACATCGCTGCGCACCGCGACCTCGTACTTGATGCCAAGCAGACCCGCGTGTCTGACCTCCCAAACATGCGTCTTCTCCGGGAGCCCTCGCGAACGCGCTGCTGCGGTTTGTACGGGAACGGGGAAGTCTTGTCTGATCATTTGCAGCAATAGCGAATGCACATGAAGCACAGATCGCCGTGGCATGTGGAGGAGAAGAGACGCGAGAGTTTGCGAAACGGTTTCTCGAACGGGCGCCACAACCTACGATGGGTCAGTGAGTGTATATGCAAAGGCGGGACAACGCCTACCTGGTCGGCAAGGAAATCGCCAAAGCGATCGAGAACGAATACGAACAGTAATTTCGCCGCTATCTCATTGCACCAGCGTTCGTGCGCAAGAGCATTCTCTTCTCGGCTGGCGCCAACTAGACGGGCACATTTAAATGCCATTTCGTTGTCAGAGACAGAGTCGCCCACCTTTGGTCCCACCATATTGCCCCTGAGCCTTGAGTAGCTCTCGAAGTGCCATAGCCGCACCGTGGCGCACCTCCCATGCGGCACTGAAAAGATCTACTTCAAGTATCTTCACGAGACCATCCCATACCCAGACACCAGGCTGCACCTCCAGAGCCTTTGACGGCTGTACAGCTGCTTTGGGAAGCACCGCACCGCCTTTCGAAGGGTCAATAATGACCTTCTCGGTCGGACTAGATACGGAGTTGGGGCTGTCGACTCTTGACGGGGCGGTAGGCTTTTCCTCACCCATGACCAGACGGGCCCTGTGAGCAGCGTGAACAAGGAAGTACAAGGGTGATCGCAGAAGGAGCTCACTTGGACGCTGCTGTGGAAACCGGCTGGTATTTGTTTCCGGTATTCTGCGGGGGCGGGGCCCCGACAACAGCTGTGTTGCCCAATTTCCGCTTGCGCTTCAGTCTGTTGCGTTCACGAGCTGAAAGGCCCGATAGGTCTTCTCCCGGTTGCGGACCGGACGAGGCAGTGGGTGAAGGTGCGGCTGGTGTCGTGGATAGGGAACGTGTTGTTGGAGACGGCTCTCGCTTTCGCTTGAGCGAAGTCGTGTCGATTGGGGTGGGCATCACAAGGGGCTTTTCCTCAGCGGGAGACGCGCCGTTGGACATCTGCACGTCGCCTTCTGTATCGACATCGGCTGCAAGCTCTTTCTCAAAGTCAATGTCGTCTGCAGCACCGACACTGTCGAGGAAATCGAGACCGATGCGCCCCATGGCCTCCTTGCGGGCCTTCTTGACCTCTGCAGGACTAGACAGGATGCCGGTGGGCTTTGCAAACTCCTTGCCGGAGGATGCTAGGAGAAGTTTCCCTTTGTGCATCAGTTCCTGAACGGAGAACGCGGGGAATTCGGGTGCGATGGTGGAGGTGGACGGGCCTCGTTGCATTTCGGCTTCGAGGTCGGTGTTCTCGAATGGGTGCCATAGCGGGACAAGGGTGAATATGTGAGAGAGGGCAGTCGATGCTGCAGAGCGTGTGTCATGGGATTTGGAGTGAAGGAAGGGGAGGACCTAAGGAAAAAGAGTCAGAAAGAGATATCCCGGGGACATGGAGATAAACGGACTCTGGCAACTACAGCCATAAGCTCGGACCAGGCCGAGGGTTCGGCGAGGGGGTGAAGGCGGCGGTGGGCCTTTGGGTCGTCCTGAAAAGCGACATCGGATATGACGGACTTGACAGCTATCTGGGCGAGCTGCTTCGCTGCGGTGGACCTGACGGAGGAAGAGGAGCCAGTGTCGAGGAGAAGGAGGAGCCGGTCCAACCTCGATGACATGACCAAAAAGGAAAGAGGGGGTGTAACGGGCCGGGGGAGCCGGTGCAGGCGTCTCGCAATGGAATGATCGCTCGGGGTTGGTTCTCACGAGCCATGAACCGCGCCCGACCTTTTATCACTCCAGCCGTCCGCCAGCGTGACACCAAAATTGCTGCGCGTGACACTCCCATTACCTCATCCCCCTTAGCCGGCTTCGATGTGGCGTCTCTCATCAACGTTCCTGTTCTCTCTTTCCTTCGCACACTGACCACTACTCCATTTGATGGCCTCCCCCGCCCTTCTTCTCCACCACCTCGTCGACCAGCTGCATGATCCAGCGTCTCCCCTCGTCGCAGGCAAGGCCGCCGCATCTACGGCCACTCGTCCTTTGTGCACTCATTCTCGTTCACAGATTTAGCCGCATGTGGCATCGACGCAGTAACCCGTCTCCAAAAGGCCTCGCTCGCCCTTATCGATCCATCGTCGCGGAGCCAGGCCACTTCTGTTCTCGACGAACTGATCGCTTTGGCACACAAACGGATGGCTGAACAACGTTTGAATTTCTGCTGGAGACGACTCTACACCGATGCATGCATTCTGCGTTCGCTCGCTGACGTGATGTCACTCAATCCGCGCAACGATCAAAATGCTAAATTGTGCGTCTCGCGCTTAGATCGGTCGCTTATCGTGGCAGGTGCTCCAGGCGAAGGCAGATACGATCTCCTGCTTGACCTGATTGCCAAACTGCAGTCGGACTATCTTCCTTCCAGCCCTTTCGATCTCTCTGCCGCGCAGACGCGTTTTCTGGTGACGTCGTCGCACCCCTCTCCTGTGGCATCCTCGTCCATGCCTATACCCCGGCTCAGTGCGCCTCCCTCTCTTTCTCACTTTCAGCGGCACCTGTTCCAGAATCCGTTCATTCTCCCTGGCTCTGCTCTCGACTGGCCTGCAATGACAGAACATCCGTGGCATTCTCCTGACTACCTGCGCTCCGTCGGGGGCCGCGGCCGAATTGTCCCGGTCGAAATTGGAAGCGACTACAGGACAGAGGATTGGTCGCAGGAGATGATGGACTGGGACGAATTTCTCGATTCGCTAGAGTCGTCTCGAGCTCCCGATCGTGTTCTATACCTTGCGCAACACAGTCTTTTCACACAGTTTCCAGCCTTGCGTGCGGATATCGTAGTCCCCGATTATGTCTATACATGTCCATCTGCGCCGGCGAATTATACGGGCTACCAACCACCAGGTAATGAGGATCAACTGGTGATCAATGCATGGCTAGGTCCGAAAGGCACTACTTCGCCAGCGCACACTGTACGTATCGTTTCATCACATGATGGAGCGTGTTTCTTAGGTCGGAGTTTCTAGGATCCTTTCTTCAATTGTTATGGTATGTGCACGCGTGTTGTCCCAATGCGTCACGACTCATGGCAATCAGCTCAGGTAGTAGGCCGGAAGACGGTCTGGCTCGCTCCGCCCGAGGCCACGCCGTTCATGTACCCTTACCCAGACTCCACTGCGGACGTTGACAAGCGCGCCCATAACCCAGCGGCGAACACTCTGGAGCCATCGATGAGCAACACGTCGCGCGTCGACGTGTTTGCTACCCCAGACGCCAACTATCCCCTTTTTTGGGAGCATGCCGTCCCGCGTGCCATGAGCGCGACTCTCGAACCAGGGGATGTTCTATTCTTTCCCCCTGGCTGGTGGCATGCCCTGAGAAGCGAAGATGTCAGCTTTTCCGTCTCGATGTGGTTCTGAGCACTGCGTGTCGAACGTCGACGTCGAACACTGCCGCCAGGTGGGAAAGGCGGTTCCCGAGGGCAGACGCGCACCGAGCAGATTGAATAGATGGATAGATGGATCGTACGTCGTGCTGCTTCTTGTGCTGGCGTCTATCAGGGTGACTTATGAAGCACAGCACGAGCAGAACAAATGCGTAGCACTCGGATAGGAGGCGGAGGAGAAGCATCTTCCTATTGTACATGTGTGCGAAGCTGTGTTCGCCTCGTGCCAAAGCTAGAATGGAAGAGAGGGCGGGGCGTAGGATTCATGTCGATCCTTCCCGTACATGCCTGCTGTGTTACGTAGCATTGGCATCTACCGGCGGCTTGTGCAACCCACTACGAACACCATGAGAATATGCCAGACAGCACGAGACATGTACCGTGCCTTGTACCTGTTGTAGCGCTCCTCGAGAATTCAGAAAAGACACAGGGGGATTTATGTGAGTGAAGGTCACATGACTATACTGCTTCGGTAGCCGGGCCGTGCTATGCCGCGCTTCCTTTCAGTTGTGTATCTCGAAGCTGTCCAGCGCAACCCTCTCCCCAATCTCTCTCTTAACATATCATTCCATCCGCATCTGTTCCGCGTCGCGACGATTGAAGCTAGGTAAAGGAATAAAGACGACGTGAAGTATCGCCAGGGCCAGGATGGCATCCGATGAAACGCATACAAGACCTCCAGTGGAGGAAGTCAAGTCAGTCTAGCCATTTGCACCCCCATACGCAGGCGTGCTTGCTGAATAGCGGGGCATACGCGTCTTCATCAAACCTGATACACGATTCAGGGCTGCATACCACCATCTGTTTCACTCGGGGCTTAGCCTCTCGAAGATCAAGGACGCTGCCCTGGGCGGGCGGCTGTTCGACACCCCAGACGATTCCAATGGGGTGCCAGGGAGGAGTATATCATGGAAGGTGCGCCAATGCTCCCTTTGTCTTGTACGATACATACGAAATGGAGCACGTTCGCAGATTTTCCTCACGCGCCCCCAACCACTGCACCCGCCCCCAGAAGAGCCGCCACTCGCGCACATCTACATCGAGTCGCACCGCAGCGCGCGCGCGCGCTACACGGCGCTGCTGCTCGAGAAGATGCGCGCGCCCGACGGGAGCTACGAAGACGGGTTCCGCGCGCCGGGGACGGACCTGCCGCCGCAGCGCGCGGGCGGCGGCGCGAGCAACCTCGAGAAGAACAACCCCCTCAGCCTGCACGACGAGGTATAAGCCTCCAGCAGGACGTGTTACTCGACTCACCATGCTTTGCTTTTGGCGCTGCAGAATCCGTGGAAGGAGTGGTTCGCGGCGATGGAGCTGCGCAAGACGATCTCGCAGGATGTCGAGCGCACGTGCGGCCGTCTCTTTTGTTGCATGCGTCCGTGCGTGTTGGCTGATGTGTGGTCTTTGGTGGGATAGGTTCCCGGATATCCCGTACTTCCGCTCGCCGGTCGTGCAGGCGCAGCTCATGAATGTTCTCTTCCTCTATTCGGTCATGCACCCCGCCATCGGCTACCGACAAGGCATGCACGAGCTGCTGGCGCCACTATACTACGCTTTGGACCACGACTCGCTCTCCGACGAGGACGTGCGGGACAACAGCGTCGACGCAGAGCTGGCGGAGATGTGTGCGCGGAGATGGGTCGCAGCGGACGCGTGGGTGCTGTTCGAGAGCGTCATGCATGGCGCGGGCAAGTGGTACGAGTGGCGAGAAACGCCGGAGGGCATGCAGGCTGCGGCGCCGGGATATGTCCACCTCAATGCGCCGGATGGCCAGATCCGTGTCGAGCCGTACGTCGCGCCCATCCTGCGCTCGTGCAATCGCATACAGAAAGAGCTGCTGAGGAGCGTGGATCCTGTGCTCTGGGAGCACATGCATGAAGAAGGCATTGAGCCTCAGATATACGGGATGTGAGTAGGCCGCGTTTTCTAGCAGGTTCTCTGATACTGATAATTCGGCAGACGATGGCTGCGGTTGATATTTACACGAGAGTTCAACATGCACGATGCCATGATACTCTGGGACGGCCTATTTGCCGTGGACCCTTCCTTCGAACTCGCACATTGGATATGTGTGGCCATGCTGGTCCGCATCCGAAATAGACGTGAGTGGCGGTAGTTGTGGTGTTTCTCATTGCTCACATCTCTCCCTAGTAATACCCTCAGACTACAGCGCACAGCTGACATACCTGCTCCGTTACCCGACACCCCCAACCACTGTATTCCAACCACCCACAACACCCCACCATGCTACTCTCCTCCTGCGGCAAGCCATCGCGCTGCAGCTATCACCGACCCCGGCCGCCGGCGCGGCCATTGTCTTCGAGAACCATAATCTCCTCAACATCCCGGCAGAAGTTCCCGAGGCCCCAGCACCCCCACCACGCAAAATGAACAGGCCTGGCGATGCCCAGCGCCGCCAGAAGAACGCCTCTGGGAGCGATCTGCCGGGCACTGGGCCGAGGCGAAACGGGCATGGTCGGCAGCAGAGCTCCCAGGCGGGTCTGCCGGAGATGATCGCGAAGGGGTTGATGGATCGCGGAGAGGCCCTCGGCATAAACAAGACATTTATGAACGCCGTCACCGAGATCAGAGTGAGTGCTCGAGCGATCCAAGCGTCACTGCATTCCTGTCCTCATCCGCGTTTTTAATAGCGCAACATACCCGACCTCGCGGCCAATCTCGTGCGAAGCCCTCCCGCGCACTCTACGTCGTTCGCTGCATACCCTCTTCTGGACGAGCGACCGCCAGAGGAGCGACCGCCTTGGGAACCACGGACACGCTTCGAGATGGAGCGCGACGTGTCGCAGATGTCCGCGCTGCAGAAGCAGATGGGGCAGTCCGTCAGCTATATCGTCGACACGCTGTTGCAGGACGAGGGGGAGAACACGCCCCAGGATGAGCTGAAGAAGATCCAGGCGCGCAAGCGGGAGGCGCTCGAGTCGCTGGCGTATGTGCGAGATGTTCTCCTGGGGAGTGTGACGGACATCGAAGAGGAGCGATTGTTTGGCGAAGAGGAGTTCAAGCGGAGGAAGCAGAAGGCCGAGGAGGAGATTGCTGCCGCGCGAGCGACTTTCCAGAGGAGACCCCACGACGGTGCAATTATATCACCTCCCCCACCATCCCAGCCTGCGCCATTGCCAGCACTTGCCCACAACAGGTCGAATTTCCAGCCTCAGGCCCCAGCGCAAGCATTGCACTCGCCCACACGATCCGCATTCAACGCACCACGCATAGACCCGCCCAAGGGCCTCGCCTCGTCACTGTCGGCCCCGTCGTCAGGAGCCCCCCCTGTGAATACCCCTGCACGCGCGCCGTGGAATTACACGCGCTCTGATTTCTCGACGAACAGACCGTCGGGTTTCGCTGTGCCGACTTTGGCAGCTCCGCCGCGCGCGTCGAGGGCCTCGCCTCAGCCCATGGCGCCGTCATACCCTCCGCCGATTCCCGCGGCACGGCAGAATTCACGCGCTCAAAACCCGCAGGGGGGTGGGCAAGATCCGCTGGGTGTGCTGTAGGAGGGATATATACCATGATTGTATAGCGGGATCTAGGGTAACGTAGAGTGTACTTGGTATAAGTAATGGATGGAGAGAATTGCACATGAAAAGGGGAGACCCGTCGTCGTCCGGGCGTGGGCGAAATCACAGTCGTGTGATTGGCGGAAGGGCTCGGCCACAAACGGTCGCGGCGTCATCAACTTGTTCCGGCACCCGGCCTCGCCAGTCACGGCCTTCCCCATCCTCTTTTCTCCTCATCCTCCTCCTCCATCCTCCTCTTCCCTCCTCCATCCCTCCTCCCCATGCTCAGCAGACGACTCCCCCGATCTTTGAACCGCGTTCGCGCCTTCCACGGCTCTGCGCCTGCACGCAAGGTCGTCGCGACGAACCCGGTTAAGGCCGAGGAGGTCCCGGTATGCAGCTGTCGAATTGGCGTCTGTCGCGCACCCGTGCTCACTCGCTTCTGTTGCAGTCATGGTCTTCAGGAAAGTACCCGCTGATTGAACACGAATACGATGCCATCGTGGTGTGAGTGCTCTCTGCGGTGTGCGCGAGGCCGGGCGTGCTGAATCTCGCGTGCAGGGGTGCCGGCGGCGCTGGTCTGCGGGCGGCTTTCGGTCTCGCTGAGGCGGGCTTCAACACCGCGTGCATCACCAAGCTCTTCCCTACAAGAAGTCACACCGTGGCTGCCCAGGTATGCTCGAATATGCGTCGGTTTTGGACACGGGCTAACCTTGCGTATTGGTGTCGCTAGGGAGGCATCAACGCCGCGTTGGGCGTATGTATTTCGAGCTTTGACGCGTAGCGATGTGTACTCATCGAGTTTGCTTCAGAACATGACCGAAGATGACTGGAGGTGGCACATGTACGACACGGTATGTACTCAAATTGTCGCCCTCCTATCCCCGCACTGAACCCTGGTCTAGGTCAAGGGGTCCGACTGGCTTGGTGACCAGGATGCCATCCATTACATGACCCGTGAGGCTCCCCGCACTGTGATCGAGGTAACGAATATCTCTACTTCTCCTATTGCCTGACTTACTTGGTCGTGTAGCTCGAGCACTTCGGTGTGCCATTCTCGCGTACGAAAGAGGGCAAGATCTACCAGCGCGCCTTCGGTGGTCAGTCTTTGAAGTTCGGTAAGGGTGGACAGGCCTACCGTTGCGCTGCCGCCGCCGACCGTACCGGACACGCCCTCCTGCACACCCTCTACGGCCAGTCCCTCCGTCACAACACGAACTTCTTCATTGAGTTCTTCGCCCTCGACCTCATCATGGAGGACGGCGAGTGTGTTGGTGTCATCGCGCTGAACATGGAGGATGGTACTCTCCATCGTTTCCGCGCCCACAAGACCGTCCTGGCCACCGGTGGTTACGGACGTTCGTTCTTCAGCTGCACGAGTGCCCACACTTGCACTGGTGACGGTAACGCCATGGTTGCGCGTGCTGGTCTCCCTCTGCAGGATCTGGAGTTCGTTCAGTTCCACCCCACTGGTATCTACGGTGCCGGATGCTTGATCACCGAGGGTAACCATTCTCAAATTCTGGAAGCAGCATTTGGATAGGACTCACACTTTCCCCTAGGCTCTCGTGGTGAGGGAGGCTACCTCTTGAACGCGAACGGCGAGCGCTTCATGGAGCGTTACGCGCCCACTGCTAAGGATCTTGCGTCGCGTGATGTCGTGTCGCGTTCCATGACCATTGAGATTCGTGAGGGTCGCGGTGTTGGACCTGAGAAGGACCACATCCTCCTCCAGCTCAGCCATCTGCCTCCTGAGATTCTCCACGAGCGTCTCCCTGGTATCTCTGAGACGGCCGCTATCTTCTCTGGCGTTGACGTGACCAAGGAGCCCATCCCTGTGCTCCCGACGGTGCATTACAACAGTACGTTGTCAATATCCAGCCCAATTTAGCTTCTCGCTGACGTGTTCATGAAGTGGGTGGTATCCCCACGAAGTACACCGGTGAGGTGCTCACTATCGACAAGGTGAATAGAATTCCGCATAGCATTTTTGTCCTCGGATCTGACGTCATCGCAGGACGGCAAAGACCAGGTCGTTCCGGGTCTCTACGCCGCCGGTGAGGCAGCCTGTGTCTCCGTCCACGGCGCTAACCGTCTCGGCGCCAACTCGTTGCTTGACATCGTCGTCTTCGGACGTGCATGTGCTCACCACATCGCCGAGACTCTCACTCCTGGCAAGCCTCACAAGAAGATCGACGATGAGGCTGGCCTGCACAGTGTTGAGTTCTTGGACAAGATCAGGAACGCCGACGGCCCCGAGCCTACCGCGAAGGTCCGCCTCGCCATGCAGAAGGCCATGCAGGCCGATGCTGCTGTCTTCCGTACCCAGAAGACCTTGGACGAGGGTGTTGAGAAGATCAAGAAGATCTACAACACGTACGAGGACGTCGGCATCAAGGACAGGAGCATGATCTGGAACTCGTAAGCGGATGATTTCGATTTCTGTCTTAATTGCTTGCTCATCTGTGAATCTAGCGATCTCGTTGAGACCCTTGAGCTTCGCAACCTTCTCCAGTGTGCCGTTCAGACTATCACTGCGGCTGCGGCTCGCAAGGAGTCCCGCGGTGCTCACGCACGCGAGGACTACCCTGATGTTCGTCTCTCATCGTTTCCACCCCTCGAATTCCTGCTGATCAAGTATTCTTTTTCCAGCGTGATGACGCGAACTGGATGAAGCATACCCTCACCTGGCAGCATGATGTCACCTCGCCCGAGGTCGACATCAAGTACCGCAAGGTCATCAGCACCACGCTTGACGAAAATGAGTGCAAGTCTGTCCCGCCATTCAAGCGTGTCTACTAAGCGCGCTGCGAGAGAGGGATTGGAGGGGCCATGGATTCTTTAGGTCTATTGTTGCGTCGATTGTTGTAACCACAGCTTTCCTAATTCTGCATTCTAGTTTACTGCCATGTGCACCGCGGTAGCACACGGAACTTTTTTTTCGGTGCCTGTAGAATTCGAGGCACGATATCTTCGGGTTGTAGAGTCATGGACGCGTTCTCGGCCAATAAAGCAACCTTCACATCGTGTGTGCCACCGGCCACGCTTAGGCAGGTTGTTTATCCACCATGGGTGTTTATTGAACGTCGAGCCTCGACGCTCGACGCGGGGCCTTGATTAGCAACGGTCCAAAGCAACAGCCGAGAACCTGCCCATAATTTACTTCGCCTCAAGAGTGATGCGCCCATTGCTACCCATTGGCATTGCTATTGCAGCACGGAAGCTGCGAGGTCAGTACATATCACAGCTGATAGCCTTCTATAGAGGTTTGTCGGCGGAAGGGCCCACCCGTCGCAACATGGGCGGGAGCAACCGCAATATGCTCGTACCTACGGCCGCCCTCGAGTATATCACCGGCCACCTGGCTGGCGCCCGAAGTCGATGGCCGACGCAAATCATCCCCGAACGCCCGGCGAGGCCCGACGAATGAGGTAAGGCTCGACTACGGAGGATCTGAAGTCGGGGAACACCCCCTTACCCGCAGCGCAAACTTCACACTCATTTAGCCATCGAGAAACATGTGATGACCGAGTGCCGGCGGGACTGAGGCCTTTCTCTATATAAACCGCGTGAGTATGTGCCCGGAATGGTTCCGTATAAAGACTCTTTGAGCTCGACGGTTCGCACGACGCTGGGCTAGTGCAACGCAGAGGATATCGGTTCTCCTCGTACTTCAGAAGATACACTCAAGATGGGGCTCCCAGAATTTGTAGAGACGCCTGTGGAGGATATTGAACTCGTACGTGGTTTTTTTGCTCATTCCGGTATTGGTCTTTGAGAGAACTTTGGTTGTAGATTCGCGAGGAACTGGGGCGGTCGTTCAAGCAGGGCAGGAGCAAGACTCTTGAGTTCCGCAAGCACCAGCTGCTCTCGCTTGGATACATGATCCAGGACAACATCGAGGCGTTCCAGGAGGCTCTGAAGCTTGGCATCGGCAGAGGTGCCCTCGAGACAAACATGTACGTGATTTCTTCCTGAAACACTGCTCACGACTGAGGTTTCCCCATGTTTTCAGTCTGGAACTGAGTGGAGCGTTGGCGGAAATCAAGACGTGCTACGACTACGTCGAGTCGTGGATGCAAGACGACAAGATCCCCTTCCACCCGAACTGGTTCGCCATGCGGCCCCGGGCCAGGAAGGAGCCCAAAGGCGTCGTGCTCATCATCGTCCCGTTCAACGTTCCCATCTGGCTTGCATTCATCCCGATGGCACGCCGTTTTCCTCTCGCTGGCCCCACCGATGCGCCGCTAATATTGCGTCTGATGTGACAGGCTGGCGCCATTGCTGCAGGGTGCTCGGTGGTGCTGAAGCCTTCGGAGCTGACTCCACATTTCGCAGCCCTTGTTGGCGAGCTCATTCCCAAGTATCTGGACCCGACGCTGTATGCCGTCGTCAATGGCGGTATTCCCCAGGTCACTAGGGTAAGCCCCTTACCTACTTCACGCTCCCGTATGCAAACTGATGCGTTGGGACTTTCAGGCTCTTGAGCTCCCCTGGGATCACAGTACGTTGGCGCTTAGATATACTGACAGGCTTTGACGGTATTTAACATTATATCTTAGTCCTATACACCGGTGGCGCACGCGTTGCGCGGATTGTCTTGGCTGCCGCAGCTAAGACGTTATCGCCCGTCAGCACAGAGGTATGCGGTCCATTTCATCTTGCTATCCAAGAGCCCCCCTAACTCTGCATGCTGTCGTATCTCACAGCTCGGCGGGAAGTCACCATGCATCATTGACTCCAACTGCGACCTTACCACGTCGGCGAGGCGCCTCCTCTGGGGCAAGATAACCAACGCAGGCCAGGTGCGTTTGACTCATGCTCACTATATCTGTGTTATCGAACCTAGGTTTGTATCAGGTTTGCACATCGCCAGACTACGCTATCGTAGAGAGAAGCTTCGCGCCAAAATTTGTCGAAGCGTTGATCAAGACGTACGTAGTCTCCTTCTGTCCCTACTGACCGGCAAATGGTTAATTGTCTTCATCAATAGTCTCAATGAATTCTTCCCTGACGGTGCTGCTGCTTCTGACTGCTTCGCCCGTCTCATCTCGCCGGCACATTTCCAGCGCGTGAAGGGCATTCTTGATACCACGCGCGGAAAGGTTGTATATGGCGGGAAGACTGATGAATCTCAGAAGTTCATTGAGCCTACTATCATTCTCGACGTGAAGGCCGATGACCCGACATTGGCAGAGTGCGTGTCCTTTCTGTCCAAGGCGGTTGCATGGTGGAGGCTAACGCTACTTTTAGCGAAATTTTTGGGCCTTTGCTTCCTATTGTGCTCGTTGATAGCACTGATGAAGCCATCAACTTTGTGAACTCTCGGTATGTTTCCCCGGAAATATGGCGCATGTCATGTTCTCACCCGGGACGCAAGGGATCACCCGCTTGTGGTTTACGTGTTCTCTAAGTCTGATGAGTTCAAGGAGAAAGGTATGGTTATGGTAGCTCTGGACTGGTCACAATGAGTCTAACAGCTTAACTTCAAGTGTACCGCAACACGTCAAGTGGTACCCTGTCCTCGAACGAGACGCTCCTCCATGCATTAGGTATGTTGTTGTGATGTTTGCGGTTTCGTCGTTGTGCTGATTTTGTACTCAGTTTACGGTGTCCCCTTCGGCGGCATTGGGCCTAGTGGATGTACGTGATTATCTTTGATGCAGTATCAAAGACGCACTCTAACCGATATTTCCCTGGACCAACAGCCGGAGCACACACTGGCAAATTTGGGTTCGATATGTTCACGTATACAAGAGGACAGATGGACTGTCCCAGCTGGTTCGTGCAGTCGTGTTTCTTCTATGTGTACAACTGACACTTGGTTCTTAGGCTCGATTACCTCCTGAAAGGACGCTACCCCCCGCATACCGTACGAGGCCTTCCTGCCTTTTTTGACATCGACATCTCATAATATTCCACAGGTGGCGTCTACTAAGCTGATGGGCACTCTGGTCTTCCCGAAGCTCCCTGCTCGCCCTCTTCCGCTTTCCAACAGCAAAGCCCTTGCGAGGTTCAAGAAATCAAGCGCGTGGACGACCTGGCTGCTGATTGCTCTTGCTGTGGCGGGAGTGAGTGCATTCCAGGCCAGGCAGGGTGGTCTATTTGCACGCGTTCTGGATTTCATCCAGGCACGACGTGCATAGATCTTGACAAGGCTAGCAGATTTTTGATGGGCGAGGACCCATCTAGATATCATTTCTCGAGCGTGATAATACCTGACCCTCAACCGCAGGGTAGACCCCACTCCTTACAGCGCGCATCCATCCATTCATTAAATAAGCATCTTGGACATTTTGTACCTTTACATTTCTTGCTATTTTTTGACATTTCTTGACTACATATACCGTATTGCTGGCATTGCCGTCTGTAGCATTCTATCGAAACGTCCACCTAATTTTAGGCTTGACTGAGCCCAATGCAGCCCATGCAGGCCTTACTTAGATGCGAAATGAAGTTTCAACAACTTTGACAAGTGTTTATCAGACTGAAGTACCAACATTACATTATAATACACGCTCTCAGTCGCCGATATCTATACGAGGAACCACCACAGCGACAGCATGAGGGCGTAGGGCGCACTCAAACCGGGCATCAATCGGGCAGCCCCATTCTTTCCCTTTTGGAAGTCGGCGAGAGTGAAATTATGCGATCCACCTTGAGAAAACGAGACCCGCAGCGCGTGTGTTCCTCCAGCATAGCGCACGAATGCCATCGTCCCAGGAGAGCTTGTCACCCTGGCAGATTGGAGCTCGCCGTTCTCCCATGTCGCGTCGACGGTGAAGCCACCGCGGGCGCGCAGGCCCGAGAACGAACCGCTATGCAATTCGTTCGGTAGGCAGGGAAGAAGGTGGATTTCGCCGTTGTGGGATTGGAGGAAAGCTTCGAGGATGGTGGCCATACCGCCTAGGTTGCTAAAAGAATAACTCAACTCAACGACAGTCTCGCGCATGATTGGCATGGATGATTTACTCACGCGTCAATTTGGAACTAGAAAGGACAGATTCAGTAATGATATAGGCAAATGTCGAAAGACCTTACGGCACCGCCCGCGTTGGATAATAAGGCGCTCGAAAGGGCTCCCGTCGAAAACAAAGCACTTCGTTCAACAGAACATTAGCCCATAGAAAAATGGGAGAACGTGGTTTCAACGCACTTGATCTCAGACATTGTCTCATTTGCATCCAACAGCCGAGCCCAGGTACCTGCACGCCATGCAATCGGCCTGGTGTCGGGGACGTCAGTTGCATGGCGAGACGACAGTCTCGAAAGCTGACCAGCCCCCATTTCCGATGCCACGATAAATGAGCGATTGAGATGCTGCAATCGCAAGCGAATTGTTGAACCGTGGATCTATTTGGGCGCTGGGGTACACGGAATATAGATGTGAGATGTGCCAGAACGTTACATCTGGGGCCTATAAATGACCGAGTTAAAACATATAGGGGCTCGTATGTGATCAAACCTACAAGCAAATCCCAATCTTGGCATAATAATTGGTGGTGAGATGCGTTGAATGCCGAAACGCGACCAAAAGCTACTCACCTTCTAACCACTCCTGCAACTGCCCGGCAGTGCCGATTTGGAATGGTGGCAATTTGTCCCGGGTATCTGAGATGTTCTTGGTGAAGTCTGATTCTTGTCCGAGTATGTTAGCGAGATACATGGTTTGATTAAATATATCAGAGATGAGCTGTTATGACCGCATATGTGAGTAACTCGACAATATTCCTTGGTGAGGACGCACAGAATTGTCTAGTGTAGGTCCCAATGTGATAGAAATGTTCGTGAGGAATGCATGTTCAGGGGACAATGAAGGGCTGGTAATAAGCCAGCTGCAAGGGACGAGTAAGAAGCAAGTTTCGTATTCATGACAATCGGCGACTTACTTGCTCTCGTTGGGATGTGGTTGCAGTGTCTCGAGGAAAAACTGAGAAGCCCCTTGGAACAAAGGGTATATGCGAGAGGCATAGGTCATATTGGTGGGATCAAACCTTTTACTCGTGGTGAGCAAGGAAGAGGAATGGTGAAAATGTTGCTTACAGAAAATGCTCCCAGAGTGTCTGTAACTCCCAAGCGCCGCCCGTCGGCCAGAATCCATAGTACGCATCGTCAACTAGCAATAACCGCAGACGGCGGATCAGTGGAAGTTGCCAAGTGAACATTCACGGACATACTGGGCGCAGTCGCTCTCCATTGATCAGTGCTAGTGCAGCCGTCAGATGGGATGGCCCGAGTCTCGAAGGTTACGCGACTCGCTTACTTGTGGTGAAGCACCCAAGGTGCGCCTTGTCCAGGACCACCTCCTGTTCCTGATGCAGTACTACTTGCGTTATACATCACCTGGGCCGTTCTTGCGCCCGTTACAGAGATATCTTCGACAAGGCGAATTAGAGGCTCCACCATGTCGGCCATGTTTCCGACTTCTGCCCCCCAGCTACCGAAGTTTATTAGATTCGACCGCAGGAGATTATGTACGGAGAAGCCCACTAATTCATTTCTAAGTTTATGTTTGTTGTGAATTTGCTAGAGCGCCAGAAGCGTCGGCATAATTTGCGAGGAGGGGTCAATCTTTGCTTACCTGTCCCAGGGCGCATCTAAATCTGTCTGCCAGATTCCCTGAAACAGAGTGATTCACATTTCTTGCATCAACGAAGGCGATGTTCGTACCTGCAGATTGGCGGGTTGCGCCCCACCTCTACTAGAGCTGATCAACAAGTAACGACCTAGCTGCACATACAGACTAACAAGCCCCGCATCGACCTGTGTCCCGTTTTGCGGTATCCTTTGATCGGTGGGCATAGAGGCCGATGCAGACGATCCACTCGGAGACAAATCGAAAGAAACGCGAGAGTAGACGGACGAGTGCGACTGTATATGGTCCGACTTGAGCGTATCATAGTCCGTCGACGAAATCGCGCTGAACACATCCGTGTTGCGTTGGGCCGCGTCGCCCGAGACGTCGTTGTAGTTCACGAAAGAGGACGCAATTGAGATGAGCATCACGACCTCGTCTGCCCCGCCGATGGCCATGAAGCTCTCCACCGTGCCACTCGCGTTAATGGGGGTCATCGAGCCGGCGCCTGGTAAGATGACTTGCATGCGACTCTCATAGTTGAGTCCACCAGGGATCGTGCCTCCGCCCGCTGGCGAGTTCCCGGCAGTGAGAGATACTATGTTACCGGCCGAGCGCGTAGACGTGTTGGGCATCGGGGAGCTGAGTGACGCATTGAGGAAGTACCTGCCGGGCTGGGAGGCGGAGAGACGGACGACGATGGCCTGTGCGGGAAAGCTCACGAATGCTTCTCGAGTGTAATCTACGCCGCCCTGCAGAAGACGTTACTACTTCAGTACAGCCGGCCATGAAGCTACTGACTTGAGTGTATGTGAGAGTTGTAACAGCGGTGCTCAGGTCGAGCTGTCGGCGGTAGTTCGTTATTGGATCGGCGCTGACGGAAATATTGAGCAGGAGGGACCCGGCGGTCTGATACGCCGCTATCAGATTAGATGAACATCAGCCGTCGATTCACGCAGACGCCTATGATATTTGTATTTTGCATACCTTGACCCGGAGGCGTGCCCATACAGTGCGCATTAAGAAACTGCTGCGCCTCCTGCCACGAACCACTGTTGACCAGGGCCCTCGCGTCGTCGAGAAGGGCAGAGCATCCCGTATTCGCGGGGTCATAAGGCGAGCCTGACCAAATCTAGCGCAATTGAAGGCCGCGGGTAAGTGACTACGTTTGGCGCTGGCTGAGACAAAGAGATAAGGGCACACCGAATCTTCATTGAGCGCGAATCTGTCATTGGCAATGACGCCGTAGTGGGCAGCACCTAATCGACCGTTTCCTAGAAGTAGCGTCTCACTAGATTCCGGTGTTAGACAATGATTCAGATTGACTTTATACCGAGCTAGTTCGAAGGACGTACATGAGAGTTGTGGCTGGCTGCTGAAACCAGAGCACGCTCTCTGCGGCCTTGACGACACGAAACGCGCAGGCTGCAATGACAAGACAAAGGAGAGAGTCGACCATGGTACCTTGGGCAGAGACAAAGGACCATGCAGTTCGCAGTCAAGCCGCGGTGTGTACGGCCCTCCTGCGCATGACATCGATGTGGGTAGTTAAGGTTAGTAGACCGTCTATATATGGCTGTAATAGGAGTTAGGGGGGCGCCAGGCCTTGCGCATATAGCATGTCCGACAAAGCCACGGCGTGAAGGTACGCCTGCAGGCGACCATGCGTTCTGTTTGACTGTCAGCACTGTCGTAAAGAACATAGACCAAGAGCGTTCGCCGCGCCAAGCCGCGTCGGCAGCGGCTTCTCAATCCCGCACCACGCCCGAGTATGTTCCTGACTGCGGTCGGTTCGAGCCCACAATGTCGCAGATAGATATTCGACCAAACCAATAATACGATACTTAAACGCGAAGACGAACGGGAGCAGAGTAGTGAGTACAAGGCAATCAAGAATGGAAATAGCACCTCCTGTGCAGACTGGTCAAGCCAACGGTCCGTCAAATGCAAATTGCCCGAAGAGCCGCTCGGAGAAGTATCTCGCCCGGACAGCCCGTCCACCAAAGAACCTTCCGTCCAGCTCGCGCACCGTCTTCCAAGCTCCAGCGGGACCTGCGAACAGCACGAATATGCGCACGGCATCGTCAGGATTCGGAGGCGGCGGGTTCACAGGGTGAACGATGACGCGTTCGACGGTTCCATTCTTCGAGCATTCGTCTCCTGCGGAACGCAAGTTTGCGGTTAGCCAATATGAAAAGAGGAACCTCATTCACATGCAGGAGGGCAGAGGTGCTAGAGCAGAAACGTACCGATTTCCTCACGCAAGTCCTCGTCGTATACATCCTCCAGGTCCACCATGTTGGTCAGCACGATCACCCTGCTCGGCTCTCCGAAGCGTTCACGATCTTCCCTCGCCTTCTGGTCTTCGTTCGCATTCACAATCTTGCCCATCTTGGAAGCTACGTTTCCAGTCTTCCCTTCGCCCTTGCCGCCTTTGTTCCCGGATTTGCCCGCTTTCACTTGCTCAACGCTCAGCGCATGGACTATGCCCGAGCCATCTGCGCCAAGGCCCTGCCCTTCCTTGTGCCCCCACTTGGCCATTAGACGGGCAGCAAAGCCGGCAGGGTCAGGTCTGGCGAAAGGATGATTATCAACACAGGCAGAGACACCGGGGAAACAAAAGGAACGTACCTCCTCGATGGACCTGGCTCTTCCTCTTGGAAACTGGAGGAAGCACCTGGTGGCGGCGTAGGAGAGTGTGAAGCTTCTGCACCCGGCGGAGGCGCCAGCGCTTTCAATTTAGCCGCAATTGCTGCAGCGGCATTCCTACTGTTCCTCACTCTCTCCTCGAATTCTGAATTACCGCTCGCAGGGGCGAATGCTGGGGGCGGAGCGGGAGCCGCGGGAGGGGCGAACGGATTGTATGCTAGGGGAGCAGGTTCAGAAACCACCGGGGGCGATGGTACGCGAGGGGGCATTGATGATAGAGCAGCACGGCGCAGGTAGGCTTCATCACCTGTCTCAACTGGCGGAGGAGGATGAGGCGGAGGATTGGATAATGCCATGCGACGTAGATATGCTTCTTCACCGCTCTCAATGCGCGAGGGTGGTGCAGGAGTACCGACGCTGGGTATGGGACTAGCTTCCGTTGCCGCATGAGGCGGCGGTGGCGACACGAATGCAGGAGGTGCAGTGACAGGTACCGCCGGTTCCAGAGGTTGAAAGCCAGCAGACATCGCGAGTCGTCGCTGGTAAGCTTCATCGCCCGTCATGTTGACGGGTGCTGCAGATGAAGCCGGATCGCGAGGTGCGCTACCAATGCCCCGAGGACGATCGTCATCTTCGGCATTCCAACGGTCGTCGTGGTCATCATAACGACCTGAGCAAAGATCAGTATGTATGAGCGCCAATGAATGCTGAGCATAGGCATACCCGATTTCCTCGGCCTGTCGTCTTCAGAGCCAGACTCTGTATAGTCACTGTAGCTATTGCTACGCCGCATCCGTTTTCTCTCATCTAAACGGCGCTGCTCGGCCATCCGCTCTCGCCTCTCCTCTCGATCCCTGCGCTTCCAGATCTTGAACTCGTTGTAATCATTGGGCCTCAATGGGTCGTACTGCTCTGTCGGATCCCAGACGGCTAGTTGCTGGACGTTCTTGTTCTGGAGACACATGCCAATTCATTCCGAGATGCAACGTCGTAGAATAAGAAAACGCACCTTCTTTTTCTTTCCACCGCCACCTCTCTTCTTCCCACTAGCTTTGAAGCCATTGACATCTTCGTCCAAGATCATGGAAGGAGGTTTCACCTTCTTCCCCCAGCCTGTCTTCTGGCTTGGTGCATCTTGTGCTGGAACAGGCTTGGGCTGCTCGATGAGCGTAGGCGGTGCGGATACGACGGCCGTCGAAGACAAGACCGGTGGCGCACTGACAACGCCGACCTGCGAGAAGATAGCAGGTGGGGGAGGCCTGGCTCCGGTGGCCGGTTTGGCCTTCTTCTTGACTGGCGCAAAAGCAAGCGCAGCGGACCATCCTTGATACGATCCGGAGCGACGGGCAATGGAATACGTTTTTGAGTAAATTGTTTAAAGGGCAAGCGGTGCAGTAGCAGAACTAGATACCGGCTGTGGGCTTGCTAGGGCCTGAACCTGCGTCGGGTGGGGCTGCTTGGGCAGCGGGTGCCGGGGCGGCGACAGGGTTGGCGGTCGCAGGAACATTTTTGTTCTCTGTAGTTGCGATTGAAGATGAAGTAGGATCTGGCGAGGCTGAAGAAACGAAGGCGGCACCAGAGGAGAACTGGATGCCGCCATAGAGACCGCCTGCTCTGCTCGACATGGTGGTGGTCACACTGCAGATGCGTGGGAACTCTGACTGCGCTCTTTCACAACACTCGGTCTTTGCCGGCCGGCCTCTCGGTCAGATCGAGGTACCGATAGCTCACTTGCTCGCCCCGCGTACAAGTCAAGCAACCATACTAGACTCACAAGAAATGGCAGCAAAATATCTCGATGCCATTATGCTCTTCGGAGACTCCATCACCCAAGGCGCCTGGGAGATGAATGGGGTTGGCGCCCGTTTAGCTCGTGCGTAAAAGTCCCGTGTCGCTGCTGAAGGCACTAATGTAGATTGACATCATTCTGACTACATTGCAGACATCTATGCACGCAAACTTGATGTGCTGAACCGAGGGTTTTCTGGTTACAACACCGACTGGGCATTTCCGGTGTTCGAGAAGGTTTGGACAGTTCGCGGTGCCGCATGACCTTGGCTTACTCTTCGTACGATTAAGGTTCTAGCCAAACAACATGAGCAACACCATGTGCCGCGGGTCCGTCTCTTGACTATTTGGTTCGGCGCGAACGACGCATGCCTGCCGCACTCCCCGCAGCATGTTCCTCTGGCACGGTTCTCCGCTAATTTGCGCAAGATGATTTATACAGTCAAATCGCCAGCCTCTCCATTCTACTCACCTGTCACGAAGATAATTCTTATCGCGCCACCACCGGTGAATACTATTCAGCGGGGCGCGGATCTTGCCAGCCGTGAACCAGCGCGTGATCTGGACAGAGACTTTGAGACGACGAGGCAGTACGCCAAGGAAGTGCTAGAAGTCGGTGCGAGGGAAGGAGTACCTGTCGTCGACATTTGGACGGCACTGTGGGAGGCAGCGGGCAAAGAGGAGCGCGGGCTAGAGCGCTTCCTCTACGACGGGCTGCACCTGAATGAAGAGGGTTATAGGGTGCGTATTGTTGATGCTTGAAATGAAATAGGGAGGATAGGCAGGGATGCTGACGAATTCTGCATCAGATCGCATACGAAGAACTGTTGAAGATCATCAGCGAACATTACCCGGAACTCAAGCATGATCAAATGCAGTATGTCTTTCCGGCATGGGGCTTTTTCATCGACCATTCGGTCGAAGACTTCAAGTCCAGTACTTGGATTCAGCGATATCAGCCACCTGCGACCGCTGGCACCGTCGCAAGTACCGACCTCGAGAATGAAAAGGAATAGAGCGGCAACTCGATACGCAGTGGTGGCCAGAGATGGCGATCGCCGGCATTGCAAGGGGATATATAGACAGACGTCGAACTAGAATCAGCTCCGGTGGGCTCGCTGCATCACATGTAAAAGATGCGAGTTGATGTTTCGATGGGTGCACAGACGGTTGCCATGCGAAAACAAAAGGGACAAAGCAGTGGGATGTGGGAATTGCGAAGACGCTGTATTCCTGTGCTTCTAGAACCATTATAGACGAGTTACGCGTGAATGTGGGTCCCTTGTTCCCGAAACGCGTGCGCGCGAGCCTCAGCCACAGACGCGTTTTAACGCGTCCCATCGCGTGGAAGTGCAAGAAAAATAGATAGCAGACGCGATTGCCCCCCCATAATGACGAGAGAGTACACCAAGTGGAATGCCGGTGGAGAAATGTCGTCGAGGGTGGTATGGGGAGGTTTCGGAGGGATGGGCCGGCTTGACAGCGGCAGGGTGCCTTGGCGCATGCATCATATTAAAAGTTGCCATATAGAGTAAGTGTTGGCGAGGATACGGTCACATGACGAAAACGAACCGGGTGCAAACGCGGTATAAACAGAGAGAAAAAGGCGGCTGGCAGACTCCTGATAATTAGCAGCGACGACGACCACCGACGAGCATTGGCGCGTACATTTATTTCTATCTATCTTCTCTTATTTGACTGTTTCTTGGTACGTGCCTTCGTGTCTGACGCCGCGGGAGAAGGTTTGCTAACGCGTGATGTTGTGTCCAGGAAGGGCAACGACTGGTGGACCCACAGTCGCATACAAAGGGTGTTTGTACCACCTCCCCCGTCGCATTGTTCAAATATCGTGAGAACTGTTCCTCCTGCTTCGTGCTCCTTTTGCACTCGCTGCTCTAGACATCGTGCTCACCTTCTTCTCTGTTTCGTCCACAATCCAGGCGCGGCCTCCTCCGTCAACACACTCTTTACGCCAAGGTATGTCTCATTCTAGTCATGAGCTGGCAGGCCATTCGGCCTAGTGATGTGGTCGGCGTTCCGGACATCAGCGCCGCAACGTGTTACATTGTCCGCAGCTGCCACTGTCCAAAGGAGGCGAACAATGGGAGGGGTGCACGCGGAAGGATCTATTTCATCTTTGCCTCTAGATCATCCCCGGCCGATTCGCTGACGTTGATTGACTTTCCATTGTGCCCTGCCGATGTAGCCGGCTGTCCCAAGTGCAACTCCAGTCAGCCACGATTTCAACTTAGGCCACCTCCACATTTGGTCAGTACTTATTGCGCGCCTTTCCTCGCCCCCGTTCGCCCAGTCGTTGACTTTGCTCGCCTTTGCCTTGCACGCACCTGTTGTAACAACCAACTGTACCGATCGTCGTGTTCTCGTGTTCTCAATACTCCCCGCCTCACTCTCCCGCGTTCGACCTCTTCCGACGCCAACTCCCGTGTCCAACCTACTCCCGCGACCAACCTACTCCCTCGTCCAACCTACTCCCGTGTTCAACCTACGCCTCTTCCATTACCTGACGACCTGTATTCCTTCACCCTGCGCCTCACCATTGCCTGTATCCATTGCAACCCCTTCTCGCCCACCTTCTTTCGCCATGCGCTCCGTCCCTTCCCAACACGCAGACGTTCAAGAGTCTTCATACTCAAACAAGAGACAGAAAACACATACATCTTTCAAGCCATTTGATTCAGACGATATGCAAAACTATTTCGCAACCACCTCCGATAATGTCCCCTCCCGCTTCCTCGCTCCCCCCGCTGCGCCTATGCGCAAGCTCACCCAACGACTGGCTGGCGCCAAGAAGGACGACATCGACGATTTTCTTTCCTCAGACTTGGAACTGTCTTTCGCGTCGACGGTATCTATCCATTCGCCGCCTCGGGACTCTGTGGCATTGTCGCCGGAGAGCGAGTTCGAAGACAGCTTCGCTATGGACATCTCTCCTGCTATCCCTCGCAACCTTCCCTCCTTCCGCGAGAACAATAACCTGAGCGTGAAGCCGACAACCCGCCCTCGTGCATTGACGAGTGGTGCAAGGTTGTTTGGACGCGACGTTAGCAACGACTCCCTCTCCGTACCGGCGCCTTCGTCGATCAAGTCCAACAGTTCTCAAGGAAAGCGCACTCAGCGATCGGCATTGCCCATGGAGTGGATGCAGTACAACTACGGGCAGCCCGCCGCGGCAGAGCCTGTCGCTGTGAGTGTCGATTTATGTTCGGACTGAAGGTCGTTCCTTGCTGTTGTTCTGACTACCGTTTGGTTTCAGCCTGCGACCGCCCCCAGTTCTCCAGATGCCATGGACGTCGACACTTCTTTCAACATGGGCACAGTACCTGCCGCCGACCCCCTCTCCTCCCCGGCTCCCCTTTCCGCCGCCCCCACCATCAAGGGCTTCAACACATTGTTCTTCGAGTCCATGTCCCCGTCCCGCGACGAGTCACCGGCCCGCCTTCCTAAGAAGCGTCGCTCTACTTCGCCCGTGCCCTCCCTGGGCAGGCGCCGGGCCGACACCATTGACAGTTCGCCTGCTCCCGTCTCGCCGAGCCTCCTCAAGCTCGAACGCCTGACCAAGCCAATGCTGTCCGGTCTCGGAGAGCCATCTCTCGGCAAGCGCCCTCGCCGTCCGGCTTTCTCTGCCATGGTCCCGCCTTCTCAGTCTTCGAGATCTGCGCACCCCAGCCAGGATCAGGAGAACCAGCCTCCTAAGGCTCGGCTTCCTCCCCCGCGCCGCGCGTTCTCTGCGATGCTCCCTCCCAACGGTTTCGAAAACTCGTTCTCCGAGGAGTCTTCGTTCGAGAACTCTTCTCCTGCTCAGTCGTACGCGAAGAGGCAGCACGTGAAGACTATCCGTCGCTGCGACGGCACTGATGACTTCAGGCCTCTTACTGGCGCGACTGCAATGATGATGAGGGACCACGACGAGAGCCCGAGGACTAGGGCCATCTCGCAGGCCATGGGGAACAACCTTGGCGGGTTTGGTGACAACGAGGCGCACGGCAAGATTTTGCCTTGCCACCGTGTTCGGGAGGATGGTCTGATGAGGATTAACCCTCAGACTGTAAGTGATGTCTTTTTGGTGAGCTTCCACAAATATGTACTAACGCCTTGCAGTTGGACATGCTCCTTGACGGCCACTTCAATTCCCAAATCGCGAACTTCCATGTTATTGACTGCCGTTTCGACTACGAGTACAACGGCGGCCATATCCCTGGGGCGGTCAACATCAACAACACGGCGAACCTGGAGGAGTACTTGCTTTCTGCCAACGTGAACAAGCCCGTCCCTAGCATGAGCGGTGAGGGTGCCGCGAAGACCATCCTTGTCTTCCACTGCGAGTTCAGCGTGAAGAGGGCCCCTACCTTGTAAGCATCTACAACCTGTCTTCTCGTACGCTTCTGATTTCCTATTCTATAGCGCGAAGCATCTTCGCTCGAAGGACCGCGCGCTGAACAACCACAACTACCCGAGAATCCACTACCCAGAGGTATACGTCTTGGAAGGTGGTTACTGCCAGTACTACAAAGAATCAAGCACGCGATGCGAGCCTAAGGGCTACGTGCGCATGGATGACCCGCATCACGCTGCGTCGCGCAAGGAGGACTTGGACCAGTTCCGCAAGGGCAAGTTTGGCCGCACTAAATCCTACGCCTATGGCGAGGCCATGGGTCTCGGCTCCGCAGGTCTGCAGCAGTCGAAGCGCAACACTGCCCCCAGCGGTGGTCCCACGCAGCTCTTTGCTGCTGCCAATGCTGCCCGCACCCGCCGTGGAGGCGTTGGCCTCGGTGCGCTTCCTGAAGATGGCCATGCGACTCAGAGCGAGGACGAGGAGACCGATCTTGGCGATAGCCCCTGCCCCCCGCCCAACAAGAACAATATGCTCAAGGGCAGGAAGCTGGGCCGTGGTCCACTCATCCGAGCTGAGACTTATGGACCTTCTCGCTTCGGTGGCTACTAAATGCGCCATCGCATCTCACTATCGTCCCTCTCCCCTCTGTTATGTCATGCGAACCCTTTCTTGTTTATGCCTCTGCATCGCGTCATCCCTTCCTCATTCCTTTTCAGCAACGTTCCTCGGCTCCTCCTCGTACACGATCTAGGGTGTCTGCTGAGAAGCTTTTCTTCCACCGTACCGCCAGAAATTCGCTCACATCCGTCGCTGCTCCATGTCTCTGCTAAACCCACTCGCTACTCGATGACCACCCCGGCAGCAACGTCACCGCTGTCCAGATTTCATCGTACGAATCCTCAAGACTCGCCATGTTTCGTCAACGTCTGCACGTCTCTCACACCTATGGCTTCTCCTCTCGTTCTGCGCTCTATGGATTAGTGCGCCTCGCTGCATCTGCTCTCGCACTGCATTGCACACACTCATTCGCCTCGCTCTGCTTCGGGCTGCAATCGCCTGTTACTCTCATCGTCGAAAATGAAGAAAATCAAATTGCATCTCCAGAGCGAGTCGGCGCTTACCGCATGACAAGCCATACACATCGCATCTACCCTCCTCTACACTCCGACAATCATCGACATTCGTATCACTGCTCGCCACGCCGAACGTGCATCCTCTTTTCTTCACAGACGAGCACCAAAGCTTCGCACAGCGATATCCTCATCTACATCTCATTCTATATCTATCTATGCCCCATCCATCATCTCTCTGCATGCATCTCATGCGAGGCCTCTGGCCTCGCCTACCCATCTCTTTGTTGATCTGTTACATTCTTTGCGCCTCGGTTTGTTTGACATTCTTTGTGCTTTCTTACTACCCACCACCGTTTTGGACGGACACTTTCCTTTCAGCATACATACATTGTTACCCCGTTTGTGTTTTCCCATTTGCATCCTCCCATCCCATCCTCGGACCGCCTGACACTGCATCTATCTGCATATCACCACGCCGGGACATTTCCATCATCTTCCTGTTATATCACCTGCCCATCCGTTTCTGTTTCTGTTCCTGTTGTTCGTTGTTCATTGTTCGTTGTCCGTTGTTCGTTGTTACCGTGTTCCGTTGATTGATTTGATTCAGCTTCCCCGATTTCCGATTCAAAGCTCATCCGTATACTTGACCGCGTACGTGTACGTCTTTGAGTCTTTGCGTGTCCCTTTCTTGATTCAGTCCGATTTTTTGACTTGACTTGACGTGGCTTGGCTCGATTCTTAGTAGGTGCATCGTCTCCGGTTTGATACTTGCGGACGCTCTGCGGCCTTTCTGCACATTACTTCGGTTTCGGCTCCTTTTTTGTTACGGTCGTGTCTGCCTGCCTTTGGCCTTTGCCCCGTTCTTCGATTGTGAATGTATGGGGCTGCCGTGTTTGTTCCATCGTGGAGTGCTGTCCGTATTTTGGTTGGGCGTGGTAAGTTCAAGGTTGGGATGAATCTCGCAATCGGTTGCTTCGAACGCGTCGACTGGTGTTGGACGCGACGTCGAAGTCGCGAGCGAGCTCTCCTTTCAACATACACTGGTTTATAAACTGTTATACGATCTCGGGGTCTAAGCATTATGATATCACTACAGAACAGCGCGACGAGTGCAAAGGTATAATAACTACGACAGCAAGGACTATGTACTATACGACGGCGCGTGCGCAACAAAGCTGAGTATACGCGTATCCGGGTCCTCCACACAAGACGAGCAATAAATGCGATAAATAAGCACCAGTCCATCTGAGGATAAACAAAGCAACATCGAGGGCGACTTCAAGTAGGAAACGGTATATCCAAGAGCCTAGAGGAGAAAAATCACGCTGCATACCATCAATCGACGTGCATCCAGTGCCCCTTCACCCCCAGCCGGCACTTCTCGCAGTCCGCCCTGGGGCCCATGGTGAAACGCGGCTTCCGCTGCGCATTCAGATTCGCATTAGGATTCGGGCCCCACTGTCCCTGCTGCTCGTGCGCCGGCGCCTGCCCTAGCGGGGACGCAGGCGAGGCGGGCTGGATGTGTATGCGCGGCGGCTGCAGCGCGTGCTCGGGGCCGGGGAAGTGCTGCATCGCGGCGGTGGCGAGCGGGGGCGTGGGCATCGCGGAGGAGGGGGCGGAGAGGAAGTGTGCGGGCGCGGGGAAGGGCGCGAGGGGCGCGGGCTCGCGGGGCAGGGGCGGGGAGGTGGAGATGTGGATCGCGGGGACGTGGGGGCGGGACGGCGGGTGGGCGTGCGAGGGTCCGGATGCGCCGGGCAGGGGTCGTATTGCGCGGGGCGGGGCGTCGGTGTCGAGGTTCTGTCGTGGTGCGGTAGGGAATATGTAGATTCGTGAGTACGCGTGCGAGTGCCACCATAAGTGCGGTATATGCGGTGCGCGATACGCACCATGCTCATGTCTGTATCCATGTTGTCCGAATCTGGGTATTGTTGGCCATACGGACGACCACCTTCGATGCTGAGGCTGCGGGTCTGCGCGACCCAGTGCTCCTCGCGTCCAGTGCTCGAGCCTTCGACAAAGGTCGCCGCGTGCGGGCTGTCGTACTGCGTGTGCGAGCACGCGGGCATGCAGGTGTCGCCGTGCACGTAAAGCGAGATACGTTTCTGAGGACGTGTCCCAGTGAGCATGTTAATTGGCGCGACGAGGCAGGCGCAAGGGCTTACGGAGGGCCGGTCGGCGGGTGTGGGCGTATCAGGCGAGCGTGAGCGCTTGAGGGTGTTGTCTGCGCGCAGCGTGCGGAAGGACGGCGAATGCATGTCGACCTCCATGGTGGTCATGGGAAGATTGTGTGCGGTGCTAATGGAGGTGAGAGTAATAGTCGAGGAGGCCTAGTCTGAGGACGCGCTCTTTTGAGACGCGCGCCGGTCCGGAGACGGGCCCGGCGGTGAATTGCGCGTTCGCTCCGGACTCTCTTCACCTGGCGCTCCGTTCGGAGGATCGCAAGCGTCTCGTCTTTGTTTGTCCTCATACAGGTATTTTCGCCGTCCCCGATGTTCGCTGGATTGATCGCAGCGACAAAGTAACAAATGGATGGCTCGTTTCATCACCCGACGTGCTACGAGTTGCAGATCTACTGACGCCGGCGGAAGTTTGCCACCAGGAAGCCACGCACATATCGTGCTTTGTCCTCAAGCCAGCTCTTTTTGGCAGTAGCATCGCGTTATTTACCGTGGGGTTCGGAACATTTGTGCAGGGCACGACTACGGCTGACGATCCCAGCCTGTCAATTAGTCCTCGCATAATTGTGTCCTAAAGAATTGAGGTCGAATGACTGTCATGCAGTCTAGACATGCAATACTCGACTTGTCCGTCATTGCACAGTTCTGTCTAGAGACTCGGTCACCAGTCTAGTCATGCAGCAGAAGGTTTCAAGAAACCGCGAGTCCAGGATAAGCCGGGTGAAAAAATCACACATCACAGCTCCCGATCTTCACAAGAGCTATTTGGAATGCTACAGTATACTACAGTGTGCATAGAGTATGATACATTAGATCCATGATTACCAGAATTATGCCAAGAAATAATAAAGAACCCAAGTCCATCCTCTTCAGACATCATACCTGTCCTCCCAGCCTCCTCCACCGGGTGACATCGGCCTCCACTCACCAACCTCCTCAACCCCACCCCCGATATCCCAGTTTTTATGCCCCAGATCACTTTCATCTTCGTCATGGTAATCAGCACTCTCCCCACTCTCGACTTCCTCCCCATCCTCGAGCTCCCCTTCAAACCCAAGTGTCCCATACGGGTCTCCCAAGAGCTTCGCCAACGCCTCCACATTCATGCGGCCCTTCCCCTTCGCCGGCTTCTCCGCCTTCTGGCGCACGACCGACTTCTCCGCGCGCCCCTTCCGGACCTCGTCCTCGCCCCATATCGCCCATAACATGTGCGCCCTCGCATCCAACTCCTCGTGTCCTGCAGACCCTTCCGCAGGGGGTATAACCATCCCCTCCAGCTCGCCCTCCGCGAACAGCTCGTCGTCGCCGACCTCGGCTTCGCCGCCCCGCGCGGACGCGAGTAGTTGCAGCCGCGTCGGCGCTCGTCCGGGGGCTAGTGAGGGCGCGGCGTCTGGGGCGAGAAGGTGGGTGGTGTGCTCGAGCGAGAGGCCGTCTGCGGTCGATTCTGATTCACCTCCGTTGCTTGGTGGGAGGGGCGCGGATAGTGGATCGAGTAAGAACGACGTCGCGCAGCCCAGCGCGGTACGCGGGCGTTTCGTCTTCGTCTTCCTCGTCGCGCCGGGCTCGTTGCAGTCCGCTTTGCGCTTCAGCGGTGCAGTCTGCGGACGAAGCACATCCACAGTGCTATCCATCTCGGAACCCTCTTCGTCGTCCACATCGCCATCGTCCTCATCCTCGTCTTCTTCCAAGTTGACCTCCACCTTCCCGCCCTCCTGTATCCGCTTCCTCCACAGCTCCTCCCGAAACTGCACCACATCCACCACCGCGCGCGCCACTAGCACGCGCCTCGCTGTCTTCGCCCGCCCGCCCTTCCCCTTCTTCCCTGCCTTCTCGCCAGTTCCGCCCTCAGACTTCTCAGCAGCAAGCCACGGCACGCCCCGCGCGGCCTCCTCGACGACATCCACCAGCACGCGGTACCGCTCCATCACCGCGCCCCTCCCGACGCCCACGCGCGCGCCGAGTGCCCCCGCGAGCTCCTGCACGTGCGGCGCGGCGCGCGGCGGGCGCGCGCAGCCCTCGAGCGCGAGCACGAGCGCGGCGGGGCCGAGCGGCGCCTGCGGGAGCGCGAGCACGGGGTGCGGCTGCGCGGCGGGGGGCGCGAGCGTGAGCAGCGTGTAGAGGCCCTCGGCGGTGCGGAGGAGGGCGGGGACGTGGGCGGGGATAAGCGGGCGCAGGAAGGCGAGGGTGTCTGCGGGGAGCAGGGCGGGTGCGGGCGCGGGTGGGGATGTGGATGTGGGTGGGGATGTGGATGTGGGTGGGGAGAGGAGGGAGGTCAGGTGCGCGATGAGTGCGGGGAGGTGTGCGGTCGGGAGGGACTTTGGGAGGGTTAGGTTGAGGAGCGGGAGGAGGCGGCTGAGGGCGCGCGTGAGGGCGAGTGCTGGTTCGGAGAGCAAGTACTGGGGTAAGAAGTTGTCAGGAATGTGTTGCTGGAATGGGGATAGAAGATGTGATGGAACACTCGCGCGGGGCACGAGACGTGTCTGCTGCACGTCTGTTACAGCAGCGCGAATGGCGCGTTCAGACGCGACTGACAGACCGCAGCGCAAAGCCGACGCTCGAAGTGGACGCGCTTCGCGAAGCGGTCCGCACGTGTCGAGGATAGGCGTCCGCTTCCGCCATCGGTACTGCGAAGGTGAGAACCCCACACAGGGACCGAGGTTCGACGCGCCCGGACGAGCGGGTGCCGGCCAGCTCTGTATGGGAAGTGTCTGACGGCACACCATTTCCCTGCCCAGGTGGAAAGGATCTTCCACAAAAGAATTGCGTGCACTGTCAAAGCGACGAAAGACTCACGGTGCACAGAACGACCGTTCCCATACAGAGATGACCGGAGGCGCCATTAAACGGCGGGAGTCACACCCGAGCTCGAGTCTCACGAGAAGGAGTCTGCGAGCAGACCCCGCGTGCGGAGAACAGACGAGAGAGGAAACTAGGTTGATGATAACCAAAGCAAGACATCATGTGGGGAGATCGACTCACGGCAATGTCGTGGATCAGGTCGCCCTTGCCGGCTTCGCGAAGGGCGTACGCAAGAGATGCCCCAGCGGCGAGCTTTGCGGCGCGGCCCCAGCGGAGACTGGCGCGGAGCATGGTGAGGTCGAAGAGGGCCTGCGCACGGGGCGCGAGACCCGGATGAGCGAGGCGCGCGGCGAGAGAACGAATGGACTCGTGCATCGTAAGCTTGGGAGCAGAACCTGAGTGCGTGCGGCGGGCGAAATACAATAGGAACATACCTTGTTGCGCTCATAGCGGGCTTCCTTTCCCTGGCCCGCAAGGTCCCAGCCTGACGCGCTGCGGATGCTCTTGAGCGTGGAAGGGCGGGTGTAGTCGAGGAAGTCGCGGACATAGGTGTTGTCAGCAAAGTCAGCAGCGGAGGTGAGGACGCTCTGGGAGGGATCAGCAAGGGTGCCGCAGGAGGTGCACACGGCAGAGCCGACGTCTGGACTCCATTCTGTGGGCTGGGCGCACTGGTGGCAGCGTCCAGCCATGACATGCGCGGCGGTGGAGTGAGCGTGCGGCAATGAGCACGCAGCGTGGCCGGCCCCCAGACATTGCAGCACGTAATGGCTGAGCAGGCTGGCGGTGGCGGGGGGGCACCAGACGACAGACAGGCGGGGCGAGGAAGGATCCAATTGGACGGAGGACGGTGCCTGCGCTCCAGTCGAGACCCTCTCCCCGGCCAGACCTCCCCACCTCCGTTTGGCCTCCAGCTTTCTCAGCTTCTATAAAGCATTTCCTTGTCGCATGTCCACGCCTTCACCTCACCATGGCACCCACTTCCCCTGTTGAAGAGCACCATGGCTTCCAGTCTCATACCTCCGTCGCCGTCAGGCGCCGTCTCTCCTCCAGCGTGAACGGCTCCAAGAAGCCCGCCTTTGTTAATTTCGTCAGCCTCCAGGTGCGCATAATTATCCTCCTTGTTTTCGCGCGCTAATATACCGCGTAGCCCATGTGGGTTGGTATCGCAGGCGCCGTCGTAAACAGTAATACTGGCTATGAGATCGCCATATCCATACACGACTCTGTGTACAACACCGACTTCTCGTCTGCCATCCTGCCGTACCAGAGTGATGACTCGGACAAGCAGAGCCAAGATATCGAAACCCATATCCTCAAGGTCATCCGCGAGTTCTGTCACGAGCACGCATGCAAGTTCCTCGGTGCTGGAGTAACTCTTGCATTGCTTCGCGAGGTCTGGCTTTATTCCGCTGCTTCGGAACATTTCCTGACGGTAGCACCAGTCGCCCAATCTCTGCACGCGCCTATGGCTTGAGCTAGATATTGTGCCCATCGTGTTCAATGTCAAGCCCTTCCATACCGACTCCATAACGAGGCCGAACATCAAACATCGCATATCTTCCACCACTGGCTCGTACGTGCCGTCGGGTGCCGAGACGCCCACCGTGTACGTCGACCCCACCGCCTTCGACCGCGGCAGCAAGAATTTCCTCTCCACTGGCGCCGTCGCACCGAAACTGCCGATCCCCCGCACGCTTGACGAACAGGCCGACTCGGCCGCCCGCAAATGTGTTATGTACTTCGGTCCCAACAACAACCCCCGCTTGAGCATCGGGCCCCGCAACCAAGTCGCCGTCGATGCAGGCGGTAAGATACATCTTATCGACGACCTCGATCAATACCGTAGCACGGTCAGCGCCGCGACTTGGGACGCCGTGACTCAGTTGGCGGATGAGCTCCGCGAGCGCAAAGTCAAGATCGCCTTCTTCTCCTCGACGCCCCAGGGCGGTGAGTGCCCCTTCCGTCCCCGCTGTGTTCCATGCCGACAGTAATTGACTGGTGCCTTGCTTCCCTGCCCCGCATTCCCAGGTGGCGTCGCCCTCGTGAGTACCCCGCATTCCGTTAGCTCATCCGCGTTGCTCATCCGCTATCTATATCCTTTCTCGATCGTAGATGAGACACGCGCTTATCAGATTCCTTACCGCATTGGACGTCGACGTCGCATGGTAAGCGTATTCCGCGTCGAAATTGCCCTCATATCCGTTTCTTCGCACATTGGAGCTGCGAGCGCGCGTCGCCTTCTCACCCTTTTCATCACCTGTCATTCGCGACAGGGATTTTCTCCCCTGTCTATCTCCTTGGTCGTGTCCTGCCATAATTGACTAACCTCCTTCCCACTCCCATGCGCGTGTAATCTGCAGGTACGTTCCGAACCCCTCGCCGTCCGTATTCCGCACAACCAAGAACAATCACAACATCCTCCAAGGCGTCGCACCCCCGTCACTCCGCCTCACGGACGAAGCGAAGGAGAACTTTGACGCGTGGATTTTGAAGAATGGCTTGCGATGGACGGCCGAGGGTGGCCCGCTGGCGCCTGGTGGCGTTGACATTGCTTTCGTAGGTGCGTAGCTTCCTTCCCTTTTCGCTCCTGCAGGAAACCCTTCCCTGCAGCCCTTAACTCCATCCACCCCTCCGCTTGTTCCGCATCATTGCCTGAGCCTTGACTGACGTGCGGCGATACACCTCGTCTAAATGTAGATGACCCACAAATGCCCGGGCTGATCCCGCTCATCCGCAAGGCGCGCCCTGAAGTGCCTATCGTGTACCGGTCGCACATCGAAATCCGGAGCGACCTCGTCCACAAGGCTGGATCGCCGCAGGAAGAGGTGTGGAAGTATCTTTGGAACAACATCAAGCTCGCGGATCTGTTCATCAGTGCGTATATGCGCGCTCTCGGCCGACGCGGAGACGCTGATGGGGATGTGCAGGCCACCCCGTGAACAAGTTTGTGCCGAGCGACGTGCCAATCGAGAAGGTCGGCCTGTTGGGCGCTGCCACCGACTGGTACGTCTATCCTGTTACCTTCCTTGTGTTTATATTTGTTCTGATCCGACGTGCGTTGCGAAGGTTGGACGGCCTCAACAAGCACCTCTCTCCTTGGGACACCAACTTCTACATGGGCGAGTTCCGCTCGCTGTGCGCGAAGGAGAAGATGTACGAGCTCGCGTGGCCCGCGCGGAACTACGTGATCCAGATCGCGCGCTTCGACCCGTCGAAGGGCATCCCGAACGTGATCGACTCGTACGCCAAGTTCCGCACGCTGCTCGCGGAGACGGGCAAGATCCCCGAGGACAAGATGCCGCAGCTGCTCATCTGCGGCCACGGCGCCGTCGACGACCCCGACGCGAGCATCATCTACGACGACGTCATGAAGATCATCGCGTCTGACGCGTACAGCAAGTACGCGGAGGACATCGTCGTGATGCGTCTGCCGCCGAGCGACCAGCGTGCGTATCTCTCCGCATTGTAGCCTGGCGCGCTTTTTTTGACCCTTGCGAATAGTCCTCAACGCGCTCATGGCGAACTCGAAGATCGCGCTGCAGCTGTCCACGCGCGAGGGCTTCGAGGTGAAAGTGTCCGAGGCGCTGCACGCGGGCAAGCCCGTCGTCGCGTCGATCACGGGCGGCATCCCGCTGCAGATCGAGGACGGCAAGTCGGGCTTCCTGTGCGACGTGAACGACAACGTCAGCGTCGCGAAGCACCTCTTCGCGCTGTACACCGACGAGGTGCTCTACCAGCGCATGAGCGAGTACGCGCGCACGCATGTCTCCGACGAGGTCGGCACCGTCGGCAATGCCGCGGCGTGGCTCTACCTCGCGACAATGTACTCTCGTGGGGAGAAGGTCCTGCCGCACGGGCAGTGGATCAATGATCTTATGCGCAAGGAGACGGGACACCCGTACGTTGAGGGTGAGACGCGGCTGCCGCGTGGGCAGGTGGATGTGGTGGGTTAGGCTCAGGTACTGGAAAGGAGGGGCGGTGTAAGATCCTTGGTTGTGTAGCGATATCATTTGTGCGCGATGGACTGTCAATTTGTTAGCTACCCTGTACGATTTTTGTCTAGAGGAATGGAAATGGGAATAGGAAGGGGAAAGGGGATTGTAGATGTGGAATCCGGCGCGATGGTGTGATGAGCTTTGACTCTGGGACAAAGTTGGATTGGAGATCGAGCCAAGTGCTCGGACATGTGCTTGGCCTCTTGGACCTGCCGACAGCGCGAGCCTCGAGGCGTCTCTTTGCGTGTGTTTTGCAGCAGCCTCCGATCCTAACACAGACAAACAACCACCGCACGTGCGCGCGCTCGTAATTGCAATTTCCAAATTTTGCCGCGCCGCAAGGACTAGACTTTCGCAGCCGGCGCACTGCAACACTACAAGCTCGCGGGCACCCCGCACGTACGACCCGCGCCATGTCGACCACGCTCCCGCTGTTCTGGAATCTGTCGTCGGCGAACAAGAAGGAGCGCCTCGCCGCGTCCGTGAAGCTCATCAGCACGCTCGAGAAGCTGCAGGCGGGGTTCGTGCCGAAGGAGACGACGGGGTCGGAGAGCGATGCTGACGACCGTGATGAGGAGAGTGGCGAAGAGGTGAACGGCGACGAAGATGAGGACGAGGACGAGATGGACGACGGGGAGGGAAAGACGAAGAAGACGACCAAGGAGGACGAAAACAGGCTCAACGCGCTCAACGCGAGCGATGTGTCGTACTCGATTCGCAGATTGGTGCGGGGGCTCGCAAGCCCGCGCGAGAGCAGTAGGCTCGGGTTCGCCGTCGCGCTCACCGAAGTGCGTCTGTATTTTCGCCTGCTGATCTGCACCTGCTCACGTCCATGTCTATGCGCACAGTTGCTCTCGCGCATCGACACTGTCACCTGCGCACAGATCCTCTCGCTCATCCTTGATGCGTCGCAGACGCAGGGCTCCATGTCCGGGCAAGAAGAGCGCGACGTGCTCTTCGCGCGCCTCTTCGGCCTCACGTCGCTCATCCGCTCCGGCCTGCTCGTGCGCGCGCAGCCGCTGCCCTCCTCAGGCTCCGCCTCGCCCTCCGCGAGCAGCCTCGCAGCGTACACGGACGTGCTTGCGCAGCTCCTTGCGCTCGGCGAGGCCAAGTCGTTCCTGCGCGAGAGCGCGTGGTGGACGCTCGGGCTGGCGCTCGATGCGCTCGCGGAGAGCGACGTGCCGTGGAAGGACGACGCTGTGCGCGCGACGCTTGAGGCTGTGTTTGGCGAGCTCAAGGCGTGGTCACCCGAGAAGCTCGCGGTTGCGCTGCAGATGCAGCGCTTGTGGCCCGAGCGCGAGTGGAAGAAGCTGCTTGCGCCGACGCTGAAGCATGGCGAGGTGCTGCATACGGGGAACTTGGTCATTGTGTCGAAGATTCTGAAGGTGCGGCGCTCTGGGGGATATTTGTTTGTTCGACAGGTGGAAAGCTGATATATGCGCGGCAGGATGTAGCGGTGGATGAGGAACATGAGGCACCGGTTAAGGGGCGCGTGTGGAAACCTCAGGTGCACTATGTATGGGGGATGCTCTTGGACGAGCTATTACCCTCAGCGGACAGTAAGGCCGCTCCTAAGGGCTCCTTCCAGGAGTTCTTCCGTATAGTTGTAGACGGTACGCCCGCTCTCTGCACACTCACTGGTTTTTCAACTTATCGCTTCTGGGTCGCAGAGTCCCTCTTTGCATCGTCCGCCTCGATGGAGCGAAAATACTGGGGCTTCGAAATATTCCAAAAAGCGCTACCGCGCGTCAAAGCCGCCGACCTGCCCATGCTGTTCACGAAAAACTTCATGCGGACGTGGATCAACCACCTCTCGCACTACGACCGCTACCTGCACAGCTTCGCGAAGCAAATCGTGCGTCCGCGCCCCGCGCGCTCGCGTTTTCCCGTCATGTCCGCGCGCTGAATCATGCGCCCTTGGCTTCTGCAGGCGAACGATATCCAAGCGGTCGTGCAAAAAGACCCCACGAACGGGTTCCCGTTCATCCTGCAACTCACCGGTGCGCATGGGAGCCAACAATTCGATAAGCTCACGCGCACGAAGACCGTCGAGTCTATACTGGGCACCATGGACGTTGCGGGCATCAAAAGCTATATCGGGCACTTACTGTCGCAAGTGAACGAAGCGGATAGCGAAAATCAGTACGTGATAACTGAATTTTGTCTGTTATGCAGCGATGGTGACATTCGCGTGACGGCGCAGGGATGACGTGCAGGTCATTCAGTCCCGGCGCTCGTGGATTATAGACCAGTTCGCAGGGCTTGTCAGAAACGGCGCGATCCCGAAGGATGATGAGTGGATAAAGCTCATCCTCGACTGGCTCGCCGCGCATGGTCTGTTTGTCCTGAAGAAAAAGACCGAGAAGAGCCCCTTCATCGCGGTATGTTCTTCATTTCCCTACTGTTTCATTACGTACTTGCTCATCGTGCGAGCGCACAGCTGCATGTAGCTCCCTCGCCTCCCTTCTCCGACGACCTGCGCAAGCAGTGCCGTACGCGCCTGCTCAGCTGCCTCGCAGAACTCACGACACAGTCGACGGTGGTGAAGACCAGCGCCGACAAGTCGGAGAAGCTCGCGGGCGTCGCCTCCGACGGCGAGTTCTGGATCGCCAAAGTCCTGGAGACGATCGACCAGTTGAACAAAGACGCCAAGCATGTGGAACCGATGGCTGAGTTCGACGAGGAAGAGAAGGCGCTGCATGAGAAGGCGCGCGAGCTGGTGGCGCGGCTGAAAAAGGTACGCGTTTGTGCTTATGTGGGGGGGCTCGTGGCTGATGGCGACGATCAGGTCACTGGCGACCAGCATGAAGCAGCGAGAGGTGCCGAGCTTCTGCTGCTCTCGTCTCTACTGCAACAGTATGCGCAGGACGAAGCGGAGGGCGCCGACACCGAGTCTTTGGAGGTACATTCATATTCTTATTACATATTCACAGGCTGACATGTCGTGCGTAGGCCTGCATTGATGGCGCGTCGCGCCTCTTCCCCGAATCGAAGAAATCGAAGAAGGCACGCAAGTCCGCCGCCGCAGACCCCGATGCGGAACCCGAGCCTGAACCGATAGACGTGCTCGTCGACACTATCATTGGGTTTTTGGAGAAGGCTACCTCATATATGCGCGCGGTGGGCAACCAGAGCTTCTCGCTCTTGAGTGGGTCTGTGAAGGAGAGCACCATCGACTTGATCCTTTCGGTGAGCGCAGTCTAGGATTGTTTTCACCGACCGTCGATTTACAATTTCTGTAGCAACTTGAGCGACGTGATCCGAAGGACCTCGCTGCCGATGACGATGACGAGGAGATGGAGGTAGATGAGGAAGACAGTGAGGACGAGAAGGACGAGGACGATGAGGAAGAGAGTGACGAGGATGATGAGTCGGAAGACGAGGATGAGGACGAGGACATGGGCGATGAAGAGGAGGACCCGGAACTTCGAAAGAAAATCATGGACGCGCTCCGAGCTAATGGCGTCGAGCCCTCTACCGGACTATCTGACGATGAAGAGGAAGAGGAGGAAATGGACGACGACCAGATGATGGCGATTGACGACCAGCTCGCGCAAATCTTCAAAGAGCGAGCAAAGGGCAAAGGGAAAGGTTTGTTTTCCCTTGCTCAGAATGTGCTAGAAGCCGATAGCAGTCACACAGATGAGAACGTTCAGCGGGAGGCCACCCACTTCAAGAACCGTATTCTTGACCTTCTGGAGATCTTCATCCGGAGACAGCCTACGAACCCCCTTATCGTTCGGCTCATCGTCCCTTTGATCGGTCTGGTCTTAGGCTCGGGCTCGGATGAGACCCAACTATCCACTAAAACTGCCGGTATCCTGCGCTCACGCATTAGCAAATTGAAGGAAGTGCCGACATCAGCGGATAAGAAGGATGTCACGGAAGCCTTGAAGGAGCTGCACACCCGTGCGCGGAAAGTGCATTCCGCGGACGCCTTGGCCACGATCAGCCAATGCAGCCTCTATCTCGCCAAGATTCTACTCCACCAGCAGTCCGAGGAACCTGTGCTGGAGGTCTACCGCGAGTCCTTGACGGACTTCGTCACACGCAAGGCATCGGATCTAAACACCAAGTTCTTCGATGACTTCATCAAGCGCTATCCTGGCGTCGCATGGAGCCTGCGCAAAGATCTCCTCGACCTCTCCGAGAAGGCCGTGAACACGTATCGTCAAACTCAGGTGTTCCACCTCCTCGAGACGCTGCTGAACCAACTTCCTTCCTCTGTAAGCTATAATTACAAGAGTAACCAAATATGCGATGCTAATAAAATATACAGGGCACACTGCCAGAAGAAATCCTGTCATTCATGCCCACCCTCCGCGAAAACTTGTCCCGCACAATATCCAAGGCTTGCGATGAAACTTCGACCACGCCCGCTCATCTGAAAGACGTGTTCAAGCTCGCTCTACTCGGCGTGCGCCAAACGAAGCGCGTGGCTCCGAAACTGGAGGATATCGCCCGCATATGGAAGCCTGCGACATGGACTGAGCTCCAAGCGAAATTGGGGGCGAACGAGCGGCTCAAATCGTCAACGGCTCTGGGGGGTATGTGTAAACAAATTATCCAAATGACGCAAGCACAAGAAGGGAAGAAGGGGAAGAAGAGCGAGAAGAGCGAGAAGGTTGAGAAGAGCGGGAAGGGCGAGAAGGGTGGCGAGGCGGCGAAGACGCAGGGCAAGCGGAAGATCGTAGATGGGGAGGAGGCTCCGTCGGTGAAGAAGGTCAAACGGACGAAGTCGAAAAAATAGTCGTTCTTCCTCTAGAGTGTCACGGTGTCGCTTTTCAGGGAATCTACGGTTATGCGGAGCTCCTGCAAGGAAGCTGCGATGTCTGGAGATGTCCCGTTCATGCATTGGGTTAGTAGTCGGCCTGCTTTCCGCAATCTTGGGGAGGTGGATAAGTATAACTATGATTGGTGTGGTCTTTTTTAAACACTCACTTATTGCGCTTGTTGCGCTCCTCTACTAGCACACGCAACTTCTCAGCTTGGGATGATGCCGCACCCAAGATGCCTTCAGGCAGTCCGGCGAGCCGCGCGCACTCAATTCCAAAAGACCCAGTCGCAATCCCAGGAGTGAGTCTATAAAGGAAAGTAATCTCCCTCACGCCATTGACCCTTGTGTCTTCTGTGAAGCCCATGTGGAGATTTTGAATACCATTAGGAAATCGACGCTCCATCTCCGTGGCGACGAGTGGGTAGTGCGTGATAAAAAGTGTCTTGCATCGCTTCACTTCTACGAGGTGCTGCAAGACAGCTTGCGCTATTGCCATCTACCATGATAGTTTGTGAGCATTCCGTGGAAAGACAGGTCTGATGAGCAGCTTACTCCATCAAAGGTTGATGTGCCCCTCCCAAGTTCGTCGAGGATGACGAGGCTCTTGGACGTAGCATTGAGCAGAATATCGCTTGTTTCCGACATCTCGACCATGAAAGTCGACCGCCCTCTCGCTAACTCATCCGATGCTAAAACGAGCTCAGATTAGAAATAAAACGAAGATAGAAGCATGTTGTGCTCACCTCCCATCCTTGTCAGCACCCCGTCAGATAAACTTAGAGTAACTTCAGTCGCGGGGACATAAGACCCGACTTGGGCCATGATAGCAATGAGAGCTACCATCCTCACCGCAGAGCTCTTGCCGCCCATATTGGGACCGGTAATGATCTTACTTCTCGAATGGTCGACGCCACCCATTCGGATATCGTTGGAGATGAACGGGTCGGATAAGAGTGCTTCGACCATGGGATGGCGCCCGCCGACGATGTGCAGCTTGTCGATCTCGGTGAAGGCGGGTTTCACGTAACCTTGGCTCGCAGCAACTTGAGCGAGGCTGTCAAGGCAGTCGATGATTGCAAGCTTGTTCACGGTGTCGCGGAGAATTGCGTAGTGATTCTGAGTGATTTCTTCCAGGAAGGAGAGATACGCCGCGCGTGCTTCCGCTTGCAGGATCTCTTGCAGGCGGTGGCGCTCTTCGACCTTCTCTTTAACTTTGGGCGGCCTGTATCTGCGAACTTTCTTCGTGCTGTGTGATGGATTAATGACGATTTAACGGCATTCGGTGCTGATGTTTACCTAGAGATCACGTTCCAGTCGATAGGTACGATACGGTCATCGGCTCTGGACACCTCTATGAGATACTGCGATACTTATGAGCTGGAATGAACCATGTATCATCAGTCGATGCCGTACCTCTTCCCCCGCTACCGTTGTCCATTGCAGAGACGGCCTCTTCAAGATTCTCCTGACTAAAAGAGGTAAATTAACAACAAAGCGCCGACCCGCTGTATAACGTTGGACTTACTTGACTTCAGCTCACCATCGAGCTCGAGCTCATTGTGTTGAATAGACTTCTCGTTCACATGTCATATATCTGCCGAAGACTCTAAAACTTCGAGACTCACCGATTTCGCGTCTGCAACCTTCGGATACTTTTCGGAATCAATCCAGAGAAGATCCATGTTCCCTTCCGAAGCATGTTTCAAGAAAATGTCAGCTATGACACTTTGTATGGGCTCGCGTAGTTTCGGAAGGGCGAAAAAGATGTCGTTGAGGATTGGCGACTTAAAGCCTACATCCGATGGATTATCCCCAAACTCGGAAAATGTAGTTGCTACTTTGTTAAAGGCAGGCAAAAGAATGGCTAGTTCTTTTGATGTGCACTATAGAAACCCCTTAGCTTTCATGGGAATAGATGCCTGGCAGAAGTCCTACCTTGCCGTACTGAATCCTGCACAGCCCTTTAGCAAGGTCCGGTAAGCCCTTCAAAAGATCCCGCATTCGAACCAATGGAATGGCGGGGCTCTCAACTATCTCTTCCACTGCATCTATGCGTTCTTGTAGCAGCCTTCCCGGATAGAATTTAGCGGAGCTCTGAGAGTAATGGAAATCGACTGACCGCATATCCACCAGCGGTTTTCCCACCCAATTCCGCAGTAACCGAGAGCCAAATTTCGTCCGAGTACGATCCAAAATCCACATGAGAGATCCTCTCTTCGTATAATCCGTGTCATTCTGATATATCTCTCTGTAGTGGGGGTTAGAAAGCACGTGGCAAAGCAGGATATTGGAGCTCACAAATTCGTTAGGGTATTGCCATTCAAGATCATATGCGCTTTCGTCGTAAACACGCTGAAGAAGCGAGTGGCCAACAACGCATCTTCAATACCAAATGCGGAAAGATATTTTATGCACTGGGCAAGGGCTACGGTGACCGGATGGGGGAAATCAGTGATGGTAGCCATGAGTCTGCCTAAACGGTTTGTCAGTATTGAACGAATTAAAAGGGGGGCATCTATCTACCCGACGTGAAGCTCTCCGAAGCGTTGGGTGCCTGCGTTTTTCGAGTGTAAAATTCGGATAAGGACTCGAATGCTTCGGTGTAGGGCATCTGCGTTTTGTATCTCTCTATCCGGATATTGTGTTCAAAGGTCGAGTTGCTATTCGCAGACAGTTCAGCATCCCTTATAATGACTTTAAATAAACATCTCACCCGGCGAAATGGGCGAGCATGCGTTCTGTGGGCTTGCTGAGCTTCGTCTGCGGTAGCAACAGTTCCGCGGGTTTCGTATGTATCATCCTGGTCTATTTCGAAGATCAATACGTAGCGGAGGAACATTGACATGGCATATACCTCGAGTTCCGTGCGCATATGCCCATCTTTAAGATGTGTCAATGCAAGCAGCACGACGATTGTGGAAAGTCTTGCCTTCGAAGTGGTCCCAGGTAACCTCTCCGGTGCTCGGACAAAGGACAATCATCCCTATTGCCACCTTCTCGTCCACACCCATCCCTCCACGAAGTTCTTCTACCAAACACATCAGCAGAGGCGCTGATCGGTCAACGTCGTCGACAGAATCTAATTCATCGACAAACCTATACGTAGACGGAAAATAGATAACGGTGAGGCAATGTAAAACAGATAGGAGACGAGCAGGCTCCTCACGTTGCGGCGGTATATAGATGAGTAAGAACGCGTTCGAAGGGTGCATTACGATTGTCGCCGACTTTCTTCAGCGCAGCAGTCTCAGTCTGTTCGACTATACCGACCTTATACCCCTTAGACAGTAACCTGGACTTCATTAGTCAGAACGACTTAGCACGAAGGAGTGGGCAAGTCACCGTACTTCTTGAGATGGATATCTCGTCGGTGGACCGGTATTGATGCAGTGTCAAAATTCCGGTCAGGATAACAGACAATACCCAGCTCCTTTCCGGCAACCTATAGAGAGAGTCTAGAAGACGCACTTGAGAAGATTGTTGGACCTTACCTTCGCATCCTCTCCAAAGAACCTGATTTTGTACCCGACTTCGACCATAAGCAATATGCCTGGATGCTTCTGCTTGAGGCTCCGGACCTGCCAGCGCAATTGATCATAAGTATGCATATAATGTGTTGATCTCTAGTACATACTTGCTGCTCTAATGCCGTGTATGGTAAGCCGCTGGGACCTAGTTCTTCTGGCGGTTTCTTGGTCCGCTTGGGCGCCGCCTTCACTGCCTTTGCTTTCCCCTTTCCCTTCTTGCCCGCCTTATGCGAGAACATCTCCTCCAGCTCTTTGAACTTGTCGTCGGACTCGCTCTCGGACGCGTCGGATCCTCCCTCGGCCGCTCCAGCACCGTCTACCTCCATAACGTCCGACTCGGCCTCGCTCTCGCGCGGCTTTCGAATGAAAGCGCTGTTGTCTTTAAGCAGTTTCTTCGCGAACTGCTGCCGCCGCTTCTTCCGCGCGTCTTGCTCTTCCACGCTGCGCTCCGGCTGGACAGGGGACTCGCCAGGAGTCGCAGGATTGAAACGCCATTGCTCGGCCGCACCTCCGCTACTTCTCACAGGAGTCGTGGGCTCAGCTGCTCGCTCGGGTGGGGGAGATGGCGTGCCAGGGAGAAACAGATTCGCTTGAGTCCTTTGCTTCTTTGTCGGCCGCTTCGCCTCGTCCTCAGAGTCAGTCAGGTCGATAACTATAGGCGAGGATGGTCGTTTCGCTGGCGATGATGCCTGAAAGAAGGAAGAAATCATAGGCTGCTTCATGGGCCCAAGCTTGCGGCCCTTGCCCTTAGACATGGTGGCGGACGCGGTCGACGTGGTGGTGGTGAGAGGAGCGCTGACTGACGCGCTCAAGACGCCGCGACGCGCCACGCCGACGCGTGACCCCCGTGACCTCCGAGGCCCCTCCGCGGAATTTCACCAAGTCGACCGAACGCCTTCGTTCGCGCGTTCTCATACATTACCATGCAGGCTGCTCGGCTGGCTCGTTCGCTCTCACCCCTCGTTGCTTCGACATGCCGTAGGCGCGTTTGGGACTCGCCCATGCGGTTCCACCTCCGGCGCTATGCGACACCGCAGGGCGCCGCGCCGGCCACGGCTACCAATCGTACGTGCCGACTCTCCCTACACGATTCAGATTGACCTTCAACGCGTGATACAGGTGCGGAGGCTACTCTGAAGCGGTTCTGGAAGACCGTCGACGTGGAGAAGCGCGGGGACAGCCTGGCAGTTACGCTTGATAAGCGGCCGCTGAAGACGCCCTCCGGCAACCAGCTGCTCATTCCACAAGAAAAGAAGCTTGTAGCAACGTTGATCGCGACGGAATGGGAGAACCAGGAGACACTGCTGAAGCCCCATGCGTTGCCTATGACATCTCTCACGGCTCGTGCGATTGACAATATGAGAGACGAAGCTTCGAGGGCGGAAGTACGTGCCGCCCTTCTGAAGTACCTGGACACTGACACCGTCTGGTGAGTCGCGTATTTCTGGCCTTTGACAATCTTGCTTATTGTCACTTAGCTTTTACTCGGACGAGCCTCCACCGCTTGTGCGCCTGCAGCAAGAGCACTGGGACCCCCTCCTCGACTGGGTCCGCAAGACGTTCGACGTCGAAATCCAGACTTCCGAGTCCGTCATCTTCTTCTCCCAACCCGAAGAAACAAAAAAGAAGCTTGATGAGGTGCTGAGCAAGTTCGACCCTTGGCAAATGGCTGGTGCGTGCTCGCTTACCATGTCGGAGCCTGTGGTCTGTCTCTTATGCATATGTTCTTGCCTAGCCATGGAACGCGCGACGTACACGACCAAGTCTTTCCTGATCGCGTTGGCTCTCGTACACAAACACCTCACTGCAGAGCAAGCTGCGGCCGCCGCGCAAGTGGAGGTCGCAAGTCAGATTGAGCGTTGGGGCGAGGTCGAGGACTGTACGTGATCTTTGTCCCTCACTTCTTGCGAATATGAATGACACGACTCTCCAGCGCATGACGTTGACTACCACGACGTGCGCCGCCATCTAGGCAGCTCGGCATGTCTGCTCGCGAACGTGTAACCCCCATACATAGACATATACTTACCTCACCATCTAATCATCATCTCAACTCATGCATCACGAGTTCATGCAACGGCTGTATTGTCTAGGCCAGGGTCGAAGCCCTTTGGAAATACTTGTCGCACATTGACATTAATTCTGGTCGTGCTCAGATATTTCGCATATGGTGCCCATCCCTCATCTCCACCCTCCATTGATCGCAGGTACTTTGGGAGCGTACCTTCCAATATTCTTGGGACGCCTGAATGAAAGGTAAATTGAAATACAGACTTTGATGCAAAGAGTTAGCACGGACCATGGTAAGCTCTCCGACATGCCGGCCCAGACATGATGACTACGTCCCCAGAACGCAGCAAGATGGGCACAGGGGGGACATCGCGCGTCAAGCCGCCGATGAGGAATACAGCTGCATTGCCCAAGCTAGGAGGTATCTTTTCGGTATGATGTACTTATTTTGCAGAGGTGAATTAGGACTCACGAGATTGACACCAAGGGAGACGTCGCGCATACTTCGGAGCGGTCGACATGCCCCATCAGCGTGTCTTTCGTTTGATAAAAATTCACAATGCCTGCATCTGGCTCTGGACATGGCAGTCAACGTCATATCCCGAAACGATGGACCTTCAGCTTACCGTAACTTTCCGTCCATGTTTCCCAGTCGGGGCCCCCGTCTCCCCACCCCTCACCGTTGTCGGCGGAGTAGACGTCCGTCCAGTCCACATTATGGACAGCTTCTTTGCACACCGTTCTTGCAGTGTCCCCGATCTCCTGCTGCCCCTTCGAGAAATCATACTGCTTCGTTCCCCAGTGGTAATACCACCCAAGGTTTGCCCAGCGCAATTTAGGAACGAGATCCGACGTAGTCATGGGTGAAGCCGTCTGCGAGGGCGAATATGGCAGTTTCGGCGTATCTGACAACGATGAATATGTCGAAGGTGAAGCTGGGGTGTTGGAAATGAGCTGACGAGGGCCCGGCGGCTCTGACATTGTACATGTCTGCGGTTCCACAGACGATGCACGGGGTTGAACGACTTCGTCATCAATGTCATGACTAGATGTAAGCAGGGATGAGTTCCACAAGCCTTCCTGAGGCAGAAAGTAGTGGGTGTCGAGGTTTGTCTCGTTAGGGTACCGCGCTTGGTCTGCCAGTGCCCATTTTACGAGCTCTCGCTGTGTCTCATGCGGCACGAAAGAAGGCAGAAGGACGAGGCCTTTGACGCGCATCAATTATCATTTACAACTTGAACGTGCAGAAGCACGGTACACACCAGGGATGCGCGGCAGTACGAACGCCTTCCTCTTCCTGACGCGATCGCTCGAGTCGCTCGTCCCCGAGCCGCCCAGACCGATCTCCCGGAACTCCAAGGCAGATGCATTCCCTTTCCAAATGCCTGCTTCTACCTCTGCGGCCCTTCCATCGTCCAGCAGGGCCAGGTCCAGCACATCCGCAAGATCAGGCGGCGGGAAGCGCGCTTTGTACTTTTTCTCTGCAGCACGGAACGGCGTCCATCCCTCTTCGATGTCCTTGCTGCGATTCCTAGTCGTCTTGAGGTACTGCCTGCGCGCCTTCTTGTAGGCGGAGCTGGTAGGGTCAAGGAGCGGGGAAGGCATGGGCCAAACAGGTGGCAAACAGCGGTAGAGTGATGTAAGGCCGGGGCGACGCGCGCGGGGCCGGCACGCATTCTCCCTCCGCCAGTAATAGTCTTCTGAATCCGCACTCTGCTCTTGCGGATCGGAAGTCTCTCTCATGTCGTTGTGGCTGCCCCGCTCCCCACCCTCTCTTCTCATCCGACACCAGGCGCGCCAGTTCCACCCTCTACACCCCCGTATAATCTCTACCTACCATCTGCGTAATTACCCGCTCCCGACGCCAGCGCGCCCCCTCGCGCGTCTCCAGAGCACAAATGCTGCCAGCAGTACCACCACGAACACCACATCGTCAGCGGTAGCTGACCCCGAGAAAAGCGCATCCGTGAAGCCCACGCCACCGACACCGAAGGATGAGCCGAAGGAGGCCCTCATGAAGAGGGTGTGGAAGAAGGTGAAGCACGAAGCGCGGCATTACTGGGACGGCTCGAAGCTGCTCGCGAAGGAGGTGCGCATCTCCGCACGGCTGCAGTGGAAGATCCTGCACGGCGAGAGCTTGACGCGCCGCGAGCGCAGACAGGTGCGTCGGTCGTCTTGTGCGCGTTTTTGTGTGCTGACATCCGAGGCGGATGTGGTCTAGTTGAGGCGCACGACGCAGGATCTGCTGCGCCTGATACCCTTCGCGGTGTTCGTTATTGTACCGTTCATGGAGTTCCTCCTGCCTGTGGCACTGAAGCTCTTCCCGAACATGCTCCCGTCGACTTTTGAGGACAAATACGCTGCTGTTAGTTTTCATTCTGCGCGCCCACCTTCCCATTCTAACCGAGAAAGTAGGAGGAGAAATCCCGCAAACTCCTGCGTGTCCGCATCGAAATGGCCAAATTCCTCACCGAAACGCTCCGCGAATCCGGGCTCAAAGCCAACGCGCACATCGTTGGCAGTGACGCTTTCAAGGAGTTCTTCCGCAAGGTCCGCTCCACCGGTGAAAAGCCCTCCGCACAGGACGTCATCAACGTCGCGAAGCTCTTCGACGACGATCTCACTCTGGACAACCTCTCCCGCCCGCAGCTCGTCTCGATGTGCCGGTACATGGGCCTCAACGCATTCGGCACGGACAACTTCCTCCGCGGCGCGATCCGCGGGCGCCTGCTCCAACTCCGGCGCGACGACCAAGCCATCGAAGCCGAAGGTGTCGACGAGCTGAGCACGGCGGAGCTGCAGGCTGCCTGTGCGAGCCGTGGTGTTCGGACTTTCGGTGTCAGCCCCGCGCGCCTCCGCGAGGAGCTGCAATCTTGGATCGAGCTGCATCTGCACAATCGGGTCTCTGGTGTCTTGCTTATTTTGGGCCGTGCCTTCAACTTTGACCGCGTCGCTGGCGAGGACGAGCATGGGCCGAGTTCGGTCATTAAGAGCTTGGAACATGTTATGAGTGGTCTTCCTGACAACCTGGTTTGTCTCCCGTCGTTGGTAACGAATCGGAGTTTTGTATGGCTAACATGCATGGTAACTATAGCTCAGCGAAGCCGAACTGGAAGTCGACTCGGACAAGGCATCGTACAAGCAAAAGCTCGATGTTCTCCAGCAACAGGAGGAACTTATCGAGGACGAACAAGAACAGGAACAAAAGGAAGAGGATGCCCGTCGTGCAAAGCGCGAGGCGGAGGAGCGCTCCAAACGCGAGGAGGAAGTGCTTACCGCCGAGTCGCTTTTGCCTGATTCTGAGGTATGCTGCCGTAGCCGTTATGTCTTGGTCGACATAACTCAGAACATGGTTCGTATCATAGCTTCACCCTGAGAAGTTCGAGGAGGAAGACGCACGGATGACTTCGGAACAACTTACGGAACTCGGTGAAGCACTGTCGATTTTGTCTGCTAAGTCCAGTGTCCTCAAGGAACGCGACGAGCTGCGTGCTCTTATGGAGGAGAACTCGCAAGCCGAAACCGAAGAGGTAGGATCTTCTCAATATTCCGCTTGTCATGTTGCTGACTTGACGTGCACAGGATGACAAGTCTCCTTCGGCCGCCCTGGTAAAGCGCATCCGCAGCATGCTCACGAAGATCGACAAGCAGCTCGAGGAATACGATGCGCGCGTCGGCAACACGCTCCAGATGATCTCATGCGATCCGCAAGGCCGTATCTCGGCACAGGACCTCGAGAAGGCGCTCGCCGTGATCAAGCACAGGCCCGACGACGATGTTATCCAAAATGTCATCGAGAAGCTCGACGTGGACAAGGACGGCTACGTGGAACTCGAGCACGTGCTTGGGCTTGCTCGGGAGGAAGGCCTTGGTAAGCGCGTTGTGCTGCAAATCAGGAACCAGGTAGCTGATTGGCTCCGTAGGCATCGTCGTGGACAACGAAGCGCAGTCTCTTATTGGCCAGGGCCGAGAGCTCAAGGACACCTCGAAGCCTCGCAAGGAGGATATCGTACAGGAATAGATAATCCACCCCATTTATTGTTAGCTAGCATCACTATAGATCCATCTCACCGCACGCATGCATTATTGTCTCCGAGGGAAGGAAATCTCTATGTGGGGTCGCGCGAACATCCAAGCTGTCTCGTTCGTATGGTAGATACAGTGCAGTGGAATCCAGAGCATCAAATCAATCGCAGAAGCATCGTCGCACTCGTCATCGTCACCGCTTCTCGTCAGCCTTGGCCTCCGAAGGCGCACTTTTCTGCGCCCTCTTCTCCTTGTGCTGCTGCCGCCGCATCTCGCGCTTCGCTGCTTTTGCTTCTTTTTCTTCCTTCTCGGCTTCCTCTAGATGTGCCTGCTGCACCTCCTTGTCGTCCTCGCTGTCTGCGCGTTCGGCCCACCACCGGCCGGCCTGCAGAGCGAGCACGCCGGTGAGCGCGACGCTGCAGACGAGATGCGACGACGCGAGCTCGAGTGTCGGCGCCTTCAGGGCTTTGGGGAAGTCATCATTGGGGCCGTGTTCAGGGAGTGAGGGAAAGTTGGCGAGGAGCGCTGGGGGTAGATGCATGAAGCGTTGATACGATCTGAGATGTGGAAGACGTACTTGGGATAACAGAGTACAGGTAGAAGACGATGGACGTCACGTAGAGGACTGCATCCCCATCGCGTCAGGCTCGTCCAAAATGAAGCACTGGAGGAGTGACACGTACAGATGCTGCCGCCATCAAACATGATATTGCCCGCCTCGCCATCGCGCAAGCTCCAGAGGATGGTCACTGCGCCCAGCGCGACCACGGCACATATCGAGTATGCGAGGTACGGCGAGCCCTTGAGGATGATATGATAATACGACGCCGCGGTCCACAGATTCGCATCCGTCACGGGTGCCTTCCAAAGCGTGAGCGAGTCCGCGATCCAATGGGTAAACAGCAGGCCTGCGAAGACGTGCCCAAATGTGCAGATGGGCGCGGTCAGTGCGAATTCGCTCACGCGAGTGCGTCCGCGGGCTCACCGAGAAGAAAGGACGTGACGCCGATAACTGCGAGCTGGCGGAGGGCCATGACGGGGATGGGGGAGAAGGGAAGCCTGTCCTTGCGGACGCGTACCGTTCGGCTTGGCCTGTGATATGGCCTGCGTCAGTCTTCATTTACCACGGCCCGCGCCCGACCCCCGGCCCGCCGCCTGCCTCTCTGAGCGCCGCTCGCCCGGCCTTGCCTCTTCCCTCCTTCCCTCATGCTGTCCCTCACACTTTCGCTGCGCCAGACCGCCGCCCGACGCGCAGGACGATGCACACCACGCAGCTGCGCCCGCGCGCTGTCGGCAGCGGCGTCATCTAGCGGCGCTGGCACCCACACGCCCTGGTTCGTAGACGAAGAACCCGCATACCCTAGGCGTCAGGTGCCCCCGCACATGCCTCTCCGGCGCGCTGAAGCCACCACCACCCTCGCACCTCTCCCCGCCGACGTACCTCCACAGATCCGCACGCTCCACACTGCCCTCGCACAGTCGCCGAACCTAGAGCCCGGCGCCCTGCTCGTGTGCGAACCGCTGCCGACGCCCCCTGGTCCCCCGCTGCCTGAGGCCATGCCTAAGGGCAGGCGGCGAAGGGGGCGGACATATGTGGGGGAGGGTGTGCAAGAGCCGGGTGGGATCTGGAACTGGATTGTCATTGCCCAGGTGCGTCTTCGTCGTGCGTCTGTGATACGCGTCGTTTATTGAGCTTCTGTGTACTTTGCAGGTCAAGGAGGGCACGGAGAAGCGGGGCGCTATCGAGTCCGTCATGCGGCTTGTCAGGAAGACGGTGCGTTCTTTTCCCGTGTCCGGTAGTGCGGGTGCATAGGTGACTCATGCATGTGCTGCAGCTGTCGTCCGCGCAACCGCCTCTGACGTTGCCCTTGAACTCGCGGAGGGCTATCAATGACGGGTGGGCCATGCTCGATGCTGGAGACTTTGCTGTGCATGTCGTGAGCGGCAGCGCGCGGGAGAGGTTTTTCAGCAATCGCGAGAGCTGGTGAATTCCGTCATCTTTCCTCAGGAACCCTCGCAGTTTTCGTACGTAGCCTACACATAAAATAATCATAGCTTACCCCATTTCAGTGTACCACTATCAGAGTCCAATTTGTGGAGGGGGTCTTTAATTGCCTCGACTTGTGCAGCACATACGTATAGGCATTGTTCATCGCAATGATTTGACCTCAGTCAAGGAACACACTTAAAGAACCTTAGTAGCGGCCATGCGTTGACACTATCCTGACTTGGCTCTCGTTCTTGGTACCTGCGATAGAATTGAACCCGCGCCGCGCGATACGGTGGACCGAGGCTGCGATGGCGTAGACAATACCCATCAAACCTGTTCAAGATTTTCTACCATACGATGAGGAAACCTCTGCTATTTCAGCTGAAGATGGTGAGAAGTGGAGGCTTTCGTTGATCTCGACGTGGGCGACAATGAACGGCGACATTCGTAATTGGTCAGCTTGTTTATGAGACTAGATCCACTTATGTTTTGCACGCAGTTAGTTCCGTTGTCAATAGTAATGAGTCAGTCTCTGGCCTTCTCCGCGGCTGTGGTGACTCTCAAATCTTCATGACCCCACTGCCCACCCCGATAACATGACAGCTACTTGGTACGAGGGTGCTTGCGATACTCATTTGTGACCTGTAGACTACAAGAAGTCTGCAGATTCTCAGTCAGCAAGGCGTCACAGCAAATGTCGATGGCAGAAAGCAGGAAATCTTTGCAGGATGATTAGGGTCTACTAAGCAAGTCAGGCCGCGGACTTCATGCCATGAATTTGCTGAGATGATTGGTTGCTGACGACAACAATTAATTTTCTACGGCGTCTCAGGTACTTACCTTCTCCCCAATGTCACGTCATGCTGCCGAGGCTGAACTATGTTTACAGTGCCTGGCGCTAACGCCTCTCCAGGTGGTCAAGCCGGTCGACGTGGGGAGAAGCTGCAATGAAGTTTCTGCAGGTATAAGTAGAGATGTAGATCTCAACAGCATCCTACGCTCGTCTGGCTCACCTCCCCATCTATTGATCTCTATATTTGATCCTTACACCCAACCGTCGATGTCACCCATCTCCGCACCGAGCAAGTTTCTTGTGACTGGTGCGAACGGATTCGTTGCCGCCTGGGTCATTCGCGCTCTGTTGGAGAAGGGCCATGCCGTGCGAGGTACGGTGCGCTCGGTCAAGAAAGGCGATTATCTACGGAATATTTTCAAGACGTATGGAGACAAGTTCGAGCTGGTCATCGTTGAGGACATCACGAAGGTGCGTATGATTTTCTTCTGGTACTGCACGGCGTTCTTTATGCTGATGTTTTCTGTGATCTTAGGAGGGTGCCTTCGACGACGCTGTAAAAGGGATCGATATTGTTGCGCATACTGCTTCGCCATTTCAATTCAAGGCTGATGATCCTGATGGTGTGATATCAAGCAAACAATGCGATTGAAGCCATGCTGACGGCAATCCCAATTCGTAGACTTCATTGCACCTGCGGTCAACGGAACTGTGGGCATTCTTGAGTCGGTGAAAAGGCACGGGTCAGTGCTCTTTCGGTTTTTGTGCAGACCGCATTTTGAACAGGGATTGTTCTATAGATTGACTGTCAAACGTATAATCGTCCTTTCCTCGGCGTCCACTATTGTCGATCCTTTCAACACGGCACCCGTTATTATATACGACGAGAGTGACTGGAACGAGACATCGCATCAGCTCGTCGAGCAGCAGGGAAAGAATGCGCCCGTGCCTTTCTGGTACATCGCTTCGAAGACGTTAGCAGAGAAAGGTATGCACCATCGCCCTGGATGTCTTTTCTGCTTTGTCGTGTTTATGCGGACCGTGATGTGTCACTCCCAGCTGCATGGGACTTCGTGGAGAAGAACAAATCGGAAATCAACTTCGACCTTGTCACCCTAGTGCCACCCTACGTACGTCTTCTACTCACTCGCGGTGCGATGACGCGTGCTTATGACTTCGATAACAGATTTTCGGCGTACGTGCTCTCCGATTATCTGATATCTCATCATTCACCCAATTACTAACCGAATACAGCCGCCAATCCACGAAGTACATTCCGTCTCGGAGCTGAACCAGTCTTTGAGCGACTTCCACGACACGCTCGTGAAGGGCGTTCCATACAATTTCCCCGAGATAGCCCACGGATTCATCGATGTCCGTGATCTTGCAGAAGCACATGTGCGGGCGGCCGAAGTAGCTGACGCTGGCGGCAAACGCTTCATCATCTCCGGAGGTGAGTAGCATGCGTACTTCCCCGACAGATGTTGCTCACCTATCGCAAATAGGGTCTTTCCACTGGCAGGACATCAGTGTGTATCCCACAGTAAATCGTCAATTGTGTCTCGGGTCTTCTAATGCGTTTGGCAGTGGACACGGCCGCAGAAATACAACCGCCCGTTGTCGAGAATCTCGCGAAGGGAACGCCTGGCATCGGCAGGCCTATCTCGAAGAACTTCACTCTCAAGGCAGGTAGGGCAGAACAAATCCTCAACATGAAATGGCGTCCTTTGCAGGATACGATCCGCGATACTCTCGTCGCTTTCAAGGAGCAAGGCTTTGCTTAACCATCGACTATGAGGACGCTGCGCGTATCGTGCTTTTGGTGAGTTGTTCTGTCTTGTCAGCCAAAATGCACTTCATCGACCATCCAGTCACGGTACTCAGTATGGAAGCGACCGGAAGACGAAGTTTGTGTAGGACTGAAATACCTCACTGGGCGAGTTAGAATAATAGAACACTTCGTCCTCTTCTCATCTGCCTACATATGCGCCTGCGTCGACGATACCCTAGGATAGAGCGAGGTAGGCATGGCGCAAGCCAAGTTGCCAAATGTCGGAGGTCAGAGATCCGGTGGAGGCAATTGTTGCGAAGCGCCACTTCTACGTCAATGCATTCCACTCAGTTGGAGTCCCTCAAGACCCCGCTATACCAACACCCCCGATACACCATGCCTCTTTCGAGAAAGGCGTCGTTTTTGGTTGGTCGTGGTAAAGACATGACGTCTGTGCGCGTCATATTGGTGTTATGGACTTATTCTATAAAACGACACTCACTCCTGGTCTTGCGACCACAAAATACCCGATCCACATACACAATCGGCTCATAAGAAATACTCACCCTCTACTTCGTTTTCGAATAATGGCTTTGAACGATAGGAAGCTCGGTGCGGAGAAGGGCGTCGATCAGTACCCTGGTGTCTCCAACCCCACCGCTGCCAGCACCTACAACGACCCCATGGCAACTAATTTCGTACGTTTATATCTCTCTAAAATCTAAGGTCCTTCTCAAACCCCTGTGTACAGGTGAGTGACCCCACGAGCGATGGCCTTGGCGCCGGTGCCGGCGAGAATTTCGATGGTCACCTGCAGGCGAAACGAACGCTCAAGGAGACTGCCGGTGTCATCGAGGGCCGTCCTGGAATCATTGAGTCGACGCATATCGACCCTCTAAACGAGAGCTCTACAAAAGGTATGCTTGATCAGTTGTGGTCCTGCGAAATTAGATATCTCGATTAAACAGCTCATTCCCTTAGACGACCGTTGGGCTGACGCTACTCGGGAGTCCAAATCCTCGAGTACTAGCGGCGTGATGTCGACGGCCGGTCAGGCCGCCAGCAGTGCAGCCTCCATGGCTACTGGTGCTGTTAAGTTTGCTTATGGCCATGCCGCTGGTGACGAGGCTACCAAGCAAGCGGGTCGGGAAGCAGTTTTTGGAAAGTAATCGTGTACTCGAGTACTACGTACGGTCTTGTTGCAGGATCGAAGGGAGGAATGTCGACTGGGCTGCGTCGTCGTAGTGTAATATGGTAATATTTGATCGGCATCTCCTATGTACCATCCTATTTCATGTCGCCCGAAAATCCTGGCAGCCGAAAAGTGATGATCAAGAGAAGTATCCGAACGCATGAAAGATGTATGAGACCCGAGGCCATCCGCGGATTAGGAGCATGTCGTCCTTGGAGGGTACCTGTCACCATCCTTTGCCCTGGGCTGTTCTTGATCTACAGTAAGCCTTCCCGCTGGCGAGGGCGCTGACTGAAGAAAAGGAGGGTTAGTTCTTTCTTGTCGAATTCATCGTTCTTCAGGCAATGTTGGGCCGATCTCCGTAGGACATAAACCGAAATCGCGACCGAGACACTAGATCAGATTTGTACAATTCACCCTAGTGAGAACCAAACGTACTGCTATATATCACAATGATGGACAGCGTAGAGGAGACGAGAGAGTGCTAGCGTCAGCCGGGTAGCCGGGCCGCTCACCCGGCGCTGCTAGTTTATACTTACCAGGAATTCCACTACTACCTGTCGACCACCTCCTTTCGGCTCTTCACCAACGTCAAGGCCGATCCACATGCTCGACTGGCTCTTTCTCATTGTCACCATCGTAGTTGTCGTCGCACTCCTTCTCTACCTCTTCTTCTGGAACCGTGTCATCGGTTTCTTGCTTTCCCTAGCCCTTAAGGTCGCGTATTGGAACCAGGGCAGCGCGAGCATATGGGTCGACATTGGTCAGTCACTTATGTCAATTCCCAACATACTTGCATTCAGACTTCTTTACGACAGGATCTATCCACTTCTCTCTGTTAGCAGGTCGGGTGATATTCAAGGACTTGTGCTACCATTCCAGCAACCAGACTATTAAGATTGTCAAAGGCCAAGTCAGCTGGCGATACTGGATTCGTGCGCCTACGTTGGAGGATGATATCCATCGCGTGAATGCGAGCGGGGAAGGTACGTCTGGTCTGCGTTTGTCTCTGACTCCCTTCTGATGTCTCATATGTTCTGTAGGCAATCGTTCACTGCTGCCTTCATTATGCCGAATCCACGCGTCCGTCGACGGCTTTGAGTGGTTTTTGTACAACAGGACTGCTGCCTTCGATAACATTGTCTCTGCAATGGAGAAGGACGGCTCCGAAACGCAAAGGCGTGCCCGCAGTTATAGCACGGACGGGACTTCATTTCGCAATGCGTTTAGCAAGTCGTTCACTGCCGCAGATAGTAAGGTTCTATTCAATTTGTGTGACGTCCGTGACATTCAAGCCCTCATAGCTGAGCCTCTGTATCCGCCCTTTACGCGCACTCCCGCCTTGCCCCTCAAGGCATCTCGATATATACGACGAACTATGGAATGGTTCACTAGTCAGCTGCCTAATCTAGATCCAAAGTCCCTACTTCCTGTCAGTTTCGAAGGGGTCAAAGGGGCGATACTCTGCGGAAATGCATCAACTGCCAATACGCTTGTTGCCGAGTTCAGCCGCGCAAGCGGCGTCTTTGGTACTGTTCCAGTATGTCAACTTGTTTTGTCGCTGCACCCCCCTCACCCCGATTGCTTCAGGCTAGATCAAAGTACGACCTTTACAAACAGACGCTGGATATCAAATTCGAAAGCGCTTCTCTCAGCCTCGTCGACAATCCCCTTTATCAGGATTCTATGTCTGCCACCGGTGCTAAGCTTCATGATCACGTTGCTAACTCACAGTATGTTCTCACCCATCTCTGTACATTCAGTCATCGACCTTATCCGGTTTTGAAGTTCCTTCATTCTCCGCGGATTTCATTTTCTTTCGTTTTCTCCATTTCTGAAGCTCTGGAAGGCAGTTAAGCTCGATAGCATTGTGCGAGGGCTTCGGGAGCCCGCCACATCTAAGGGGGCGTTTACTTCTAACCAGCAATCCAGCTTTCGTGGCCGCCGTCGTGCCGCAAAGAGCCTGGACGCCGAGACTCCCATCGGCATCGACTTCTCTAAACTCGAGTATGCTGTTGAGCGCAAAGTCTTGGAAGCGCCGAAGCTTGAGTTGACCTACTATGCCGATGCTGTTGGTCTAGTGCCACTTGATCAACAAATGCTCGAATACGAAGGGTACGATGTTGGTAATGGCGACCTTTCACCAGAGTGGGGCATTGATATTGTTGTCTATGGCGGGTTTGTCAAATATGGCCCTTGGGCAGATCGTCGAAGGTCAGATCCCAATTCTCTTTTCTGTTGCTGCCATCTTCATGACACGTCCCGTGTATATAGAGTGGAGCTCCAACACGCATTCTTTCCGCCGACGTACCGAGACGCAAAACCCACAACGCCATTGAAACCCGGAGATAAGCGCGTTTGGACAACCATGCGTATATTCGTGGAGCTTCGAGGAGGCACAACCGTCTATATACCGTTTCGCGAAGCATCCAAAGTATGTGCTTCCTTCTTTTGGAAAATTGTATCCAGTCTCATTGATGTTCGGCAGAACTGGCAATGGGACGGGCAAGTTGACGTACCGCGCCCTAAGAAACGCGAGCCCGCATCCATCAGCATCAAGGCCGGCGACGATTCAACCATTAGCTATGCAATGCCAGTTGTAGCCAGTGCCGCCGGTTACGAACCGCTCTTGGAAATCCACCTCGATACGGTGGGAGTCACCACCAGCTTGAATGACATCCGCCTGCTGACCACCGAATCCTGTCGAGTAAGTGCTAGTTTGTCGCTTTCTTCAGCGGAAGGATATAATCAAGCCGCCTAGATCCATTGCAACCCATTCACGCCTCTTCGATGGAATGAAAGCCGTACATGGACAACCGAACTATCTCTACGGCGTCCAGTGCTATACCTACTTCGGGACCACATCAATATGTTGACCGACCTCGGGAAGGACTGGGCCTCGAGCGGTTCGAGCAATTATTTCACATGGGTACCAACACAATACGCGATCAACGTCAACATGCGCAACTACGAAATTAATACATATGTTAACGACCATAATATAATCGACAAACCGCTAATAAAAGAGGAAAATGGTACGATATCCCGTCTCACTAGATAACATCAATTGATCCCTTGTTTCTAGCACTGCTGACGCTTCGTGGGGCTGTCTTGCGAAACGAGAACTTCATACCGTCTGAGCGATATATAGCTGCATCGACAACGATACCCTTTGTGGTGGATGCACCCGACATTCGCGTCAGCTTGACTTTACCTCGATGGAACACACATAGTCTCCATGCGATAGAACCGACCACACACATTGGTCGCATCGGCCTTCTGCGCGTAGAAGGCTCGTATCTTTATTTTGCTGAAGTCCGTGAGGAGAACATTGAACAGCTGAGGTTAAACTTCACTGTGGGTGTTTTCACCGATTTTCAATGGCAAATTGTTGCTCATCAGCGTACTCAAAGGCCAATGATGTTCTCTTCAAATGTTTGGGCTGGGCTATCCGACACTTCATGATATTCCGAGAAAATTATTTTGGCTATTTTACGCAGTTCTCAACATTGGATGAATATCTGAAGAAGCGAAGAAGTGGGATCCCCGTTGGCGATCCTATCGATCAGAAATATCGTCCTGGGAAGGTGAGGCGCAGAGAAATTAATTAGTATCTCGTCTCATCCATCCTTCTATCTAGTCCAACCAACTTCAAGTGGAATTGCAACTCAGCTTGGATCGGTCACTCGTTTACCTCCCTACAGGAATTCCAGGATACGAGGCGTATAACCCATTGCCAAATCAAGCCGATGAAGACGTTGATCTCGGCACTTGCGCAGTATTGACGGTACCAAACCTTCAGCTTAACTTGCGTACACACGACTATTTCATGGGTAGGGATTTATGACTTCGCTTATATAGCTATCAATTAATTTGTATCGTACAGAGATGAACCTGAACATCAGTACTCTCTTTGGCGATATCCAAAGACATTGCTCGGAGAGGTCTATGTTCGATTGTCCTACTTGGCTCCCAGAGAGAGAGCTCTTTGTCATTGACGGTGAGTTAAATCCAACAACGACGATAGGCGTTTGACAATTTTAGTAGGCATCGACATCGTCGCGAACAGACTGTTCGGGCCACAACCTCATACATCCACTTATATATGTGTTTGGGAAATAAATGTGGGCGCTATCAAGGCCATGCTCTGTGGATTGGAGGGCAGAGCATTTATGGCAGCATCTGATGCCTTCATCGTCAATTACCGGGACATCTTAAATTCTCCAGCCGAAGAGTTCACGTTATCGCCAGATCCAGATGGTACCGTTGCTATTTATTTCGAGACAGTATACAGACTGATGGCCGACGTTTAGCGACATTTTTGAAGGTCTCCTTCTCCGAAGCAGATGTTGTGTGGCAATCACCCCAAGCAGCGATACAAATATGTGTTCCACAAGGCCTGGACCTCGAGAGCAATAATTTGGCAGGAAACCGCTACCGTCAAGTCATGACCTTACGTTTACCCCAGTTCTTGACTCGTCTTCTGCACAGGCAGAGTGCTCGTGATCGCTGGCTAGAGGCGGGTAAGCTAGAGTTTGATGGAGCCATGGATATGTACTCTGCCCCGATCGGGTGGAAAGAATCCAGTCTCAAGCAAGCAGCTTTCATAGCAGAACAGGACTCCCTCAGTGGTCGTGTGCAAAGTTTTTTTTCTTCGCGAGCAAGGCCTAAGAACAGGATGGCAGGTGGGTAGTGTTCACATTGAGTTTTGATTCGCTGTTCATTCGACTCCCGCCCTGCTATCAAGGGAACAACTTGTGGGTTGCTGGACTGCAGTTGCCTCGTCGTTCAGAACCATCCACAAAGAAATTGAAGCCGCCACGCAAAGACGAGCAAAACTTCGATGAAATCACCAAACCGACCCCTTTTCCTTTTCGATTCCCTTCTCTGGATTCTGACGAGGAAGATCCTTACACGGATTCGGATCGTGATTTTCGTCTAGCGTAAGTACTGTCCAGTCGCATTTCAAAAATGACCTGACATTATGGTCGTTCTAGTAATTCGCGACCTGCTTCGTCGTTGCCAGTGATCTATGCCGAAGACGAAAATCTGTCGAGTGGCGATGAATCGGATAACGCTGATCTGACCGACGGAAGCATAGCAGAGAGTGGGAAGTCGGAGCTACCGCAGGGTCAGCGTTGACCACATTCTTAAATCACCTGAAGATGTTCTGAAGCTCGTCGCAGATTGCTACGCAAAGTTCATCAGACACTACACTTTCCAGACCTACCGACCTTCGTTGTGGAATGGACCGGCATTCCTCCTCAGTCGGGTATCCTTATAATCTCCGATCGAAGTCCTGCCATGTTCTTACGAATAACTTCTAGGATTCGCAGGTCTTCGACCTTTTCCATGGTCACGGTGAAGAAGGTGATTTCGCGAAGTCAAATGGAAGCCCGAGTCCAGTTTGGCACGCGGAGATGGCCGGCACTGACTCGTGTCAAACCACGTCTATACGTCTATCTAGTCAATTGATAGAAATCCATACGACACCCCTTGTGTTCAAGGTAATCACGGGTCTTGCGGAAGAATGTCCTTTGTCTGTAAGTTCCTGTACTAATCTTTATCTTCTCGTCTACTGATATGAACTAGACGACGAGCTCTGAGTTGCGACTAGATGCTTTGCTGGCTAGCCATATCAAAGCGTTTTCGGGGACCCAGAAGTCGAAGCAAAACTTCGTTGTGGACCTTGGATTTTCTCGCATCCGGATATCGACCCTACAAGTCGATTTGAAGACCAAGAATCCTGATTCTGAACCCTTCCTTAGCTTGCCATCAGCGGTTTCAAGGACGGATGAAGAAGCGACATCCATGCATATCGATTGCCGACGACTACACATACAAGGGCAATTCATCGACGAGGGGAAGCGGCATCTTTCATTCTCTTCCTCATTCCATGAGTTCCAATCCGTTCTTCAAGTTCGTGGACCCGATTGTTCTATAGCGACCCTCTACCCCGTTATTGATGTGTCATTGTCCGACTTTGCGATATCCCTTGCGGCAAAAACCCCGTCAATGGCGTGGGGCTCTTTTGCTTTGTCTTCCCACCACTCCGGTCCCTATTACCTCATCGGGGCTCTCAATTGCCATTTGGAATCTGCAGCAAAAGCGATAGAAGTGCAAAAGCGTTTGGATGCTCTCAGCATCCGTCGTAGTCAACATCACATCCGCGAGATCCTGAAGTGGTCTGAAGAGCACTCCGTCGTTTACCCTCTCTCTGCTATCCAGCCCTCTTACCTTGTTCAAACAGGGATGCCACATGATCTGCGGATCGACACGACCTTCCGTATCTTGTTCTATCTGCGAGACTGCCTGCGGTTCTTCGAAGCAAGCGAACACGAAGCCTTGAAAGAGGCGCAACTTGAGGGTGCTCCACTCATATCGGCGGAAGAAATCGTCGACCTTCTTCAACGTCAAACAACTAGTCTGGCCACGGAAGCTGATCTCGTTAGCTTGTCAGATCTAGGCGTGCTCTCAAAGATCTTCCCTTCAATAGAACTAGGGCAAGCTTCTCAGAACGCTCAGTCTACCTTTCCATTATCGGAAGGTGCTGTCATTCAGTTCACAAGCATCGTGGTACAGGTCTGGGACGATGAACACACGTCCCCTTCAATTGTTGGGTTCAAAAATGCAAAGATAACAGCTTGTTTCCGACAGTCTGAATTGCAGCCATCCGCAGCGTCCAAGGCCACCCTTCCTCGAGACAGGACCCGTCAGAAACTCCGTCATCTTCTGTTGTCGATATCTCTCAGGGAAGTGGACGTATGCGTGGTACCCCATCTCTTCAAATTTGGGCAGAACTTGTTGCAAATTCAGGGGCAGACCACCTCTTCAAGGATCTTTGAACAACGACCTTTGAGCCCTAAAAATCAGGCGCCTGCGTCGACGGATCTACCGTACTTAGAGCTTTCTCTATCTTTGCAGCAGTTCCGAATACAAGCAGCCGCAGAGAAGCTCGTCATTGTCTGGAGAATCGGGCATATAATATCTGTCTCCTCGGCATTAATTCGTAACCAAACATTTTCTGATCTTTCCATCAATACGCTCGTGCGGTTCAATAGTATCTCATTGGAAGCTCATAGTTGTCCCGAGAAGACGTCGTCGGCTGCCGAGGATGTTCTTGCCTCTGTGATCCTCCGTCGTGGCGGCGTTCATGCAGTCTTGCGGCAAGAACTGATACTGAGCTCTACGATCCGTGGCGCTATCTCTGCAGACGAGTTCATTCTGTCTGTTCCTCGGAGTGCTATTCGCCTGTGGCGCTTCATCGATGAATGGAGAGCAGAATACACACCTGGCATCGACGCAATGGTCAAGACATTATCCTCCGGGAAAAAATCAAAGCCAGTCACAGACTCGAGCAAGCCGTTATCAATGCCGATTTCGCAGAAGAAATATCCTGCCATCCACATCCAAGGTTCCCTAAAGTCGTTCCGGATCCGGCTCCATGTCATGACTGGAACCTGGCTCTCTTGGGAGCTCTTTAATATCGTTGCTTACCTGCGATTCTCAACGACGAGTTCTCGAAAACCATCGCGATCATTCGGCCTCCGCATAGGTTCTCAGCAGACTAGCATCTCTTCCAACCGCGTAGATTCACAGTCATCGTTTGCCGATCGACTCACTTTGGACCTTCCGTCCATCACTGTCACCGGGCAATACCAGGACAAAGGGATCGACATAATCGTACGTGTAGGGCTATTCCAGGTCACCGTGAAGCCTTCCTATTGGGACACGTTACTGTCGGTGCAGCAGAAATTTGGGCAAGATTTCAACGATCTGCTTCTTTTCATAGACGATGCTCGACGGAAGAGGTCATCATCAGTCCGTCCTACTGCGCAGCAAGGCTCCGGTTCATCCATACACAGCGGAATGTTGAAGATAAATGGATTTCGTGTCGGTTTGGAGGGCCATTCGTCTATTGTCTACCTCGAATGTCAAGACATTAACGGCGGATTCAGTGCCGACTCCGCCGGACTTTGGCACATGAACGTTACAGGCTTGGCGCTTTCCCTTACCCCTCGGGCTGGTGCACCTTCTGCCAGAGCAATATTCAACCAGAATCATTGCTCAGCTTTCGTCATCATCGATTGCAAGGTCAAAGTAGGTCGTCGCAGAGACGGCGACAAGACATTGAATATCGTCGTGACAAAGATACATGCGGTAATGCAGCCAAGTTCCATCGGCGAAATGGGAGATTTCGTAGACAATATGCAGGTACGCAACGGGACTACTTCGTTTATGTTACGCGGCTAATTGAGAAATAGGCTGAGGTCTTCGAAAGACAGGAAGAACGATCTCGAGAGTTGTCAGATTTCAAAGAGAAGACCAAACGCTTCTTGCAGACTTTCGAAGTCAAAACCAAAGATACCAACATCGACCAAAGACTTTCCTGGCTGGCTGATTACGCGGTTACATTCACTGTTAGAAACATAGGGGTCGCTTTTCCCCTCGCTTTCGACCAATCGCTTGAATTTCCTCGGGCCACGCCCGATGAGAGTGCCGCAGTGCGCGCGTTCTTGTTCTCTGTTCGGTCTTTGACTTTCGACACAGAACGTACTGGAGCTGGAAGTGCGATGATGCAGAACTTTTCTTTCCAATTTGTCAATCAGTATGTACAGTCTTCTATGCTCGATGCATTCCTGACAGTCCGTTTAGCTTCAGGCAGTCTGTGCCAGCCGACTTCTCCGGAGAAAACCATGTTTCATACAATCGCTTGATATACCCGGAGATGAATGCACAATTGCGATCCGAGAAATTGCTTGACTCGCATCTTATTCGCATAGGAGCAAACGTCAGTGGCTTCATACTGGACCTTGACCCCTCCATCCCCGACTACGTCTTCTCCCTCGTCGATGTTTACCGTCAAGGAAAACAACGAGTCGACCAGCTGACGGCAAATACCCCACGCAATAACATCCATACTGCTCTGCCAAGATCTTCTACCGTTGACGAGTCACAGCTGAAGAGTATCCTCACATCCAACATCGTGCTTTCCTTGGTGTTCTACAGCGGACAGGTTCGTTTTCAGACGGAGCTCTCACCTTCCGTATCCAGGTCAAAGACTTGGCGTACAACAAGCAATGCCCGACCATCAAGTTCAGTCAAGGAGGTGTTTTCCTTACCCATGGTCACTGTATGGGGCGAGTACCGAGCTGGACCTCTCTATCGAGTGTCGTCTGGAACTAGGCCATCTCAGCCATCAACTCTTACTTTCAAGAGCACCGTGCACTCAAGCGAAAACACCCTTCGCCCGGCTTTATTGCCATTCATATCCGAACTTGTTCGACGGGTAGAACATCGAATGCGCAAGGCCAGCCGACGTCATCCCGCCACTTCCCAAATCCCATCTCTGGACACTGTCCCCGCTGCATTTGGGTCATCGCAGCCAGGCGTCTCTGTCGACGCTGGAGTCTCGTCTAGCCTTCAGATCACATTTGCTCTTCGTATAGATCAGTCAAAGCTGCGCTTGACGTGTCAGCCTGACGTCAATGTACTCGCAGGTATCCACTGGAATAGCGGAGGATTCATCGTCAATATATCTCCGGGCGCCCGTGAAGTCTCTTTCATGGGCAATGTGTCTGGCCTGACAGTAGGGCTTAAACATGGATTCCTGAGTGAAGACTGCATTCGGTTGGACGCTCGGGATCTAGCTTTCTCTGTCACGTTCGCAAAAGTTGACACCAATACTGGGAAGACCATGGGCTCAGTGTCTGTTATCCTCGACACCGAGGTTTCTGGAGGAGTGCGGTTCTCTCGGCTCCAGGATTTATTATGTTTCAAAGCCGTTTGGCTGGATCGTATCCCCGTCTTCACTTCTGGCAATCTCTCTCTTCCACTCGACAAAGCTCCCGCAGCATCAGTGAATGCTGCTGTGGCGAAGCAAGAGCTAACGACCATAATCCTTGTCCATGTGCGTCACATCGCCTTGGATGCCGACCTGGGTCAGTCTATCAGTGCCGTGAAACTGGACATGCAGGATATCTCCCTACGCAGCAAGCTGGGAGAACATTCAAGCGAAGTCTCGCTCAGTGTAACTGATCTTCGGGCTACGGCTTCTGGCAATGTATCCGGAAACGCACACATCCCTAATTTTGTTTTTAGGACGATTCGTCGCAGGGACATGGCGTCCCCTGGTACCCCCACTGAACATGGACCCAGGATGCTAGACTTATCATTGACCAGTGGCGCTATCAGCGTCAGCCTTGAGTCGGATTATCAGCGGATATTACAAGTGAGGTATGTACTTTGATCATCTCAAGCGTCGTCAATGGCTCACGTCCGTGAAGTGCGGACCCGTTGGAAATCGTGGTTTTCGACGACTGGTCAAAGATCTTGCCCGACATTGCCATAAACGATCGCCGCCTGCGCCTGTCCTTCGCGGTCTTTGGATCCGAGATCATAATTATTTCCACCGTTGGAGCCATACCGAAGCTCGTGTCTTATGCAGCGAAATTTAGATCAAGTCTTGCATCGCAGCGTGAAGGAGCCAGCAGGGAGTCTCAGGCTTTCCGAGCAACACAATCACCCAAGCCGGATAACCCCCTTTCGGCCGTTGCCAATGCCATGATTCAATCTGCACGGACGAGGTTGAAGGAAGCAGAGGCCAGCTTATCCTACATCATTCAGCAGGAAATGAAGGTTTTCCTCAAACATCTACGCCTCGTGGTTTTTCCGCGTACAATGGTCGACGTAGAGCTCGCTCATTTTGTTGCGAGGGATGTTCGTGCACGTCTAACCCGGACAGTCCGATCCGAGGCCGCCCCCACCGAACGAGAGCTATACTTGGCCTTTTCATCCATGACGACGTCCAAATTCAGTCAATTGAACCATCCCTCCGTCTCCCGGGATGTTTCTAATGATGGCAAATCTTGGCTTCCTGTGCTACTGAAGAACGCATCTGAGGCAACGATTTTTGATTTACCGTCGATGACCATGTCTATGACAAGTCAAGAAGTCGACACGGGCGGTCGGAAGGTCGTGACGTACAATTTCGTTAGCAAGTTTGTCCGGGGTGAAGGCGTCAAAGATCAGGAAGACATCTATATCACTCTGAATGTATCACTCTATTCGTGGTTGACCATTCTCCGAAAAAACTTGGCAAGGGAACTAGAGCAGGTACAAAGCGCGGCCGACTGGCGTCCAAGTATCGTTCCCCCAGGCACGACCTCGCCTACATCTCCCTACAGCAAAGCAGCCGACTCATCTCCGGAAATGTCTGGGAACGGAAAGACACCGAAAAAAATGCCGACCTCAATAGCGTCCGCCGTCAGTCATACGAGATCTTTACCTTCGACATCATTGCCCGGAACACTAGGGAGGAACGGCACGGGAGTAAACGCACCAGTGCCGGTTGGGGACAATACTGGGCCTGAAGACAGGCCCGGGGAAACACCCAGCCCACGCCCTGCTGCCAACGCACCGCAAATGGTCCCGGCTCCGTCAACGGCCTTCGATGCAGGCTCGCATTCGAAGGCGTCGGGCATCGTTTACGTAGCCCAGGACAGAAGAATCGAAAGGCTCAACATGCGGCAACTAGGAGAGGCGACACCGGATGTTATGCATCCCTTCTTCATGAAAAAGGCAGGCTTCAGTCTGGAAGATTCGCTGCCTCAGTACGTCCATGAGTACGCTACGATGCCCATCGACGAGATTACTCGCTTGTTACTCAGTTTATATAGCAAACAGCTGAATGATACTGTACAGTAGTGGACCCCACGTATATATACCATTCTTTGTAGTATAAGACCGGATTAATCACTTGCCGTTCGCCGTGGATTTATTTGCCTGTGCGATATCGTACATTGAATAGTATGCTGTCAGATACGTATCATTGCCCATTGCGACTCAAATCGAATAGCCCTACTCGATCCAGGATGCGGCGCCTGTACACTGATTCATGCGCCGTGGAGCGTGTGTACATGCGTTCGTGCATGTGCCGCTGGGCATGGCACGAGCAGGAGTGGGCATCGAGGGTGACCGGCAAGCCTGACCATCACACTGGTGCGTTCGAGTCGGTGGGGCACGCAGGCAGTTGCCCATGCTTGCACCCAAAGAGTTCTGCCAACGTACCGATGTGGTCGCAAGCACGACAAGCGCGGTGCTGGGCGAGCGTGGGCAGAAGCTGGCAGAAACGCAAACAGGGCTGCGGGCGGTGTGAGTGAACAGCGGCGGTACTTATACAGAGTACCTGTCGTCGTTACAGAACTACCTACATTTATGTGTTCCAGTGATGTAGAAATCCTCGAAGTTGACCTTCCCCTTCCCTTAGTGTATGAGAAGTCACCCAATGAGTTACGGCCCGACTTCGATTTCGTGCGCGGGTGACGGCACCAGCCTGTAAGGACGGACAACGATGAGGATGCCGTAGCGCTAACGTAGGTGCTGAGTCGCCACGAGAAAAATGTCGATAACCTGTTGGCACCTATGGCATTGTCACCCACACGCACAGAGCATCGAACGACACTATCCGCATTCAAGATGACGAAATCGGACGGAGAACAGGCGAATAGCGCATGCGCTGATTTAGTAGCAGCGCAGACTCACAGCGTAAGTACATATAACGTGCCTGAACTCCACTCGTCCCATACGTCTCTAATAATTTAAGTCGTAAAGCGTGATCATACCACTTGGTAAAGTGAGAAGTCAGATGAGCATGAATATCACAAGTGATCTGGACTCACATAAGACCGCATTTACGCAGCCGTCATTTTCTGGATTGTTGGTAACTTGAGCATACTTCCCAAACACGACTTTTCCTCCCGTCGTGACCATGCCCAACTCCGAAACGTTGACTTCGATGACTGTCCCTTTTGTCAAAACGCCAAGTTGTGTGTACATTGGCGATTGAGGGTTTTTCTTCACCCCTAAGATTTGTAACTGAAACGTTGCTTTGAGATCGGCTGCTCGGTAAGGTGGAATTCAGTACGAGGACGTGAGGTGAGTACACTATACAGGACGCACGATGGGTGACATTGGCTTTCTTGTAACGTAGCGCCATAGGACGAACAAATCGCTCCATTTTGACTGGCTTGCGAGTGAATCCCTCTCCAACAAAGGTCGCCTTCGTGACCATCCGCTTCCATGACTTGCTTTTGCTCTTCCCTGTCCTCATCACCTTGAACATCTCGTCTTCTGCAATTCCGCGGACTTTGGGCAAGGGCACAGCATATTTTGCGGCCTTGTCTTTTCGCTTCTGCTTGATTGCAGATGACAGTGCCTTTGCGTCCTTCTGGTCCTCACGATCGAGGAGATATGTCGGTAATGCGTCGTCTGGGACAGCGGATGAGTCGGCCTGCTTGACATTGCGCTCGTCGTGGGCCTTTAGTGTTTTCCGAAGTTGGACCTTTTCAGCATGTCGTTTCGCGTGGAGAAGCTTGGCCTTCAATCCAAAGGCCTTCTGTGCGACAGCAGATTGCTTGTGTACTGCGCGAGCTTCGCGCTTGCGCCTGATGACGGTTAAGCGAGATCCAAAGATAACGTGAAATCAACGTACTTGCGTTCAAAGTAATCCAATCGTCGCCCATGTCGCTTGATATGTTCTTCGATATATTCGTTCTGAGCGAAATATAAGCTCCTGTTGCCGGGAATAAGAGCAGAAAGCAAACCTGGGGCTAGAAAGGGGAAACGAGGTCAGCAAGCCGGACGCTAGACTATAACAAAAGAGCGGACCATGGTGTTAAAGAGCAAAGAGACGGCGGGTAAACAGATGTCAATAATGCTGTGGCGGACTTGACGCTGGACGACCGCACACGTCGCGTCACACGCGACACGTTCTACAACTCTTTCAACCCACCACCAACGCGCCATCTCACGACATACATACCCAAGTCTTCTATGTGGCAGGATAACAATTTCGGCTCTTCATCCTCTCAAAACCCGTATTACCCCCAAGCTGTAGCACCAAACGCCCCCCTCCAATTCTATGACCAAAGTTCGTTCTACCCTGGCTCGCGATCCAGTCTCGAGGGCAACGTAGGTGCCCAGGGTTCCATCGCTCAACAAGGCGTTGCAAACTATGGGGGTAATATCCAACCCGCGGGAGGTTGGTGGACTGCGTTCGGGACTGGCGGGTTTGAGGGAGAACCCCCCTTGCTAGAAGGTGCGCCGTTTACCTATGTTGTCATCCTTAAGCCTTACCTCGCTTTAGAGCTGGGAATAAACTTCCCTCATATCAGTACCAAGTCTATGGCTGTACTCAATCCATTGCGACGAATTGACGAACATATCATGGATGATGCCGACCTCGCTGGTCCTCTGCTATTTTGCTTCTGTTTTGGAACCTTCTTGCTCTTTGTAAGGACAGAATTTGCGTTGTTGGCCGCACCATCCGGACGCTGACCGTCCTGCCTAGTCTGGAAAGCCTCAATTTGGATACATTTACGGAGTTGGGCTTTTGGGTTCGGCATCCATCTACACTCTCCTCAATTTGATGTCGGAAAATGGCATCGACGCATATCGCACAGTATCCGTGCTAGGTTACTGTCTCCTGCCCATGGTCGGCGTTGGTGCCGTCAGCGTCTTGGTGACCCTCGAGTATGTTCCCAGAATTCTCCGAGATCGCTTGCTGACTATTTTGGACAGCGGGCTTTTAGGATACGTTTTATCATTGTTATCTATCGCTTGGTGCACATATGCTGCCTCCACTATCTTTGTGGCAGTTTTGAGGATGCACGAACAGCGGCTACTAGTAGCCTACCCAGTCGGATTATTGTATGGTTGTTTTGCCCTACTCAGTGTCTTCAACGTAGGTGCAAGTGGATCTGTGATTGGAAAGTAATATTTAATCAAGCCTCTGTGCTGCCATGCACTGTTACATGATATATGATATCTCATTCTATTGTGGAGGCACATTGCCGCCTCGAACTCCAGAGCGCGAAATGGAGTCCGCGTCGACGCTGGCGGGCCGGTGACGCGGACGAAATGCGTTCCGAGTCACGGCGCGCCCGGGCCGACAGCCACCTCCAAACGACACCCTCAGAACGTTTTGTTTACCAGCGAGACTCCTGTTCTAATATCGCATTCGCCTGCGGAGCCGCACACGACAGCAGCGTTCTCGTTAATTAGGCATAATTATGGATGACGAGACTGCTGAAATCGAGCTCGTGAGTTTGTTTCGTTCACGCTAGAGCTCTTTCTCAAGTACTGAGCATCTCCAGCTTGAGCAAAACTTGAACAAGACACGCCAGATCTCGCGACGTATGACTAGTACGTAGGATGATGTCTATATCTATTGAGCCATAACCGACACTTCGCTACTGTAGCAATTCTGACAGATTTTGATGGTCGACTCGTGAAGCTCGAGAAGTCCGTACTTCCGCTTTACAAGTCCACCCGGATCCTCACTAAACGGGGTATCAGTGCGTCTGTCTTGCATTACATGACTTAATCTTGACTCTGACTTGTCGCAGACATTGACAGCGCCTTGCAGAAGATACACGATGTTGCGAGTGATCAAGATGACATGCACCATTGAAGGGACTTCACCTCTCCCGCTTCCTGCAATCCATCCCTCACATCCGGTCTCAGCTTCAAGAAGGCGCAGAGAGTTTCGCACAAATGAGAGCGGGACGAGGAAGACGCGTGCCAAAAGGGGTGGCAACGGAAGGGCGAGGCCATGCGGGGCGGCGGGGTTGGAGGGTTGGAAGTCTGATGGATGTCATACAGGTACGCACATACTTCATCTCTTGACCTCTCGTCAGAGGGTACTGAAGTATATGCGTAATTCAGGCTGGACACACTATTATTGATGACTTTGCGCAACTCTACCTTACAGCAGCCCACGCAGCCCTGCTTTGCCCCCGCTACCTCGCACTCGTAGTGCACGGTACGCTTTCTACACTCCAGCTACGCCGGGGTGTTGTCATCTCGATTTTTATCAGTGGGGCCAATGGCGCGCGGAAGGCCATGTGTGCGCTCCGCGGTGATGTTGCTCCTCAGGGTTTTTGGCAGACTTGAAGAAACCTGCGTTAGGAAAACCGGGTGTAGCGCTGAGCAGTCGTATCGCAGATCACTCGAGTGCGCGATGTTCCTATCTATCAGACTATTCACCACCTCGAACTACTTCACGATATGCGCAAAGCAGTTGGCGCGGCCCTCGATGCTCTCGGCGACAGCTACTGGCGCGTGGGCGGCGGCGTGCGATCCAGAAAGGGCCGGAAGCTTGGCGAAGGAAACGGAAAGGTCATTGTGGAGCATTGTATTTGTATATATCATCCTACTTCAGCTCTCAATCTTCACTGCCAACTAATGTTCACATTCTTGTTTGCAGACAGTATTGTTTCCACCCATCTCTTGACTCTCACTATGCTGTCTCGCACCTCGTGCCAGCGTTCGAGAGTTTCATCACCATAAATCCCACGCTGCGTACGCGCATAAGTGGTTGAATAAAAATCTGACTTTCTCGCATGTCCAATGCTCGACTTCATGAAGTACATACTCTTTCAATCCCCTTCCCTCTCTCCACTGTCTCGGATCATCACACCCCACTCCCCTGGATGAAACCGAACTCCAAGGGTTTGACGCAAGGAGTCAGCCCGCCCTCTCACGTCAATGCCGTCAAAGAAGCTCAAGGGCTGTGGCAGATGGCTATTCAAACTCTCAGCGTTCAATACAGCGCCCCAGCGGGTCCTTGCTGCCTGGTGCCTTTTCGACTCTATCTGGCAAGCGCATGTCTCCGCATGCCCTCATAAGTATTTCAATTCTCTCAGTTCGATGTGCACATCCTTTTCAGGACGCCTGCAGACGAACCCAGTGGGTGAAACGACTCGGAGGTGTGTGGCTCCGGGTCCTGAGCCTCGAGGCGCTTTCAACGAGTATTGTGCGCAGTCTAACGCCGGTCTGTCATTCATTTGGTGTTTCAAGATACGTAAATTATTAATTCTGCGTGTAGCAACACATGGACTCTCGGCATATGCTCGACTGGCAGCCTGTGATTCAGCTAGTGTAGCAATGGAGTTGCAGCTCTAGGTCTAGTCTGTTCTATCGGAGCTGTTGACTGCCAACGGATGCGACCGGTCCATAAGGTTCATAATGCTGTCTCTCAATACACCACAGCTATGCAGAGATGTACTCGCCTCAAATCGCTAGAAAGTGCAAGCAACAGCTATATATGGATCAAGCGTCTCGATTCTCATTTCACCGTCACATATGGGAATCTCGTGGTCGTTCTGACCGTGGTGAGTGGATCACCTGGCTCCAATGCAATGAGCTGACACGTTTGTACTGTTGCTTCAAACGGCACTGACCATCGTTGCCAAAACTGTAACGGCTACAGCAGATCGGCTAGCAGAATGTGCTATACTACGGACCCCTCGGCCATGTCGACCACGCAATGTCGTTTCGTCAAGTATCATCGGATGCGCAGCCTGTGCAGGCTGCGCACTTAACGACAAGCCAAGCCCAGCACTCTACATTCCGTTGGTGAATGATCCAATCCATCCACTCCACATGACAGCGCCTCCATCCTCCGCGCGTCAAACCAGCGCTCGTGAGCATGACGTTCACATATAAACCACGGCTCTGCTAGCGCTTCCAAAGCATAACTCACCTTCCGCTGCCAAGTCATCCTCCTCCATGAACCTCCACATCTCTCGCGACAACCTCCTGACGACCAGGGCTATACTCAACACCGTGCTCCGAGATGACCACGGCGAGCCCCGCTACCGCATCGAAACGTCGTTCGAACATACGAGGGAGAACGAAACCACGATCTCGCGTTTCTTGCCGGAGACGGGCACCTCTGGGACCAAGAACCCACCCGCACCCTCCGTCAAGGGCAATACGGCGGAGGAGACGGATATCCTTCTGAGATCCCTTTCGGAACAAGAGTTCGCGAAGATTGAATGGCATAGGTTTCACCCTACGGTATTCAAATGGGCAGGCAAGACCGTAGAGATTGACTCGTACATGCCTTATTCGAACACAGTCATGACGTGGGTGACTTCTGATTCGTGACATCCTACTCTGAGTCTGATGATATTTCATGACAGCAAACGGGCGTTCACTGCGACGGACGGT